>JAPFBL010000217.1:0-643619 GCA_026182355.1 Hermatobates lingyangjiaoensis | reverse complement strand
AACTTGGTGTTTGTTTTCCTCATTCTAATCATGAGAAATAGTACACACAATATCTTTTGAGTATAAATAATTCAACTTCTTTGATAAATTATTATTTATTTGGATAGAACTGATTGTGTCATATACCACTTTCATTACAATGGTTGTGTTATATGATTTAATTTCCTATATTGTAATAATTTACAGTATCTTAAGTCCTCTGTGTGTGTTTCGATGGCTAAAAAGTAATACATGCATATTGTTAATACCACTGAGGTTAGTATGATTTAAATTAGAAATAGGTAAAACCGTCATACCTATTTCTAATATAAAAAGTAATAATTTACCCCAGGTTTAGTGAACATTTGATCACTTTTTGAATGAATCTGACCGCGTTTCTAGTTAGCTATTAAAGAAGTAAGATTCACTGGTTTGTTTCAAATTAACCTTTATGACCATCGTAGACTGACATTTGTTGATAATTCTTTAGCTTTATCAGTGAGGTGTTAAAGCTCCAACTGCTTGACACGACTTCTCGATTATTAGGTAACTCTAATACCAGACAGCCAGTACCACTAAACGACAAAAGTTTTGATTACATTTGATGAATCTAATAAGGAATCTAACATGTGCTATCTGCAGAATAGCATTGTGCCGAATTATTACTTGAATGAATGAGTTTAGTTAACTCATGTTTTTGTTATCTCATCCTAGTACCGTTCTGTATGTTCTGGAATACTGGATAACTGGAATCATGAGTTTCATCCTGAAGGAGTATTAAAAAAACCTTTACAATAATATCTACAATTCACATAATGCATGCCAAATATGCCAAATATTTTATCTACCCAATAAAGTACATCTCCTATAATCGACATGTTTTGAATGTTCAACATTTATCATCAGGATGTGAATAACTTCCTGGGTGAATTTTCTGGTTTATTATAAATGCAAAGTGAAGACAGTAGGGGTTGTTTTTCGTCAAGTTTAAGATAAGCTGGTCGTTAATCATGTGGGGTGAGTGGCCTCTCGGCCAGAGTTACTACCTGCAAGGGTTTCTGGATGCCCTTGATGTGAATTAAAGAGCTTCAAAATTTGGCTACTATTTTCGACTTGAATATTTAGGAGTAGCTTCAGTTTTTGAATTAATATTGCCTCTAAAAAGCTCAGTTTATAGTGGTTGCTTTCTTATTTTTATTAATTTAGTAATTGTAACCAGCATTTCTCGGGTCAATTTAACGTTGTTTTTGTTTTGCATATGTTTTTTGGGTGCTCCGGCCTTTAAGTGCATGGTGAGACTTGATAAGTGTTTTTGGGTTTCACATTAGTACATGTACACCCGTACACTAGTTTGTTTCCTTTAAATGTGAGCTTTTGACTCGGTTGTTATTTTTTATAAACAGGCTACCTACAGATGGGCTTTTATAGTAAGTGACCAGTTTTACTTTTTCATTCAAGTTTTTGCAGCTGACATTATTTTTTACAATGTCTTTTAATAATCTTAAAAGCTTGCGTTGTTCCCAATACTGGTTTCTGAAATTAACTTTATGCACTATTGTTTGTCTACTTTCATTAATTTGCTTATCTCTGCTTACATATCTTGAAGGTTGTAATAAGTATTTTTAAGTTGTTACTGTTAACATAGTAGTCTACATTGAATTTATTGTTGTTGTTGTCAAACATATTATATACTTTTCATGTTTTTAAGCTCCGATGAAGATGTATAAATAAATTGAAACATTGGCGGAATAAGGAGATGTTATAACCAAGACCTAGCCCACAAAAAGCATATCAAATACTGTGTTGAACTGAGAGGTCAAGAACGATTTGAGTTATATAATATATATAATAGTTTCTTTCTGTTATAGAAAGAATTTCTATAACGGAAATATAAAGATTTTCCGAAACGGACAATCAAATTTGTCCGTTTCGGATCGAATTTCCAACGAAAAAGTATATATATATATATATATATATATATGAAGCGCCGTTCTACCTTCCTGCGGGACTCTTCGCCTCCTGATGACGACGATAGTCGAAATATTGAAGTGAGTTCTGTAGTGACTTTCTGTGTTTATTCCTATTTGTTAAAGTTTATATATATATATTTTATATATATTTTAAATTCTAGTTTATATATATATATAATATAACTTTAAATTACACAAAGCACGACACAGAAAAGAGAATACAAAAAAACTTACAGAATTCAATATTTCGAACTGTTGTTCGTCATCAGGAGAGTAGACTAGAAGAGAGGACGAAGTGAGAGAGATCTCCCCACGTCGAAGAACGGAGCGCGAAGAAGAAAATATATTAATTAATTAATATATATATATATTTATAATATATATATATATAATATAATATTTTATTATATAGTTAATATATTTATTCGGCAGCTTCCCATTTACGACTTTTTTGCTCGTTTTCTCTAGTTTTCTTACTAGTTTTTTTCTGGTAGGGAGTGATTTCATGGAGGAGTTGTCCCAGAGACATCAAAGAAATAATCTTTTAGCTTAATCAAATAATATTATATTTTTTTACACTTACAAGCTTTCGATTTTCTCAGAAATATATATATATAAATATATATTATATATTATATATATATATATATAATTATTTATAGATCAAACCACAATAAAAAATGGGGAAAACAAGACTAAGATCTTTCAACCGTAACAAGCGGTCTTCGTCAGAATCAAAAACCCAAACTTCTACTTGTAATATTCATAAGTTGTAACAATCCATTTTCATATTGTGTATATGTTTGATGTTGATATGTGATTTCTTATTATCCTTTGTTTGTAGGCCTATGAAAAAGGTTTTAAATAAAACCGAAACGTTGGCAACGAGAGTTTGATTTTTTATCCTGGAAAATTGACCGAACCCCGATTAGAGAACACACCTATATATATAACACTAATTAATAAACAACGAAACCAGATTGAAGAACACAGATCATTGGAAAGTTTCCTTCAAAACTGTACTATTCATTGATATCAAGAAAAGATATTCATGAATTCAGATGTAAACCAAATGCGGAAATTTGTTTCTTGTTTTTTTTTCTCTTTATGTATTTTCAAATATATTTATAATAATAGTACATGTCAGTGTGATCATCTTCATGTTGGTTTGGCTTTAACATATCTCAGCCTGCATATGCATTGTTAATAGGGCGTACTTCTTTTTTACCAACAGATTTTTTTCAATTATAGTTGCCATTAATTATGTTTTATTTATTCATTATTATTAATATTTATTGTTTATTCTATATATTTATATATATATATATATATATATATTTGTAAAAGTTGGGAGCAGTCCTTCTTCAATACATGCTTTTAAAAACTGGATGTCTGTTTCCACTTGATTTAATTTTGTCTTATATTTTTCCAAAATACGAAATTTTTTCTTTAACTCAGAACTCAACTTAAAAATTAATTCACCATAATTTCTTGTTTTTTATTGAACATGTTTCGGTGTACTTTCACCATCTTCAGCAAAACACACGATTAATTACAATTACTTAACAAATGAATCTAATAGTTAATTTACATTTAAAAAACAATAAGTGAACAAGTTAACTAAGGTTACACTGACAGGTTAGGGGTTGTCAGTGTTGGCAAAACTAGCCCTAGGTTTCCAAACAAGCGCAACTGGTTGGCAAAATTACCTTTTTGATCGTTCATTCTAGGAGCTTTTTCTAGTATGAACAGCGCTTCTAATATCCTGAGTCTTCTTCCGTCCTTTTCTTTTGCTATAATTCTAGTATTATTCACCATAGTTTCCATCGAAATTTTTCTTTTGTGAATCTTTTGGAAGTGAACACTTAAAGATAACCTACAGTAAGTTACAACAGTAAGTACAACTTACTTATCTTCCAAAAGATTCACAAAAGAAAAATTTCGATGGAAACTATGGTGAATAATACTAGAATTATAGCAAAAGAAAAGGACGGAAGAAGACTCAGGATATTAGAAGCGCTGTTCATACTAAAAAAGCTCCTAAATGAACGATCAAAAAGGTAATTTTGCCAACCAGTTGCGCTTGTTTGGAAACCTAGGGCTAGTTTTGCCAACACTGACAACCCCTAACCTGTCAGTGTAACCTTAGTTAACTTGTTCACTTATTGTTTTTTAAATGTAATTTAACTATTAGATTCATTTGTTAAGGTAATTGTAATTAATCGTGTGTTTTGCTGAAGATGGTGAACGTACACCGAAACATGTTCAATAATATATATATATATATATATACATTATTAATTTTTATTTCATATAGTTCATATTGCATCTCTTCCCTCTTTCTTCATGTTAACAGCACTGGCATTGCTACTACAATAAAACGATCCTTTACTGTTGTTTCGTTCTTTAAATGGGTTGCATTTCCTCTCATTTGCAACGATTCACTATTCGTCAGAATATAAAGGTAAATTCTGTCAATTCTTTCTGTATAATTTGATGCAGGGTAATTTTTTTATTTCTTTTTTAATTATATATATTAATAAAATATGAAATCTCATTTTGCATTTATTGTTACTGCATCTACAAAAGATTCCTGGAATCATATAAATTGTAGTTTTATAGTAATAAACATATTTAATATTGATTTATATTTTGTATAATAAATGCTACTTGTTTTTGTTTCAGACTGATGATGGTGATAGGTTAGTGGAAAATATAAGTTGTACAGTAATAATGGTCCTTTTACATTAGGTCATGCACATATTTCTTTATTGCTGCTTTGGAGCGTTTCAAATATGATTTTATTTTCATTTGGAGATAACATTTGCAATTTCGTCTTGATATTGTTAAGTGTAGATTAGAAGTTGAAATTGGACACTGACTTTAAAGCTGGCTCATATTCCAGAAGTAGATTGCACATATTGGTCATTTGAGACACTCATTGTCTTAAATGTTCTCGTGTAATATTTAATTTATGTTTCAATAACTAAGAACACTGTTGCTTCATTATGTTTAATAATTTCTACAAATTGTAGAAATAGAATATTCCTTTTAGTATCTCAGCAATAATGCCATAGGCACTTTAGTTTTAATGCTTGAAATTATTTCAGACAGCTTAACTAATTTTGAGTCGATGTTGACTTGGTGAGAAGCCCAAAACTACAACTTAATTAGCAAAATGAGCTTTCCTGATGCATCAATACTAAAGTCCCTTTTGCAAAGCCTCCCATAAATCAGCTACCTCTGAATTTCAACCACCAGACTTCATTTTGTAATATTAGACCATTTAATTGCTGCATATTCACCATATTAAACTGTCCTGTTATAAATATTTTTCTATTTCTTCTATAACTTAATTAATATTGAGTTATAAAATAATTTTATTTTATTAGAATTTAACAATCAGTAATGCATATTTTAATTTATATACAAACTTTTCAGTGATAACTTTTTATTCCAGGGCATGATTTTTTTATGTAAAGAGCAAATATAATCACAATATTTCATTTAAATTTTAAATGATTTAAAGATTTAAATTTTATTTAATTCTTGAAGAGAGAGTTGTATTTATTACTACAATAACCTAATAAATATATACACGTTCAATGCGTAAACAATTACTGTTAATAAAATATGTATTTCAATTTCATTGAGTTAATTTAAATTAACCGTTGATTAATATATAAGCTGAGAAATTTGTTCAAATAATAAACGTACAAATCATATTACAAGGATTCCTGGAGGCCTATTGGTTATAATTAACGTCAAACAATAATTACAACAATGCATATACAAAATACTCAACATAATATTCTCTAATTACTTTGAAATAATAATGCCAATTATCTGCTTAAAAACGAGCCACTTTTCCCGTCAAAAAAACATTTTATGAAAACAGAAAATGTAATTGAATGCCCCTTTAGTTATTGGATCAACTCATCCTCCACATAAAGTTCTATTTTTATGTATAATTTCATTTTGAGCTGCCAAACGGAATGGCTTGTATCACCCTAACAAGCTTTCAGATTGAATTATAAGTCAAAATTTTTACATTTTATTGAAAAAAAATATTTCCTGTTGCTTTAAAAATCAGAGAATTTTTTCAGTTATTCCACTTGTAGCCTTAAAAGGTAATCCCAAAATTTCAAAACTCTAGAATTAGTATTTTAAAAGAAAAACAATTATACAAAGACTAGTAAACGAAAGAAGAAATAAATACAATAATAACAGTTCAACCACGAACAGATACGCGTCTTTAACTTGCATAGGTAAAACTAGCGAAAAAGTTGCGACTCTTCTGAGAAAATATTCATTAAAAATAGGTTATAAAACGAATAATACTATAAACCAAATCACAAACAACACAATAGAGAACATAGATAATACTTAAATTTGAAAAAAGGAGGAATATACAAAATTAAATGCAACAATTGTGGTAAAAATTACATTGGTCAAACGGGAAGAACACTAAAAGACATATTCAAAGAACACATTAAAGACTACACCAATAACATAAACAAATCAAACTATGCACACCAACTAAAAAATTTGGACATCCAGACAATGGAAACACAATGAACCACTACCGAGGGGCAAAAAACAACGAATAATACAGGAAAAATAAAATTACAAACACAAAATACCAAAAAACAAGAAAAAACAAAACCAAACAACTTTTACAAAAACCCAAAAAACTTTAAAAACAGCACCAAGAACTCAAAATAAAAACAAAAAAAAAAAAAAACAAACAAAAAAAAAAAAAAAAAAAAAACCACACAAAACAGACCAAATGAGATACAATGAGGAATAGAAAATAAAACACAAATGAAGAGGATTGATAATTCAATAAAAAAAAACTCAAAACGACTTGGGGACTTAAACTTAACCGCAAACTCGAATAGATTTTTGACAGTAACTTTACATAAAAAAAAAAAAATTAGAGTTCATTGGTACAATGTGGAAGGTTTTAATTTAAAAAATAAATTTACCCAACCAATTTGTTTAATTTAGATGGAGTAATATTTTTATAAAACTTCCTTAAAAGATCGGGGAACATTACACAAACCCATCTGATGGATTTTTCCGTATACTTCTCAAGGAGAATTCTCAGAAAGAAAAGAAAATGGATATAATTCACCTAAAATGCAAAGCTATCTAGGATTCCATTAAGTATTGGCAAGGTATAGTTAATACCTTGTGCATACCTCATTGGAAAAGAAAATGTTACAACAAAATTGGGGCTTTAGTTTCATTATTTATATCAGTTTAATTTTAAAATTATATTCAAAGAAAGCAAAGAAAACAGCATGGTGGATCTACTAACAATATATCCAGTTTTAGAATACTTTGAAAATGAAGATGCAGTTAATGTAGTTAACTTAGTTAAGAAGCAAAATATAGTTAAAGATAAAAAAAATGTGGCATGAATTAAAAACTTCACATAAAACAAAAAAAAAATTCAAAGTATTACATTTAAAAAATTAAATAATAAATCAAGAATATTTGCAAGAAAGTGCATGATTATTATAACCACATTTGTGCAGCCAAATTAATGGAAAAAATACAATTATTTTATTATTTTAGGAATTTAGATAAGTCAATTAAAAATTGTTGTAAATAATGTTCTTTCTGTATGATAATAAAATTGAGAGAAGTCGATCATTGGTTTGATGTCGAAATTGGGTTTGAAGAAAACAGATCACCTAAGAAATATATACAAACTTTGGTCGATCATTTCAGTAGGTACTCCTGGATATCGAAAACAAGAGGACAAGGTGAAACAGATTTAATAAATGTGATTGACAAATATCTGAAAGCAACAAAATTAAAATTCCCTTAGCAGACCAGAATACTGGATTGAGTTCTGTCAAATTAAAAAAGTGCCTAAAGAAGATGAATATTGAAATATTATTTATAGATTGCCAACAGTCGAATAGTGTCAACGAAAGATTAAATCAAGCACTTGCTAAAAGGATAAGATGTTAAATATATTGTGGTGATAAACAAGATAGGACTGTTATAATGGGTAAAAGAGTACAACAGAACTATTCCAGACTCTATTATGTCTAAATGGGACATTATATACTCAAGAAGTTTGATAATATGTTTACTTACAGTGAAGTTGAGTGCAGGCCATTTCAGATTTTTCTAAAAAACTTTCAGTGTGACCAAAGTATCAAAGCTTGATGAAGACTGCTCTAATGTAACTCTGTAATTGTTAAATTATTGACAGGAGTATTGACATTTGAATTAATCAATGCATGTTTTAATAACATTCAATAAGGCCATTTAATACCACTTTAATAACAACAATTAAATGTGTGATTACTGAGTTGTTCAATTAGTGTGGTTATACATTCTCTTATCAATGATTAACTTAAGGAAACATAGTGACCTAAATTATCAACTAAGAGTCGAATGATTTCTTACTTTTGTCAACAAAATAAGAAATAGTTCAATTGGAGATTAAAAGACTAATTATTTAAGTTTAATATTTAAGAATCACGGATAGTAACAGCAAAAGAGATAATTTATCTATCATTGAGCTAGATATTGCACCAACTATTCTGGGTTTCTTTACACATATTTACATAAACGAAAAAAATGAAAGAAAAAAAAGTACTGTTAAATTCATAAAACACTTCAGTGAGATTTTTTACCTATAATACCACTTTATGAATGATATTCAAGCAAGATTCTTAAAAGTTATAATGTCAACTGTTAATCTATATATATATATATATATATATAATATATATATATTTATATATATTTGTAAATTTAGGGAGCAATCCGTTCAACAAAACATATATATATATATATATATAATGGAATGTAGTTTGCATAAAATTTATTGAAGTTTCAATAACATTTCAAATATGAAAATGGTTTCTTTTTGTATTATTTTAATTTTGCAATTTTAACATGTTGCATGGTTGTGTTATGAACTTTATATTAATATATAAAAATAAACCGAAGTTTCAAAACTACAGCTTTCAAGGAATTTACTCCAATGATTTCTTTGACTATGTTTAATCTCAATATTTTTAGTAATTCATTTTTAACAACGTAAAACAATTTTCTAATCTTTAATAAAGTAGATATATCATTGTTATTAATTAATAACACAATTCAGTAATCATTAATATTTAAAACACTTAATTCTTGAAACATGCATTTTCATACTTGTTCATACATACAATTTCATATTTGTTGCAAGATATAACAAAAAAGTTGAATTAAATTAACTGTTATAAATTCATTTATTACAACTAATAACAGAAAAGTTGAAAGAAATGTTTCCATTTTGACATCAATAACTGTTAAAATTCAATTTAGTGTTTTAACTGATCTAAAACAAATAATTACATCATTTAAAAGAATCTTCCCAAAGTAAATAACTTTTCAATTCATTGTGATTAAAGCTATTTCGTCCATATTTTAGAACTTTAATTATACAAAAAATAAATTCAATACCTCTAAAAACAAAGAAAAATAATAATGAAAAACTGAGAAATTAAAGAAAAATGGTCAAAAGTTATAATTTTCTTTTTTTCTAATTTAAAGAAGTAACTTAAGAGACTAAACTCTTACAGAGTAATAATTTCCTTCAAAAACCAAATGAAATTGACTGAAACAATAGTGTATATATCATCCTTAAATATTTAACATTTATTCAAGCTAGAATTATAAATTACAATATGGAAATATACTGTAGGTTCAAAAGAGTGTACCAAGTATTTATTTAATGAAACTAAGTTTCATTATTTGTATTCATTCATTTTCAATTACTTTAACACTTTCTTATTGCCAAGGAAATAGAAATATCTTTGTTATTAATTAATAAAATAATGTAGTAAATATTGGAATTTAAACTTTAACTTTATGGAATCTTTAATATTAAGTAAATTATGATAAATATTTTTAAAATAAATTTCTATCACTGAATGAATGTGCAACTTAGTAAAGTGTTCAAATATGTATAATTAATAGGCACTAGGAACAAACTTTATTGGTTTTAAAATACAAGAAGTTTTGACAATGCACAAGTGTTTAATCAATGGAATTATTTTATTTTCATTTTTTATACAAACGCCACCACATAAAGGTATAATATGTTGTAACGTTTGAATGAACTTTTCAATATGGCTTTGGTTTAATTTGTTTTATACAAACCATGAGTTTGTATTATTTGAGTGAAACAAAAACGTTTTAAGCATAGCCAATTAAATTGCAGTAAGTTTCATTCAACTTTATTAAATTTAAAAGTAAATACAGTTTAAGTTATTTATGAACAATAATTTCTAATAAGATATTTAATTGGTAAATTAGATATTGATTGATAAATAGAGTAAATTGTTATGCGTTTTATATTTGGTTGATATGTATGATAATTTAAAACAAAAGGAAATTGTTTAACTAAAGGACGCTAAACTATTTCAAGAAGCCATTTTGATTGAAGATAATCTCTAAGTACACATAGCTATTATTTTCATATGTTATTTATCTTAAAGAAATTAAACAGCAATAATACATGTGTAAATAACTGAAAACACTTTGGTACTTACTATTTGAAATGATATTGAAGGTAATATTTTCCTTGAGAGACAAATTTTTCAAATGTATATGGAATAATTAATGCACTGAGAAATAATTCATGACTAACCAATAGAAATCAAATGATTTGCATATGACGTCACTCAATGCAATGCCGTCTCAATCATTTCCAATTCAGGTTTACCTATTTTTTTTATACATGGAATGCATAAGAAAAAAAACCAGATTTTTTTACATTAGCAATTTAATACTTTTTATGACTCATATTAAGCCATTAAATCATTTCAAATTTTTTCCTTTAAACTTCCAAAAAATCAATTTTATTTCAGTGGATTCACACAAAAAAAGTTCTAAATCAATGTAAACAATGAAATAAATGTAAACGAATTACACTTAAACAAAAAAGAGTTTGTTTTCAAGTAACTAAATATTTTGACTTTAAAAAATAAAATTAATTTTTGAATGAACTCATTGATAGGTTTACGATCATTATTAATAGACATCACATGGAATGATGAAAAATATGAAATATTTGAGAACTTTCTAATCAACTGGAACTTAACATCTGATGTGCACTCAGGTTTTAATTAAAATTAATTAATCAAAGTATTTTCTTCTCATAGTTTTGACGGCTGTTAAGAATACCTTTACTGTAATAAACTAATTTAAAACTTCTGAAGTGCATAAAGAAAATCTCAAGTTTTTTTTAAAAAATGTTCTTTTTTATATTCCTATCAAACTTTATATTTATAGTAAGATGCTGAATTAATACCCTCATTTTCTTCCTAAAATAGATCTTGAATCAAAAATATTTGGTGTTCGAAATTAAATTGGATGTTGGGAGATTGTTTTGTTGACATTGTAAATTGTACAAAGCGATGCGGGACTCCTTACTCTAACTAAACCCAACCTTACACACAACTCAAGTAAATTAAAAGTTTAAAAAATAATCCCTTGCAACGGTTTATTTTCTTTAATCTAAGGAATAAGTTATATTTATAATTTGTTTTTTAATTATGTTGTATAATAATGTATAACGTGTACGGACTGTACCAATCATTATATATAAAAGAAAAAGAATATACATTTATCTCACAATTTTGCCAGTTTTAGTTCAAAAGATGTATCATTCAGTTCGGCTATTTTGAGCATCTTCTACTACAGAAAAAGAAGATAATACTTATATTTATTGCAAGTATTTATTGTAATGTCTGAAAAAGTTTGGCACAGTTTTGTGTATTTGCATCAAATGCTATACTTTTCTCTGCACAAATTACAAACTGTATGCATTTATAATCTTGCTTTTATTTTTTGTTAATTTCATTAGTAGTTGTTTAATAATATAATTACTTAATATATTCATTAAGTTTCAGGATAACTTGAAAAACTTGAAAAAATGATATTAATGTAAAAACGGATTCCTCATTCAAAAAAGAAATTGTATACCTGTAATACAATTACAGGTGTAATTGAGCAACGTGACTCAAGCAAGTCATGTATTCAGATAACGTCTGTCAAAAAGAATTATAACTTGAATTCCTGAATTCTATTGACACTACAACGCCACCTGACGGTGAAAACGCTTAATTCATGTACTTTATTAATTAATAAAAATATAAATAATTAATTGATGTAATTATATAAACGAAACAATTTTTTTCTGAACCCAACATAAAAGTTTATCTACATATAATTAATCGTGTGCTGAAAGCTATTAAAAAATTACTACATAATTAAGGAAAGTTAACTAGCATTTAATATATAAATTATCAACGTCCAAACCACAGTAAGAAATCAAAAGAAAGATTAAACTCTTTTAACCGTAACAATCTTTTTTTCTAATTTCTTCCTGTGGTTTGAACTTTGATTTTTATTTCTTGTGTTTATCGTGAAATCTTGTTATATAAAATATATTTCATAAATATACCAATATACCAATAATAATATAAAAATGTCTGTTCTACTTCTAGAGTAAGGTAGAAGTAGAAAACTAAAAAAAAAAGCATTTTTTTATTTTTATAGGTAACTCTCTGATGTCATTGTTTATTTCAGTTGTATGCTTGAAGAAGAACACTACATGTTTGAAACGCGTTGTTTATTGTTAAATTTCTATGTGTGGAGACTATTTCATTAAATTTTTTACTCTACAATGAGTAGAAGTATTCTAATTCTTAAAAAAAATAGAATTTCATTTATTTCAATCAATTAATGAATGAGGAATGATAATCAAATATTTAAAGATAATCATAATATGTTAATTTATTTTTTGTTTAAATTTCTGTCATATGTGTTTTGTCTCTTCATTATTTTCTAGTATAAGTGCTAACATCAAGTGTGTCATACTAAATTAGAATTAAACTATAAAAACCAGTATAATTCATATTAATGCGTGGAAGGTTTCCTAAGTATTTATGGTTATGCTCATGTAAATCCATATATATATTGTAATGTGTGTATAATGATTAATTTATTATAGAATATTTTTAACAATTATTAATAATTAACTTGCAAATCAGGATGTTATGAGTACTAGGTTATTATTATTTTTATGATTATTACTGTTTTTTATTACTTCAGTCAATAAATTAGGGTCATGATTGTAGGAAAATTAGTCATTTTTTGTTTAAAATGGAATTTAATTTCAGACAGAGTATAAATTTCATTTAAAATAAATGAAAGTCGCTTGTAGTTTTAAACCGCACTTTATTCCTTCTCATGCATCTGTATTTTATTAAGGAATTAATGTTCTTTCATACAAGATATTACACGGATGATAACTAACAGAATATGTTAATATAAAAAAAAAACAATCAATAGTGGTGGACTACCTCTATTATTTCAAGTAATTTAAACTCATAATATGGGTATGATAAATTAAACACATAAGGAATGATAAAAGAAACTGAACTAATCAAATTCTGGGATGTCCAATGTCCACAGCACAATCATATCTTTAGCCCCGTACATAATTAGTTAACAGAACTACTATTCTTATGTAAAGAGTAGAATTTCTCTGTTTTTAATAAAGTTACAGTTATTAATTGAATAGAGGCGCAGCTTCATGCGTTGCCCATACGTGTGTCTGGCATACGTATGCCATACGTATGTTATGGCATTTGTCCATATCATACGGTATGGTGTATCACTGTAGTAATTTACAACTCTGGCCATGGTTATCGTTTCCATGGTCAGAGTTTTAAACGTAGAAGCAGGCATTTCTCATTTTTGGCTATTTTGTGAAATCAACTGCCTCTTCCATCATGATGCCCTACCAAGGTTAAGTTAGCATACTGTAGGAGCTTTGCTCAGCGTTTTCACCTTCAGGTGGAGTTGTGGAGTCAGTAAAATTCAGGAAATCAATTTATATTTCTTTTTTACAGACTTTATCTGAATACATGACTTGCTCACTTTGAGTCACGTTACTATTTTGAAGTTGTATTACAGGAATCCGAATTTGAACAGAATTTTCCGAATTTTTCATTTGAAAAAATGAATTACTTTTTTGAATGAGGAATCCGTTTTTACATTAACACATTGATGTTTTTCAAGTTAGCCTGAAATTTAATGAATATATTAAGTGATTATATAATCAAACAACTACTAATGAAACTGACAAAAAAAAAATACAAATGAATACCGTTTGTAATTTCACAATTTCCGTACAGATAATAATTGTCCATATTTAATTACATTTTAAATACAATCAATAAGATACGATGCTATTTCATTCCAACAGATATTATATTCTTAATATACAAAGTTGAAACTAAATGTAGTATACATACTAGAATCGAGTTTAGGAAATTAGTAATCAATGGATAACTTCCAAACAGATAATGAACTAGATTACCCGTTGCCCTTTAGGAGAGGCTTCTTATATTTGATAGTATTCCAGTTTTCTTTGTATGGTTATTGTAATAAATTGTATGTTATTATAATAAAACTTTGATATCTCTATAAATGTGTGTATACTTTGTTTATCATTGTTTGCAATTATAAGGAGTAATTTAATTAACTGTAATTATTAAACTGTACTAATAACTGTAAAATATCATTCATGGAAAAAAATGAAACATAACAGAAACTTTTTAATTTTATTGTATTCTTTTATACGTACAGGGAGTGTCTTAATTTTAATATTTTTATATCATCTTGGATCTAGTGTATATTACGTCTGGATATAATTTCACTGCTTGAATGTAAGCCAATGATTAATCCAGTTTTAGTATTAGTACACTGTCACTAAAAACCATAACTATAAAATTTAATCTTCTAGAAAGAGAAGAGTAGTTTATTCAAGTGCATTCTTCTCTTACATGGTATTATTTATCTTTCATAGGTAGCAGTGTTCTCATAGCTTTATGAATATATGAATAATGTAGTACCTTTGAGCAATACTAACCCAATTTATCAGAATTATAAAATAAAACGATTGAAGATATTTGTCTTTAATAAGCTTCAATAACATAATAATATAATGGAATAACTCCACGAATATAAAAGTTAGTAAAATTGCGCAATACAGAATACATATTACGGTTGTTTCATCAAATTGTTCTTAGGTAGTCCAACCTATTAAATTTTTAAAACTATTAAAAGAGTATTACTGCAATAATACATTTGTCAGTTAAAAAAATCAGTAGAAATTGAAGAAGCTCAATCAAGTATTAAGAAATAATGTTATTTTGTTTTTTCTTCATGTTGAATCACTACTAACAAAAAGACCGTTTAATCTAACATTTAACATTAAAGAATGGAATAAGTATAGATTATGTATTGCTGATGAAAGACATATATGTATAGTCGGTTATAACTTCTATACATAACTGTTTTGCGTAAATGCGTGATTTATTATATTTGATAGTACAGCGGTTCCCAACCTTTCAAATATAGCGACCCATTTTAGAACAAGCAATCAGGAAGCGACTCCAATCGTTAAAATATCTTTTATACATTTATTTTTTCTATAAGAAACTGGCAATTTATTAGTGAAGTAACTGTATATTCCTTAAATATATGATTAATATAGAATTTATTCATTAATTTCAAAGCTCCTACAAAACATTAATTAATTGCAAATCAATTTCAACGTATTCAAACAAACAAATTTCATACCATTATGTAACTTTACAAAAGTATGTTTATGAACTGACCTTAATGAGACGGCTGGTATTGTAGTTTTTTAGCTAGCAATTCTATCCTGGGCTCCGTTGTCGATATGGCACACCTCAAGTCGTGTTCCACATCTAATTTATTTCGGTACTTGTTTTTAAGGATGAGTAGTTGGGAGAAGGCTGTTTCACATAAGTAAGTTGTTGGGAAGGGCAATAAATTTCTTATTGCCATTTCTGATATTACTGGGAATTTTTGGAAATTTTTTGCCAAATCATGCTTGTATATTTTTGCATAACTTTTTAATTAGTGTTTTTTTTACGTCCAAACCACATAAGAAAAAAGAAATAAGACTAAGGTCTTTCAAGAGAAACGAAACATGTTCAATACATGTCTCGGACGTTATGTTCAGTGACTTAATGAACTGTTACATTTAGTTTCATAGTGCGAATTTATATAATTGTCTTAATTTTATTTTATAATATTATTTATTTAACTATCTTCTGTTTTTACCGTGTTTTATATAATATTCACGTTCGGGTCAAAATCAATTGGCGACCCCATGGCATTGGTGTCACGACCCCGTTTGGAGTCGCGACCCACAGGTTGGGAACCACTGTGATAGTATGTCAAATATATATAAACAGAAATATGACTGAAAAATGGGTTCACTTATGACGTGCCAATAATAACATGGTTTGATTGAACAGAAACTCTATTAAGAAATAAGAAAGTATAGCCAAATTTATTAATTGATAAATTGAGGATACATTTTTTACATTACAATAAGTAATGTATAACTATAGTGTAAATTATAGTCTTCATGAAGAAAGTTGATCTCGATTTTCAAAAACCCGTTTTAACGATTTTTACTATGATGCCTGTCTGTCTGCATGCCATCTCTCTCCCTCCCTCTCTTTCTCTCTCTGTATCTCTCTCTCTCTCCCTCTCTGTCTTTCTGTCAGTTTATAACTTTAATTTCAAAATGTTCCAGGATTAGTACTACATGTTGCTTTCGATTTGCACTAACTATTTTAAAACAAATATAATAACATAACAACGATACAGTCGGGCAAGTACGGCAAGTCGGACAAGTAGTAAATCTACTCAGACAGAAGAAAGATAGGCGGACTGTCTTGGCTTGGAGACTTCGGCGGTGAATTCCCAACAAACATTGGATTTATAGACTGGTAGAATAGAATTTGTGTATAGAATGTTATATAATCGACTTTATTACAAGAGTTTTGTTCAGTTCATGTTGCCGTATTAAAAGGAACTAAATAGATGGATAAATACTCTGAGATTTAAAATGAATTTCTGATAAATGCTGATAGCCACGTAACACATCAAAATATTAAATCAAATAAAAATGAAAAATTTTATTAAAAGAATTATTGACTTTATAGACACGGAAGGATAATAGGGCAAAACAATAATATTTACAATTGTCGAATGAACTTATTCTTATTTTACATAAAAAAGTTAAGCGTACTGAAAGCAATAATATTTTAACAGATTGGTATAGAAAACATTCTAGTGCTGTAAGAATCCTAACGTACGATTGGTCTAATCCTAGAGATAAATAAGTAAACTGTGCAAAGAATTATTCCAATAAAGTAAGTGAAACTTTACTCAAACTATATTTTTAAACAGTAAAACTAAAAATTATTCTATAAATAAATTTTTACCTACTATAACTAATTTAACATAAGCTTTCCGCCTACACATAGGTCATCGTCAGGTTTCTATTAAGAATTTATTAAGCTTATGCATAAGGTTTACTGACTGAAATAGAAGTGGAAAGGTCAGGGTAGGGTGGAAGGTGGTGCAATATACTATGACCTACTCGGACTCTTCTCCTCTCTAGCTGGACTATTATTCTGATTATTTGAATAACTTAAAGCTAATGAAAATATTCTTAAAACTATAATAAAATCACTGTTCTAGTATACTGAAACCTAGTGTAAGAAAAACAAACATAGTAAGTAGTGAGTAATATGTGCATTTTCTGTGGATTTAGTTCGTGGAATCGATTTATTTAATATATATATATATATAATATTATATGTATTATATTATATATAATATATATATATATATATAGTTCAATATAAACAAAGAAACATAGAGAAATCAGAACACACTTACAGTCTCTAATTTCCAAATGTCTCTAACTGACTCAGTTGGGTTTTTGACTCTGACGAAGACCGCTTGTTACGGTTGAAAGATCTTAGTCTTGTTTTCCCATTCTTATTGTGGTTTAATCATTGATTGTTGTTTCACGTGTTTCTGTGAAATCTTTTTATATATATATATATATATATATATATATATATATATATTAGTATATTTTGTGAGCAGACCTTCATTTAGACAAGTTTTATTAAAAAGTATGCTAATTTTCATTTTCGTTCGTTTCTGTTTAATTTCTCCCTGAAGATGGTCTAGGATGACTGAAACGTTGGAATGATTTATCGTGTAGTTTTTTTGTTGTTGGATTTATAGTGTATTATTGGATTACTATTATGGAATTCAGAAATAAATCATTCGGAGAGTTAGTGTTCAATTTACCTAAAGTGTTGAAAACCAAGCTTAGAAAACTAGAGAAATGAAATAGAAAATGAAAATTGCCATACTTTTTAATAAAGCATATATATATATATTTAAAATAAACAGTGACACATAGACTGAAACATAACAAAAGACTCACTTTTCAATATTTCGACCGTAATGGCGGTCGTTCTCAGGAGAAGAAGTGAACTGACGGAGGGATGACAGTCAACTCATATATATATATATTATATATATATATATATATATATATATATATATATATATATATATATATTCAAAAACGAAAAATAATATCACACAGAGAAAGAAACACACTTACTCACACTTAATGAGTTAGTGTGCCGCCTCTTTCTCTGTGTGTTTCTATTCTTCTTTGTGTTTCTGATTTTAAAGTGTATATAAAGTACATCTAGACACAGACCATGGAGAGATTAGAAACACACACTTACAGTCTCTAATTTTCGATTTGAAACGTCTTCAGTAGAGATAACAGAGGGAAACAAAGCGCACAGGACCAACAGTTGTGGGTCTCCAACCATCTCTGTACTAGTGCGCTTGGTTTCCCTCTCTTATCTGTCCCGAAGATAGTTCAAACAAAAAACTAGGGGATGTGTGCGTGTGTTTTTAATTTATCTGTGTTTAATTTATCTGTGTATCTGATGTTTAATTTATCTGTGTATCTGATGTTTAATTTATCTGTGTTTAAAAGCTAATACAAACTGCAAAATAGCGTAAAAACACTCAATAATACAGTTTTTTCAAAACTAAAATCCATCATACCTAACCACAACAAAAGCAATATAGTATACAAAATTAACTGCACAAATTGCAACATGACATATATAGGACAAACCAGTCAGTACTTAGGAAATAGATTGGCACAACACAAAACGGACATTAAGAAAAAGAATATTACATGTGCCTTAGCAAAACAAATAAGAAAATGGGAAAACAAGACTAAGATCTTTCAACAAGCGGTCTTCGTCAGAGTCAAAAACCCAACTGATTATGTGAAATCTTTTTATATATATATATTGTTAAATAACACCCCATATTTGGCTTGTATTTGTTTCTTACACAATCTTACATCTGTTTCTGCCGGCGCGCCAAAATCCCAAACAACATCACTCCATAATACAAGACTCACAAGAGCAATGATGGTGAATTCCACGAAAATTATCGCTAAAGAAAGAAACCATGTTAAATAACAAATATTAGAAGCATTAATAATTCAAGAAAAGCAGCCAGCCATAAATATCTAACTTAATAATTCTTGTCGAAATTTAAAACAATTTTCCAACAGGCCAAACCAGATTAGCCAGGTAGTAGGTGAGTCCAACCACCCTGCCTTAATACCCCATAATGCCACGTGACCCAGGGCGATGTCCTGTGAACATTCCAATAGTAATCTACCTCTATATATATAAACTAACAATCCTACTATTATTCTCATTATTATCCTGATGATGAATGTGGTACATTCAAAACATGTCAACTAGCAATAATGGTGATAAGCTTTATAGTTTTAATGAAGAGACGAGGAAGGAATTCTGAAAACTGGAGAAATTGTGTAAGAAACAGATACAAGCCAAATATGGGGCGTTATTTAACAATATATGTTTAAATGAAGGACGGCTTCCAACTTTTACACACATATATATATATATATATATATATATATAGAAAATTGTCACAATAACACGTGATATAAATATTCAGGTAACTAAAAAAGTTGAAAGCGCCCTCATAAAAGACTTTTCTAAGAGCTTGGTCAACACTAGTCCAGGTCTTTTTAAATTAGATGAATTTCTAATTGAAGGAATTATCAAACAAATCAAGACTATTTCAACAGTTATAGGAAAAATACTGTCAATGATGCCAATCTTATTCCTTCTTTAAATCAAAATTCATAACCTGCTTACAACTTGTATTCACTTGCTCTCTGACGACGTGAAAGCGAAAGGCCATAGAGCGACTATCTTCTTTAATTTGTGGTGAGTTACCTGAATATATATATATATATATATATATATATATATATAACATTTCAAATTAAGCACGTGAAAGTTTGTCATTTTCTAAATTACACTAACAAAATCAGAAAAATGACTCTAAGGCCACTTAGAGAATTCTTTTGGTTGAATTATTTTTTTAAATAATTTTTATGATTTTCTTACTACGGTTTGGATGTTTATATATATACATATTGTAAATATATATAACAATATATATTATACATTATATACTACAATAAATATCTTATGTAATATATAAAGTTATAGTGTTATACATAAACATCTTCAGTGTTAGTCTTGAATAAAACTTTGATTTCAAATAACTGGAAGTAGACTTGGATGTCTGAAAAAAACTAACTTTTAAAACTTTGTTAACTTAAGAACAGTTCCATTGCGTGTGAGGAGATGTCTCTTGCCTGCAGACATGACAAGCCTGCAACTGAGTATTTTTACTAGTGTATCGAACATGAAACTAAGTTTAGACAATTTTTTATTTAGATTTCCTTTGACCCGTATGAGATCAGAAATTTTATCTGACATGGATAATTTGTTTGAAATAATTATTTCCAACTTATTTCTAAAGAACTTGATTTATTGAATTTAATTTGTAATTGTTTCCGATTCAAAACTTTTATTGAAAATTTAAGCTAAATTAGTATCAATCTAATTTATTGAAGCATTGTTATTATTTGTTTGCAAAATATAAACAATTTTAAGAGGTGTTAGAAAGAAAAGCTGGCTTTAAGTAAAGCCTTTAACGCTATTGTACTGAAACAATGAAATACCGCATTGTTTTATACAACACATTCTATTGACTCCTTATAATAATTCTTTTGTTTATATAATCCGATTGCGTAAACGGCTATAGGAACCTAGAGTGGTGGTGTTAGTTACAGAATAAATTCAACAGGAGAATAACGGTGTAAATATACAAACACACCTGGAGTTGACTTCCATTTCAAACTAATTCGAATAGCTCTTTACCTTCTTCCCTGTAATATTTGCTCATTATGTTACATTTATATTTACACTAAATAATTTGTCTTTCACTAGTTTTGATCACCTTCAAGTTAGATATATGTAATTAGTTTTAGAATCTAATATAGTTGTAATGAAAAACCCAGTGATGCAGAAAACACTCTTGAGAAATAGCTCCCCAAAAGATTATTTTTCTGGAAAAATCAACCAGAGAAAATACCTGTCCACCAAATCAAAAAAAGATTTCTCATCATATATTTTTAATACAGGAAACTTAAATTTGTAATTTGAGAAGAGTCAAATAAATTTAAACAATAACATACGTGTACGAAATTTGGAAAATTTATATTATGCTGACAAACGACAGTTTCAAAATTGAATTCAATATTTAAACTAAAAATAATAAATAGAAAATTAGCAAAACTATTATTAGAGTAAACTAAATAAATTGAAACGGTTACGAATAAACTTGATAACAGTATATCAAAGAAACAAATTTGTAGTGGTCTACACTCAATATTACTTTAATGATGATCAATTTAGTTTTTGTATAATTTTAATGTAGCTATCGTGAGGACGTATAGCATACTCTAAGGTAATGTATTATCAAACTCATACATTGTCATTTAAATTACATTATTTGTTTAAGTACGGGTGTATTCATTTCATCAATTATTATGGAACAATCTGACATGTTTCTCAAGAGGGAACTTGACGTCTGTCATTTTTTGCGTATTATTGCTTATCAATATTGTAAATTCATGAAATATTTATAGTATAAATATATCTATCATTTGATTTTAATTTTCTTGAAACATCTGTCGTATCCATTTTGTAATAAAGAACGAAAAAGTACATTTCTCGTGATTAAAATTACTTAAAAACAATGAAATACTCTACAAATCTGAAAAAATCTGAAATTAAGATTTGATAAAAGATGCGACATGTTGGTGGATAACAGCATATTTTTAATGCAAACAATCGATCATTCCTTTGAAAACATTATAAAAAAAACACTCGAGCTTGAGTTGGCATATAACAGAAATAAAATAAAACTTAAAATAATATTGAGAATTAGTCAACCATAACCGTATTGTTAATGTTGACATTTCAAATCTGTCATGTTGTCTAAAACATATTCTGGTTAGAATATATTAAACATGACAGAGTAAAAATGTATAGAACTTATAAGAAAAAAACGTTTAATTTCATACTTATGTTAAGGAATTGTTTTTTTTGTATCCATCTAAACATTTGAAATTTACAAAATTAATATATAAGTTGTGTCTATTTATTCGCGAGCAAAGCTCTAATTAATAATCTATACTAATCAAATAGTTAAAAACTTATTACTTCATTGTAAATACATTACAAGCAATGTTTATTAAATTAGTGAATATTCAAAAGAAACAAACAAATATTAAAGGAAGCTATTTGCTTTGATTTTGGTTATGACTTTCTATTGATAAAAGTACTTTGCCAAACCTTTTTACATTTCTTTATTTTTTTGTTAAATCTCAAAACTCTCTTCTTGTTAGCAGCAAAAACTGATTTTTAAACATATTTTTTGTAAACATCATAAACAACTTTAAATTGAAGAATTCAAATATATATGTATAGACGTGAAGAAGTAGCGCGTCTTGAAAGTACACTCTTTACTGCATTATCCATACAAATGCAACATCAGCGAAATTTATTCAAATATGTTTTTTCTTGCTTTAATAACAAAAATAAATAAATATATATATAAAATATTGATTAATAAACTACGTGAAGTTGGTATTGTGGAGACGTTGTCCATTTCTAATTAATGATTGGCAATAGAGGCACAGCCCAGGGCTGGCTGTTAAATTCTTGGCTGTTAGAGACAGCTAAATAGTCTCCACCTCCATTAACAGCCCTCTTCTCATCTTATAATTATTAAGCCTTTTTTAATTGCTTCAATAAATTTTTTTTTAACTGACTCATTTAAAAATTCATTTCGCAAAAGATTTATTAATTAGTGTAATGAGTTACTCTGTATAAATTCCCTTGACTTTTTTTTTAATATAATTTTTCAATTTTTTTTTTATTATGATTACAATAAGTTCAGGAAGAAATATTTTTATTTCTATTATTACATTTAATATCATTATTTCTTTCCTATTGCAAAATAACACTTTAATTACTTCTCGTTTTAGAATAAATATACTTCGCAATATAAATCGAAGCTTGAATGTTAGCTTCAAATAATAATAATTATTATTATATAATTCATATTAATATAATTATTATATTAAATAATATTAAACAATAATGAAATAAAAAGTAAATGAATAATTTACAAATATTGATTAATTTTAAAAACTAACAACGCGTTTCAAACTCTTGGTGTTCTTCAGGTCTAGATATAAAAAATATGCATACCTATGAGTTTTAAGAACATCAGAGTGAAATATTTGAAACTGAACACAATAAATGAATATTGAATTTTTACTATTGAGGTTTTTAACAAGGGAATTAGTTTGATTTGCATCAAAAAAATGTACATATCTGTGAGCTATTAGAACATCAGAGTGAAATATTTGAATTTGAATGCAATATAAGAATTAATTTTTAAAAGTTAGCTTAGAATTTTTTTTCAATCATAAAAATTTTTAAAACTTTGGAAGCTAGTCTGTTTTAAACGATCTATAAAATTGTTCGAAAGCTAACGATTTATTTGTGGAATAGATCGGAGAAATATGTTACTATACAATTATGTAATCTGAGAAGAGTTTTTACAGTCAGTCTAGATCAGTGGTTCTCAAACTTTTTACACTTGGTACCACCTGAGAAAATAATTTGCTCTCCAAGTACCACCTAATGACCAACATTAAAGTACAGTAGCGGAGTAAGTCAACGTTTTCATGAAAAACATTTTGAACGTTTTATTTAACAAGTTTATTTAATATTGTTGACCACTGTAACAATCATACACAGATGGAACACTGTGTTTAAAATTGGAAAATTATAAACTTCTGTAAAAACTCTATCAAAATGCACTGCATATGAAAATGAATTAAACATTGTAATAAAATAAATATAAAAACAAATCTTCAATGTTATTTGAAACTGTACTTAAAAATTTAAATAAAACTGTGCTGTGCTGAAATGTTATAACTTTACTGACTTCACTTTAAAAAAAAGACAAAAAAATAAAAACAGGCTATGCCTGACAACAGTTCTTGCTGTTTCTCAGCTTTAGTGGCTCCTTTCTGAAACAGAGACAAATACAAACACAGAGACAGAACAATAAGATTTAAGAATAAAAAGTGTGGAAAAGCATTCAGAATAAGAGTTCCAATTAAACATCCACAGACATGATAACCACTTACATGAGCTTAATGTGATGGGTGTGCTTGCCTCTGTGAACACAGTCGGGGAATGTCAGGGTCAATGGAGGTCAGCTTCAGTCTCAGGTTGGGCTCAGCCTCCACTCTGCTTCTGTACTTTGTTTTTATGACAACAAGTGAAGAGAAGCCTTTCTCACACAGGTAGGTGGTTGCAAAGGGAAGGAGAGTGCGCACTGCTTTGTCAGAAAGCACAGGGTACTCACTGTACTGCTTTATCCAAAAGTCCAACAACGTGTGCTCTTTGAAAGAAGCCTTCAGTGTTTCATCACAAGATAGCTCTATCAAACTCTCCTGCTCAACAGCATTTAAGTCCGCTGAGGCCATGTGGGTAATGTCAATGGTGAAGGGATTTCTCATCCAGCTGCCGGCTCCATCTTTGTGCAGCCCTGGGAAATACTTGCCGAACTGTACTCTGAGTGAGGCAAGGTGTGCAGCGATGTTCTCCCTCACTCCATCTTCAAGCATCAGGTCATTTTCCGACAAAAAACTCTCCAATGCAGGGAAAGCTGAGACATCACCTGCTCTGACTTTGATTTCAAATAACTCAAGTTTTTTTATCAGTGCATTGATTTTGTCTTGCACACCAAAAACATTTACAGAGAGTCCCTGTAGTCCCAAGTTGAGTTCATTTAAACGAGAGAAAATGTCTGACAGGTAGGCCAACTGGCAGAGCCACACTGGTTCCTCAAAAAGGTCTGCGAAGGGGGAGGTTGTTCTTTGCAAGAACAGATGCACCTCTCTGTGTAGTTCAAACAGCCTCGAAAGCACCTTCCCCTTGAGAGCCATCTTACTTCAGTATGAAGTAAAAGCTGGACATGCTCACTTCCCATCTCCTCACAGAGCACGTGAAATAACCGAGCATTCATTGGTCTGGCCTTGATGAAGTTTACCGTTTTTACAGCCGAATCCAGCACAGACTTAGGCTCGTCAGGCATCCTCTTCACTGCCAGCGCCTCACGATGGATGCTGCAGTGAGTCCAGCGCATCTCGGGTGCCACCTCTCGGACGCGAGCAACGACCCCGCTATTACGGCCAGTCATTGCTCTTGCTCCATCCGTACACACACCCACACACCTTTTTCCAGTCCAGTCCGTTCTCTTGCATAAAATCATTTAGTACTTGGAACATTTGGTCTGCTGTAGTTCTGGTCTCAAGTGGTTGACAAAACAACATCCTCCGTAGCTGCACCGTCATTTTCATATCTCACGTAAACCATTAATTGTGCTAAATCTGCAACGTCTGTTGTCTCATCAAGCTGTATGGAAAAATATTTTAACGCGTTCAATCAGTGTGTTTTTAACATCGTTGGCCATGTCTGTTATTCTTCTTGATACTGTGTCGTTTGAAAGCGGCACGAAGTTTAACTTCTTGGCAGCATCCTCTCCACACATGATCTTTGTCATCTCTTTGGCTAATGGTAAACACAGCTCTTCCCCAATCGTGTGAGGCTTACCGGCTCTGGCGATCCGGAGGCTGGCACGATATGATGCTTCCTGTGCTTTGCTTGTGGGTGTACCATAGGACTGAATCGCGGACTTTGACTGCTTCAGTCCTTCACGTTTTCGTAAAAAAAAAACTCACTGGTTTGTCCGCAAGTGCCGGATGTTTTGTTGTCAGATGCCGTTTGAGATGCGAGGGTTTCATCGATTCATTAGACAGCAGGTCACCACACAGCACACACTGCGGTCGGGGCTCTTCCTCTGTTCCGCTACAAATAAATCCAAATTTGATGTAGTTCTCGTCATATCTCCTTACTGTTTTTTGTCGTTTTTTGCTAACAGTAGGAGATGTTGTGGGGCGGCTGGTACTGGCGTCAATGTTCCGCACTTGTGCTAGGCTCACACACGTCCTCCTCTTCGGTTCTTGTTATCTCCTGTTGCACATCGGTGTTTGTTGATTTTAAGCCACGACAATAGTTTTGTTGAACGCTTCATTTTTAAAATCCTTTTATTTACTAGGGTTACCAGATTTTTTTAAGCCGATATCGGGACATATGAGTAAAAAGTGCCAAAAAATAATAAGGTATAATGTGAAAAAAATTTAGTTGATACTTATTTATTGATTCCAGTAGAGTAAGTAGGTGTAGGCAGAGCAGGTGTAGCACAGCGAAAAGATCACAAGCAATGAGACGAAAAAAAAATGGGTTGTAGAGATTCAAGACATCTGTTTGGTATACAGAAGGAACTTTTCTTGGAACATCAGAGGGATAACTGTTACCTCCAGTTTGCCTTCCAAGCACTCCTGACTTATTTTCCGAGTGTGGCATTTAAGAATCATTAAATAAACTGTCAGATAATGAAACTGGGAAAATATCGGGACATTTCGTAAAGGTCTAAAATATCAGGATGTCCCGACCAAATCGGGACATCTGGCAACTCTAGTTATTACGGTAACCAAACCATCTTCCCATCACAGCGCTACAAGTGGCGTCTGCAGCGGCGGGAATATTGCCTACATTACCCAGAACCACTTGCGGCTTTTTAAAATGATTAACGTAATTAATTGTCTTAATTTTCTTTAATTTTTTCATCGGTTGATACAGTTTTTTCATACATTCTCTTATATTAAATAGCGTTTCACCTTTTAAATTATTAATTTATTTTATTTTAGTATAAGTGATTATTTTGCGTGCCGTGCCACTAGAGGGAGCCCGCGTACCACTAGTGGTACGCGTACCACAGTTTGAGAAAGGCTGGTCTAGATAACGAAATGTAAAAATAATTAAAAGCATAAAAAAGCCGCCATGTATTATGAAACAAAAAAAGTTTATTTTCAATTCGTTAATGAAAAAATTATATTATATAAATAATATAAATTTAATAAATAATTTAATAATTTTAAATTTAAATTATTTAAATTTTTAAGAATATAAATTTAAATAATATAAATATTTCGTTATAGAAAAAAAAACTATTTTTTTATTTGTCTACTCAGGTCTAGTAATATACAATTTTCTTTATTTGTCTATTCAGGTATGACTGCTTAAACAAATATGTCTGAGTAAAACGATTTGCTCTACGTCGATTTGCAAATTTTTATTTTTGATTTTTTTTTCATATCCTGTTAGTGTAACTCTGTTATTGCACAAAATGGTTTTTTTTTTAAGTATTAATTTCATATGTACTATTCTTTTTCCTAAATTGAGTTAAACAACGCTACCCTTAAAATGTTAGCAAGTATAGCATACCCCCAACAAAATGATAAAGTTTACAGAATCTGACTTAAGAAAGAATATTCTTTCTTTTTTCCAGGGGTGCTAAACATGGTAGTTTTCTATTTATCGTATGAAAGGTTACGATGAAGAAAATTTCTTAGAAAATGAAACAGCTATTTCTTTCAGAAAGATCCAAATATTTTACAATTTCACGTCATAAGGTTTATGAAAATAACGTTTTACTAAAATAACTTTTCATTTTACAAGATTTCACAACCTAGTTTAATATGATATCTTTTCTTTTTTTCTGAAAGTAGTGTATTGTATTCTCTAATGAATTTCATATGAGGTACGAAAATTTTATATTATATTGTACTTTTATAATACCTGAAGTATATTTATCTATTTTTTTTAATTGTTTAAACCGATCCTCTAACGGATGAAAACATCAGCCGTTTACTGATTTTTTGTTTGATCGGTGATTTTACAGATTCTACATTGGGAGTTCTAAAGTTTGCCTAAGTCAAGTGCATTAACGAGTACCTGATATCGTACAGGCTCGGGACCGATTGCTTAACGTCTTCTCCGAGGGACGACGTACTCAGAGTTATTCATCACCTGTATGAATAAATCGAGGGCCCGGTAGGGATCGAACCTCAGACTACCAGCCCAGAGGCTAGTACGTTAACCATCGAGGTAACCTGGCCCCTTATATTTATCTATGCATTTCAGAAAAAAATCAGCCGACATCTCAGCAGCACAAAGGTCCAATGAATGAGTATATCAGCTTTTTCCACCCCGATCATCACGTCCCACTAAAACTGCAACGTTATACCAATGCCCATGATGAATCTTGTTGGCATTCGAACACCCAGGGTAACTCCGTTTTAGTTTTTCAAGTATGCACCTTTTTTGGTTTCTAGGGTTGGGACATGTGATTCATTTGTTATTTGGATGGTCATACATCGGTAATCCTAAATGTCACCTAAAAGTGAGTGTTTTGACATTGCGTAAGCTCAGAACCTACTCGGGACGTGGCACACAAGATTTTCCACCTCAACCTGGAAAAATATAGTGACGCAGATAAGATTCAAACCGTTGATCATGACTGACCTTTGAAACCTGAATCTGCAGCACTTAATAATTGACTTGTTACAATGATAGTGCGTAGTTTGTGATTTCTTGTCAATTATTTTATTGTATTCTATCTTACAATATAAACACAGTGTTGTTTGTTGATTACAAAAAGTGTGCATTCAGTTTTAAAACGTACATGAAGGTATCCACCACCCTCATTATATTACTGGTATTAAGCAGATAGTCAAGATTTTAGTCACTTTTAAGACCAGTTCGGTGGTCATTCCTCTAATTCCCCTGGGTATAAGACTGTTGACTGTGTAAAACGCAGAATATTAAGGGGAAAAAAGAGAAGTTTTATAATGCTATTAAAACATTAAAAGTAAAACAATCCTAGCCTACAAACTGCACAGAAAAATTATTTTGTAAGTTTTTGGACATGCAAAATAAACAGTAATACTGCCTAAATCCAAAAGGAAAGATAATTATTTGTTTAGTTCATACTCAGTATTTCATCTAAGATTCATTTAGTAAATTAATCAGGTGTTATTTCAAGATGTTCAATAAATTTTAGAAAAAAAAAATCATTTACTATTACAAAAAATTCAGTGAATGAATACATAAAAACAAAGGGTTTCTACTATCAAAATAACTGCTGATTATTATTCGATGAAAGCGAATGACAAAATTACTGGATTTATATTTATACGCTTTTGTTTCTCTCAGTTATGACTTTAGATATTTAGGAGAAAAAGAAGTAGAGTTTGCTTCTCAACGCCAGTACTTCGCACTTCTTTCCAATGACGACAGATGTCGAAATATCGAAGTGAGTTCTGTAGTAACTTTCTGTGTTCTTTCCTATGTGTTAAAGTTTATATATATATATGGGAAAACAAGACTAAGACCTTTCAACCATAACAAACGGTTTTTGTCAGAGTCAAAAACCTAACTGATTATAGTCTTAGATCTTAGTCTTGTTTTCCATTTCATATTATGGTTTGATCATTGATTGTTATTTCACGTGTTTATGTGAAATCTTTTTATGTAACGCTTGTTACGGTTGAATGATCTTAGTCTTGT
The DNA here is from genome assembly GCA_026182355.1 of Hermatobates lingyangjiaoensis. NCBI lineage: Eukaryota > Metazoa > Arthropoda > Insecta > Hemiptera > Hermatobatidae > Hermatobates > Hermatobates lingyangjiaoensis. The sequence goes on along the minus strand of JAPFBL010000217.1, from coordinate 613,750 downwards.
TTTCCCATTTCTTATTGTGGATTGATCATTGATATATATTATATATATATATATATATATATATATATATATATCAATGATCAATCCACAATAAGAAATGGGAAAACAAGACTAAGAAGATCATTCAACCGTAACAAGCGTTCTTCGTCAGAGTCAAAAACCCAACCCAAAAGTCAGTTGGGTTTTTGACTCTGACGAAGACCGCTTGTTACGGTTAAAAGATCTTCTTAGTCTTGTTTTCCCATTTCTTATTGTGGTTTGATCATTGATTGTTATTTCACGTGTTTATGTGAAAGCTTTATATATATATATTAAGAACACAGTTTACTATTAAAAAAAAATGTTTGAGACAGTACAACTTCAACTTTCATTTATATACGAAATTGTTGATTGTTGATAACTGGGTATTAAAAGCAACGAAATGTAGTATTATTGATTCATGAAAACTCAATTATGGTTAGTATAAATTAAGAAAAAGCTACTAGATGGAAATTTAATTAGATGATTTTAAACCATTCCCATGCTAAACTGGTAAAAATAAAGAAAAATATCCAGCCTTGGATTTTATTCCTTAACTTTAAAACATGTAGTTGAACGTTTGGTGTAGAACATATCGGCATATACCAATGTATCTGGCATATAACTGTCCTATTTAGCCTAAACGGGAATCACAGGGTAGATTAATATAGTTGATCTACTTGCATATTATCACGGAATACCTCACAATGTAGAGATTCTACTAATTGGAATTTAATTATTTCATCTAACTTCAATTTATATGATGTTTAATATCTAAGTACTTATTACCCTTTTCTTTTTATTTAAATATTATAATACAGAAATTTATTTATTACAAATGTTTTATTAGATATAGATATACACTTAGTCACATATGTAGGGCGTATTAAAAGAAAACAATAAATCCATTTTTCTATGAAGTTTGTAATAATAGAAGTTTTAATAATGAAATGAGAAGCTGGTCTCGCCTTGACGTGGTAGGGATTTCATCTTCATAGGTGGACTTTCCTTTTGTAGTAGAAAATGAAGAATTGTTTAACGGCATCATTACGTGCCTGCTCTGGTGTCGCCTGCCTGGGTAGGATGGTATTTTTTTATATCAGGACAGTAGTATTTCTTGTGATGCAAGCTGATATTCGCAGGAGTCGATGAAACTGTCTACAGTTTCTATTCAGACCCCTATCTTCTATTTATTTCATAAACTTTCCTGCTTTCATTTTTTCCGTTAATTTTTTACACATTTACCGTCTTTTTCTCTATTAATTTCCATTCCTTTATCATTTCTATCTAAAAATTATTAACATCTTTTACCATTCTGAGGTAAAATGGATAAACAAACAGAAGTCTCCACACAAATAAAGTTTTATTCAACAACAACAACAACAACGCGTTTCAAACACTTTGTGTTCATCATCAGAAAGACACCAAGGATGTGGTGCTGAAGGGTTGGTCCAGTGGAAACAACAAGTTGCATACTTCAGCACCACATCCTTGGTGTCTTCCTGATGAAGAAGACAAAGTGTTCGATACGCGTTGTTGTTGTTGAATAAAACTTCATTTGTGTGGAGACTTTTGTTTGTTTATCCATTTTACCTCAGAATGAGTAAATACCACATAATTACGGATTGCACAACTAATATCTTTTACTGTGTGGTTATGAGTTCTTTTGAAAACTCTTTGGCTTCCACTCTAGAAAAATCAACCTTTGGTATGACGCGTAAAGGTTTAATTTTTCCTTCCTGACTAATTGGTAGAACATGAGAGTCTATATTTGATATAGATGATTCATTTGATCAATATAGATTCAGCTTCTTGATAGCAATCAAAGATGTCATTGTGATTGCTGTATTCCTTCAGACATCAGGGAATTAATTGATAGAACAACAACAATTTAAACATGCTGTTGGATTACAACGTAGGTAAAAGAAGAAAATTGAGGTTTAGTACATAAGAGGTGAGAAAGACGAGAGAGAGGCGTCTTGATATACAGTCCATGCAATTACATAACACAGGATCCAGGCATAACTTTCAATTTGCTTCGCCAAGCGCACGGAGTTACGTCACCTGCAAACCCCTTTCAATCCATCCCAACAAGTATCACCTTTCTTTCCACTAATTCATATGAAATGAAAAAAACAAACAGTATCTTCCAACCGCCATACATTTGAGACATTATTAACTCATTATGTCTAAAATCATTCAAAATATATATCTGCATTTAAATATGTGAAAATAATTTTTTCTTAACATTTTTCAGTGCCTATTTTTTTTATTTCTTTATTTAATATTATCATCACTGTACTATTTCTTGCAATCTATTGAAACAAAATGTACTATGATCGCATCACTGAGTTTAAATTTAACTAAAAAAATCCAATTAAAAATTGAGTTTCTTCATTATTCAATTGTAACTATATAATCAAATAAATAGTTAGGACGGACTAAATTGTTAGTATAATTTAAATTTTAATCATCCTGCTTTGTATACCTTACCATATAACTTACTTGTTATGTTTAATTAAGGACAATTAATTGTGGCAATTAATAAACATGTTATTGAAAAGGATGTAATTTGCGAAGGAGTGTGTTGCAACAAACTCTCATGGAGAAGGAATACTATAAATGTATAATGAATGGGAAATAACTAAAATAAAAATTAAAAATTCCTTCTATTCCAAGCATATTCTAAATAAGATGTAGAATATTTAAAATATATATTGTAATATATAAAAATAGAAATCATTATCATGAATAAATAATATGTAATTAGTAATGATTTATATTGAAGTTACTATAATTATAATCGTTGTTCTCTCTGTTTTAAAAAGAATGTGAGAAAAAAGGGCAGAGCTTGGTTTGACGCATCTTGTTCACTCTGTTGACCCCATCTTTTCCATCAACTTTCGTAAGTGCTGCAATCCAGTGATATGCTATGTGTGACATGCCATGGATATATCTACATAATACTTGTCTGAATTATTTTGATCAATATTATCTCCTTTATACCACTAATAATTAATGTTCAAGATGATTTTGCGATTTTTTTAACACAGTGTTCTTCCTGTCTGAGTTTATTGTTTTTCTGAATACAATCACTTTTATTTAACACTCTTATTAATACCAATGTATCTTCATTATTATTCAATGGCTGCAATCATTCTTTTTTTACTTTTTATGACAAAGTTACACCAAGTTTCGCTTTCTAGCAGTCAACTCGTGATCTAAATAGCAAGGACTTGATTGTGACTAATTCCTATTTATTGTACTATATTTTAAATTCTGTTTACATGAAAGCTCAATATCGGTAAGTGGTATATCTAATGTAAGAATTGTCATATTTCTATGAAAAAAATGTCATACATGACCAAAAAAAATTAACTTCAATACTTTAATAATATCAAAGATAGTAAAGTCACACTTATCTTATTAAATTTATAAAAAAATAATAAAAATACACAGTTTTATTAAATGGCTATAAATTAATTTTAATGCATCAGCACTCAAAATAATTCAAGATTTAATACTATCATATTCTTATACCATTCTGTACGTGTTTTACTCTTTTTTTTTTCATCTATAGGGAGAAAATTTCCATATCTTACATATAAATTTTCAAATATTATAGGAATTTTTCTTTCGATTATTCTCATATGTCTGCTCATACAGCCAAGATAATAAAATGGTGTAGAATATATAGCCGTCACCTGCTATTATTATACCAACACTGACTTCTCTTTTCTGTCCTTACACTTCTCATTATAAGACTTGCAGTTACTGTGCATTTGCACTAACAAACTGTCAAGGGTGTTGCTTATTAAGTTGGTTTGTCTTCTACTAATTTCAGGCTAATGAACTGTGTGAGAACTTGATAACATTGTTAGCATTGTCAACATGTCAGGCAATCTGAGTCCTCATTTACTTTGAAACTGTTGACAGTCTAGATCTGAAAATATTTCAACAAATATAATATTGCGAAATACATACTTCAACAGCGTCAAAAAATTGATAGTTGTCTATTACATTCGAGTAAACTTAAGTATATATATATATATATATATACTTTATATATTATATAAATAATTATATTATTATATAATAATGTATTATATATATATATATATATATATATATATATATATCAGTAACGAAAAGAGGAACACATGAACATGGGCATACAAGAATCACTGGAGAAAGTAAGCCTTTGTAATTGTTATTTTCTTTTTGTTATTGAGTTAGTAGTTTTGTTGGACCTTCTAAATATCTTGATTTATATATATATAATAAATTCAATAGTATAAAAAATGAATACTATAGTTTTCAATAATATATCACTATAAAAAATAAAGAGAAAATCATAAACATAGGCATACAGGAATCATTACAGGAAGTATGCTTAAGTTTATTTTTCTCTTTTTGTTATTGAGTTAGTATTTCTCTTGGTTCTTGTAAATTTCTTGATTTATGTATATATATATAAATATATAAAAAGATTTCACATAAACACATGAAATAACAATCAATGATCAAACCACAATAAGAAAATAGGAAAACAAGACTAAGGTCTTTCAACCGTAAGAAGCGGTCTTCGTCAGAGTCAAAAACCTAACTGTCAAAAACTCTGACGAAGACCACTTGTTACGGTTGAAAGGTCTTAGTCTTGTTTTCCCATTTTCTTATTGTGGTTTGATAATATAATATATAAATTAGACAATATGCATATAACAAATTCAATAGTATAACAACCTTTTAGAATAGGTGTATTATGCAATCGGGATTCGGTCAATTTTCTAAGTTCAAAATCAAACTCTCAATGCCGATGTTTCGGTTATATTTCAAAACCATTCTCATGAGCAGAAGTATTTTTTTGATTTAGAAAGTGAAATTTACATTATATGAACGAACCAAATTCTTGACTGGTTTGGACCTTGAACTAGAACTGAGTCTAGCGGGAGGTAGATCTGAGCATGTCATCCCTCCGAAGGGAAGTTAAAGCGTCGGTGCTGAGCCTCTAGTATGTCGGGTGCTCGATAATAATCCCTAGGCTGAATATAATTTCAGGACTTCCAATGTACAATGTTGTTTATGTGTTGTCACAAAGAGCCAGTGTTTGGTGTATGTGTGTGTTCTCGAGTGGTAATGCCATTGCAAAACAACCTTATCAAAAAATATGTTTTCCTTTTAACTTTGCTTATTATTCATTATTATTTTTACTTTCATTTATTCCGTATTAGTATCATTTTGTGTTATTCCATTATTTAACTTTCATTTTTCGAGCTTCTTTTTCTCTCTTGTGTATAGTGGTCACACTGCAATTCAGTTCCCTTGATTGCGTCAGTTAGTTTTAGCTTGATAACGTCAGGCGTTTACAGGCTTTTTGTTTGATCGATTATTCTACATATTTTACATTAGGAGTCCTAAATTTTGGCTAACTCAAGTGCATTTTGAGTAGGGATATTTAACGAGTACCTGACATCGTACAGACTCGGGGCCGATGGCTTAACGTCTTCTCCGAGGGACAAAGTACTCAAATTTATTCACTTCCCGCGTAAATAAATCGAAGGCCAGTTAGAGATTGAACCCCGGACTACCAGACCTGAGGCGAGTACGTTAACCAATGAGCTAACCTGGCCCTTACTACAATAGAAGTAAAAATATTGCTTAAATTTATACGGAAGTTGGAGAGACTGAAATATGAAATTCACTTAAGAAAAAGTTGAAAAGGAATGATCGAGATGGAACAGACAAAATCCAGCTGCAAAACAAGAAGACGGGATCAGCAAAATATTGAGTAATGGGTATTATAAATTTTGCATCCTATTCCTCTTTCCAGTCCATATTTTTGTTAAAGAAGAAATATGTTCTCATTGTAGAACGGAAAAATAAGTTATTTTTAGAAAAGATAAATATTATATTCATTGAAAGTGTTTTAATGATATTTTCTTTCATAAGTGTTACCTTTTTGGAAATTTTCTTCCTTTATATATTCGATGTGTGTGCATAGAGAATGTTTCAACATACTTCGGTTCATATCGTTCAATGATTCTTAGTTATTTGGCATACCCATAGTTATTTGTATAAAGAACCCTCTACTTTTTAGGCAATACAACGTCATGTAAAAATACTATGTTGTACTAGTTGTACTTAGATTTTCATAACGCTGGAAACATAAATTAATGCATTTGAAGTTGCCTTAATACTGTAAATAGTTCCATTTGTGTTCCAATAATATAATTATCATGAGTTTTAGGTAACTGAAACAAGCAATGACTGCTAAGTTTGATTCTAACATTGTTTGTCAGAATTTGTTACCTTAATTTCACCAAAATATACTGAAACCAAAAGAAGGAGCCAGTAAGAAAGAAATATATTTTAAAAATTATTATCTTAACAAGTATTAAAGGAACAATTAAAGTAATTTTTATGGATAGCGAATTATCTTGAAGAAATTACATTCCAATTTATTATTAATTCAAGAAAGTGCATAACAATTCATAAAAATCTTTTTGGTATTAAATACCTTAATATCTATGAAATAAATAATTATGATATTTGCAGTTTGTCATGAAACGTTCATAGATATTTCTACAACTTTTATTTCAGAAATAAAATGTATGTCGCTATATTTATATTGCTCATAAACCATGAAATACATCCAGCATTTTACATTTATTCCATCTCATAGAGAATATTACGATAAATCTGTCTGAAAGAAGTAAACCCTTTTCATAAAATGAAGGTTGATATATTTATTATGTTTTAATAAATTTTTAAATTATAACCAAAGACAATTGAAAACATTAACTATGTATACATACACTACAAATACACAACAAATAGACTACAACTTAATGGTTGATTATAATAAATGTTAATTTCACTTATCTTTTATATATACAACAAGGTATAAACCACAAAAAGAATTCAGAAATGAAAAAAAATTTAAAACCAAAAAGATGAATTTCTCACTGTATTTTAGAGTTTGATTTTTATTTCAATTGTTTACTGTAAAGCATTATTTGTATAGATAGAAACGGTTTATACGAGTTTAGATCAGAATTATGACGAATGTATTACAAATATAGATACAGAGTATTTCGATAATCATTGTGGTCAAGAGTTTAAGTGTTTCGCAAGAAGGCAATGTCTTTTTCAGGGACATCAGGAACATACATGGTAATGAGTGTTTTCAGGGATTACAAAAGAAAAGAGATTAAGGGTTAATGATTGAGAATTTGTGAAAACTTCCGTGTACACATAATTTAGCTCCATTAGGGAAGTGAATATCACTGGGAAATGATGTGTTTCTAGGTGAGAATAAATTACCGATGTTAAAAGGACGTGTACAGAATAGCTGAGGATGCTTCAAAAAGATGGTGCAAGAAGAGGAAGAAGAGGACAAAATAGACAAGAACCCTTTGATACCAGTACCGATTTCTCGATTTCTGGAAAGTAGACTTCGACAAAAAGATATATTCAATGGAAAAGTTGTTGGGAAAGACATCGGTGACAACCAATCTTCTTGCCTGAAAACTAAGAAGATTTGCTTCACTCTAGAAATTTATGCCTTATAAAGATATGGTGGGTTTCAATAGCAAGTCATCGGAGGATAGATTTCTTCGCATGGAGAGAGTGGCAGTTGAAATACTCGTATAAGTATAAATGACAGTCAGAGGGTTAGAGGACACGGTTCATTCACCTCTCTATATTAAGAGGTAATCAGTTGTTTGGCATATAAAACAAACTCTCTACCTTTCTGCACTTACATGGTTTTTGTAATCCAATGTTAGTTTTTCTAAGGTAAAATGGATAAACGAACAAAAGTCTCCACACAAATGAAGTTTTATTCAACGCGTTTCGAACACTTTGTGTTCATCATCAGGAAGACACTTGTGTTCGAAACGCGTTGAATAAAACTTCATTTGTGTGGAGACTTTTGTTGGTTTATCTATTTTACCTCAGAATGAGTAAATACCACACAACTACGGATTGCACAACTAATGATTTAAAAAAATGTTAGTTTTGTTTGTAATTCTTACGAAAACAGTTATTAGTGAGAAAGATCAAAGTCTTATTTCAAATTCTATACTATGATTTGTGCATACATCAACGTCCAAATCACAATAACTTTCACTAACACAATATACATATACATCTACATTATCGACATATCAAACAATAGTTTGTTACCAGTAGGAGAAAAAAATGTAAAAATCCAGTAGAGGAAAACACTCAGCAAAAACTACTTGGTTGATATTTGCGTTAACAAACATATTAACTAATTATTACCAGATTTATAAAAATATTTTTGTTTATGCCAGCATCAATAATCAGTGTTTATCATAACTGAAAAATAATAAAATTAATATTTTTGAAACCACCAGACTTATATAAATTCGGTTATTTTTATTGATTTATACTGACGTTGCTTAAATAAATCTAAACATATTACGCCTATTTTTCTTCTGTATTAGTATGAATGCCAGCAGAGAGGTAATTCTTGCAAAAAATAATCACACGGTTACTTAAATGGTTAGACATAACTTAAAATTTAATTAGTTAATATGTCTGTCTACTATTTCTTTATTAGAATAAAAAAGAAGAATACTCTACAGTATGTGATGTTTGAAGTAAGAAACTTGTGAATATATATCTAATTACGATTTTTACATAAAGGTGTTATTTTATCACTGAAAGGCCACCAAGGATAATGGAAGTAAATTTGCTATGTTTAGAAATAACGGCATTCCTATTGCTATGTAACGAGCCATGTTCCTTCGTTAATTTAATTTCAACTACTTGCTTAATTATCATACTGCCACCGTTGCTACGTTTTGTTTGATCCTTGATTCAACAAAAACCTATTTCTCTATCTTAGTGCACTAAGCAAAATCTCCATGATTACATTCAACATTTATGCACTATCCAAAAGACCTTATCTAGTCATTAGAATTTTAAATGTAATTTATGCGTTGTGTTTTGAATTTTGCCTTGTATTAAATAATCTACAATAAAATATATATTTTATAATAATTCTTTATAATAATAAGTTTTTAAAGTCGACTTACATTTTTTTTTTGAGGTTTCAATTAATTTTGAGCGTTTTCAAGATAACCTTAATTTGTATGTCCAATCAACCTCTTTATGACGACTCTAGAAAACTTTGTATGTAATTTACCATCATGATTTAAAACACATTCAAGTGAATTTAGAGAGAGAACCGATTTTAATTGCTGCAAAAGATAATAATACTGGCTAACAATACTAGATATAAAGTTGTGTAATTCATATTGCTGAATAATTAGTAACACTAAATAGCAGTTATTGGATGGTCTACATTATAAATAGTTATCTTATTACAAAATGATGGCATCACTTTTAAGATACGTCTACAGTTTGCTAATAATAACAAAAATATAACTAAGATTAGAGATTTTACTAAATTTAAGAAAAATAAATCTGCCTAGTGACTATGAGTTGAAAGTACTACTAGAGCGTCTTATAATAATGCAAAGTTAATGACTTTATTATTAATTATGATAATAGTTATCTATTAATTACCCTACTTAATATATTTATTTATGCTGGCGGAGTAGTAGGTAAAAATTACAACTTGTTTTGACATAAGATGTATAGAATAGCTGTATATTACTCAAGGGCTATAATGGACACAAAACTTTTACGTAACTTGATTTTATAAACAACAGTTTTTTTTAGACCACCCTTATAGAGGTATTCTAAAATTTCCAATATAAATCAAACTACCCACGCACAACATTATATTATATGAGGAAAATATAATTAAAAAAAAAAAAAATGTTTTAGAGGGCCTCAAAACATAAATTCGTCAAAACTGTACGTTTTCTTTTTGTCATAACTACATATTAATTAGAGAAAATTAAAAAAATAATGTATTTTAACATTTCTACAGAGAATAATTATAATAATAATTAAAACGCTCAACCGTTATTCGTAGTAAGATTTGTGTATCTTTTCCGTTTTACAAAAAGGCTGTAATGTCATACAATTACCTGTTATCAATAGAGGTATTATTGTACTCATAGATAATCAATTTTATTATTTCATTAATTTTGAAATAGAAATTAACATAATACATAGTAATTTACGATGAAACTGAAGTAAAAAGGTATATATTATGAAAAAAAAATGTTTAATTTTGTGAATGCTTAATGCTGAAAGCAATGAAATTAGTTTTGTTTGATTCGGGTAAAAAACAACAAAAGGCTATGCTGAAAAATGAAGTTGCAGTTTGTACTGAGTAATGCAGGCTACTTTGCTTAAGCTATAGATGAAAATAAGGAAGGAGATTACTAGTATGGAATCATAAATCAAAAGGGCGGTGAGTTTATCAGCGGGTGGGAGGAAGTTTGGGTTCGATTAGGGGTAAGCGTGCAGTGTAAGAGGGTCAAGGGAGTCCCGGATTAGTGGGCATGTCATAATCGACGCAGGCCACTGATAACACGAGACCACCCTCAGACAACTTACCCCAATCAAGTCTTCCCTATAGTGCCAACTTACCCCGAGCAAACACCCCTTCACCTCTTTATACTATCATCTAATAAACCAATGGCGTAACAATCAACTTCCGCCTCTCATGGCAAATTTAACTGTGCGTCCAATAAAAGGAACAGGTTTATTAGTTTCAAATATATATATATAAAATAGATTCAATGATATATCGACCGTTTGATAGAATAAGTGTGTTATCTAATCGGGATTTGGTCAAATTTTCTAGGTTCAAAAATCAAACTCTCATTGCCTACGTTTCGGTTTTATTTTAAAACCTTTTTCATAAGCTTACAAACAAAGGATAATAAGAAATCACATATCAACATCCAACATACAAACAATATGAAAATGAATTGTTACAACTTATGAATATTATAAGCAGAAGTATTTAGAGATAAATAAAACAATATAACTTACAGAAGTAAGAATTTTTTATCTGTCCGGTTATGATTGTTGTTCCTTTAAATAATGTAAATTTCATTTTTTTAGTAACAAAATTCTTACTTCTGTAAGTTATACTGTTTTATTTATCTCTAAATACTTTTGCTATAATATTCATAAATTGTAACAATTCATTTTCATATTGTTTATATGTTGGATGTTGATGTTATGTATATGAATATATATTGATAAAGGTATCAGCCGTGAAGTAGGAATAAAATAAATTAGGACTTCTGCCTATGAAAAGGTCATAAATAATAACTGAAACGTTGGCAATGATACGTTTAATTTGAATCTGAAAACTGAACGAATCTTGATGATTTTTTGTATATATATATTATAATGATAATATAAACAGTCCAAACCGGACAGATAAATACCTGAAAAAAACTGCAAATAAATGAGTACACCTACTGGATCAATATTTTGAACCGAAGTTCGTCATCAGGAAGATTGTTCAATCTTGAACACACGTACTTCTTCTTCTTCCCATCTACTCTCTTCCTGAAGGCGAACTTCGGTTCGAAATTTGATCCAGTAAGTGTTCTCGTTCCTTATGTATTGTTCTTTTTCAATTATATATGTAGAACTAAATAGGTTAATTGTTTTACTCACATAGTAATACAATAAGATTAATTACAAGATTATAACAACTATACTACATTTTTAAAAAAATCATGTAAATACTCCATTCAGAAATAAATATGGTCATAAAACTTTTATTTGTAAACTTTACAGGAAACTGATGACTAATCTAGTGCTAATGTAATTATTTATAAGTTTTATTATCTAGTACTGATTTTAAAAGGTGCAATTCTTGTTCATACATATAAAATTTTCAGGGCACGAATGATGTTATATATACCTCAGAAGTTACTTTACTTATGTTGCTGGAGGAGAGTTAAGTAATACAAAGATCCGTGAGCAGTTTTTCTTGAAAAAAAAGAGATAAATTCTAGAAATATTTGTATAATTTAATCGTTTTAATTGTTACCAGGGTATTAATGATATTTTTATTGAAATATATATTAATTCCACGAATGTTAAAAAAAGTATGCAAAAACAAAACAGGAAAAATAAATTATTTCAGAAATAAAATTTAGCCTTAATAATATAACCTTGATTCAGATTGAACATGAAAAATTGACGTACCTATTATTAATAAAATTATTAACAATAACTGTTATTTACAGTTTGAGATGAGAACATATTTTTTGAGATTTTTAACATGACAAAGCCCTAATTATTTTCAGATTAATAATGTTTTACAGCATGTCGTCAGTAGACATTTTTTTTTGCTGCCTATAGAAATACTTGATAAATGGTGAAGCTTCTAATTTTCCTTGAAGATAAGAAACAAACAGTAAGTTTTGTCAAGCATTTCAATTTTTATTAAAGTATTTTAATCTCATTTAAATTAAAGACATTTTTTTATTAAATCTTAGGCATTATAAAGTAACTGTTTTGCTAGTTAAGATTGGGCTGTAGTTCTAAAGGTTGATAAACCAGTGTCATGCGTTGGTTAATACTCAATGCAAACGCCACTTGAATAGTACTGTTGCAGCGGTTCATTGATCTATCCAGCAAGGTTTAGTACATTCTAGTCACAAGTGAATAGTTTTGCCTGAAATGCCATATTCAGGATCCTTGCAGTCACCACAAATAAACACGTTCTCTCAACTATTCCTCCGTATTATACACTTGCAGCCGCACAGTTTACTAATTTATTTAGTTAAACTAGTTACTATATCAATGCAACATAGCAAAGTTCAGCTGTATAATCTTCCAGTTTTGCTTCTTTAACCAGCCAATCTTTGAGACAAACAATAATAAAAACAGACATTAGGTACGCTTTGTAAGCGCACGATACACTACGATATTGATAAACTGAATCAATTCAATATGAATTTTCCTTGAAAAAACAAAGTAACACTTGGTAACAAGTGTTTGCAATATTTTAATAGCATTTATAAGAAGAAGAAAAGAAAATCCTCCTCCCAACTTCCAAGATCTCTTAATCTAAGTTACTCAACTTTTTGACTGTGAGGGAACTTTCAGTACTTTCGGAACTAAAAAAAGAAAAAAAAAAAAAAACCTGATGTGAGATGAACACACCCAAAATTCAAAATGAAAATATATAAATGTATATACTATTACTTAACTAGAATCGTAATTAGTTGAAATAACAACTCTTAGTAACAATAATTATAACAGGTGTGTTCTCTAATCGGGGTTCGGTCAATAAAAATTGATTGAACCCCGATTAGAGAACACACCTATTCTATCAAACGGTCGATATATTATTGAATAATTATAACTAAAAAAATTATTAATAACACTAAAATGAATTAAATAAACAGATATTTTGATCTATTTGTTGATGATTTCCTTGAATCAGTTGAACTAATTCCGAAGAAACTTAATATTTACTAAATTAATTACTTCTTTTATTCAATATTAGGTTAAACAGAGTCCTTATTATTATATAATACTAAAAGTTAATTTATTCTTATTTTAGAATTGTTTTGTTAACTTTTGATCTGAAAAGACAATACGAGTTACCATTTAGAATTAATCAATTTTATAGACAATAAATGTTAACTAATAAGTCACAACGATAATAAGAAAATTATATCACATTAAATATCCCGTTATATTAATTAATTACATTATATTAATTAATTATTTACATGAATTAATTATCCCATTAAAATGTGCAATATTGGTGAGTAGTACCATGGATATTCTCAAAACTGACATGAACTTAAATTTGAAGATATTAAGTTTATGTCTTAATGTTTTGTACCAAGTGCAAAATTTCGGTATAATTTGTATGTGAACTGTTTCTGCATATAAGTGAAGACACTAAGAAACACACACATACACATTCACTTTATTAAATCCAAAGACATCAAGACCTATATTTCTACTTAATATATGGTATCAAAATTCTTGACCGATCGTAATACTTTCATACCTCTATATTTAAATCGAGATTTAATGAAAGTAAAAATATTAAAGTGTAAAATTTAAATAATTTCTTATGCTATTCTGTCTTAAATATAAGCATATTACCTGACTAAAGATAAGATGTGTCTATATTCTTCTTATCCAGTTACTCTTTGAATATTATAATCCTCCACATACACGTGTTTTATGTATTAAACTCATGTTTAACAAGCTGAGTTCTTCTTTATACAGTATCGACTATCTTTTAGGATGTACAATACGGAATATACACTACATATTACAGTCTAATCTAGAGAAGGGTAGTGTGCCACGTTCATAAGCACAAATCTGTCATACGGTGTCAGCTTCAGGGAGGCAGAGTTTTAAAAGCTAACAGTTTCTTCCCTTCAACACACCACCCAAGTAACCTGAATAAGAGAACTATTAAAAAATTATGTTATTTATATAAAAACAGTTTTATATAAATCATTTATCTATCTTCTTGACAGTGGAAACATATATATTACTATTACTCAAAACTGGAGAAAACACAGAACAAACTAAGTACGTTAGACATCATAAACATATTTATCTTTAGAAGAAGATCAGAATAAAAAATAAAGCAGTAAAGATGTTTTCAGTATGCTAGTTTAAATCTTGAGTTCAATTATTTACAGTTAATTTTTAATTAGGATAATATGTTTCCGGCTTCATCTTATGTTCTGATCTCTCAATGGTGAAGCTTTGATTGAATTAGAAATCACACTATGTTATTTGTTTGTGTATACTTACTTTCAGTTATATGATTCAGTTTAATCCAATATTTGTTTTAATTCATGCAAATGTATAGAAGCTGACAAAGCGGTTTTCAATATATATGTTACCAAGGTTATTAACGAAGAAATGCGGCTCGACAGAGAAACAAAATTTTATATTTGGATGATCTACCAGTCCAAAAAATTAATAAGTCATTTAAATATTCTTAACTGAATGAAATGTACATTCCTGCCTTTTCCTTGTTTTTATCTATATCATATTTCTTTACAAGGGCAGAATTAACCCTATAAACAGGTTGTTTAAATAAAAATTCAAAACATGTTGAAGTTGAATTTTAACTTATCCAAAAAATTTTATAAAATTTATAAATTTATGAACTCTTTTTATTTTTTTTTTCAACTATTTTTATTTTATGAGCTTTAATTCATGATAACTTCTCTCTGAAAATGATTAATCATAACTGTTTCACCATCAGAGCTGGGACTATTTGATGTTTGATAACTGTGCGTAAGTGCACAACTCCAAACATCGATTCTACGTACATGATCCAACTGTCCTAGTTTGAGGACATCATTATTGTAGTATATTCTTGTTGATTAAACAGACGGTTACTTAATATATCTTACATCATTTTCTACATAATAAAGACTACTATACTTCAGTCCTAAGTTCTATAATTCATTATCCAAGTAATATAGAGATGAAAACGAAATGTTGATTTTTCTAGTACATTTAAGCATTTTTGCAACTAAAATAATATACTTCATGAAGGCTGTTTCCTTAATATCAATATTGATCCAAACAAAATAGAATGTCAGTAAATAATGCAGGTCTGTTTAAGTATCCAAAATAGAGGTTATTTGTGCTTTTATAGACTGTTCACAATAGAGGACAGTGGTCAATGCTCTTTTCTACAATAAACTCCGAAGTATAAGTCTACAAAATTCCGAATTATAGTAAACAAAATACTGTGGTTTTCTCAGGAGTAAAAAAAAAAAGTCCTAAATAGCTAAATGAGTCACATTTTGGTCCCATGAACAGCACTAAAAATGAATGTCTATAAGTTTCAACGCTGAAAACTAGCAGTATCTGCAACACATCAAACAGGATTGCATTTTTATTCGTTGTCTCTAGCTTAGTCAATATTTTTCTTAATTTTATACGGGTACGACATTATAACTTTTAGTTATATATTACTTCAATTATATCTAATGAGCAAGTTAAATGCTCTTAATCCAAAGTGAGTAGAACTACCATTGAAATAGTTGTCGGTTTAATGTAAGCCAAATGATATTGGGAAGTCCAGCATTAGGGATTCACGTGACCTCCCCAGCCATAATGACTTCTTGAAGCCTCTAACTAGCTTTAGCTCTCTGAAAACATAGCCAAACTATTATTTCTTTTGCAATAACAATATTTGTTTCAAAAACATGTTCCATATTTAAAATTCGCCACTTAGTAACAAATTAATATATTTTGTTTCCATAGGCACATAACTATATAAATTTATTTTCACATGTAGTAACCATTCAGTTGGAGGACTCTTTTGAGTATGCTAATATTTTAACTCATATATAGTGAAATGCTTAAAACCACTATTCCAAGTTTTAAAAAATATCGTAATTCATTTTGTAAGTACTCGTTTTCAGATATGAAGTCAAAAATACTACTTGTCGCACATAAAAATATTTGAATATGAATATTTAAATATTTAGAAAATTCTACGTGCTAGTATAAACAACTCATACATAGAATGAGATGTTATCATTTAGGACATAACCTAGATTTTTCATACATAAATAGATATTTCTTGTAACATTTAAAGAATTTAAACTGAGAAATTGTTTTCAATGAATAAATGTTTACAGAGTTATATTAACTCTACATTTCCTCATATGCACTATAATAGTGTTCTGAATTTATTAAACAACTATATATTGTATTATCACACAGGGTTTCCCATCGACTCTACATTTGTAAATATAAAACACTGACGTTTCAAATATGATGGAAGGCACAATCATTGAATTGCAGGACAGATGACGGTTATGACTTTGATCTACTTGAAACTAGTTTTTATCAAATTAACTCAATTCATATTTTACATTAAGGGAAGTGAGTTTGTGCATTCAGCAGAGGGTTTTATATAATTTCAAAAAATCTCACAGTGAATAGACAACCGATCATCAATTCGTGGAACAACGCATAGTTGTTCTAAAGAACAATATTACGATAAATTATGAATTGTTAGAGTATCCCACATTCTGCCTCATGTCAGAACTTAACAATACTCTTCAAACAAGTTTAAATATTTATCAGATCAAAAGCACATTTTATGCCATAGACATTAACTCGATAACATAACTTCTGAATTCTTTAAAGTCAAAGCATTCATTTTTAAGTATACAATCAAGTTACTAAATTTTTTGTACAAATTATTTTAAATCACAAGTATATAAAACAGAATTTTCTTTTTAGAAAAACTTAGTTTGTTATAATTCTGTCAAACTCAAAAACAAATACAGGAATCATGGGTAATGAGATCAGATATTCACAGTTTCATTTTCAGAATTTTCGACTACTTTAATCTGTTAACATTTTTGTTAACTGTTATTAACTTGTGTTAAAGTCTTACTGACTATAATGGAAGTAGAAAGGTCAGGTTAGAGTAGAAGGGTGCAACAAACTGTGACCTGCTTCGGTGATAGTTTAACAAACTCAAAACTCAAAAATTAATTTGTCGTTTGATTTCTTTGTAGTTGATCCAAATTATTCGGTTCAATTAATTCAAAACTATATTTTCCAGTTTCTACATATTTACTAATAAATAAGTACATATTACTTATTGTAAAATAAGGTAGGCTAAATTTTATTAGTAATCGTATGCCACCCATTTATTTTATAAATAAATCTATTTATTTGAATTAACACAACAAAAATGATTTTTTTTTAACTTTACAATTATAGTGCTGACTTTTTTGTTAAAGCGTGCTCGAAATTGTTAGTTGATGTCAAATAGAAGAATGATCAAGCTGAAGAATATTCGGGGGGTGCCAACTAAGCAGTATGGGGGCCTTGTATCGACTTCTCATTCTCCACACGTTCAGCCGTAGCTGCAAATAGAACATCACCTCTCTGTTTCACCACATACGACACTTTTATTTGGCAAAAACCTACCATTCCAATTTATACATTACATCCTCTTTTCACAACTAAACTCTACTACACTTGAATCATAGTTGTTTAACAACTTCTACATTAAATGTTAACAACCACCTGACCTATTATTATTCATAAAAAAAAACCGGCAAACAGTTAAAAATAACAATAAAATTATTCAATTATAACTGTAAAAAATTACAAAAAATAAAAATGATTTTTTATATTATGATATTATATTATAATATTATATTACAATTATACTATGTTAGATTATAGTACTAAATTATATTATACTATTGGTGGTCAATAACTACCATAACATTAATCAGAAAGGAGCCTATACTTATCATAATGCATAATAATAATTTAAAACATGACAGAGCTTTATATTTTAAGTAAATCACATATTGAAGTGCTAAATCATTAACGCAGTCAATGTTTAGATTTCAAAGATTTTTCTCAGCAATGCCTTAAGTTTTTTGTTATATAGCATTAAAAATTTTGTATACAAATTTTTTGTGAGATTACAATAAACATAGGACTGCATAACATAATAATGCAGAAGCAGCATTAGAATACTTGTTAAATTTTGTTCCTAATACAGTATATATAATTTAGTACACCTTTAGTGATTAGAGGTATACTAAAGATTTTGATGGCTGAAATGTTGTTAGTAATTTAACAAGAAAGCAAGCTGTTAGTGTACGTAGACGTTTTATTGACGTATTATAAAGTATTCTTCTATAAAAATTACTAAAGTTGATAAATGAAAAGTAAGTGTTATATTAAATAAAAAAGACTTCTTAGAAGATATTAGAACCATATTGAGTGATAGAGAAGTTTACACTTTGTAAGGTCCACTTCTATGGAAGGGGTCAACCGTATTGAAATCAAAAGATAACAACCCTTTTAAAAAAATCAAGTGAAATTGCTTAATACATTTCTATCTACATCCCCCTTATTGCCATCTACAATTTATGCACTATATATATACAAAACTATAGTTTATCGGGACTCGGTCAGTTCTTCAGGTTCAAATTAAACTCTCATTGCCAACTGTTGGCAATGAAAGTTTAATTTGAACCTGAAGAACTGACCGAGTCCCGATAAACTATAGTTTTGTTTCTATTCCACGGTCGATACTTTTATCAAATATATATATATATATATATATATTATATATATATATATATATATATAAAACTTTAACACATAGGAAAGAACACAGAAAGTCACAAAAACAATTAAAAAATAATTTAAAAAAAGAAATGGTAATGGAGTTTTATATATATATACATAAGAATTCAAAATTCAAGAACAGTAACACACAGAGTAAGGAAACACACTTACAGACTCAAATTTTCGGGTAATCCGTCTTCAGGAGAAAAGAGAAAGGGAGACCAAGCACGTTGTAGACGCAACGGCATGTAACTTGGGTTACCAAGTTACCCAACCTACCAAGTACATTGGGTTACTTATGTCTGTAAGTGTGTTTCCTTACTCTGTGTGTTACTCTTCTTGAATTTTGAACTCGTATTGTGTCCAGTTTGGATCGTGTTTCGTTTAATTAAGTGAAATATATATATATATAGGTATAGATACATAGGTAAATGCACATATGCAATGCCATGTACTTGTACGTACGGGTTGATCAAGATGCATAATTATAATTATAGGATATGATTACTTGTTAGTTTGGTTGGTTCGGATTCATATGTATAATCCACTTCCCATGCTTGCTCGAATCTTGACTTTAATATATTTTTTTTTTTAATCTTAATAACGTAGGAATTTTTTTAATTAAAAATGCTCCTACAGAATCGGAGTGTAATGGTATTTATGAAATTTCGTGGGAATATTCTCATAAAATAAATATATATATTAATTGAAACATATACAATATTTATAATTATCTGTTAAAGGTAGCCACTATTAGTGGAATATGATATTTAATGATATAGACATGTTTTCTATTTGAAGAAATTCTAATCGGGAAAGTATTATATACTTTGAAAAATTCAATCTCCTTGAAAGTC
The DNA here is from genome assembly GCA_026182355.1 of Hermatobates lingyangjiaoensis. Classification (NCBI taxonomy): domain Eukaryota; kingdom Metazoa; phylum Arthropoda; class Insecta; order Hemiptera; family Hermatobatidae; genus Hermatobates; species Hermatobates lingyangjiaoensis. The sequence continues at coordinate 593,840 of JAPFBL010000217.1, read as the reverse complement.
AAATGCAGATGCTATTACGAAGTTTTTTTTTATTTCAAGTAATAATAGTTTAAAATAATTCAATTTAAATTTCAGTCTAGTTTAAAAAAATGCGAATTGAAAAGCATCTCATCTAGCTTTGTAGTCCTGTCAAAAACACTAACTACTTTGCAAAAAAATTGAATCTGCAATAGCGCTTGTCAATATCATTGAAAAAAACAAATATGTAGTTCTAATTTATTTATATATACATATAAAGTTATAGAGAAAACGATATGAAGATAGACGCTGTTATAACTCACTTCTGTATTTTGACAAGAGTCATTATCAGGAAACGAAATTTTCCGTAGGTTAGTAGAACAGTAACTTAAGATCAAAGGAGTGACATGACTACAACACATATATGTAACATAGACTGTTATCATAGATGTAAATGGAGCTTAAAACCTGCTATTATTACATAAGTTCTACAGTAGTAATGCTACAAAGGAAGTATTTTCATAATCCTGAAAGTCGGAGTAAAAGATTTCTTTATTTTATCAGCTTCTGTTTTGAATATTTTATTTTTCATCGTAATTTTCCAGGATGTATAAAAAATTTTATTTCTATCCTACAAATATCTATAATTTCATCTCTCTAATTTTTAATATTGATATAGCTTCTCGACCACTGACTCTTAAAGTTCGCAAATGGTTTTCTTGAGGATGACTTTAGACGAAAAATCCTGAAGAAACCCATCTTTGAACTGTATTTTAAATATGTTTAAAGCTAATTAAAAATTTGATTTTCAAATTTTCATGTTGAAATTTTATGTATCAATAATAATTGTATTAATCAACGAAAGTAGTTTTTTGAATTTAACTCATTGTCAAAATAAAATTTAAAGTACCCTATAAATTTAACTACAGCCATTTTGTAAACATCACTCTTCTATAGTAGTAAATAAATGTATTTAATATTTAATTAATTTTTTTTATAATATAATATAATGCAAAATAGATAACTTAAAAGTTTCCTTGCGTTCTCAAATTCGAATAATGATTTTCCTAATAATTTAAGCATAACTTTCTGAAATCAATATAGCATTTATAGCAAGGGTTGTTTAATGGCTTTTAATCCAGTCTCCAAAAGAGAGATATTTCAGTTTTTATTATTGGTTTTCTGTAATTTAGTTAATCTAGTAAGGGGGTCAAGATTCTTTAACATTTATCATTTTAATATCTGGAAATTGTAATTCATATTTAACAAAAAAGAAAAGTCGTCTGGAAAAGGGGGAACAGTCTGATTAAAATTACAATAGTCATTTGAGAATCCTCTATTATATAAGAATCCGTTTTATCTCGTGAATTTATGTTGTTGATGCCCAGCCAGTTTTGTACAATGTGCACCTTCAAGTGCGACTTCTACACCTTTTTGCTCAGTCTGGTTCATGCCCAAGGTAAAAGTATTGACAATTCAAGGTATTTAATAAAAACGAGCCAAAAAAGACAAATATCAAACATAATATAAGAACTTGTAATATATAAACTTAAAAGCACAGTTAATTAAATAGATGAACAGATTATTCATAAAAAAGTTAAACTATTTCAATAAAAATATGAAAATTCGACTGAAAGTTTAAAAAAAATAAAATCAGATAGTAAATAAAATAAAACAACTGTGAAAAGTAAAAATGAATTAAAAAAAGGTAGCTCACAGATAGACACAGGATTTGTAATGGTTTTCTAATTTATGTAAAAACCATTGAAAGAGAGTTTTTTGAAAAGACATGAATTTGAAAATCGTCTTCATCAGGATGCAGGGCAGGACTCTTTGCTTCCTGATGATTCGTTCATTTAAATATAGATGTAAGATATTCATGTGTCTATCTGTAAGCTACCTTCGTTTTAATTCATTTTTACTTTTCACAGTTGTTTTATTTTATTTACTATTAGTAAATACGTAATTGTAAATTTACGTTTTGCCCAAAATTTTTAGTATACGTTTTGCCCAAAATTTTATTACCTTGACATTTTTTACTCTATTCCTTGATATTAATACAACCACTCTAGGAAAATAGTATCTTATATTCTTAAAAAAAATAATTTACTATTATAATATAGGAGTTACGGATGGATTAATAATTATTTGACTACCTTTATAAGTAGATCTTAGAATTTTGGTTTTAAAGTTACATTTTTTGGGTGGAGGATAAAGATCGTGGGCACTCAATCCCTTAGTAAGGATAAAAAGCTTTTGGTTTAGAGTCTGCACAATACCTGCTGTTCACAAATACTACTAATTTGACTAACGCAGGATTTAAAGACACTCGATGAAGAATTAAGACATAGTGTTCATCCATAACTAAGAAATGTGTTTCAATTTTTACCTTTACAGCAGTATTGAAAATAAATTTTGATCTTATAAATCAAATTATCTAAAACCTTAAGCTTTGAATAAGGATAAGCTGTTATGAGATTGATAAATCTTATAACACAAATTTAGAACCAATTAAAGACTTCTGCTTTGACAGTTCATCACAATAAGTATTGCTACAATTATTTTACATTAAATTCACATTAGTAGATTTTTTTAATACATGTTATTATGAAATTATTATGAAATCATAACCAAGGAAAATTAGTCAAGAAAAATCTGAACTTAAAGACAGCAATTCTATAAAACAGTTTGTTACGGAAGGCATCCAGCTGAAGCAAATATACAGAAATACTCGTAAGTATTTATAGACTATTGACTTTCATAAAGGAAACATGTTGAATATATGAGCCAATAAGTAATTGGCCTGATCAAAGTTAACAGTAACTAAGACTAAATCATTGTGCCCAGAGGACTAAAACTTGGCTTTTTTCTCAATGGAAATGTACTTCTCAGCCATTGCAATCCACCTTTTTTTTCTATAATTCTATTCAACTGTCATTCGATTAGATTCAAATAAGAATAAAAGAATACAAATTGTTATTTGTGTTTACTTAGTTAAGAAGTGATACAGAAAAATGTGTCCTTTTTCATTGAAAAGGAAAAAATCCATAAGCGGAATCCTAAAAGGGCTTAATGGTTAATAGTTATAAGAATGATATAAGTTTTAGAATATTCCAATCATCAAACTGAATTATTAGCTACTTTAGAAGTCATTAACTGGCAACAGAAACGGAGGACAATCACACGAAAACTACTAGAATGTAGACAGTAAAGTATGTTTAAAACTTTTAAATGGAATAAAAAACCACCAGACAAAATAAAAATGACCTATGTATTGATAATTCTTAACAGTTAATAATGTAAAAAATATGTTAATGCAGGTAAATCATTATTAGAAGAAATGAATGATTTTGACAAAAGAAATATCTAATTATTGTAGGGTTACCACCTGTGAGGAAACACATGCACACTCTCTCAATATCTCTCGCTATCTCTCTCTGACACACACACACGAATTGAGGTTACTACATTGGTATGTTCGTACACTTGCCCAGATAATATTTTTCTAGTTCGTGAAATATAATAGATCCTATAATTTTACTTCCAGTTGTTAAAGACGCTAATTTGATTAAGATATAAGTAAATAGGTTTTTTCTTTGTTTGTAGTTAATAAAGAAGAAATTAACTTGGCCTTATTCTATTAATTATAGAATTTACTAAAATTGCTTCTAAACTTATTTCACCATGTTTCAATAAATTATATATTACCCTAAGATATTATAGATAATTACTGTTACAGGATAGATCAGTCAATCAAAGAACAAATCTGTATTTTACGAATTAAAGAAAATTGACTTATATTATTATTAGTTACTCTGAGGCTGATAATACCGTTAATGGAGACAATATAATAAAACATTTAAATTTTTTTTAATGGTAATAATTATATTCCTTTAAAATGAAAGAAATTTATATCATATATTCTACTTAATGAGATAATAAAACACAGATTGTCATACGTGAGATTAATATATAAAATTGAAAACATATTTAATACACAGTAACTGTATAATTAGTAATAGTACAGATTAATAGTACATAAGTACACTGTAAAATAGGTACCAACTGCACAAGCAATTTATTTTACTAAATATTACAATTAAATATGACCCTTTGCTCTAAACCTTAAACATTTTAAACTATTTCTAATTTGACTTTCCAATTGTTTGTATCACTCCACTTATTGACTAGTGGCGTTAATTAATAGCCAGTCTCATATCTTGGTAATGAGAAATATTTCAGCAATTCGAATTAGTAATCAAATTCAGATTACCAGTCGTAAATTATTCTAAACTAAACTGTTGGGTTAGTCGTAATTCATATTGAAGTTACATAAAATTAATAATACTAAAAAGAAAGAAAAAATAAATAAATGCAATACACTAAAATAGAACTGTAATAGTAAATAAAAGGTAGAGACTAGATAGAAATGTATAAATAGGAAAGTAATTGAGAATAAGGATACAAAAAATAAAATAAGATAGAACAAACTGATAGCAAGGAATAAAAGACAAAATAAATAAATACAAAAGATACGAAATAGGAAGACAAAAACAAATAAATTGTAGAAAATATTTTTTTTAAAAAATATAAATAAAAGAATAAACAAAAAAAAAGGAATTATCTTTTAAGGTTTAGTCCAGGAGCACTGCGCGCCCCTGGTAAACAACCAGACGTGTGCCTTCTCAGAGTCTTTAAGGGTCACGGTATTGTCATCAGGGGGGATCTGTCACAGAATCTGCACTCTGAAGCACTCATTAAAAGGTCGACAGGGGAGTTGGCGTGGATGGCAACAGGTTAATTGGAATGGTTGTTTATGGATGCTCTATGACTGTTCATACCGAGTCTGAACTTGTTAGAAGACAGTTCTAAGTAGAACACATTAGCCACGAGTACAATCCAATTTGTAAACACAATTTTCGGATGTACAAGTGCATCATGGAACGGCTGATTGAAGGATGATGGAGTGAAGTGTGAAAGAGGGTTGTGAAGCGGATAGGTCAGACACCGCCTTTCGCTACTCTTAGCGCCCACAGACGAGTGGAGTGGTTGATACTCCCCAACGTCAAGTCTCTGTGAGAGAAGAGGTTACCAAGGTTAGGCTAATGTCTATAGGGGAGACAGGGTTGACTGGAGAAGATAGCCGATGTGGAAGGTAAGAGGATAGGATGGGAACAGATCTTTGAGGACACGTTTAAGTTTATATACACCAAGGAAAAAAGTAGTCACAAGGAGGGGAGACTCATTCACAGGAGAAGGCGGGACGGAAGGAATTGTAAATTGTATTTAATTGTAAATTAGCAGGGTTCAATCTTCTTTCGAGCAACGACGGAGGATACCACGCTCCAGGAACTTGGTTCTAACGGAGTTGAGGTGCAGGTTCTTCTGTTCGAGCCAGTTACAAATTCGGTTGGTTAAGGATCTGGTGAGAGATATCTTACTGTAGGGAGGGTGGAAACTATTAATGTGAAGGTACTGGTGTGGGTTTGAGTGTTTAGAGTGAACGGAGAGATATAAATATTTTAGAAGCAGATATAATTGTAAGAGAAAATCAATATACTTTAAACTATATGATTAATTCTGAATAAACTCTCCCTTTCTGTCTCTCTCATTCATTTCTCTTTTAAATAGAATAAGAAATATGAATCCAATATCAATACGCAGGTACAGTACTAATTTTATGTTATTTAGTAACATAAAATATAATATAGTAAAATATATAATAAGCTATGTATTAGGTATTATCAATTGATAATATAGTATTATATGTATGTAATTGTATATTCTGTTGCATTTGTAACATTGATTGTCAGAGGTGATTGAAAATGAAACTAAAGCAGCAACAAAAAAAAAGAACCAGATCAATCAGAGAAAAAACTTAGTCGTCTTTACCATACAATAGATTGATAAAAGTACCTTGTTGAATGCTAACGCAATGCTATCTAGACTAGAAATGAAAAAAACTAAACATGCTGGAATATTAAACCGTTATAAACCAATTTTCAGTTCTATTTTTAAGATGTACTATGATGAATCTGTAGAAGTATATTACTTTAATAACTATTTCAAATAATTCTCTGATAATAGTTTATCTAATAGTAATCAATACTACCATAAACAAATACAATAATCAACGTTATAATGGTTCTTTAGATTAATTAGTCTATATGATGATAAATTCATAATAATATTTAGTTTATTAAATCTGGATTTGTCTAAAATTGTTTAATATAAGTAAAATAATAATAGCACAAAGGAACAATCAAACCAATGGATTTATAGTAATGTAAATCTTACTATTACACAAATCTATCTTAAATCGTAAATAGTTGGTGTTGTTGTCCGGTAGGTTTTGGACTTGGTGCATCTTCAAGTAGAACTCTCAAATGCACTTCACGCGAAATCAGTAAGACTAGTACAGCAACCTTTTTAATGGTGATAAGAATTCAAATAATAATATATAATGTTGACTAACCTCTGTGGTACTAAACATATCCATGCATTTTAAAGCAACTATTATATTTTGCAAGTTATGTTGAGAATGACTTGGGATTGTTGTGCCATACGACTAGAGACCGCTTGAATTATCTGATTCCATCACACCGATGATGCTATCAGTCCATTATGACATACCTGTTAAAAGAAAAGACAGTTGTAAAAGCTGATAAAAAACAGCAAAGAGTAACATACATTTCTAACATCAAAATAGTAATTTGCAAATTACTAACACTAACATAAGACTTATGTGATTTATCTATTCTATTATTAATGGACAAATAATTTTTCATATCTTATCATATAGTCAATTTTTTTTTCACTTGACTGAGATTATAAAAACAAAACAAATTATTCAACATAGATACATAAATAATAAATTCATTTTTTCTTAAATATTGCATATTCAATTTTGCGATTGTATATTTTAAGTGCTGGGAAAAATGGTTTAATATTTTTCAATTTAAATTTATTGATAATTGTATATATATTTTTTTCTAATTGCAAATTATACTTACTTCAGAGAGTTTATATATATATATATATATATATATTATATATAAAATTTCACATAATCACGTGAAATAACAATCAATGATCAAACCACAATAAGAAATGGGAAAACAAGACTAAGATCTTTCAACCGTAACAAGCGGTCTTCATCAGAGTCAAAAACCCAACTGAACTTACATATATACATATATAAAAAAATTACATATATATTACATATATATATAAAATTTATATTTATATAATATATTATTACATATTATAAATTATAATATATATTTATATATAAAGTATAAATACGTGAAAATATCGAAATTAACATTCTTTCATGGTCACGTGCATGCATTTATAGTAACTTAAAAAAAAATGTATAAAAAATATGTAAAAGTTTAATAAAGTAATAAGATTTTGTCTCGTATTATTATTGTTAAAATTCGAAGAAGAAGAGAATACTAAATAAAATTAACAAGGTTTTAGTCAGAATTATGAAGTGGAGTAAAAACTTTTCACAAAGATCAAGGGACAAACAAAGTGTGGTGCGGAGCAGGGGTTACGTAAAACTAGACAAAGGATTGAAATTAAATTACTGAAAGGACATGCCTCTGAAAAGTCACTCTTAATTATCCTTCAGAGCACATTCCTGTTCAAAAAAACCAGTTGAACACGATATATATATATTTTTAAATTGATCGCAGCTTCCAACACCACGGTTACTTTGAGGGCTTCTGAAGAGTCACGCATTAGTGTTCCTGGTCCTAGAAGAACTCCTAGACTCAATTTCACCCATTATTTAGTTTTTTATTACTAGTTACCTTTTTCTTTTAATTCTTTTATTTAAATAATTTAACATTTTATATTTAGTTTTGTTTTATTATTTCTTTTCATTTTCTTTCTTTATTCTGTTCGCTTTATTCGAGTTTAATTTATTGTTTGTTTTATTTCAATTAATTAGTTTTTTCTTTAGTTAATTTTCTTTTGTTTTTTCTTCTCACACCAGGACACTCTTTCAATATTGAACGGTCACCATCAGGAAACGAGGTGTTTGGTCGAGAGGTCGAAAGCAAAGTGGAAAACTTTACAGAATATTTACAGGCTAGCCATAACAAAAATGAAAAAGTATTTTTTAAAAAAATATTAGTCCAACAGAAAATTAATAAACAGCTAAATGGAACAAGTTTAAATAATAAATAAATAAATAAATTAATTGACAAATGAATATATATATATATCGTCATCATCCGATGACGACGGATGTCGAAATATCGAAGTGAGTTCTGTAGTGTCTTTCTGTGTTCTTTTCTATGTGTTAAAGTATATATATATATTAATATATATAAATTATATAAATATATTAATATAAATTAAATTTATAAACATGAAAATAAATAGTGAAAGAATATTATACCGTGAAATATAAAAAATGGTGAATGTTAAAATATTGCAAAAAATATATTAAAAAAAGTTAAAATATCAGAATACAATTAACGGTTTTAGTTGATGCAAGGATATAAAGGTACGTTCATTTGGGCTTCTACATTAAGTACAATAATATCTTTTGTATGCGATCTTGCTAAATCATTTTCCCTCTTTAATTAGTTAAGGAAGACCAAACATCCTTGTATATATTCATATAGACAAAACATTGACCTAGACAGTAAATGATTTAAAAAGAATGACATGGAAACATATTAATGTGACTCATTATTTCTGCAATCCGTAATTGTGTGGTATTTACTCATATTGGGGTAAATACATACATAACAATTTCCTCACATAATAAAGAAGCTCTTTTATTCTACGCGATTTGAACATTTCTTATTCATCATCAGGTGAATTTCTACAATACAAATTACTAGTTAAAAGTTACAAAAACAATAGGAATTTTAAGGAATAAAATGAAAAAGGAGAATGACATACTCTAGTAGAGGACCGAGCGGAGTCTAGGGCTCCACTGAGCAATTTAGGTTATGCGAGATAGAGTGGGATAAATGCCTCAGTTGAACCCTAGACTTTGATCAGTCCTCTACGCCTTCATTTGGGTATACAATTTTTTTTCATTTGAATGTATACAATTTCTGTTGTTTTTGAAACTTTTAATTTGGAATTGGTATTGTAGAAGTTCACCTGACGATGAAGAAGAAGTGTTCAAAACTCATATAATAAAAGAGCTTCATTATAATTTGTGGAGACTTTGATTTATCCATTTACCCCAGTTTACATATGTGATTCCTTTAGAACATATATTATATATGATAATACATATTATTAATTGAATGTTATAATATGCAAATATCTGTAATGGAAAATATATTTCTCATAAGATTAATTTACCTGGATCACACATATCATTGATATACTATCCCATCAATGTAAATGTGTATTTGATAATAAGCATTGAAATATAATATCCCAAGAAATAACAAAACCCCTGTTGAATTAATTACAGTTCCAGTTATTATTCTGGTTTTAGAGTTAACAATTTCAACAATGTTTTGCTAAATTAAATATTAAATCAGAATAATTCCTGCTCATGAATTAGTAGAAGTGCAAATAATTTACAAGGTATTAACTGGAATCAAGTAAATAATACAAGATTTTAATTAGTTCTTGTAATACCTTTGTGGTCATGCTTTTTATAACCTTCATTTCACTGGTATTTTAATCCCGCAAAAAAAAAAAAATACCTTACATTCAACTTGATACACTTGGGGATACAACATTTACACATAAAACTTCTCACTTTATAAAATAATATACTTCAAGAAAATGCAAATATGATTGTGATCAATATCTATGTTATTCAACGTATTATTGAAGGGTAATCATATCTCATTTTCTTATTACAAAAAGTCCTCCAGTTTTATTCATATTAGAGTAGATAAAAAGTTTTTTCATAAACACGTGAAATAACAATCAATGATCAAATCACAATAAGAAATGGAAAATCAAGACAAAGATCTTTCAACCGTAACAAGCGGTCTTTGTCAGAGTTAATTGGTGTGATTTAATTAATTTGGTGATTTACCAGAGACCTGGTCTGTGTGTATTTTCTGTTTACTGTTTACTTATAGTTTACGCTGATATGTTTATTGTCCATTTTAGATTGTTTTATTGATGATCGTATATATATATATATATATATATATATATATATATAATAAAAAATAATCAAACCACAATAAGAAACGGGAAAACAAGACTAAGGTCTTTCAACCGTAACAAGCGGTCTTCGTCAGAGTCAAAAACCCAACTCTGACGAAGACAGCTTGTTACAGTTGAAAGATCTTAGTCTTGTTTTCCCATTTCTTATTGTGGTTTGATCATTGATATTGGAGTAGGTTAAACCATTGTAATTTGCTATTAACTTAAGTTAGAATATATTTCTTTAAATTATGTATAATATTAAGTTGGACAGTTTGTTATACTTAAAAATAAATTTTTACATGATAATTTTTAATTTATATAAACGCTTTAAATTAAATTTGTCATTTTGAAAATAGAAAGAAAAAGAGCAACTAGAATTGGTTACAGTTGAAGTTCGTTCAGTTTAATATAAGTACAGTGAACTATACGAGTATAATTAAAAATTTAAAAGTATACTTGTAAATAAAACCTTCACAAGTTATGAGAGTTATTAGTTATGCAGATATTATAAGGTAGAGAAAGTAGTTTTGTTAATATTTCTGTAAATTTCGTCGATATCTATCAGTAAAGTAGTATATTAATATTCATGAGTGTTTTGTTAGGTATGCAATATGCACTTATATTAAACACTTATATCTGGATATCTTAAATACTAAATAATTCCAAGGATTTGTCGACTATAGCCTTAAGCTTTTTTTGAGCTGAATGTATGTCAGTTTAAAAGTGTCCTTTACCCAAGGTGTCACAGATCATGTTCTATGTAGTGTAAAAGTTCTCGTAGAACACTGTTCTATAAAACAAATGTATGTGCAGAACAATTCATACAAGCTGATTATTATCAACCGGCAGAGTTTGCAGTACTGTAGCACACCAGCATGAAACAGATCAGATATATCTGTTTCATTATACAGTGATTTTAACATTTCAAGTTTAATTAGAGGTTTTAGGACGATATAATAAGTAATGATCAAACCATAATATGAAATGGGAAAACATGACTAAGATTCTTATTTCACGTATTTATGTGAAATCTTTTTATTAATAATAAGTAAGTATAGGTGGAACTATAATACTAGGTCTTAGTGTTTAATTTGCATATTCTCGTTTTATGAATGTCATATGTCGACAATTTTACTTAAAGTTAAATATAGTTATTGGGTTAGTTTGACTGAGGTTAGTAATATTAGAATTATTATTAATGATGTCCGTCATAACGTTCTCGCAAACTTTCTGTGGAGCTTTAACGAAACCGGTCGAGCTCTACAGAAACTTTACGAGGTTTGACGGACGTCATTACTAATAATTCTCCTTACTGTCTTTTCTAATCTACTTATTCCAATAGGAATTTCTCAAATTCAACACTTTCTGCAATCCTTCATATAATTTAAATTTGTGTTCGGTAATAGTCTGTCCACATGTCTATCTGGAAGTTCAAGGGATCCTTCAGATTAATGCGACTCTTTTGGAATCTAAAGTTTCGTTTTAAACCGGCAAAGGCCTCGTACATCACGGTAAATCTATAAATAAAAAAAAAATAAATTGCACGTCTATGTGTTCATTCGATTAGCCAAAAGAGATCCAATTCAAATGGAAGAGGTCTTTGTTGACCAAGTTTTGAAGTAAAACAAAAAAAATAGATCCTACATAACTAAAAAACGTATAACATAATACTTTTAATAATGTAATATAGTACAATTATATAAATAACATAATATATTACGTAATATAAATAACGTAATATAACAAAATTAATAGCAAAATATTCAGCTTACAATATTTTAAAAACAAACTGTTTAGAGAAAACTGAAAGCATATAGTCGATTTAAATAACATTTAATGTTTCAAAATTACAAAATATGGAAAAATGTAAAACTGGCCCTTCTATTTGCATAGATTTTGACATTAATATTCGAGTGATGCAGGTTCTGGTACCTGAAATATAATAGAATTCAAAAATCAGTTCTTTTGCATGCTTAATAAAATTAGCTCATAATTAAGAAAAAATAACAAATAGCAGGAAAAGGAATACTTAAAATTCATGGAATTTTATAACTAACACCTCCTAGAGATTTAGACCATGTTTACATAATAGTAATTATTTGTTTTAAACGAATTTAACTGGATATCAATTTTCGGTAATTCATTGTTTTACCAAAAAAAAAAAAAAAAACTGAATTTATGAGCATCTACTATAAAGCTGAAGATACTGAAATGGAAAATGCTGAGTATACTGGTTAATAATGGAAGATTATTAAAAATAATATTTATTTATAGAAAAATAGATGAGTTGCTAGATATAATATCGGTTTATTAAAATTCGGAGTAAATAGTTTTATAAATGTTAATAACTGTTGGGCATAAAACTACAATGGGACTAAATGAAATAAGTTTCTACAGTTATTCAGCTAAGTTTGCTTTAAATAAACTTATTAACAAACTTGTGATTGATTAATTTAATAAACTGATTCATTCTTTGTTCTGAACATTATTAACAAATAAGTTTGGGAATCCATTGACGGTCCTTAAATGGTGCTTATAATTACATCTAATACCTCTTCTTCGTCCAATTAGAAGACTTAAAATCTTTCAAATAAGCTTAACGAATTCTTAATATATCTTGTTAAAGTACAATTACGTCATTAATATTTTTATAGGATCAATTTTTAATAATGGGTACTTCACCAATCTTATTTTTAATTAGTAGGCTGATGCATACTTGTAATATGCAGTACAATAATATCGCTATTTAGTGTTAGTTATTTTAGCTCACATATATCTCTCTTTACAAGCAAATGGCTTAAAAAATTTATCTTAATTAACTATAATAATACGTTTAGATAAATTCATTATTATTTATAGAATAATAATATTATATTCATTATTTGAAATAGTAATAAATATATTATTATATCGAACTTACTCAATTCGCAGCTAAGTAAAAGAATCTTTTGAATTACAAAAAAAATATGAAAAATTAGTTCTTTCTAACCATGACTCAATAGAGTCATAAATCAACATCCAAACCATGATAAGAGATCAGAAAAAAACTACAATCTTTCAACAGTAACAAATAGTCTTCGTCAGAGTCAAATCCCAACGTCTGGGATCTGTTAGGATCTGACCATTTGCTACTGTTGGAAGATCATAGTCCTTTTTTCTAATTTATTATTGCAGTTTGGACGTTGCTTATCATTTCACGTGTTTATGGTGAAATCTTGTTAAAAGGAGCGTCTTTATGTAAAACTCAATTATTTTGCTTGTTTAAAAAAAAATTTAAATAAATGCTAATATACTACTAATGGTTTTTTTTCTGATATGTTATGACCGTTTTAACAATTAACCATGGTCTGAACAACTTGGCTCCTTAAATACAGGTATTATTAAAATCATATTATGAGATCTCAAAAAGGGTATTCTATAAATAACTGTGCCATATTGCCATAAATTGTTCGCATGATTAGGTTGTTTAATAAGTCTCAAGGATGTATACAAAGATGAAAGTAGTATTTAAAGTAAGAAAATCCAATTAATAGAACATATTAATTGTAATTAATTACATCTGGTCAAACTAGGAAAAAATTTCAAATTACAAAGTAATTTTTTAAACTTTACTGAGATATCTTTTAACAGTTAGGATTTAAAACTTTGAGCATATTTTAGATTTAGATATGAAAATTCATCATACATGCCGTCAGTTTCACAGTTGTACAATGAAAAGTACTGTCTTCTTCAAAGCCAATAGAATGTAATGATTCTTTTTCTCTGAGACTTTAATGTGGTAAAATAAAGAACACTCTGAGTGGCATCAGTCAAATATGTCTGTATATTGATATTTTGATATATCAAATTTATCATATGTTTTCAGTGGACATCCTACGAGGAACACACATTAGTCAAGGATTAGCCCTTTGTGATACTGAAGAATGAATATTCTGCGTTGGGACCCTTTAGAGTAGAGGTCCTTAATGAGTATCTGACATCGGCAGGATTAATGCCCTAAGATTTTTTTCACTTCTCACGTGAATAATTTGTAGTATTAATGTTAGTTTGAGAGTGGGTATCAAACTAAGGATCTACCAAGGGTCAAGGGTCAGCTAGTCATGCACAGCAAGGTGCATGCCAAGTTAGTGGACAGGCATCTAGGCCTTTTATCATTGCATTCGCTAAATTAATATACATGTCGGGATTCAAGCTAAAACTGGCGCTTTTACTTGTTTTAACCTTTAGACTGTACCAGGGTTTATGGAATTGAGAATCTTCAGAATCAATATACAACAACTTAAAGGAGAAACCACCATATGGAGCAAACTCACAACCTATTCATCGACAAACTGGATCTACCAGTTCATAGCTGAGTACATAATCCAATGGGCTACCCTGTCTCTACAGGTATCCGTAAAGAGTATCAGATGTTTCTTTACATGTCTTGGAATCAATCAGAGTTATGCCCTGTTCGAGTAAGTGTGTCCATGAAATTTCCTATCCTCTACATGAGATACTATATTTATGGACAAGAATAAAACCCAAAATCGTCAGTAGTAAAAACAAGAATGCTGTCTACTAATTAATCTTGATACCGCTACTGAAGAAAGAAAAACCTTGGATTTATAAAGATCTTTCATGTATGTTTAACTTACACGGATCTGATTTCAACTAGAACAATGGTATGTAGGCCGGCTGATTTCAGACAGAAAGTTGTTTGTTTACTTTAGTACTGAACTGTATCGATGTTATAATCAATTGTTCCAGTATTATGGATCTTTCAAACGTCATCATTTGTTTGAAATGTTTAAAAAATTCCATCTGAGATGGAATGACCTGTGAAAATTAGGTTGCTCAAAATTTTACGCCTGACACCAATTAAAATTTAATTCGATGTCAGCCAAGTGCCAAAATTCAAGAGAGTTAGACATTTAGAGATTAATAATATGGTAATATGATATTATTATTTGATACAATAATATGGTATCATATTAAAATTACTATTCCTTTGGGCCAGATTGAGATTAGGTTATCTGGTTAACGTAACATGATGTAATAAAACATATATAATATCTGGTAGTGGAAGAAGAATATCTCAGTATTTACTTATATACTTTAAAAAATATCTGAGATCTATAATACCGTAAAATCTATTACAAACTTTGGCTGAAATCTGAGGCATTAAACCAAAAAGGCAAAACTTGAAAGAGTCATAGAAACATCACTTCCTTTTTATAATATAAATACAACAAAATCAATGTTTTGTCACCAACTATACTCAGCTATCATGAAATAAATCATTCACTTATTGAAATAAACTTCGTTTATAAAAAAAAAAATAATCCATTATTCTAGATTTTAGTTAATACAAACTGAAGTTTCACTCATTGAAATCATAATGAAATGTCTCCAACAGGCTTTACTCTTTTTATTTTCTTTTTTTTTTTTCAACAAGCTCTTGTTTTAACATTTTAAAACCTTTCAAGTACATCAGATTACTGAGTAAACGTAATTATTTGCCTTCAAAAATGCATGACCCCTTTTTACCATATTTTTTTTTAAAGTCTAACTCAATATTCCATTCGCTAAAAATTGTTTTTCAAGAGTGAATAGTAATGAGGAGACTTAATATAATCTCTTGACCAATAGATTTTCCTTATGAATGGCAAGCTGACTAAGTAGAAAACTAATAATAAAGCTTGAAATTTTCATGAGTCGATAAAAGTTAATTTTCGTTCTGTTCTCATTTTATATTATAGGATATTATTTTTAATTTATACGAATAATGAAGTCATGACATGAAACTACTTTTAAGTCATATTGGCAGAAAATATTCAGTCGCGGATAACAAACCATGTATATTAGAAGAATTGCTACCAAAATATACTTATATATATATATACATTGGTATATTTAGGAAGCAGTCTTTCATTTATACAGGTTTGATTAAATAATACGCCATATTTACGTAAATATGGCGTATTATTTAATCAAACCTGTATATATATATATATATATTATTGAAGATGACACCAAATATAGCTCATACCTGTTTCTGAACAAGTACCTCAATTTTCCTAAATAACACTCTCGTTATTATAGTCTACACAATAAAATAAATCTCCTGTAGTTTTGGGCTTCCATTGGCACATGAGAGCAAGATCACAGTCTGACATTGGTAGAACACTAATGTGGTGTACATTAATGTGGCACGTGAGAGCAAGAGCACAGTCTGACATTGGTAGAACACTAATGCGGTGCACATTAATGTGGCACGTGAGAGCAAGAGCACGGTCTGACATTGGTAGAACACTAATGTGGTGCACATTAATGTGGCACATGAGAGCAAGAGCACAGTCTGACATTGGTAGAACACTAATGTTGTGCACATTAATGTGGTACGTGAGAGCAAGAGCACAGTATGACATTCATTGGTAGAACACTAATGTAGTGCACATTAATGTGGTACGTGAGAGCAAGAGCACAGTATGGCATTGGTAGAACACTAATGTGGTTCTGATGTTTTCCGAGTTGGCTGTGATCAGGTCTAATACGGAAAGTGACCATACTTACGGCTCATGGCAGGTTTGGGCCGATGGTCACATGGGATATTTGCCTCTCCCAGCTCTTGCAAACGGCTAGTGTAGCAAGTCATTGTTTATTCCATTGATTGATCGCTAAGCTAATATTTCCTTTTGCTGCTTTAGCATCACTACAAGACATCTTAAATTAAAGCACATGGTTGTAGATTACTGGAATCTAAGAATTATGTTGTCTCACTGGCAACACAGAGGGTTTTATATAACTGTACTCTATTCTCTACAAACCTATAAATTCTAACTAACATCAATTGTTATTCCCAGTTTAGTTCCCAGTATTTTAATCTATTTCTAAAAGAAAAAAAAAACAGTTACGGTTAGACAATTTACTTCTCTACTGGACTAACTACTAGTAACACTGCAGTCAGAACAAAGGGTTATCAGGACAGGGGTAATCTCACGCATCAGATGAGCGTTCTATTCTTATCGTCAATACTGAATGTTCAACACTTCCTTCTTCATAATGATAGTATATTTGTTATGGGATAAAAATCTTAGGTGCACTGTCTTCTAAGTAGACATAAAACATCAATCCCAAAAAAATAAAAATTAAGAATATAATAATTTAATAACATGAATATTTTAGTGAAATTGTTTAATATAAGTTTTATGTTGTCTCGTATAAGATTTATCAATTTGAAAATAACAATATAGATATTTTTTTTTTAATTGAAAAGAGTGAAAATTTTCAAATAAATTATTCAATATCAGCCGCAATGAAGATGTTAGTTGTTTTATTTCCATATGAATTACTGTCAAAGTAAACAGCGTTATGTTAACTCTTAAAAAGTAGTCCATCATTAATATTAAAGTTAGAATAGCTCATGAATGGACCTATGAAAAAATAGTATAACCTAATAAGTTGTCCAGGGAATGAAGAATTTAGCACACCTCTTTTTCAACACCCAAGTTATTAAATTGCTCATTTAAATTATGTTTAAGTTAAAATTAAGCATCGATATCATACATAGTGCTCATTAATTTTAAAAACTGGTGTTTTTACAATGCTGGATGATCATAAATTATTTACCAACATCAAAAATTAGATAATCTTATTTTTTTATAAAGCAGAATTTTATTTAAACAAACATCCAATTAAAATATGTGAGATGATTTTAGAAATAAAGCAGGTTTAAGAAGAGAAGTATTAAATTGAAATTCTAAGAGAGAAGGGAATTCTTGTATCAAATTCAGTGAGATGTCACTCAGGTAGAGTGAAGCGATGATACTGCTGCGTAACCAATGACTCGCACTTCTGCCTTTTCCACATTAAACTCATTATCTTCGTTCAATTTAATTATTTAGAATATCATAACTCTCTTATATAATTTCTCATGCTGCACTTTAATATCTTTAATAATTTTATTTAAATAGTTCTATATTATTTCCAGAAAGGCTAAGTATCACTTAAAATTAGTTCAATACATTCCATTTAAAGAAATAACACTTAACTTTTATGCACTTCAATAAAATGATAAAAAACTTAATTTGCTTTTATCCTTATTTAGTTATGTATATTGACTAGAGTATAGCATAATGTACAGACTATATATTTAGACATAGTTTCCGTGTTTATATACCATTTTTATTCAATAAATTAGAATGTTTCTATAGATAAACGTTTGTATATACATATATACGTTCAGAGTAAACTAAAGGTAAACAGTAAACAGAAAACACACACTTCCAGCCTTTTAATTTTGGTTTTAACGTCACAAAAGGAGAAGAGATAGGGACGCCAAGCGCACTTGCGAAGCGAGTGCTGGTGACCTGGTCTGTGTGTATTTTCTGTTTACTGTTTACTTATAGTTTACGCTGATATGTTTATTGTCCATTTTAGATTGTTTTATTGATGATCGATATATATAGAACAGTTTAAAATTGAAGATAGGTAGCACAGAAAGTAAAGAAGCACACTTACAGACTCAAATTCAAGCAATCAGTCTTTGTCGAGCAAAGAGGGACTGTACACATATTGGCGGAATTACAGAGGCTTCGCAGGGTAGCCAGTGACGGAATTTCTAACAGCCGGACACTTCGATATATGTTTTCATTGATAAACGTATGTAAAAATATATATGATTAAATGAACATAATATATCTAACAATTATATTTTTTCATTTATATGTGCCCATTTATTGCTCTAGAATATAATGGATCATTCTACAAAAAACAAGTTAAAATGATTAACAGTTCTTGTTCCGGAGTATAGAACAGACATTGGGTTATATACAGTGAGGATGACAAAGAGTCAGGTGAAAGATTGACAAACTTTTAAACTGAACTTACGATTTAGTGAACTAAATCAATAGTAATTTCTGAATTACAATTGATAATTTGAGGAAATAGAATTTTATAAATAAACGATTGGATTTCATGATTAGGGTGTGTGAGACTCTTAGGGCACTGCATACGTGTTTTAAACATGTGATTTGTTTGATGGTAAAATTATTTATGTGGACAGTTGTTTTATAATTTCCATGATTGAGTAAATACCACATTGTGACTGATCTTAAACTAATGTACGAAGATACTGTCTTTTTATTATTTGTAAGGTATAAGTTGCGTAAAATATGGTAGCCTTTAACATTTTCGTGTATTTTTTAAAGAAAACTAGGAAGACCAGTTCCAAAAAAGTAAAATTTTGCTCAAAATAAAAACTAATCTCAATTATTATCTTAAGAAAAATTGTTTTGACGTGATTGGAAAATAAAATAGCTGTTAGGGAAGCTAATAGTGCAATTATTGATCCAAAAAGTAAAGTAGCAAGGCGGTGGCAGGTGTTGCACCCTTACTGTTGTGCATAAATAATGACCATGCTAATAAGGGCCCTAAATCACAGCGCAAAATATATTTAGCACATGGCCTAGTCATCTAGTAACCTGTCACAAGAAGAACTTTCTTATGGAGTACAACAGATTTGTAGTAATCACTTGTAATTTATGGCTAGAACTTAGATTGAATTATATAAATATAGAAATTTTATAATAAGAATATGCAGAAGAAGCAATATTTTAAAATATTATAAGGTATCATCCAAGAATGCTTGACAGCAGTTTCAAAAATAATCGTTCACTAGATCAAATAAATTTAATAATCAATTTTTGTGTAATCCGTAATGGTGTGGTATTTACTCATACTGTGGTAAATGGAAAAAACAAAGTCTCCACACCAAGTAGAAGCATTTTTATTTTACGCTTTTCAAACACTTCGTGTTCATCGTCAGGTAAACTTCCAAAGGAAGGAGTGGAGTTATGCTCCAGCCCTAGACTGTTAGACTGTTCGGTCTTCCAGTCTTTCTATTGGAAGTTTACCTGACGATGAACATGAAGTGTTAGAAAAGCGTAGAATAAAAAGGCTTCTTTTTTTATAAAGACTTTGTTTTAACCATTTACCTCAGTATGCAATCAAATACCCCATAATCCCTAGTTTGCCGAAATTGTAATAATAAATTTTTAAATTATAAGATAGATCAAAAGCCTATAAATTGCAAGATATATTAAAAGCAGTATTAAATCTATCGAAATCACACCTAGCCGAAATATAGAACGAGATACGAAAGAGGATGTATATTGCTATTTTTATAATTTTCTTCTTCTATCAAAGTCAGCTTGCTTAGCATTAGTCGTTCACTAGTAAGCAGTCAAGTGGAGATGGGTCAGTTGTCTTTATTATGGCTAGTCTACGATTACAATGGTAGTTAGTCGCCCACAAGTCGGCGTTGCAGATGAAGTAAAGCTGTCATACTTGAAACATTGCAGTGAGAGATCGTGTTTATTCACTGCTCAGATTCAATGGAGGGATCATTGCATAAAGTTATGATCCAGGCTTATTCTACCGAAGAGATCTATGGAGACACCGCCCTTAGTAAACCCTAAATATTTATACTTTTCCTCACAGATGATGGCACATTGCGGGCTATCAGATTCAATGGAGAGATCATTGCATATAGTTATGATCCAGGCTTATTCTACGGAAGAGATCTATGGAGACACCGCCCTTAGTAAACCCTAAATATTTATACTTTTCCTCACAGATGATGGCACATTGCGGGCTATCAGATTCAATGGAGAGATCATTGCATATAGTTATGATCCAGGCTTATTCTACGGAAGAGATCTATGGAGACACAGCCCTTAGTAGACCCTAAATATTTATACTTTTCCTCACAGATGATGGCACATTGCGGGCTATCAGATTCAATGGAGAGATCATTGCATATAGTTATGATCCAGGCTTATTCTACGGAAGAGATCTATGGAGACACCGCCCTTAGTAGACCCTAAATATTTATACTTTTCCTCACAGATGATGGCACATTGCGGGCTATCAGATTCAATGAAGGGATCATTGCATAAAGTTATGATCCAGGCTTATTCTACGGAAGAGATCTATGGAGACACCGCCCTTAGTAGACCCTAAATATTTATACTTTTCCTCACAGATGATGACACATTGCGGGCTATCAGATTCAATGAAGGGATCATTGCATAAAGTTATGATCCAGGCTTATTCTACGGAAGAGATCTATGGAGACACCGCCCTTAGTAGACCCTAAATATTTATACTTTTCCTCTCAGATGATGCTTTATTGCAGGCTATCAGATTCAACGGAGGAGTCATTGCATGAATGCCTGATCCAGGGTTATTCTACGCAGCGGATCTATTGAGGCACAGCCCTTAGTAGACACTAAATATTCATACTTTTCCTCTGCATATTGCATATTTTGCTGCCATATTGCAGGCTATCAGATTCAATGGAGGGATCATTGAGTAAAATTATGATCCAGGCTTATTCTACGTAGCACATCTATGAAGACACAGATCTTAGCAGACCCCAAATATTCGTACTTTTCCTCTCGGATATGCCTTATTACGCCCTATCGTCTGACTGTGATCAGTTTTTTAATTACACTTTTGGCTACTTTAAAGCAGTTTAGCTTTACATCAAGCTATAGTCTTCAATTGACTACTTAATCTGTAGTCACATTTCTGGACATTACCAAATAGCTGCAAATCCAATACTCAAATACAATTGATACTCAATACTACAACTCAAAAAGAATACTAGATCCAGCAAGTTATGCTCTCTCATAACTAAGCCATACTAAATACTAAATACTAAGTTATACTTAGTATTTACTCATAAACGGAAATCATAGACAAAGTTTCCGCATGAATAAAGTTTGACTATGAAACCAAATTAGTTGTGTTGTCTATATTTATATCCTATTACCACTTGCCATATGAGGCAGATAAACCTTAAAATGAAGGAGACATTTTCGAAAAGCACTGTATTTATAAATAAATGAATAAAATTACAAAGCAGTAGAAATATCATCAGGCTTTGATTTACTGTGTGGTATTTTACTTTATTTAATTAAAGAGTGGCTCTGAAGGATATCAGCGTTTTGGTCTAAAGACTTTAGATCTCTTTATGAATTTTTGATCATAGTAGAAGAATGTATATCTACACGGTTCAACCAACTAAATATACGAAATTTTCAGAAAGAAAACACATACAAGAGATCACAAAACTACGAATATATAACTTGCTACTCTACATTGCTATCGAATATAGAAGAGTTTTTGTAATATGCTTTCTGTGTTTCTTTCTGTGTGTGTTTTTATAGTTTTGTTAGTACTCACTACTATACTTCTTTCAGTATCAGACTGATCATGACAAAACCTCTTATTTTGGTTGAAAGATCTGAACTCATTTTCCTGATTTTGTTCTGTGGTTTAGACCTATATATATAAATATTTTCAAACCACAATATTAAATGAAAAAAAAAAAGGTCTAAGATTCAACGGTAGCAAGTGATTTTTGTCAGAGTCAAAAACCCAACTGAAACACTAGATGCAGAAACATCTGGTGAAGGGTTGCGAAGTGTGGGATTTTATAAGGGTCTAAAGTGCAGGAAAGGACAAATAAAGTCCAGAGAGGGATAGCTGGACATTTGTCCTTTCCTGCACTTTACACTCTTTTATAACACCACTCTTCCCTCCCACTCTTCCTTCCCACTCTTCTCAACCCCTCAGCAGATGTTTTTGCATATAGTGTTTCAGTTCGGTTTTTGACTCTGACGAAGACCGCTTGTTACGGTTGAAAGATCTTAGTTGTTTTTTTCCTATTTCTTATTGTGGTTTGATCATTGATTGTTATTTCACATAAACACGTGAAATAACAATCAATGATCAAACAACAATAAGAAATGGGAAAACAAGACTAAGATCTTTCAACCGTAACAAGCCGTCTTCGTCAGAGTCAAATACCCAACTGGAAGGTTCACACTGGTTCACACTTACTAAATTCAATATTTCGAATTATTCTTCGTCATCAGGAGAAGACTAGAAGAGAGGACAAAGTGAGGGAGATCTGCCCACGTCGAAGGACGGACCACGAGTGATATATGTATATATACATGTAATACAGAAGTAGTCCAAACTGGACAAATAAGTAACTGATAAACAGATAATAAAAGAAAAGTGTTGATTTTTCATCATATATATATATATATATATATATATATATAATATATATATATATATATATTTATTAAAAGTAATGCCCAATTGTAATTAAAGTAATTAAATTAATTAAAGTAATACACGTTAATAAAACGTGTATAAATGAAGGCCTGCTCCCCAATATATATTATATAAATATATATATATATATATATATACGAGACAACGTATTGAATTGTTAATGTCATAGAAAATGGGAAAATGACGCAGAACAAATACCAGTAAAAGGAGGATAATCAAATTATATTTCAAATGATTATCCACTGTAACACACGAAATGTATAAACTAACAAAAATATTATGATGAATCTTAATTATAAATCTAAATAGAAATATTATATAAAAATAATTAAAGCTCTCTTTTAATTAACATTCATTATTAATTAAGAATGCCCGTACTTTGCTGCATACAGACTTATGTAAGGATTATACTATTTATTAATGCTGTTGTAAACAGTGTGTGGAGAATAAAACAAATAGAACTTTATAAGCAAAGGCAAAGAAAAGGGAAGAACTTTTAAAGAAAGGAGGCATAAGTGCTAAGAGAGTTGCTTCAACTAATGACCTGCTTGGTGTGTGTTCTGAAACGCTGGCGCAAGTCTTTTTACTTTTGTTTGCCCTAACAGTACTTCTCTGAAAAACTCAATTCTTTTCAGTCTTATATTTAATATTTTTATCTTCAGAAATCTCTTCAACTAGATTCATTCGGTGTGAGTGTGTAAATTACTTAAAACATTACAAAAGTTTTGTAAATGTTTTATTTGAATCTACCAAAATGCACTAATATGATATACACTATTATCAGTTTAATGAATTTTTAACTTTTTTTTTCACTAACTGATAAATGTATATTATTAAAGTTTACAGTGATTATGTATAATATTTTTATAATAAATAAAAGCTATAATAAATCTTTATTATAACTAAGTAGTTTTTCTTTGTGATGCTACTTTATAACTAGTACCTGAGCCTGTAGGATGTCAAGTGCTTGTTACCCTACTCTAGGTACACTTCAAGAAGAGAAAATTTAGGACTCTCACTGTAGAATATTCATTGTGTGGTATCAGAAAGAGCCAATGTTCATCCTATGTCCTGATTACCACTGCAACCTAACCTAACTCTCATTATTGTATATACTAATCATCAAATTATTAAATGGAGTAGATGTGATACACGATGTAATTTTATGCTCGTTACATTATTGAAACTTAGTTTCTGTGAAATTGACATAATTTTTTGTGTTCCATTACACTCAAATGGAAATTATGTCAATTAGTTATTGTTTATTTAATGCAATTTATTTTTAATAGACATTTTTGCTTAATAAATTATTTTTTTTAATGCCTATACATTTTAAAATTTGAGATGACAACAGGTGGAGCTCCGCTCATGTACGCATTTTCGTTTCACAGACAATTTAAAATTTTTGAGTCTTTGATCATAAAATTATTTTATTAAGACAACATCATATTCAAAATTTTATGTTTATGAATTGCAAAAGAATGTGAGAAAATATATTAACTCTTTTTGATACAACAAACGAATTTTTTTATTGTTTATATGAAATAAGTTTACGCACTAAGACAAACAAATCTGTCAATTTGCATTATGATCTACAAAACAGGGGCAGCTTTATGGCACTTAGAGTTTTTTTTTTTTTAATATATACTTTAAATATTGATACATTAAAGTGTAACAATGAAATTGAGGAAAGTAAAATATTTTTATCTGTGCAAATTTCAAAATAAGTTGTTTTTCATTTTATACTTTAATTTTAGTTTTGTGAAACACAAAATTAATATCTTGCTTTTCAAAATAGCTAAGTTTAATCTTGGTATATTTCTTTACTTGCTGTCACCACTTTTAGAAGAGTGAATACTATTCAACGTCTACGGCCAACACAACAGTAGTGTAGTATTCAGAATCGACTATTATATGTTTCATAAAGACTGACCACTCAAATCAGATAAATGAATCGACCATTTTTTTTTCAAACTATTGATAGCTTTGTTTAACATTCCATACCATAGATTAGAAACAAATAAATAAACTTATAACATTAACGGCAGCATTCCATTTTGTTAACACAAGTACCCATCTATTACTTTGAAATTCATCTGCCATTATGTAACTTGAAATTATTTATGGCCATCCGTTAAACAATGTAAAATGAAGGAATAACAGCAATTTCAACACTTCAGTGTTCATGTAAGATTGATGAAAGTAGCTCATTCCAATTCAAGAAATGACCTCATCCCTTGCACAACAGTTCTACAGAGTTGTCAGTGATGTTGAATCTACAGAAGTGAAACAAAATTCCAGCTTTAAGCAAGTATTAAAATGGTAAAATACCGTAAAGAGTAAGTATTTAACTTTATTAGGTAGTTTGACATACTGACAGAATTTGAATGTACAATTCCTTTGATCTTTCGGGATGCAATAAAATTCTTTCTTTATTCACACTAATCAAAATGTCGAAATATTGTAAAAGTGCCTGCTGTACTTTTTTTAAATATTTATTATTATACCTTATTGTTACTTAATAAGGTATTATTAAATTACAATACCTTATTGTAAATAATAAGGCATCCATACAGTTATTATACCTTGCAAGTAAAAAGAATTGATTTTAATTAGGAAAAAAAAACTTCTAACTAACCTTGTAGAGTTAATAACATTTGAATGACAAGAATGGAAGTATAAAGCAAATAGTTAAGGTCGTGATGGTTAATGTTATACCTTTATTTGAGTTCTCAGTTGAGTATAATTACATTAAATAAAGTGTGTTGTGTCTGTTCTATAAACTTATTATGTTTTCTAAACTACCACTCTCCATATTAGTATCTCGACAAGCAATATACCCTTCAGAAAATATTACATTTCAACCCTTAAATTTTCAAACATACCTTTCACAATATTTGTGCTTTAATTGTGATAAGTAAGCAAAGTTTTTAGATAAAAAAATTAAATAAAATCAGAAAAAACGCTTTCGCGAAAACAACATATATTATTATATAATTATCACTTAATAATTAATACTATATGTTTTCTGCTCTGGTTTCAACTGGTTTTATTTGCATTGGTTTTTCATAGACCAGACCAATCCAAATAGGTCTATTGAGAGTTGCCACAGTAGCCCAAAGTCTTACACACACTCCTGTAGACTGGTAGATCAGGTGTTCTATAACCACACTGTCAGTCAATTTTTTCATGCGGAAGATGGAAAAAAAAATTGAGGACGTCATAACATGGACACTCAACTGATGTCTCGCGGTCGTGGACTCTGTACTTGTTAAGATGACTACTCAAAATACACTTGAGTTGTAAAGGGGAAATTCAACAACTTTTGTCCACAGATAAAAAAAAATACCACACAATAACGGACTGCACAAGTAATAAACACTTGAGTTATAGATAATTAAGGACTCCAAATGTAAAATGTTTATTATACCGTATCATAAAGGATCAATCTTTAGTCTTTGAGATTTCTTATGTTTACTGTTTAACTCCTCTCGTTGTAGAGCTACTACAACCTAAGGCTGCTGAAACAGGGAATGTAAATATTAGCTCAGAATTTTTCCTCATTAATAAAAATAATAGTGAATATTATTACCATTATTATTGATACTTACCGAATCCTCATATTTCTGTTCAATTATTAAATCTAAATATAAGAAGTTGAGTTTTTTGTCAGTTCTAGATAAAAAAAATATTTTTTTTGCTATTCTAACATTAGACTATTGCGTTAATGAAAAGGATAAATATAGGTTAAAATACATTCAAAACTGTAAGCAGTTTATTAATTATAAATGGAAGAAGCCCAAGTTTTTTCGATTATTGTGACAGTAGGCTTTATTTTGTAATGTATACATGGGTATTATCTTTAAATCAGACCTGTTTGTAAACAACCTGGCTTCGCTCCACGCTTTCGATATACAATTGAAATTGAAGAACTGAAAGAGTACAAATATTTACTCTAGTTCATCTCTAAATAAAAAACGGAATGGATTGAAACGAGGCTTTTTTAAGAGATATATACATTCTTTTGAATATTTGAATACACACCTATTGTATGTCATATAATACTGTACCAAGCAAAAAGATAATTATTTAATATTACGATAATAGATAAAAATAAAAATTCTTTTTATTAATTTTTACATTTTGAATGAAAACGCAGTTGAAAATATAATTTCTTATACTAGTTAAATTAATAAAAAGATTTCACATAAACACGTGAAATAACAATCAATGATCAAACCACAATAAGAAATGGGAAAACAAGACTAAGATCTTTCAAAGTAGACAGGAAAAAGTAGTGTCTTATTCTTGCATATAGAAAATGAAAATCATCATATTGATTGGACAGGAGCTAAATTTATTACCTATGAAAAATCAATGTTCTTAAGAAATATTATTGAATCATCTCTAATTAAATATAATAGATCAAATATTATAAAGATTAGTAACGGTCTTTTCAAACTTGGTACTTTCGTTACGAGGGCAATAGCCTCTTCTAAGAGGGTTGACAGCTAGCGGACAGTTTTTTACTCTTTCTTACTGTACTCCTTTATTTCCCCAAACAATTCTTTCTGGACATTAGTCCTTTCCTGCGCTTTCACCCTTTTAAAATACCACACTTCCTTCCCACTCTTCTCAACCTCTCACCAGATGTTTTCTGCATCTAGTGTTTCAGTTTGGTTTTCGACTCTGACGAAGACCGCTTGTTACGGTTGAAAGATCTTAGTCTTGTTTTCCCATTTCTTATTGTGGTTTGATCATTAGTTTAAATAATATATTACTTATAGTACTTTAGACTGACAATACTGCTACTGAAGTCTGCTAAGCGTTAAGTCTTTTGGACTCAATGGCAGCTAATCAGGACATCAGTACTAAGTACTAGGGTGTTCAGGAATGCATTTACGTAGAGAACAACGCACTGTATTCGGTTAGGAAGGCTTATAGTTGCAGTACCACAAGGAACACACAAAGGCACTTATCGTACAGGCACGGACAAACGGCTTAACTTCTTCTCCGAGGGACGATTTGCTCAGATTTATTCACCTCCCACATGAATAAATCAAGGGTCAGAACAAGTATTGAACCCTGGACCTACCAATCCAAAGGTGATCAGTTTTCACTGGGCAAACCTGGGCCCACTCAGTCTATTAACTTCAGAAGAAAGGCTGGTGAAGAAGTATGCTATTGAGCCACTTTCACATAGCTCGAAATGAAACAACCGGATTCCTCGCTGTTCAAGGTGCTATACAGCCTTTTCTGTAGTATGCTAGACTTTCTCCAACACCACTTTCACTTCTTTCAACGCAGAAGTCAATTTCCCAATAAGCTACTACTTGCGGAAAAAACAGGATGACACTTTTACACAACTCGTATTGGACTATTATTGTCTAAAGAATTAATCAATATTGTATATTTTTAGAGTCATAATGTATGGCTAACCTGCTGCGGACTTTTTTAAAATCCAAGTATACCTATCACCTTAGTGGACACAATAATAAAAACCGTAAACACTGTCACCTTATACAACCGCTGTGCCATAGACTATACCAGCCGGATAAACAATAATATCAGCATGTAAAGCTTTCTGATGGCAAGTCAGGGGTTCAATACTCACTCTGGCTCTCGATTTATTCACGTAGGAGGTGAATAAATCTGTGCACCTCGTTCATCAGGGAGGAAGTTATCCCGTCGATCCCGAGCATGTACAATGTCAGGTACTCGTTAAAGATCTCTACTCTAAATACCCCTCAGCTAAAAAAATTA
The DNA here is from genome assembly GCA_026182355.1 of Hermatobates lingyangjiaoensis. Taxonomy (NCBI): domain Eukaryota; kingdom Metazoa; phylum Arthropoda; class Insecta; order Hemiptera; family Hermatobatidae; genus Hermatobates; species Hermatobates lingyangjiaoensis. Next base: position 564,836 of record JAPFBL010000217.1, on the reverse strand, counting down.
AAGGCTCCCAATGTGGAATCAATTTTCACACCACAAAGAACTAATGTTTGGCCTATGTGTGTTCCTTTGTACGACTACAACCTACCCTAAAGCTCTCTAACTGAACTACTTTGATCAGAATGGCAAAACATTTTTCAACAATTAAACATGGCTAGAAAAGAAGCTCAGTCATAGAACTTTATGCAAACTGGCTTTTCTTTTGTTTGTATTGAATAAAAGAATTACTGCTTCAATTTAAACCATTCAATTTCAAGTAACTGAATCTGACCCTTTTGCTGTTATGGTCGGTGCTATAACAAACAATGCTAAAACTGAGTTCTTGAGAAGATTAATCCAGTAAAAAGAAAACTTGCATCGATCTATTGTTTAAAATTGCTTCATTTATTGAGAGTAACTAAAGTTTTTTTAATGAATAATCTGTTTTCAATTAGTGATTCGTAAATACATCAATTAAATTGTATTTAATAATTCATCAAATAAATGAATACCTATTCATAAATTAAATAAAGTAAATCAATAATTAAAGCAAATAAACAGAAAGATATTTACTATTATTAAGGCTTAGTTGCTTTTTAGAATCTTAAGAACAATGATACAAGTCAAAAAAAGAGAAAGTAATTTTTGGTAGTAACTTAAAATTGCTTTGACTGCTAATAAAACTAAACGTTTCTAATGGTTCTGTACCCATTAAGGTTTGTTTTGTAGAATTTAAAATTGATTAGGAACAGTTTTGTAAGCAGTATCTTGAACAAACAGCGATCTGAAAAAAATACATAATTCATGATATAGCTAAAGATTTATAAAGTGAAATTTAATTCTTTTCAAAGTTTGAAAGTAAAAAAAAAATACGAATAAAATATATGTGTGCCGTTTATACTTAAGGTTTTATCAGCTGTTACACGACATAATGTCACTGGAGAAGAGAAACTTTTCCAACAAATACACAAGCTACAATACAAAAACTTTATGATATCTCATAAATATCTATATTTTTTTGCACAGAATGTAATCAAACTTTATAAAACTAAATGATATAAACCGAGACAGAATATGTCATCAATGACTAAATAGAATCTTTTGAGTATTTAAATCTTTTGTTTTATACTGTTTAATTTTCACAACTCTATTAAAAAACCACAACTATCTCTTTAGAAATATATATTTGATAAAAATTCACTCACTCAATAAAACTGAATTGCACTTAATTATTAGCATTTTATCGATTCAAAAGATATTCTTGATCAATTTCAATATTATTGAAAAAGTTGCCTCATAATTGTTAGTTTTCTTTACATAGTATAAAACTTAAAACTATGCAAAGTTTTAAGCATTTCGCTATTAGAAACTTTAGACATTTGTTATGAATACCATTTATTATACCAATATAAATCATTTTAAATAAGCTAGTCATAAATAAACGAATTATAGTGTTTTGACGATTAAACAACTTTAGAAAATTTATATATTAAGTGTTTTATAGTCTTTAAGTATAAGTAAATTATTTATTGATTTGTTAGTTCAATTGTAAAGAAATAGCGTTTGTCCTTTATTCAATTTTTGAAATTATAACACTCATTCAATTATAAATAAATGGATGAAATTACGCCTTTAATATCTTTACTTTAATTTTTGAATAATTAATTATAATATTAAGATATATAATAATTGATATAGCGTTAATAAAATTGTTAATAACACTATTAGCTTATTTAAAAATATAACCATACTGAATAACTTTTTTTATTTGTATTATTTGTAAGCTTAATTTAACAACTTTTCTTCTATTGTAATTATTTTTTTTTACTTTTTTAGGTTATATTCTCAATAGCGAGAGAATATTTTAAAAGTAAATCACAGAATCCCAGGAAAAAAAGTTCATTAAGCGTAGTGAAAAACATAACTGTATGTAATGTATATTTTTGTTATAAATCCAATTAAAATAACAACAAAATAATAGATCAATATTAAAAGAAAAGAAAAAAAATTTAATTGATATGTAGATATTTATTTCAATATTATTACTGAAATATAAAATATAATATGGTGTTTTTATATTCTTAATAAATTTGCAGTTATAACAAATTTGAAATGAGGCAAACTGAGAGTGTATCCCTAACAATGTGAACTCCAAACCGTATTTATACCTTAAAAACAGCCTACTACAAAGCAAGAAATGTGCATCGTTTATGATCCAAAAGGATCAATTTTATGATTTTAAATTATCGTATTTAAACTTTGGTGGACTTGGAAATAACTAGACCTAAAAAATAACAAATGACTTCCAAGATCATCCAGTTCATGTTGTAACGTGATCATCAAACAGGTAAGTTGCAATAAAACAATCATAACTGGGACATTATATTTTAATTCTACTTCTAAACTCCGTCCAATAATTAATTTTTGTAATTTGTATAAGTTAACCTTAGCATTATTCAAAAAAAAGTGTCAGAAGTTTATTGATAATATAAACAAATCTGTTTTGCTTAAATATGTAATACTTTTAAAATAACGTTAAATTAGAGTGTGATGACTATATTTGTCAGAAGATTTGAGTCATATAATAAATTGAACCCAAAAATAGTCAAACCACATTAGTAGATGATATAATCATACCTTTTATACAGGAGTAATAACTTCTAGTGGGGAAGTATTATGTTCTTCTTCAAGAGATGAATTTTTTTATAGTAATATAACTAAATAACGCGTTTCGAACACTTGATGTTCTTCTTCAAGTGATGAAGTTTTTTATAATAATATAACAAAAAAAACCGCGTTTCGAACACTCGATGTTCTTCTTTAAGTGAAGAAGTTTTTTATAATAATCTTTTTTGTGTGGAGACTTAATATTTTCCCCAATATGAGTAAATACCACACTATAACAGATTGTACAGTTAATGAAGTTATAACTTCTACTCAAGGTATGACGTACATCTAGTAATGTTATTTCAACTAATCCTTGTAGTTATATGTAATTATATTCATGTGTAAAAATAGTGATTTACAAAAGAACAGAATGAGCAAGTTTTTTTTAGTAAAATTGCACTTTAGAAAGTAGGTGCATTACGATTTATTAATGTGAATTAGTTTGTCATTTTAGATGTTTGAATCACCTAAAAGAAATCTCTGCAAAGTAAAAATTTCTTTCTTCTCTTTCAAAGCTGTCAAAGTTTACACTCGTTAGCTTACATGTATTGGTAGAGGATTAATCTGAACATAAGGGACTGCTTGCTGAAGAAAATAAATAATACAATAAAATAAATTGATTTCGTTGTTGATGTAATATGGAACGGTGTCTGTACAGTTACCAATCCATTTAAACACTATTTGTATTTTCACTATTGGTAAACACATGGCTAAGTGAAAGAAGAAGCAATCTCATTACTTAATGGTGTGGGCCTCAATCGATATTCTGTGGTATTACTGAAAGAATATTTATAGTACTCTCAAAGGAAACCAGTGCAATGCTGTATTAATATTTACTATGCCTACAATCCCAATATAATATCATTGCAACAACAATAAATGTAAATCAATCAGAATAATCAATAACAATTCATTTTTACAGTATATTTGTAAAAATAAAGTAATATTGGCGACAATAATTTACTAAAAGTTGTGTTTTTTTTAAAAAAACATATAATTTTGCGTATCAATATATGATTCAATTACTGAAGAAGTTATTGAATTATGTTGCAAAAGAATGGTTCAAATGATTTGGATTGATTCTTCTTTTTGGATCAAAAGATATTTTCATAATATTTCGCATATTTTCTTAACTTCGTAATTAAAATTCTAACAAAGTTATTAGAAATACATTGTATTTATACTAGATTTTTTTTCAGATGAGCGCTAAATTAATAGTATACTTTATATCTATGTTGTCATTCCAAACCACAGAAATAAATCAGAGAAAATGACTAAGATCTTTTAAACGTAACAAGCGGTCTTCGTCAGAGTCAGAACTGATATTGAACAGTATTAGTATCAAACAGTATCAAAACTGATACTGAACAGTATTAGTATCAAACAGTATCAAAACTCATTCTGAACAGTATTAGTATCAAACAGTATCAAAACTGATACTGAACAGTATTAATATCAAACGGTATCAAAACTGATATTGAACAGTCAAGAATTCAGTGTCAGTATTGACTGTTAAAAGATCTTAGTTTTTTTCTCTGATTCCTTATTGTGGTTTGGACGTTGATTTATTATTTCACGTGTTCATTGTAAAATTTTGCTATATAAATATTAATTCTCTAAAAGATTTTGTCTGAAGTAAATATATAGAAAATTACTAATAGAAGCAAAATAATCATCCCTATTTCATTAAAGTTTGCGTACAACCAAATACATATAATTTAAGTTGTAAATATATACACAAGCAAATAGTCAAGATTACATTTATTAATTTTTCTATTGTTCACACTAAACTCTAAGAATTACGTTTTAATATAACAAAGTATATATAATATGAGATGACTACTAAAATTTTCAAACTGGTGTCATATAAAGATTTATTTCTATACAAGGTAGAAAATATAAGTTTTCTTTCATCAAAACAATCACTTCTGCATACTTCTTTGCGGCTATTTCGCGCTGTGTTACTTATCAGATTTAGTTATGTCAGTGTAAATTGCTTGACAAATTCAAATAGAAGGTATACATGTATAATCATTAACAAGATTTCACAATAAAACACGTGAAACAACGTGTTTGGACGTTTCCAAACCACAATAAGAGAAAGGAAAAAAGACTTGGACATTAAACCGTAACAAACGGTGTTGGGATTAATTTCTCAGTGTTGGGATTAGTGAGTTAGACTCTCATTTGACTCTGACGAAGACAGTGGTCGAAAGTTCACAGTCTTTTTTCCTATTTCTTATTGTGATTTGGATGTTGATGTATAATCATATACAAAATGTTTTGTAGGTATCGAGAGTTAAGATTGCAACATTTCCAGTGTTATCAACTTGAAACAGAAAACTATAAATTTCTAATGAGAAGAAATTGTTATCATTTATTAATTAGTCAAAAAAAGATACTGAACACTTTTTTTCAAAGAGCATGATAAAATTAAACGCAAAAATAGCACCTTCTAAGTGTTTTGCAGTACTGTTTTTAAGCAAAACTTATGTAATGAAAAAACTCATCTTACTGGATGTTTATTCGTATCATGTTATAAAAAACCATTCAATAAATTCAGGTTTTTGATGGGATAAATTTACCGTGTAATATGCGAAGACTAACTTGGAATAACTTTCACCTGTCCTACTTAATGGATTTGTTTCATCCAAAGAGCATAACTTGTCTGTTATGTAGGCAGTATTGTTAAATGAGAGAATATGTAATACATGACCTCTCAGAAAATATAAATATTGAATCTATTATGGATAAAGAAATAGAGGTTTGATAAGTTGTTAAATTTAGTAATACTGGAGGAATATAATCATTTTGGAGAAAAATGTATTAATCACATTTTTGGTTTTGAAAGAAGAGTTAGTTGAAGGTAAAACTTTTGGGAAGTTTTGAAAGAGAATGTTAGAACAAATGTTAAGCAGTTGGTGATTATGACATTGATTGCAGTAGGTTGGTTGGTTAAGTGAATTAGAGAAATCGATGTTTAGCTGTAGAGGGTAAGAAAGTTGTTCCTTTTTGAGACAGCGAGTGTTTAGTCAGTAAACAGGTGAAAACGAGCTGCACTGTGTGCCGAGTCAGCAAAACCTTACTTGGGCTGGCCCCAAACTCCTTCAAAACTTCCACTCATAAAGCTCCTCGTCTTAACCCGAATAAACACCTTGGCCCTGGGCCCCATTCCAAAACTCGCGCTATCTCAAACTTAGCGACACCAGATTTACAAGTTGCACCTCTCAAAACCGTAACTTCCTTCTGCAATCCCTCAAGTCAACCCATTGACGCGTCTGTTTCACAACCTTCCCGACTAATCCTGCCCTCCTTTGAGCCTTCACAAATTTAACCTCAACAAAATGTTCTCAATAGATTAATCCAACAAACTTTACCTAAAAATACACTCTAAATGCACTCTATTTATTATTTTGTACCACTAAAATTTTGTTATTAGTATTATTTAAAGAATGCCCTTGTTTAATAGATAAATATAACTATATAAAGTTAATAAAAATTATCAATTATGGTTGTTGACTGTTTATCAGATTTGATGTTATGGAAGGACAAACAAAATGAGAAAATTCTGGTAATATTTGACGATCCTTATGGCACTTTATGTAACAGTAATAAATATAATTTAACAGTTACGCGACAATAATTAATACTCTGCCATACACTTTGATAGTAATTTCTGTGGAACAGAATTAACTTTGATCTTATTTATGCTATTTAACACGTTTGGTTCTGACAATTGCTTTCAAGTAATGCTTGAATTCCTCTGAAGTAATGACAAACAAACTTGAATATATTATGTATTTCTTTAAAAGTATAGAAGATGGAAGAGAAAAAGAGAATGGGTCAAAGGAATGACAAGCTCTTTGAAACGCGATCTGTGAGCGAGTGAAGAGATGGCTCAAAAAGAGGCAGGTGTGCTGTCTTTGAGAGATTTGTAGGAACACCTTTCAGGATTCAAACACACCATTCAAAAAAGCCTCTCAAATGAATGATATAGCGTATTCATTCTACTAAACTGACTACAACAAATATTTTTTCCAAATATATAATCCCTTTTGGAAATAAAGGGAAATAATCTATTGATGCTGCAATAGAGATAAAAATTTTTTGAAAATAATTTAATTAAATTTAGCTTTAACAAAAAAAATGTTGTTATGAAATAATACAGACATTTTATATCTAAGTAATAATTGTAGTTAGATTGCATACGCTGACTCAAGTCAATGTTAGCTGCATATCTGTTATTTTAGCTTTTGTGAGGTCTTTTGCTTCTCCTTCATGATTGCCGAAGTAATAGAGAAAATTGCAACAATTTAGGATAAACTGCGAGGCTGACTTCCTAGAGAAATTAGGACATCCTTTATCCTGTCATTTCTGCTTAACTAATGTGAATTCATTATTGAACAGCTGCACAAATGGAGTGAATCAACTAATAGGTCCATTTTCGCTACTATAATGCACTTAAGGTCTTTAACCATCATTTCATTTCCTAATTTGTCAAATAAATTGAATAGATTATACAAGTAATTAATTACAAATTAATCACAAATAAATCACATTGGGACCATTCCCTACCCTAATCTAAATTATTTTAACCACTGTATTAAATCATGTTATTTATCGTGTACGATAACAATAACATAATAATACGAACAGCAACTAAAACTTTAATAATATAGAACATATTTTACCATATCTTTATAATTTCTTATTTATGTTATTATCACTATAATAATATTAAATTCAAACTATAATATATAAAACATATGAAACAAGAAATATTATTTCTGATGTGTGAAATTATAGAAATTTTTTTTATATTGATATTGACACAATAATGCCAATAATTATAGTAATCCATTTGTGCGATAATCAGAAGTGATAATAAAGTATTAATAAATTTACATTAATTCAATTTAAAAAAACGAGAAGTAATAATAAATAAACATGTGTTTAAAAAATAGACTGTAATTTTGAAATATAATATTTCCAATACAAAAAGGATATTTTGAGTAAATCAGGACAAGATTTGTTCAAAGTTATTTAAAAATAAAAAAAACTATGTCTCGTTAGCTCGTACATGGTTAGATATTGTTTAGTAGAATTGTTCTTTGCATTAAAAGTTTCAAAGACAAAGTTCAAAAGAATTACAAAGACAAACCACTTGAAATGTCTGTCTGAGTCTGTACAATTTCCGGTATAATATTGATGAAATTAAGTTCAGTATGAAAAATTTGAAACTTCGTGCAGCAGCAAGTTATATGACTTCAACTTCAAGAATTTAGGCGACAATTCAAATTGCCAAGTTCCGAGCATTCGATAAATGAGACTCTACTTCTTGACATTTAACCTTGGTTAAGTTTTTCAAATTCAAAGAATTCAAATTTTAATCTTAAGTGTGTTTCTTCAATTTTGTAAATTGTTGGTATAAGTATTGTAATCTAATTCTTACGTTATATTGTGATTCGGTTGAGCATCAAGTTATTAATCCATTTGGTTGAATCCACTCCCTGTTTCTAGCTTGCTTCGAGGAACAGTAGATTATCAATCATATTTAATTTAATCCTATTGTGAATAGTTCCATTCGTAAATGTTTATTTGTCAGATATCTCGGAGCTTCGGTGACCAGTCTGAAAGTCTTATTCTGCATAGCCGCAAGTTTCCTTAAAGTGGCTTTATCGAGATACTGGATCCATGAAGAACATCCGTAAGTTAGTATTGGTCTGATCAGAACATGGTACAGTAGTACTTTTGTTCTAAGTGGAAGCCTAGATTTATCATTTATTAGATGATAGATTCTACTCTGTATAGCATGTGCCTTTCCTAGAATGCTGTTGATATGTGTTTTGAAGTTAAGTCGTCTGTCGAGGGTAACTCCTAGGTATTGTTTGAAACTTCTAATATAGAGCTTAGCTATAGTTCATTCATGAGTAAAATTCACACCAATCATGGAATGAGTTTTAGTTTCAGCTTTTTATATCAGAATGCCAAAGAACAGATTGGAAACAATCAAGATGTTTAAGTCTAATGGTCTGAGCTGATGTTTTTTTGAAAACAAGAAGGTATAAGTACAAATTACAAAAATACAAGAGAACTTTCTAAACTAATACAAAATATACTACGCAGAAATAGATAAATTATGAAGAATAAATAGATAAATTATAGTCGGATATGAGGAAAGCAATCATAATTCAACAAAGTAAATCATGAAAAGTGAAGAGAATCCAATTAAACTCCAATTTTAAACTATAATTAGAGTTGAAGACTGCTGCTGTACAGGAGAGGAGATCAAAAATGTATTTTTGGGTGTTGAATGATTTTTATGTGTTGATGCAGCCGTTTTTGGTCACTGTCTAGACGATAGTGGGACTAAACCATTTGTGAATTAGCTACAGCATGTTGATGCACAGCTTCCTTTCCGCTAGAGAACCAGACCTCATTGTTGCCATTGACAGATTACAGTGACAATAATGCTTGCAAAGTGTCTTTCATTCAAGGGGTAGGACAATACCTGATATATGCTGTTAGCGTTGTCGCTTCGAAAATTTCATTGCATGTTAGTTCAATTCTTTTAGGAAGAATTTTTTTATATGAAAAGTTTAGTTTTTAAATAAATATTTCAGAATTTGCTTCGAAATAAATGGTGAAATTCATAACTTTATAGAAATTTATTCTATAATATTAACAACATAAATGAACGAATATTGTTAGTACAACACAGGCTTGTATATGTTTTTAATATATAAATCCGTCTCCCTTCTTAAATTACTGTTGTATTCGTCCGACTGGTTTCACAGTTATGTATCTTCAAGTAAGTTTATAGCTGTAACGTAGAGTTAGGTACATATACCTGCCAAGATTTCCTACATTCCTCTGAACCCCTTCCCACCCCCTACAAACACTTCTTCAACCCTTAGTCCCTTCTTAAGCCATTCTCGTAGATCAACCCTCAAAGATGCAGGTAATTAAAAATCTATGCTACTTATAATTTGGTTCAAGTTTCTGTACGTTTTCATGTTTTATTGATGAAACACAACAAAGACTCACTTTTCAATATTTCGACCGTAATGGCGAAATTTTGAACTGAGTTGACTGTCGTCCCTCCGTCAATTCACTTCTTCTCCTGAGGACGACCGCCATTACGGTCGAAATATTGAAAAGTGAGTCTTTGTTGTGTCTCAGTTTATGTGTAACTGCTTATTTTAATTGTTATCTGTCCTGCCTGACCGTTTTTCGTTTATCATGGTAATATATATATATATATATATGTGTGTGTGTGTGTGTGTTATAAACAGACAGCAAATGGTGTGGTACCAACCAAAAAAAAAAAAAAATCGAATAAATACAGATATACAAATAAATTAAATAGCTCTTAAAGTCCCAAAGTTTTGGTTTCAATCATATTGAAGTAAAAGAGAGAGTAAGTGTAGTGTACCAATCTAGGGATATCCAAAAATGTATATATAACAAATAAGTATTACTTTCTCTTGCTTTCAAATATAAAAAATTATCGAACAGACCTATCAGTTTCTTGGAAAAAGATAAGAGGAAATCGGTTTCTTAATAAAGAATTATAATAATGGTTTGAATACAGAATCTTAAGTGTACGATAAAAGGTTGAAAACTATAACAAACGAAATGAAATGGAATTGAGCATGACAATATGCAAATCATGACTATTGTCACAGCGTGCTATATCAGCGGATTTAATGTTGACCCGGGAGCTATTTAAAAGCAATGGGCGGGAAGGTGCTTGCTCATTGGTGTTATAAAACAGTTGGTCATATCAAGTTGGAATAATCCGGGGTATTTAGTTGGCCTCACGTTCCAATATAAAAGCAGACATCAATATTAATGCTATAATGCATAACAATATGCTTTTTTTTTAACTATGAATTCAGATTTTATCAATAAAACTAATACTATTTTTTTTATTGAATAATATAACCAATGCATTGTGTATAACGCTGTCAAAAATAATATAATATTATCGATATTACCAAATAGAATTAAATCATATTTAATTTTATTATTCATAGTAGCAATTATTTACTGAGATTTATCTAAATTTTTAAAAAGAATTAATTTCTTTTAATCCTAAATTCAAATATAAAATGTATCTAGTAATACTTCATATCTAAAAACAAAAAATAACAAAATAAAAAAACACATTCAGTTGCAAATATCATTATAATCTTTGAAAAAAAACAATAAAGAGCTATCTAACCATAGATAAATTAATAATAAATGGAAAATACAGATAATAAATAAAAAAAGCATACAGAGTACAAAGTTCATTTAAATAATATTAACTTACTTAAACAAAAAAATCTATCAGTTTTAATAAATATATAGAAAAACTAAGCAAAAGTTACTTTATTTTATAATGAGTGTCATAATGTAGTTTTAGTGGTTGCATATATAACTGTATATACAGATAAAAAAGATTTAAAACTCTATTTTGAAATAATCACGGCAATATAGTCAGCAGATGTTGGGTTCATTGGGACTGTCATGTCCTGAAAACATTCTTTCCCTTAACACAAGCAAGGTCTACTTCCTTATCTCACTGAGCTCGTAACACTAAACTTAAGAACTTTCACTTTCTTTTAGTACTTTTATTAAAAGTAGTAATATATCCTTGCCTTGATTTTGTTTATATATAGTTCAATGCAGATAAAGAAACATAGAGAAATTAAAAACACACACTTACAGTCTCTAATTTTTGGTTTTACCAGTTATCATGAGAAATAAGAAAGGAAAACTAAGCACACTGGTGCAGAGACCGTTGAAGACCCTCAGAGGAGCATTGTCTCAGAATTTGCAACCTATGGCACTCAGGTTGCAGATAGCAGGAGTGCTACAAGTTGTAGATTCTGCGACAAATCCCCTCTGTCTGCAAGGATCTTACTCTATGAGCATCCGAAGGGACCCATATTTGCTTGCTCAGTGACAACTCGTGAGTTAGTCATATCTGTGAATTATATTACGTTTTCATAAATAGTATTAACAGTCAAGATAATTGATAATATGCTCTTCCAGTAAGTACTTATAATTTCATTGTATATAAAGTGTCTCAATTTACGCGGGTTGTCATCTAGGTTTCAAAACATTCCAAAATTTGTTAATAAATAATCATTTTTTTATCTGTATATACAAAATACAAAGTTGTCTGTCCGTCCGGTATAGAAATAAAAATGGAGATATTTAGATACAAAGAAACATATGGATCTCATATAACTTTTTCGGGGGAACTAACTACAGTATTTTGATTTTGATCAGGGTCCTTTTTTTGGTTTTGGCTCTACCATCCTTAACCAAAATTCCGGAGCATAATCTACCACCCGTGCAACGCCGGGTAGATTATCTAGTTCTCTCTACATCAGTGGCTTCAGACACGCCGCCGCGACGTATTTTTAAACGACCCGCGAACAGTGGATTTTTATTAACTAAATTAACTAAAATGTCACTGGTTGCGTTTACATATTTTACTAACTTACTTAATTTATTAAAAATATAAAAATCTTTTTTATAGTACTGTCGCCTCTACAGTTCTTGTATCTACGAGTATTTTAGAAATGTTTGGAAGTTCATATGTAAACAAATATTTTTTTTCGGCCATGAAGATTAACATGCCTTCATTAAAATCACGGCTAACTGATGAAATTTGCAAGCATTGTTGAGATTGGTTTCTGCTAATCAATTGAAGCCTAATATTGATGACCTTGTTGATTCAAAACCCTGATAGGTGATTAATCACTACAAAATCTAACTGATACTGTAAACTACGAAATTACTGTTACAGTTTTCATTCGATTGAAAAACTGTTATTATAGTTTTATGTTATTATACCGCCTATAATAAAAATAGCGTGGTATAATCTACCACCCTGGCACCACCGGGTACATCAGCTAGTATTTTTTAAATGTTTTAGATGGATGATAATATGGATGTTTGCTTAATTTAATTTTTTAGTACATGTTTAGAGATTTATTATGTTAAAAAACTTTTACAAAGAAGATGAAAGGAAACAGTATCATGAATCTTCTTGGTGAAATAACTAGATTTAAGATAGGTAGCAGGATAAGGAGTGACGTGTGTTCCTTCGTTGTTACGAGTTCAACAAAGCCAGATAGATTCGAAGACAAGGCGACAATAATCCTCTTTTATTATGCTCTTTACAATGTTCCTTTATGTCACTCATTTTAGAGTAAACATATGGAGAGAAAGCTTTACGGTTTAAACTTTACTATTCTTGGCTTTTGTGAAATCCAAAGCCAAATTACTTGGCGCCTTTGAAGATACAGTAATTATTTGAGGACCTAAGTTAGTTCAAAGTGAGTAGTGCGTCAGAAGGAGTAGGCTGATGACACGCTACTACGCCATTCTCAAAAGCTTCGTTTTCACTTTGCCTCGTGTCTCAATATTTACCATCTCATTAGCATCGCTCCGTGAAATTACATATACCGACTGAATCACATTCAATCTAAAAACTAATAACATAAGACAACTTCATTTTAATTCATTTTACAATTATTTTCTCAAGATCAACTAAAATTTTCCAAAATATATTATAATCTCTTATTTTTAAAAAAAAATAATGAACAAAACAAATTGAATAAATAGAATATACGAAAACGTTATATGTAGTAGTAGAGTTTATATAATGCAATAATGTTAAATGTTAAGTTTATAGTAAAACAAGAGAAATTATTCAGAGAAAAAGAGTTATCTGAGTTCTGGGTGATAGGATAATCAACGTCATTTTGAATGAAGTTTACTCTAAAGAGAAGAGCTTAAGATTGGCATCGATAAATATTGAAATCTCCCTTGAAAATGTGAACCATGAAGTCCGATTTTGTTTTTTCTAATGGGAGTACTTAGCAGCGAGTGTATGGTGTTGCATGGCATAACACTTGGCTGATGGGGGAAGCAATTGCCTAGACAAGTAAAAGCGTATCATCATTGCTACCTACTACCTACCCACCCTCCAGTGATAACTACTACCTACCCTCCAGTGATAAGACATTCACTCTGAGTTCCAGAGAACTAGCCATGTTCTAGTGAACAATGGAAAACTAACTCTAAGGATAATATTGATAAAACTATCGACCGTGGAATAGAAACAAAACTAAAGTTTCTATTAGGACTCGATCAGTTCTTCAGGTTAAATTAAACTCTCATTGCCAACGTTTCAGTTTTTATTTAAAACCTTTTTCATAGGTAGAAGTATAAATTTTGAAACAGAAAAACTAAGTATTACATTGTAAATTATTTTACAAAGAAAAATAATTTCTAATGTAATACTTAGTTTTTCTGTTTCAAAATTTATACTTCTGTCTATGAAAAAGGTTTTAAATAAAAACCGAAACGTTGGCAATAAGAGTTTAATTTAAACCTGAAGAACTGATCGAGTTCCGATAAACTTTAGTTTTGTTTCTAAGGATAATGATAAGAAAACCACCAACCATTCCTGAGATAGAGGATATAGTGTAACAGAAAACAGAGGTGTGCCCATAGGAAAATATGTTCACTTGTCTTACAGAGTATAAGTAAACAGCCAATATAAGCCGGACGAGGGAGAGTTGCATCACATTATTACTAGTCTCATTTCAACGAAGACAAGCCTACTACCAGTAGTTTACAAGAATAATAGACAAGGAGTAATACTCATTTATAAGTGCCTTGAATATTGTTTATTAAAAATTTTACAACAACTCTTTATAATATAAAGAGCAACCAAGAATGTTTTTAAAAGCCATAAATGCAATTTCTTTTTTGTTCTTCCCATACAATTGCAAGAGTTCTGTTGTACTTTTGATTAACAGATAACTTTTTTTATACCTCTTCTTTCTTCCAATAAAATACTCCTATTGCTCTGTCCCGGTAAGACAATATTTACACGTGTGTTCAATCTAAAATCTTTTCATTTTCGTCTGATTATGCTAATTTTAGACGCCAAACCATTCTATGCACCACTACTAAAGACAACTTGGGCAACTAAATTTTTCATAAATGAAAGTATATATTTTAAGCATGAAGTATAGAGAATTGTTAAGCAACTTCTTCTTGAAAAACGTGCTTTCATTTCAGATTTTAAAAATTTTTTTACATTTTCTACAATGCTGCTAATTAGTTTTTTACTTTACTATAAGTAAAGTATAGTGATCGTGAAAAAATTCGATCTCGAGATTTTCACGGAATTACATGTTTTGAGGTCCCAGAAGTCGTTTTATGACGTTTTTACGATGATGTCTGTGTGTGTGTGGGTGGGTGGTGTGGGTGGGTGAGTGTGTTAGCATTGCTTGTTACCACGCTACGGTCCAGAATCTTTGATGGATCAAGTTGATATTTTACACAAAAATGGGCCCCATTTAGACGAAGATCCCTATTGTTTGGAAAGAATTATGCATGATGGGAAAGTCACTTTTTTTGCCAAAAACCGTTTTTTTTAAAATATTTTTTTCTCCTAAACTGATAACCCTAGAGTTTTGAAATTTTGACATTATCTTTGAGGTTACAAATGGAACAAACGAAAAATATCAGAATTTTAAAACCACAGGAAATATTTTTTTTTTAATAAAATGTAAAAATTTTGACTTATAATTCAATCTCAAACCTTGTGAGAGCGATACAAGCCATACTGTTTGACGGACAAGAATGAAACTATTCCTATAAATAGAACATTATATGGAGAAAGAGTTGAGATATTTTTTTTCAAAATTACATTCGCTAAAGGGGCGTTACAGTACGATTTGTGTTTTCAGAAAATGTTTTTTTGACGCTAAACGGCTCGTTAAAAAATAATGAAAATTTGACCAAAAATGGAACCAAAAATTAGCAATTCATAAAAAAAAATCATGAAGTTTCAATTACGGGAAAGAGCAATAACGATATAAAAACTCTTTGTTTATCCTAGACTAAGAGATCACCTGCTTTACTTGTCGAATTTTTTGTATTTTTTTACATTGTTTACATTGACTTAGAAATTTTTTGAGCGAATCCATTGAGATAAAATTGATGTTTCTAATGGAAAAATGAAAATATATTATTGACTTATAAGAGATAATATTGTAAGAGGAATAATATTGTGCAGGTAAATGATAACACTCATTAAAAATAATTTGTATATATGTTATTTGACAAAGGGGAAGGAAAATGATCTTATTAAATACTAAGAAGCCATAAAATTCCAAGTATAATAATTCTGTTAAAAACCAAAAATGTAAAAGATAATTCAAAATATAAATCTTTCGTTTAGAGATTAATAACTGTAATTATCGTACATCTTTAATTAACAAATCACATTAAAATAACATTTTCTTCGCTGTTTAAGATGTTTTTCAGTGAAAAAAAGGGTATTTTACTGTTTCAAATTTGAAAATTTTACATTAATATTCAATGTAGAAGGATGTCAAGTAAACGATGTAAGAAATCTACTGGCTATTTGAACAATAGCCATGTTCTCTTGTAGGATAATATTTCGTATCAAGAAATGTTCACTTTGGTTTTTCAAAAATGTTAGTACTGCTGTAGTTATACTAATGAAATTATTTGCAAATAATAAATTATTTGTGATGTACAAAAATAAGCCTATAAATGGATATGTCCTTCAATCACTATCTGTACTACCTCACGAATGCAATGCTAATAATTATATCCCATTTAGATATTTATGTTATGCTTAAATGATACGTTATGTTTTATATACTCAAGAAGTTTGACATTGAGTTACTTATAGTAAAGTAGAGTGTAGGCCACTCCAGATTTTTTTTTTTTGATGCGATCATAAATAATGAAATTTTGTAAACATTTCTGATTTTATCCTTTCATATTATTGCGTTCATTAATAACTAAATTCACTTAGTTTTTCTTGCTAAAGTTATACAAGATGAACATGGTAATATCATCACCTACTCAGTTGTAACAAGCCTTCACCTATGCAATGACCAATTCAATTCGAAGTTTGCTCTAAACTTATTAAACCTAAATTGTTACATTAACCTGAAGTTGGTGAATGTGAGTTTGAAAGTTTGTTAAATTATTAAATCAACTTTTTTTTTCTTTTTATTTAGTCACGTATTTACCAAAACTTTGAATATTGTGTATATGTCTCTGGCTAAATCATTACCGCAGACCCAACGAAAAATACTGAGAAAACTTGAATCAATCATATCTAATACAGTAAAGCATGTGATAATTGATCAACGAAGTGTCGATAAATACTGAACATAATAATGACTACATATCAAAATATGTAAATATTTGTCATGTTATATAATTAATTCTGCCATTGATGTAGTTTGGATATCTAAAAATATATACAGAACGTTACCGAAGGAGTTTGAGAGTAATTTATTATTTGACCAAACCACGATAAAGAAAATCTGGTTTTTATGTATGTATATGATCAAACCACAAAATGAAATAGGAAAACAAACGACTAAGATATCGCTCATGGTATTTATAGATAACAAGATTTCACATAAATACGTGAAATAACATTCCCATTTCATCTTTTTGATCATTGATTGTTATTTCACGCGTTTATGTGAAATCTTGTTGTTTATGTATATATATATATATATATATTAATAGTTTAGGAATGACAATAGTTAAAAATGTATAAGTTGCTGTACACATTTCATATAGTGAAGCCAACATTATTAAACATACTCTATATAAATAGGCTTGGGCTGTTATTTGCTTTGCATTGTTGTTGTATAACACTTTATAAAGTCGTGTAGTAGATTTTCTACACGCTATTGTCCACGTACAATGTCATCCAGAGTTCATTAATTATTGTGCGCTTGCTGTTCCAATTAATTTGTACTTATGAACTTGCTTGCGTGCTGTAAAGCATTCATACTATATCAGCCACCCTTACTTTACAATTGTATGCAGTTTTCTTCCTATCCTCACAAGAATAATCTACTGCTTAATAAATAAGACTATGTATCAGAAACTTATCTGAACGGCTTCTTAATATTATTTATATTAAATAACATATTATTATAATAAGATATTTATCTATTGAAACTATGCTGCTAACGCGGGTCATGTATTCAACTCAAGGTACAGATATAATTTTTACAAACCAAATCCAAACCAGTCAACAATACAGAATTAATCTAGATTGACTAATTGATATGTATTTTCTACATTTTAACAATCCTTAATATTGTTTTAATTAAAAACATTTTTAATCACAACAAGAAAGTTAAGATTAAGATTATTTATTGATCTAGCTTTGGTTCAATTCAGAAACTCAGGTTTCTTTTAGAACATTACGTTCCATTATTACTTTCTATCAAATATACTATCTTGTCAAAATTTTAGAGAATTCGTCACCATCCCAGTCCTTTCTGTGTAACGAGATTTTAGTAACAGTACATGGATATTTTTTAGGCTTAATCTAAAATAAAGAAAGAACATTCATATATATGTAGTCACATCGCTATATTTTCTTTCTTTATTTATATTAACATACCTCATTTAACAAATAAGAATAATTTGTTGAGACCTAAAGAATAATATGAACTGTAAAAAAAAGTGTTCTTTCTTCACAGAACATCATTTCATCTGCTTATATAAATGTATTATGTACTTAATTATTTTTATCGTAAGAAAGATTTTTCAAATACTATTTTTTTTTTGGAGCCAATTGTTGAACTAAGGTTACTGAAGTATTATTCTTAGATACTAAGTTATGCTTATTTTTCATTTAAATATTCGTAAAGGACTAACCAGCTGCTAGGCAGTGGCATATCAAATACGTATCTTTTATAAAGTTTTAGTAATTTAAGTACATGCATACTTAACTACGTTCCTCAAATCAATATTATAACAGCATTCAATCATCACAAGATGATTATAAGATTAAGCAAACCAAAATTTCTTGATACTTAAGACACTTATAATACTTATGTATGGAATTAAATAAAAATAAATAAATATTAGCTTCAATATTATGATGGATAGCAGCCTAAAGAGGACTAAAATACACCATAACCTCATACATCAGATTACCTTCTGCATTGGAGAGACTGCTAAAACAATTTCAGTTAATTCTAATGTAGTGCAATCAGATATTATGTGATATTTACTCATTGTAGGGTAAAAATCTATTATGAAAGGTCTCCAATATAAAATTTAAGTAATGATATAACAACACGTTCTCAAACAGTAGTGTTACTTCAACTCAAAGGCATTAACTAAGGATTAGCAACCAATTAGTCTTATTCTAAGCACTCATCCTTAGTTGAATGCATGAAGAACAACATACGTGTTCGAAACGCTTGTTATGATGATCATCTAAAATTTTTATATGTGGAGACCATACTCATTAAGATTCTTTCATGCCTAAACAATTTCAGTTAAATAAGAAATTATTAACTTCACTAGAATACAAAAAAAATAGAAGGTGTATGAAAGTGAACTATTCGAACGAATATAGAATTTTCAAAAAATCCTTTTTGGAATAGTACAAACATAATTACAAAATTACATGAAATCAGCCATCGTGTATCTGAAACTGAGTTTATGCAAATGAATTGCACAGTGTTCTAACAGATACAAATGGTAAGAATTCTTTATATTTGTCACTGCTTTGTATGTCTCGTAGACGTTTTGCCGTATTTGACTTATTCAGAAATATTCTGCCTAAGGGTGTGTGTTTAGTGGTTATTCTCCTCTTTTCAACAGTTCCATTGCTGGGAATTATTAATTTTTCTTTAATCATCACTGTTGACCATTTAATTCCAACTCTATATATCAATCAATAAATAAAAAGATTTCACATAAACACGTGAAATAACAATCAATGATCAAACCAGAATAAGAAAATGGGAAAACAAGAATAAGATCTTTCAACCGTAACAAGCGGTCTTTGTCAGAGTCAAAAACCCAACTGACTCAGTTGGGTTTTTGACTCTGACGAAGATCGCTTGTTACGGTTGAAAGATCTTATTCTTGTTTTCCCATTTTCTTATTCTGGTTTGATCATTGATATAAATAAATGTTTAAATAGTTCAATATTTCAGTTCAAGCTGTTTGTTAAACTTAAATATTTCTCTTTTTTTTTTAATTCTGAACTTTGATGTTTTTATATTTTCTCTACGCCTTACATGTTTATATCAGTCTTTTTATTGTTGTTATATAACTTGCTTTTCTAAATCTGAAGCATAAATAACTCGATAATTTTAAATCTTTCGAGTTGTTCTAAGCAAATTACAAAAAACTGTGTTTGATAGAAAATGATTAAATTTATTACATAATAAGTCCTTACTTTTCAAAATAACTGTCAGGTTTTGAACAATATTTATTTCGATAATGTTCTTAATATAATTGTGCTCAGCAAAAAAAAAGAAAACAGTTTTAGTTGAGATTTCTTTTGCTTCATATTATGATAACCCAAATAGATTTGAGCTCTCAGAGAAAGGGCAAGGCTTTTACCCAAAGAAAATAAAGTACTCTAGTCCATTTTAGTCTAAACAGTATTTTGGTGAAATCACAATTTATTGACTAAGTGAAGCTCTTAGCAGATACAAACGTATAATCATGGTATGAAAGCTAGGTCAGTGAGATATGACTTACTTTTAAAATAATCAAACAACCAAGTGAAAGGAAACGAATCACTCAATATTGTTATCTTAACTCATAAGTTTTGCAATCCGTAATCGTCTGGTATTTTACTCATCCTGAGGTAAATGGATAAATTTTTATATGTGGAGATTCTGATTTATCAATTTATCCCAATATAGTTATCTTAATTCAAATAATCTCGTATTTATCGTATTCATGTCAAGCCATTTTATTTAGAAAATACTGTATAATTTAATTAAAACAGAAAATGAGTGATTTAAATGTGTGGGAATACGAGTAAATGATAAAGCTCATCGTAATTTATTGGATATAGTTGAAAATGGTTCAAAAAATGATCTATGATTTCATATATCAGATACTTATTTCTTGTAAAAAAAAACGCATATGTTTTAATGGCTTCTTTCAATAGATTTAAAATCAAATTAGTATATGTAAGAGTTATATTTGCATTCTTTTGGGCACATCTTTAAAATTTATAAGAGTTGATATCAGAGCACTCATAAATCTCTATTTAGAAGTGACAGTTAATTTAGTCAGAATTTATTTCTCAAACGAATCCATCCATCACACGCTATGACTGCTCTGATGTCAGCTATTCCGCATAATACGTTTAGACAACCTGTTGTTATTCTGGTCCCACCAGTAGCATCTCCATTAGAGTTATGCATCACTATTATTCTTCTTATAAGCATGATATTGAATTAGATGTTGCACAACAAACCATTCAAATATGTATATATATAAACGCATTCATGGAGAAATTCTAACGACGATTTGTCATTTCAGTAAAAAAAATAACCTATGCAATTGTTAGTAAACAATTAGATGTATTAGATGTTCATCGTTAATTATAAATTTAATTAATTAATTAATTTAAATATAAAACAATCCTATAAAAACAATACACTACAGACAATTTTAATATTTCGACCCAGTGAATGGTCATCGTCAGTTAACTGGTTACAGGAAACCGACAAGAACGGACCATTGTCTCAGTGATCAAAGTATGTGTCTAGCCAGTTACAAGTTTGTCACTATTGCTGCTTTACGATACACGGGCTTTGAGCAAATACAATAACTGGAATAG
Organism: Hermatobates lingyangjiaoensis; assembly: GCA_026182355.1. NCBI lineage: Eukaryota > Metazoa > Arthropoda > Insecta > Hemiptera > Hermatobatidae > Hermatobates > Hermatobates lingyangjiaoensis. Next base: position 543,502 of record JAPFBL010000217.1, on the reverse strand, counting down.
TTTGCACAAAGAACTAAAGAGACACACTCAAGTACTTAACAATAATGGCTACTCAATAAAAGTAGACACGAAGGAAATTTATTGGCAATTAGACAAGCGGTAAGCTAAGGAATATGGATATATATATATAGTTCAATGTAAAAAAAGAAACATAGAGAAATTAAAAGCACACACTTACAGTATCAAATTTTTGGTTTGAACCGTCCTCAGCAGAGATAAGAGAGAGAAACCAAGCGCACTGATACAGAGACGGTTAGATATCCCTTGTCTCTGATTTGTCCGTTTCGAGATCATATTTCCAACGAAAAAGTATATATATACAAAGTTATAGGGTCCAAGTGGACAACAAGCTGGATTGTTTTGGACATTAGACAATATTTAGATACACATAGAGACAAAACTGGCGTAAATTAATTTAAAATTAGGACTTAATAATTTTCAAATACTAATCAAAATATTTCTATACCTTCGTCAAGGAGAGAGAAGTGGTTTTCAAATAAGAGGAGAAAGAAATCCGTAAGGCAACGTAAATTGAAATGGTAGACCTTTCGTGAGAGGGATTAATTCATACCCCACATAATACCCCTGATTAACTTCTACTGGAAGAACTATTATTTCAACCCACAGGTAACTGCTAAGAGACGTTCAGTTATTGTTTACTACTTCATACAATTTCTTGATTGTTAGCCATTCAATTGTAAGGACAAGTTCCATTTTCACTAACTATTGAAAAACCGTTTTCTACGTTTAACATCTGATCAACTGTTTCTCATGATCACCAATGATAATTCATTCCTCTATAGATCCATAGAAAACTGCGATTTGATGTCTGAACTCTTTCTTTCACCTTTCATACCTAATATTCATACAAACGCTGTACATTGTGGTTAAACACAACGCTCTTCTCTTGACAGTTGTTTATACGTTCAAACCAGAGGTACTACTATGATATGGGGGATTCGCTTTGCAATTTATTTATAGCTAAATTAGAGAAATTTCTTTGGCAGTAGTCAGGTTCTTCTTCTATATGCCTGTTATATTAATGCCATTTTCTTCATTTCGCCTTCCTGGTAGTGGTGAGTTAAACACTTTAGTACAATATTCCCAACATGTTTGACTCCTTCATTATATCATTGACTTTGTTTTCTTGAGTCACATTTTTTTTTACTCGATGTTACTTTGAATAATAGTCAATTACTAACTTCAGTTTATACAAACCAACTAGTATTCAGTAAAACCTTTTTATAATAGTCGCTAACCATCTTTTGTTAAAAAGGCTACTTTTAGTTCACTAACTGTCTAATTTAACCCATCAATTTGTATTTTAAAGAAAGCAAACGCCAAATGAACATCCACAGTACTGAATCCTTATATGAATTTTCATAGGTTGATTTTAATCTAAACATCGGTTTGGATAAAAGCTTCAGGATGTATATTTTAACATCATTGCTACCACTTTAGTTCTGAACTGTGTTTGTGTGAATGTGTGTGTGTTTCGGTGTTTATTTCTCTGAACATATCTTCACAGTTTTCTACAATGATAGCAAATTTACGTAGACGTTTATTATTATGTAGATAAAAATTAGCCACTCGTTGGTTTTGGGTTCATATTAAATTATAAAGATCGTTAGTAAGTGTCTGTTACAGGATTATGGGTAATAAAATATTTTTTTGCTAATTTATTCCTGTAAAAGTGAAATAATTTTATTATTTGCCGTTTTAGTATAAAAAAAAATGTCCAGACTAGATTTATATATCTGGATGTGTCATCCAGAACCGTAATATATGGTTTTATAAAACAGATGATATTCTAACGTAGTGAACTCAGTTATTATGTGGTATTTACTCATTGTAGGGTAAAAAGCTAATGAAATAGTCTCCACATATAAAAATTAATTAATATTAATTAAAAATTAATAAAAGAATTTTTATATGTAGAGACTATTTCATTAGCTTTTTACCCTACAACTGATGATATAAATAAATTTCCGTTCATCCATTTCTAATCATGTTTTGGGTTAACTCGAAATTCAAATATCATGTTTCCTTTTTAATAATCTCTGAAGGTATACCAGAAATTCAGAACGGAATAATATCCACTTTGAGTTCTTCAATATTTTGCCATTCATTATGTGTTTGTTGTTCAGTTTATTTTCTATGCGCATTAATGTCTGAAACATTAGCGGTTTCCAATTTATTGAATAGCTAATTTTCTTCAGCTAATAGTTCCTTGTTATAATTTTACCTGTTATGATACTCTGTTCAGCTCAGTTATAATACATAGATGTTCCAGATGTAACCACTCAATGCATTTCAGGTTAGGTAATTCTTGGGTTAGGTTCATTTTCAAGGACCATGGTAAGAAAATTGGAGTTTATAATTTTTTTTCTGTAATTTGTATGTATGTATAAAGTATAAAACCACAAGGAAAAAGAAAAACGATAGAAATAAATGCTCTTAAGTCATTCATATTATCAGAGAAAAAACAAAGTATGAAATTCTGTGTGTGTGTGTGTGTGTGTGTTTTGTGTGTGTGTTGATGTGTGTGGTGGGTGTGAATGTGTGTAAAAAATGTGTAGTGTGTGTGTGCGTGTAGATTGTGTGTGTGTTTGTGTGAGAAGAAACGGAGTGAGAAAGTGGTAAACAAAAAAATGTTCAATGATTGATATCAGACTTAAGAACATCATGTATATTGATATTATAATCATCGAGAAATAACTAATAAAAAATGGTAAGCAATTCATATAAAACACACAACGTAATAGACTTAATATCTAGATAACATGCCTCAAACCATGAAAATATTATTAATTTTGTAATATTATTAAGTTGTAATCACTATTATTCCAAGTGATAATCTACTACAAGTACATTTAAGTTAATTTATGCGCATTATCTATTGTTATAGTAGGATTTATATTAGAATGGTTTCGTTTTAAACGGCTATAAAGAGTGTACCGTTAGAGCGCGTGCTATTGGCTCGAGATATGAATATGTGGAAATATTAATGGAAGAAGTTATAATAACATCAGGCAGAAAACTGGAGAGAGCGAGTGAGTTGTATAATTCATGGTGGATTTGTCCTCTATTGGAATAATGGCTTGGCTTATGGAAGATTGTCACGAAACAAGGGCTTGGGAGATGTTTCAGTGTGCCCTGCATTAGCTGACAACAATAAAACCAAAGAAAAAGTCTATTTATTGATTTAAGCTATTGCCGGAGCAATTCGTCTATATTAACACTTCACAATATTCATCAACAACTTCTTAAACAGTAATTCTTATAAATTGCATTGCAAATTAGAGGGAATGCTCATTATGTCGCCAGCTTTTAAGAAGTGCAACAAAATATTATAAAGAAGTAAATATACTCAATTAAAAATAATGATAATTTAGTCATATAGTTTAAAAACAAGTCTAGAGCTGCTTAAATAGTTCTATACTATTATATTGTAATTTTATAAGATTTAAATTTTGTCTTAACATTAATATTACAAAACGCATATTCCATTATGTTGAAAAAGTAAGCTTACTTTTGAGAACATGTATATTTTTATGTTTTTTTCTTTCGCTGGAATAATTGCTGTCACAGATTGTTTTATTTGAAATATAATATTTCAGAAAGCAGTTTTTGTTGAATGCTGACGGCATAGACAGTCCAGTGAAGTTTTATTTAAATATGCCTTCCTTGTTTGGTATACAGGTTGACAATCAATAATCACCTAACTGGCACTATCTTCGTCACCGTAAAATTCAAATTTAGCGGATCACCCACCGCTTGGGTCAAGAACTTCTATGGAAATTTAATGAACAATTGTACGGGACTTTACAAACTAGAGGAAATATTAATAAAAGAAATAAGTAAGCAGATCAAAACTACTTTCTTTTTAAGGAACACTAAATTCAGACAGGGATGCCAGCAATCCTGAAGACTTCAATCAACCAGGTTAACTTGTTGTTATATTTTTTGTTTGGTTCATTTAGCTCTCTGATGATGTTGTAACGAAAGGCCTTAGAGCATTGTAATTAATATATATGCGTTTTATTGTAGTGTTTAATTCATATACATATATATACACTTTTTCGATGAAAATACAATCCGAAATGGACAAATACGTTCAATGTGCATAAAAAAACATAGAGAAATTAAAAACACAAACTTACAGTCTCTAATTTTTGGTTGAACCGTCTTCAGGAGAGATAAGAGAGGGACACCAAGCGCACTGGTACAGAGACGGTTGGAGTCCCTCTCTTATCTCTCCTGAAGACGGTTCAACCGAAAATTAGAGACTGTAAGTTTGTGTTTTTAATTTCTCTATGTTTCTTTATATACATTGTACTATATATATATATATATATTATATTCAATGAACATAAAGAACGTAGTAAAGCGCACTGGTATAGGGCGCTTGGTTTCCCTTTCTTATCTCTCCTGAAGACGGTTCAACCGAAAATTAGAGACTGTAAGTGTGTGTTTTTAATTTGTCTACGTTTCTTTATGTACATTGAACTGTATTTGTCCATTTCGGATCGTATTTTCATCAAAAAAGTATATATATATATAATTAAATGAAACAATCCAACGGACTTTTAAATAAAAAACAATTAAAAAAGATAGCACACAGATAGACACAGGAATAACTCACTTCTATATTTCGGCCATCGTCGTCATCAGGAGGCGAAGAGTCCCACAGGAAGGCAGAGTGGAGAGTCGCCGCTCTGCCTTCCTGCGGGAATCTTCGCCTCCTGATGACGACGATGGTCGAAATATAGAAGTGAGTTATTCTTGTGTCTGTCTGTGTGCTATGTTATTTAATTGTTTTATATATATATAAGTGTGTATGTGTAAATTCTAGTTTGTAAGTTATAATGATGACTTTTTTGTGTAAGTAAACTGAATTAATTTTATACTTGTGCTTTCTTTATCTGTATTAACCAACTTATGATGAGCTGTCTAGCTGCTGGGCTTTGTGTATTATGAGATAATAAATTGCTAATCCCAGCCCCCTGGTTCCAATGATCCTCGATTAGAAATAGTCAACTTGTTCTAATAACATGTTTTGCATATGTATTTACATTTGCATTTCATTTCATTTTATTTCATACATCAGACTAATTAAACAGCCTAATCTACTAATACAGTACCTATGTTATTCTGCTTTTTCTTGTTTGCAATTCTCTCTTATGGATTTAACTGCTTCAACATGCCGGTTTAATTGATATCTTCAATGATTAAAATTATTTGTTTCAATTAAAAGTTTAAATTGAATCAGTATTTAGGAGTACTATGGAATTTGTTTGGTAATAAACCGTATATTGGATCAATATTCGAAATTTAAAGACTGATAAGAGGCTATGAGACAATTCATTTGGTTTGCAGCATTCGACAGAAAGCTAGCAGGGAAGATGGTTGGCTTGTTTTATCGGAAGCTCCCCGAGGACGTCGTCCCATGAATATCCCATCACAATCACCCAAGATCTCAAGATTTAATGAAGCCGGCTCGAGCTTTTCCCCTCCTAAATCCTAATAGACATACACCCTCTTCTACGATTTACCTTGTCACTTTTACTTTTATCACCACCTTCTGTACAGTCTACTCTCTCATAAACCAAAACTGAATCTGTTATTCATGCAGCTACCAATAACATCCTCCAGTTAAATTGATTCAAATATTCCATATTAAAATATTCCATATAAAAACAATAAACTTTCTTTTTAATAATGTAGGTCACAATAATAGACAATTTAAAATTTAAAACTGTAATAAAGTTTGATAAATATAGTACTTGTTGCAAATACACGACCACTTTTACTTAATATATATTTAAAAAAAAAATAGAGATAAAAGTTTTTTTTCTTGTTGAATATAGAGTTAAGTTTCAAAAGCTGTAAATTTGATAAGTAACTTGAGATAGGTAGAGAAAGCTTTGAAAAGCTTCTCAGATGATGATAATAAGCGGAAATAATAACCCAGTTTGAATACAAAGAACAAAGAAAGCGGAAGTTAGAATGCACTAATCATGTCCGACCAAGAGGGGTCTGTTCAACTTTTAAATGGGAGTTAGTATCATCTCTGCAAAACCAAGCAATACACATTGCACCAGCGATCTAATTTTTTTTTTTAAGAAACTTTGTGTTTTACTATGTTGAAAAAACTGAAATAAATAAATTCACTAATTAGAAGAGATGACATTAAGTGGCTATTTTCATTGAGGATACCAAAAACGTTAGAAATTAAATTTAATTTGTTGAATGTTAATTATATAATAATATATGAGTAATGTTAAAGCAGAATTGAACACGTTATCACAATTAACCAATCAATATTAATGAAAATGTTAATCTGACTGAACATTTTAGTTATAAAAGTAGACCAAAACAATATAATGCTATCTTATGTATAAGTAATTATTTTAATCCTGCATTATTTAATTATTGACCAATAATGGTAATACTGTTTATTATAGTCCTGAAATTATTGAATAATATATCTAGAAAATGCTCTTGTCAATAAGAGTACTTTTTGATACTGTTATTTATAAAGTGAAATGCGTTAAAGCATATGTTTCAATGTTCAGACAAGGAACATTCAATACACAAAGGCTGTGAGAATCAGCTACGAGTAGCGTGATGAATCAGTTAGGTTGCTACGATACTCTACGAAAGCCCTGTCATAATTCATACAAAGATTTGGGTTAGTGGAACCCAAATCAAGATAAATAGTGTCACACTTGGTGTAGTCAAGTCGGCAAACAGGCTTAAAAGAGAAACAAGTATTCTGAGGTAAAATGGATAAACAGAAAAAAGTCTTTACACAAATGAAGTTTTATTCAACAACAACAACGCGTTTCGAACACTTTGTATTCATCATCAGGAAGACACCAAAGCATGTGTCTTCCAAAGACAAACATCCTTTGGTGTCGTCCTGATGAGGAACACAAAGTGTTCGAAACGTGTTGTTACTTGTTCAATAAAACTTCATTTGTATGGAGACTTTTGTTTGTTTATCCATTTTACCTTAGAATTAGTAAATACCACACAATTACGGATTGCACAACTAATGATTTAGAAACAAGTATGTTTAAAAATAAACAGATAGTTATTTATGTAAAGAATAGGTTATATCCTAGCGAAGCTAAAAACTCACCAATTGCTTACTATCCATGCTAATGCCCATGATGTGAATGATTGTTATTGATTCAAAATTAACACACAAAAATATAAAACAAAACCAATGTTTTCTTCTTGGAGCCGGAAAAACTGCAAAAGAAAATCTGTACCGATACGTTACATATGCTAATAACTTGCATGCTTGTCTTTTCAATCATTACTGTAGTATTATTACATACCGTTCTGTCATAGTTCATATATATATATATATTTATTCCTACAACTTCTTCCACTTTCCTTAGTCATGATCAGAACTATTCAATAGTTTTATTCATTCAATCGTCAGTCACCTTTTTTTTTGTTCCAGTCTATTATAGTTTAAGGTGAAGAATGTTAATGTTTTATATCGTTATCCCTATAATGATAAACAATTTTAAGTAACCATATCTCTATACAGCATTACAGTTTGTATCTTGTAATTGACTATATTGTGATTTTAATCATTTTGCATTCTACAAGGTCATATGATTTTTATTCTTTTTTTTTTTGGTAACCATCTCTCTAAATTTACCGTATACTATTTGTCTCAACTTGTTGAAATAAAAAAAAAACCTATAGTTGGCTGGTGTATCCATGTGAGGGAACATTTAACCCATCAGTATTTCTCTGTAGTATTATGAATTTGGCCATTGATTAGTTCAACCTAAGCTGAAGTTGTCTTTCGACATTCAATTATCCTTATTAATATAGTAAAGACTTCTACTTAATTTCGTGAAAACTGGGAATGGTTGGTTGTCACGAAATTAGGACGTTAGAATGTATGTAATGTTTATTTAATAATGAATTTTTTCGAGTTATGTTTAGTTATGATTTTGTTCAACTTTATTCCTTGAAAATGGTCAGTGAGTACCGAAATATGTGGGGCTATGAAAATAAAAATGTTGGACAACTTATCTATCTTGTACCACAAATATGGAGAAAGTGCATTAAAAAAATTGCGAGACAGTAGAAAAGTGGTGAAATGAAATATAGCATAGAATTAACAAGACATATATATAATATATATATATATATATATATATTATATATATAATATATTATTATATTATATACTAGAATTTAAAAAAGAACACATAGAAAGGAACCACTGAACTCACTACATATTTCGATGTCCTCGTCTTCAGGAAAAGAAGTGAATCGCTCCAAAGGCTGATAACGACTGACTTGGCGTTCGAACTGAAGCACTCAAACAGTGTAGCCAACTTTCGGAGAAAGGTAGACAGGGAAGATAAAGAAATAAAAGCCAAAAAAAATTAAAAAAAGAAAACATTTAACTAAAATAAAATTAAAGCTGAAACAACTAAAAAAAAAAAAAATCAACGATTGAGTTAAGCCCAGAGAGCCGATCTACCGCCCAGAAGACTAATAAGTGCTTCTTCTGAAGCTCTCAGAGTAACTTTCGAATTAGTCTGATCAATCTGCCTCAGGACCTGTACACGGAAACAGTCATTAAAACTGGGTCCGTGAGAACTGGCATGAGTAGCAACGGGAAGGTCACTGCGTTTGCCAACCTATGACCTGTGATTATTCATACGCAGGCTTAGCTTGGTGGAAGCCAAACCCACATAAAAATAATCACACTGGGTGCAATCCAAACGGTAAACGCAGTTACCAGAGGTACAAGAGGTCTTGTGAGAGATAGGGTAGGTATATATATATATATATATATATATATATATATATATATATAACTAATAATTAATATAATTATTAATGATATACGTACAAATTATTTTTTCCAATTTTTTTTAATAAACATTGTCTTGCACATCATATGGAAAATTTGACAAGATTTGTGGACAAAATCTATCTCTAAATTAAATTTGAATTGATAAAAAAATATAAGAATTATTTTTGGTTTTTATAAAGTAAAACGAAACAATATTGGTCCTTTTTTTTTTCAATATGGTTTCTATATTGGAATATACCTAAACGAAAAGGAGTGTTAAGAGAGATGTCAGACGGGAGAAGTCAAATAGCTTATCGAAAAGAATGTAAAATATCGAAGTAACTTTAGACCGTTTAACATGAGCTTGTAAATATTAAAATAATAGCTCATAAATAATGGATGTGCAAACAAACCATTTGGCAAACTGAGCGACATAAGCAGTCGAAAAATAATCTTCAATGTGTATTTTATAAATATCAATACTCACAGGCTTACGGGATTAGTGAAAACATATTGAGAAGTATACGAATGATATATAATAGTAGAAACGATAAATTTAAGTGTTTGTATATTAATGCTTAGGTATCATAATAGGTTGGTACTACTGAAGGAGCTCAGGGACCTTCCCTAGAAATTTAAAAGAAATGTTTGAGTATAAAACATAATGTCATACTAAGATATAACTACAAATAACTTTAGAGGATTGAATAAAGTTTGATAAGTTATAAGAATATAAATTCGTTAAATATAATATTAAAACAGTAATAGTAACAAATCAATTGTTTCACTGCATTCATTGATAATGTTATGCTGTCTAAATCTAATTCAAATACTAGTGATATTTACTTGATTTATTTTTGTTTTTTATTTTCTTTTATTTATTCTTTAAATTGTTGTGAAAATTATTTTTGTAAGTTTTTTACGATAGCCAGGTTTTTTTTTTATAAAAAGAAGCAAACATTACCTGCTCAATTGTAATATTATTTCCATCAATTTAACAACTTAATGAAATGAAAGTGATTTACTATTGCTATTTGAGAATGTTTTTATTCAAAAGATACCCGAATTTGAAATGATATTAAGGAAATGATTTCAAAGAATAAATGGAGCAAAGAAGGAGTTGATGTATTTACGTTATTGGATAAGTTGAGCGGTGCTAAATCGAGTAGAGAAAGCTACAAAAGATGAACGATAAATCAGGACATTTGCAACACAAATGATGCCGTTTATCTTTCAGAGTGTGACTCTCTTGAGCTAGTTAAATGAGTGCAAAGGTTTAGATTTTAAAGTCAAACAACTGGCAGACTAAATAATTTAACCAATGATAAACTTCAAATCTTCTTATCTTCCTTGAGTGAATAATGGAAAAATTATCATAACACACATTTAAAATACTATTATTCAATGCTATGCAAAAATTCTAAAGTTTTGACCTAAATGCTTTGATAGAAAACAGATTACCATTTACAAGCAAAAGAATGTAATTTTGATTTGTTGTTTTTCTTTTTGAAATGTTACAACAGTTTTTGTCTTGGAAACTTTGAAGACTGAGATTGAGATGATATTGATAAGGTATAAGTAGTAGCTTTAATGAAAATAGATTAGCTGAAAAAATAGGAATGTGTAATAGAAAAGCACTAATTAATAGCATTACAACTTATTTTTTTGAAATCACAGAATATGTTGGAAAACAAGAATATAACAATAAACCGATATCTCATCGTTATATTTTACTGACAGTATGAAACAACATTCCACTAAATAACGGGGATATCTCTGTTAAAATATTTGAATTTTATCTGGCACAAAATGAATCGTCGATACAAAGAAATAATTACAAACATTATGTGTAGTAAACCCCAAGAAAAGTTATGACTATACTTCATCTGAATGTGATGAAGATGCTAATTTTATAACAAGAGCTTCATTTTCTAAAAAAAAAATTATTCTGAGCAGAGGTGTGTAAAGACCAAAAAAAAAAAAAAAATAAGAAATTAGGGAATATTCATAGCTTTTTACATTTTATATAATTACAAAACTAATTATCTTTTAGTTAATAGATTTAATGTAAAATTAAGTTTCATGAAATGTACAATTAATTATTTTAAGTAGTAGGAGATAGTCTTCAATGAAATTTAAAACTATCAGTACCCATAGGTAAACATATATTTTTTGAAATATTTATATTTGTTTTAATACTAATTTTTCTTTCCTATTCCAGGACTATTGAATTTAATATCTTCTAAAACGTTTTCATGTTTTTATATCACTAAATACTGGTTGCCTCCAACAGAAAACAGCCTTGTGGACTACTTTCTAAATTTACGGCGGTAATCAATTTTAGCGGAGTGAGCCGGAGAATAAAAAGCTCCAGCTTGGTGTCACTTTTAGGTAACAAAATGTATATAATCAAAAAGGCACGTCTGACCGATATATCTGCCGACTTGATGGTTATCACGTACATCACGTGGCGACTTGCATTGAAAGTATACGACCAACAAATTACGATATTTTTTATGGTCTCTTCGTCAAGGTAACTGTTATCTGTATTTTTGTCATATTACTAAAATAATTTCATCACTGATTTATTGAAATTGTATTATTTCTTAAATAATAACGATATTTCAGTTTAGCTTTAAATGGACTCTCAGCTTTAGATAATCATTTCGTTTTAGTAATTCACCACCGTTAATTTTATTTAATGCAACCTTTCTTGTCAAGGTAAATTGGATTGAAAAGATGAAGAGTAAAGTATAACTCACAACTTTGTACATTAAAAAATGTTGAAAGAGTAATGGTCCTAGGTGTTATTAGTTCGAATGGAAATAATACAAATTCATTCAAAAATGAAATCCCGTATTTAAAAAAGTTATTACAATGACAGACAGGTAAAAACAAATATGTATTGCCAGCATATATTTTATTTAGCTCAAATGAGTAGTAATTACAAATTTCTTTTTTTTAGACTTTGGAATAACAGTGTCCAACATTAACTAGTTATGAGCTTAAATAAGAGGTTATTTTCTTGGAATATGATAGCCCAGTTAAATTTGTACTATTAAAAATAAAAAAAATATAATAAACAAGGGATAGTAATACTGCTGCGAATGAAATTACTAAATTTAGAAACAGGCTTATGACCTTTGGAAAAATATTTAAATTAAACAAAATACAAACAAAGACTTTGTGACGTAGAGTCAATGTTGTATTATAAGTAATAAAATATGAATGCTAAAATTTAAGTGCAAACAGATGTTGATGATATCTGTTTGGTATAGCACCTGTTATATCTGTTTCTGTGGATGACACTAGCTGGAGCCACATGCCGTTCTTATTAAGTAAGGAATGATGAGGAGAAGATTGAGCGAATTGGATAGAGAGGAAGAAGGAGTTGGATGTATTAGATAGAGAAAATACGATCGTGGACCACTTGTGGGTTTATTAAACTCACCCTTGAAAAACCGTAATCTTGCCTCTGCTCTGAGAGGATACTTGCGAAGCCTCAAAGACTTATCACCTCAGCATTCAGAACAGAACAACGAAAGGGAGATTTAGCAACCTCACGAGAACTAAACCGTAATCTTGCCTCTGCTCTGAGAGGATACTTGCGAAGCCTCAAAGACTTATCATCTCAGCATTCAGAACAGAACGACGAAAGGGAGATTTAGCAACCTCACGAGAACTAAACCGTTTTCACTCGATCCGTGGATTCGTTACGCTGCAACGAATGATGAGCAGTAATTTGGAATAACAGTGAACAGTTATAGGCAGCAGTGCCTATTCCAATGTTGGCACTGTTGGGTCTGCCCTTACCTCTGTACCCAGATTACAATCTAGGTCACATCTAGATTGTAATTAATATATTACAATATATTAATTATAATATATATTAATATAAATATATTAATGAAAATTGTAATATAATTTATTCATTACAATTAATAACATGCAGTTATGCAGGGTGTCCATAAAGTCCATGTGCAGTTTAAAAAAAGATAACTTTATTTGTATTATTATAAAAATAGTCTGTAAAAAAGATTAGAAAGAAGTAAACTTACATTTTTAAGGTTTCATTGTAAAATTAATTTTTATTTTCCACAGTCCCCCATTATTTGGAGTATAAAGAGTAATACAGCTTTGCAGTTTACGGAAAACATGGGCCAACTGATTTACAGTAATCTGTTAAATCTTATTAGTTATTTTAGCTTTCAAATCTTCAAATGAACAAGATTTGGGTGCATACAAGGTTGTTTTCACATACTCCCATAAGAAAAATCTAATGGAGTCAAGTCAGGCGAATGTGGAGATGAATGAAATGGTTCTCCTCTTCCCATTCATCTGTTAGGAAATTCGTGATTTAGAAGAGGTACCACATGATGGAGGTTAAGTGAGATAAAATTTAAATAAAACTTTAAAAAATATAGATTTACTTCTTTCTAATCCTTTTTACAGATCATTTCTATCCCAGCTACAAATAAAGGTATATTTTTTTTAAAACGCACAAGGACTTTATGAACACCCTGTATATTAACTACCTATAACTGTTAATTACTTGCCTGATATAGAATTAACAGTTAATTTATATAAAGATATAGCTCGATATTACCCAAGATTTGCGGTGTAATATAAACACGCTGAAATCAAAATCAACTCTTAATACGTCAAGAATGTAGAAAGTTACTAAAAAGTCGCTGGTACTTCTGGGTTTTTTTCTGTGAGTGTTTATAATGTTCAAGAAAATAGAGAAACGCCGCCAGTTGTGAAATTAGAGCTGTGATTAGGTTTCTTAAGCAAGAAATGTAAACCTTGCGATATTCATCGTCAATTGAAGGAGGTGTATGGAGACAATGTTATGGATGAGTCATCTGTTCGGCGCTGGTGTCGTAATTTCAGCTTGGGCAGAGAAGCACCCATGATGACGAGCGTTCCGGACGGCCGTCATCATTACGCACGAACTGGTGAGTTCAATTAACGAATTCGTGAAGGCTGATCGGCGCGTAACAATTGATGAGATCAGTGAAAATTTCAGTAATGTTTCACGAACAGTTATTCATGAAATTGTTAAGGACCACCTGCATTATGCAAAAATTTGCGCAAGGTGGTTCCTCGCGCTTATTGACGAACACAAATCCACCCGTATGGCTGCAGCAGTGACGTTTTTGGAACGTTACTCTCGTGATGGAGACTCTTCTTGACTCGCATTGTCACTGGTGACGAGACATGGGTTTGTTATGCAACACCTCGAGTAAAAGACAATCAATGGAGTGGCGTCATGCTCATTCACCCAACAAGCCAAAAAAATTCAAAACGGTAATGTCACCCGTAAAGTTATGGAACCGTTTTCTGGGATCGACGAGGTGTACGCTCATTGACTTCATGACCCGTGGAGACACTATAAATGCCAATGCATATTGTGAGACATTGAAGAAATTACGGCGAGCAATTCAAAATCGACGGCGAGGTTTGTTGTCTAGCGGCGTCATTTTCTCCACGACAATGCCAGGCCCATACAGCTCGGATAACACAACAACTTGTGCAAAATTCAAATGGGAAACTTTTAACCATCCCCCTATAGCCCAGACTTGGCACCCTCAGATTTTCATCTGTTTACAAAACTGAAGAATTTTTTAGCAGGAACGAAATTTGAAAGTGATGAAGAACTGAAATCAGCTGTGACTACGTATCTAAATACACTGGCGGCAGAGGAGTACGAAGCTGGGATACAAAAACTCGTCACACGTTACGACAAATGCTTAAATTTGCAAGGTGACTATGTGGAGAAGTAGTTTAAAGTATGTTCTTTACAAATAAAACATTATTATTTGTTAAAATGCTGTCGTTTTTATTTTATTCCAAAACGGGTACTACTTTCCGGATGGCCCTCGTATGTTATTACCAAGATTTGGTGCAATATAAACACGTGAAATCAAAATCAAATCTAAAATACGTCAAGAAATTAGAAAAATTACTAAAAAGTGCTGTGAAAACATTTCTTGTGGGGTAGAGAAGAGTGATAGGCAAGAGGCCATAAAGTGTAGGAAAATGAACAAAGGGCTGAGAAGCCAAGTCAGAGTGAACAAAGGAGTTCAAGAAGAAATAAGTAATAAATTATCTGCTAGCTGTCAACCCCCGAAGATAAAGCAATCGTCCTTCTCAGAACGGAGTCGTTCTTGAATAAACCGTTACTAATGTTTATAGCATTTCATTTACAAACTTAATCAGAAATTATTCGATAATATTTATTAACAACACCACTTACTGCCTACGTTAATACAATTAGAAAAAAACATGTATTAAAATCAGATTTATAATAAGCTTAGAAAAATGGTTCAATGACTCATGATACGGTAAACCATTTGATATTGAGCAGGATTCTGTTAAATCATTGAAGAACGTTTATTTAGCGGTCTTTAAAGTTTTATCGATATTAAATGGTAGAAATATTACTTTATTACATTGGGATATTTTTGTAGGTTTCTTATTCCTGAATATACACATATTATATACAATATCTTTTTTACTTAACATTACTATTTTGATTTAAAAATATCTTGGATACTCTCTGGAATAAAGAAAAAAATGTTCAAACAGGGATGTGTTTTTCAACATTGCTGTAGCCTGTTGAACCTAGACAGCACAAGGTTGAAGTAGCGTGAAATGTTGCAGTGCGTGCAGTCTCTTTCGTGATCTTTCCACGAATTACTCATTTGTTGGACAACTGAAGAAATTAATAATACACCTCAAATATCGTACATATTAATTTTATCTTATAAAAGAAAAGAATTCAGCAAGAAAACAGTATTATTTTATGACAAATCAAATTAAATTGGCACGCAATAAGCTACTATAAAAGGAATACACTATTATTTTCTGTGAACGTAACAGTCTTCATAATAAAATAAACCTTAAGTATATGTTTTCTATTAGCTCTCTACATTAAAATTGTAACTATTTGTCCCTAATATCGTTACATTTTTTATGAATAAGAAGAACACTTCGATTATGAAGTATTATTAAATTTTTTTCGATCAAGAAAAAAATGGAAATGTTTCGTATATACTCTATGTAAACTAAGAGGTTTATTGAAAAGTACTTTTGTATCCTTGAGTGGATGTTTACTTTTCCATCAGACCACCTTCTCCAATGACGTTGAATACAAAATTACAGAACTAAGTTTTAAATTCAAATTTCAAATAAAACATCCCTTAATAATTTTTTTTTTGACTATTTTCTCTATTATCTTCACAAACCTATCGTCTTATATTCTTTTATAAGTTATTAGGTATTGATTATAGTTTTATTATTGGTAGTATCACAAAGAGTATATATGACAATATTATATTATATTATTATTGTTATATACAAAATATATAATACAGTTATGTTATATCATAGTTCATAAACTTTTATTCTTCAATTGACATCGTGTAGAGCCAGATCCAAGACAATTTTTATTCATACCTGTTTTATTCTTTATAACTATTGATTTTTATTCTTTTACTATGCATATTTAGATATTTTTATATTTCCATATTGATTAAAACAAGCAGAAATACCCGGCGTTGCCCGGGTCTAGAAGTTTTAAGTATAAAATATGAAATGATCGAAATGAAAATTGGGTTCAATATTATTTTATGCATTTTTGTCTTACGATTCTTTATTCATGATCTACAGTCCCTTGGACGTTTATAAACATTTTCAGGAGAATAGTGGTACCTAGGCTATGAAAGAAGCATCCTAGAGCAAAAAATCATTAAATAACATTAAGCTCGATTTTTATTTCCAACATTTCATATTTTATGCATTAAGGCCGTTGACGCCATATTTCTTGAGAAAAAATGCAAAAACTAAAAATTGGCAAATTTTTGAGGTTTTTGGGCCCTAGGGGGCCGGGGTTAAGCTGCCCCCCCATAGTTTAATAGCCTAAAACCTCCCCAAGACCTATAGAAAGTGCCTTGCAAAAGAATTTTTGAAAAAGGTCCATTGTAGGCCGAATGCATAAGGTACAAACATACATACATACAGAGCCACGAAGAGAATTTATATATAGATGCAAGTATAATTGTTTGAAAATTATTATATGAAACTTATGAAAATTTGTTTGATAATGTTGAACTTGTGACAAAAAATTAATTTTTGCAATTTATAATTCAAAACTTTATTGTGAACTCATTACAAAGAATTAGGAATCTAGGTCTAATTTAAAATGTTTGAAAATTATACTATGATGTTTGTGACAAAAATCGTTTGAATATTAAAATGTGAAATTTGTGATGAAAAATGTTTAAAAATTATAATGTGAATGTTTAAAAATTATAATGTGAAATTTGTAACAAAAAATTAGAGATCATTCAAGAATTTCTGGTACCTGATTGTTTCCAATTGAACTAAGCGTGTGGAAATATTATCATAAAGATTAACCTACCTGCGGCCGCTATTATCAATTAAAGTCAAACTGTAAACAAACAGGTTATACAGGAAACCTTATCTATTATAATATTTTTGGGATATTACCTGAACCACAACTCTGATTTTCGATTTTCATTTCCAACATTTCATATTCTATGCATTAAGGCCGTACACGGCCTTAATTTCTTGACAAAAAATGCAAAAACTCAAAATCGGCAAATTTTTGAGGTTTTTGGGCCCTAGGGGGCCGGGGTTAAGCTGCCCCCCCAGAGTTTAATAGCCTAAAACCTCCCCAAGACCTATAGAAAGTGCCTTGCAAAAGAATTTTTGAAAAAGGTCCATTGTAGGCCGAATGCATAAGGTACAAACATACATACATACATACATACAGAGCCACGAAGAGAATTTATATATAGATTGATTAAAGATATTACTAGAACTAAGGAAAAATGACGTAGAAGTGTCTTGTTTCTGAAATTTTCCAAAACCAAAAATATTTTTATCTAATTAAATAATATGTTTTTAATATAATAAAAAATTGATATTAAAAAAATTTAGCTATTTTGTGATCGTTAATAAAAATAAGTATTTAATAGGTTTTTTGATTTTGTGCCATGCTTATAATGTCAAGAGATGTAAATAAATGTATGAAAAATTAGGAAAAAAATAATTTAATGATAAAGAAGTAGATGGATGAGGTAATGAGGAAATAGATGATACTATCAATCGCTGTAGTGTATTCTCTGTCCCAACATTGATTACGCTCATCGGATATTGTTATCATCTAACAAACAATGCAACTCAATTCGTATTCAATATATCCGCGAATATTATATAAAAGATTGATTTTTTCATCAACATACTTGTTTACGTCTGAAAAGTAACACAATTATATATATATTATAGATTACTAAATTTATATGATGCAATGACACTCAAAATTTTCCATTTATAACAATATTATTATGAAACACTCTTGAGGATTATAGTCATGTAAAACATAGTGCTATTTATTATTATTGATTCTCCGATTTTCATAAGAAATTATTCAAATATTCTCATAAAAATTTTTATATACACACAGTTTTAAACTAGGTCATGAATGCATCAAATACAAACTAAGAAATGTAAGTATTTATCAAAGATTTCTTTATTCTATAAGTTGATTAATCCAATCTTTGGATTTGATAATGTCCGCTTGTTACGGTTGAAAGATGTTAGTCTTGTCTTCCAATTTCATATTGTGCTTTGATCATTGACATATATATATATATATAGTTCACACAGGAAAGAGAAAAACAAATAAAGACACACACAAAAGACTCACAACGATATTTCGACAGTCGTCGTCGTCGGGTAGAAGTAGTCCCTTTGAGTAGCTGAAGCTAACTGAGTGGTAGGTCGAATGCGACGAACACGCACGCACTCTGCCGGCCGCCCTAGGTACTATCTACAGAGAGAAAATAACTAAAAAGAGCAAATAAAAGCAAATAAAAAGCAATAGAAAAAAACAATAGCAAATAAAAGCAAAAGAAGCAATAAACAATTTAAAAAAAAAAAAAGTTAAATTAACGGTACAAGTTGAGGCCAGGAGGAGAGTGAGCTTTGAGAAGACAGATAATTGCCTCCTCTGTAGCTCTTAAAGTAACCCGAGAAGACGGCATAGGGATATCATTAAGGACTTGGACCCGGAAGCAGTGATTAAAGTCCAGTCCATGGGAATTAAAGTGGATAGCGATAGGAAGGTTTTTGCGTTGACCAATGGAAGCCCTGTGACCATTCATACGTAAGTTGAGCTGCGTAGAATGCATCACACTGGGTGCAGTCCAAACGGTAAACGCAATTAACCGAGGTGCATGAGGTGTGGGGAGGACAAGGGTAGTTAATGTTGCTATGAGGGGAAGTAAAAAAGGGATTAGGGTTGATGATAAGACAGGTTTGGCATCTGCTACGTCCGCACTCCACCATTCCCCTCCCAAGTGCAGGGTTCAAGTGAGAGTGATGGGAGAAAATGCCTGTGAGGTTCGGTGGTTTGCGATATGATAAGGAGGGGGCTTCAGGAAAAATAGATGAGGTAGAAGGAGAAGAGGAGAGCAAAGGGAAAAACTCCGTAATATATATATCAATATACGGTTGTCTAAGATCTTTCAACCGTAACAACCGGTCTTCGTCAGAGTCAAAACCCGATATATATATATATATATATATATATATATATATATATATGAATACTAAATATAAGAAACGGTCCACAAGGACTATAAAACTTTAAATTACACAAAGCACGACACAGAAAAGAGAATAAAAAGAACACTTACAGAACTCAATATTTCGAACTGTTGTTCGTCATCAGGAGTAGACTAGAGGAGAGGACGAAGTGAGAGAGATCTCCCCACGTCGAAGAACGGAGCGCGAATGAAGCAATAAAGAGTCAACCGATGAGAGCAGCACTAGCGTAAAAAAGGAGCTAGGCACTAAACGTCGGAGAACGGAGAAAGCAAAAACAATAGATAAAATTATAAAAAATGAAATAATAATAATAAAAAAATAAATAATTTCTTATTTATTATTTATTAGTCAGAGCTGGGTTTTTGCTTCTAGCGTTATATATATATATATATATATATATATATATATATATATATATATATTATATATATATATATTGTGTACAAAGGCAGCAGGTCTTCCCTTAAGCATATGTTATTAAAATAAGCAGCAGCTTCTGCATTGACCAGTTTCTTGTTGACACTCTCTACTTTTCGTATCACTTTGCGGTGAGACTCTGGTAGCTTCCAAAGAAGCTTAGCAAAAGACATTAACACACACAATAAACATAGGTCAAACACGAAAAACTAAATCTTAATCACTGTATTAATCACTAAATTAACAAACTAAATAAAAATGCGTACAAGCTTTCGGCTCTCATTGGCCATCTTCAGGTATAAACTAAAATTAATAAAGTCTAAAGCACTATAGTTAGAATAAAATAAACTATTTGAACAATGTCTAAAAAATTACTGTACTACAGGAAGTGAATCTATGGTGGGAGTGAGGGGAAGGGGAGGTATGCATGGCGACAGGGTCGGCCAAAACTACCTGTGGGTCGTTCACCTCCCTGTCTCCCGTACAAGCTTGAAAGTATTGTCAAAATTCTTAAAACTAGGCACAGAGTTGAAATCATTGCTCTGGACATTTAGCCTGGGGTTACATTCTTTAATATACAGAGCCTCCAGTATATGTAACCTGCCAGGCTCGTGGCACACTTGCAGAATGGAAGTGCCCTCAATCAGGGCCACAAAATTCTTAAAGCTAGGCACAGAGTTGAAATCATTGCTCTGGACATTTAGCCTGGGGTTACATTCTTTAATATACAGAGCCTCCAGTATATGTAACCTGCCAGGCTCGTGGCACACTTGCAGAATGGAAGTGCCCTCAATCAGGGCCGATTGAGGGCACTTCCATTCTGCAAGTGTGCCACGAGCCTGGCAGGTTACATATACTGGAGGCTCTGTATATTAAAGAATGTAACCCCAGGCTAAATGTCCAGAGCAATGATTTCAACTCTGTGCCTAGCTTTAAGAATTTTGACAATACTTTCAAGCTTGTACGGGAGACAGGGAGGTGAACGACCCACAGGTAGTTTTGGCCGACCCTGTCGCCATGCATTCCTCCCCTTCCCCTCACTCCCACCATAGATTCACTTCCTGTAGTACAGTAATTTTTTAGACATTGTTCAAATAGTTTATTTTATTCTAACTATAGTGCTTTAGACTTTATTAATTTTAGTTTATACCTGAAGATGGCCAATGAGAGCCGAAAGCTTGTACGCATTTTTATTTAGTTTGTTAATTTAGTGATTAATACAGTGATTAAGATTTAGTTTTTCGTGTTTGACCTATGTTTATTGTGTGTGTTAATGTCTTTTGCTAACCTTCTTTGGAAGCTACCAGAGTCTCACCGCAAAGTGATACGAAAAGTAGAGAGTGTCAACAAGAAACTGGTCAATGCAGAAGCTGCTGCTTATTTAATATATATATATATATATATATATATATATATATATATATATATAATATATATAATCAAACCATATATGAAATGGGAAAAAAGACTAAGAGATTAGTCTTTTTTCCCTACTTCATATTGTGATCTGATCATTGCGTGTTGTTTCACGTGTTTATGTGAAAGTTTGTTTTCTATATACATATATATATATATATTGTTAAATAACGCCCTATATTTAACAATATATGTTTAAATGAAGGACTGCTTCCAACTTTTACAATTATATTATAAATATATATATATATATATATATATATATATATATATATATGTTCACTTGATAAACGAAAAGACGATCCAAACTGGACACAATAACAGTTCAAAATTGAAGATAGGTAGCACACAAAGTAAAGAAACACACTTACAAACTCAAATTTTTGGCAATCCGTCTTCAGGAGAAAAGAAAAAGGGAGACCAAGCACGTTATAGACGCAACGGCTAGTAACTCTCTTCATGTATATGCATATATGTATATATATATAAATATATAGTATGTAAGTATGTATGTACACATGTATGCGTAGGACGTATATATATATATAATTATAATGGTTATTTTAATCTATCAAGTGTCTTTTGGGGTGGATATTGGGGGCATGGAACGCATTAGGCTATTTACATGTAATTAGCAATTCACATTACAAAAAAGTCATCTTACAAAACAACTTGCCAAACGAATTAATTTTGTATGAATAGGTATAACTGTCCTTGGTCTTTCTGAAGTTGTTTAAATTTCATAAGCATATGTTGAACATTTCAACAATATGCTGAACACAAATAGTTTGTTCATTGTCAAAACATATTTTTTGAAAAGCTAGTAGAGAGCAGTCAAGAATGTTAACTGTTGAATGACACCCGATTGAAGATGTGTAAACATGTGTGAGAATACCCATATAGTGAATGCGAATGGTTGATGACACGCTCAGCTGCAGGGGTTCCACTGTCTGACACATTTCACGTCAGCTACTGATTTCAATAGCTTATACAGTTTCCACTGCAACACAGCGCAAACACCTTATCTGCATAACCACTAGATTGCAGCTTCATCATTTTGATTAATTGACCTCAAGTTTTTTAGTTTTTTAGAAATATTATCCAAAAAACTGATATTATGTTCATTACATGTATTATAATATATTTAAATAAAGTCACAACAAGAAAACACAAAAAAAAACAAGAAATAGGACTAACACTCACGATTTTAGATCATTCCGGATGTCTTGACGTCATCAGGAGAGGAGAACAAGAAAAAAGAGAAGGAACGAAGGAGCGGAGACGTGAATGCGTCCACGAACCGATATACAAACACCGATACAGTGACACGCAGTGCAGCCACCTTACCATCGTGGACCAGTTTAAGCTGTGATTAAATTAAATAGTAAAAGTGGTATTTAAGTAAAGCAGAAGAGAAAAGAAAAATGAAAGGAAGAAATTATAAACTATATATGACTAAATAAGACTGAAGTGAGAAATAGCCAAAATACAGCAGACAAAATTGTAATATATTTAGTTATCTTATACCAGCGGAGAAATATAAATGTTGTCCAGAACCACTCAGATATGGATGTTATGGTTGTTATATCGGCATATGGTATTAGAAGTCCGTTTGCTAATATTATTTTGAATATTTTACAATTCTGATACAGTTCGATACTATTCCTCATATAATCCTCTATTTTCACATCACAAATAAATATCACCAATAAAATCCATGTCTGTATTCACTACTATAAAATTTAAATGAATGTATATATGTGTGAATATTAATTTAATATATATTTAGAATACAATAAGCGCGTACTCTATAGTCAAACAAATGAGGACAATAATAAATGAAAAATAATGGGGACCCCCCCCCACCCCTTAATTCAGGAACATTTAGAGATCTGGAGCCATGGTCATTATTTTCCACAGATATTGATTTTGCATAATTTAATGACTTATGCCTATGGTTTAATTTAATGAAAATTATATATATGAAGTGTTAAGTCCCTCCCCCTTAGCTTCACTCCCATTGCTTACTGAGGAAACTAAACAGCCCTTTGAAATCACTTCAATTCTCTTCTTTTAAACATAATTTTCACATATGTTTAAAAATTAATAAAAATTAGACATAATTATTGTTTTAATGAAAAATTCTGCTCTATATACCTCTCATAAAGTAGTCTTTAGAGGTTTGAAAACACATTGATTGTATTTCTCGAAAAATTAAGTGATACATACTTAAGAATTTAAAATCTCCACTTCTGCATTGTCTTATATATCTAAAGAAACAAACAAGCATATATACACATACTGTTACATATACACAGATATTAAGCCATATTATATTTTTTCCACAAAAGCATCAATAACAAAGTTTATTGTCACTAAGTAATAAAAATATTACTCCTAGCTATTAAAACTAGCATCAATTAGATATTGAATACTATTTGATAATGCGATTAATGTAATAAATTTGAGTAAACAACTCTCAATTCGCTTATAGTGAAACCTAGGGACTCTTATTGAAAAGTAGAGTTAAAGGTGTTTACGCTGCTTTAAAGTATAAGTATAACTAAATACTAAATTTAATTATAAAATATTATAATATTAAAAAAATTTCTGTCAGAAATTCTTGCTCTAGCATGTCAACGTAATATATCAGTCACGTGAGTAGTGTCAGTCAGTCATTCGAAATAGTAATTTATCGTATTTTATTTAAAACGGATATTATTTTTTAAATGCACTCTTCTGGTGATTATAGAATATTAGATATTGAATACTATTATGGGATTAATGTAATAAATTTGAGTGGACAACTCCCAATTTGTTTATGTTGACCCTAGGGACTCTTGTTAAAAAGTAGAGTGTACATGTTTATCTTCATAGTGCAAACTATGGAGATACATCATGAGGAATGATATATAAAAGGAAACTCAAGACTCAACTACTGCGTACATTCAATCAACACTTGTTCATTACAATATACATTAATCAGCTGGAAAAGAGATGGCTTTTGTTAAATAATGCATCATTGAACATACATCCTTGGGTACTTAGACTTTTGAGTAATATTCAGGCGAGGTGTAACGTGGAAAACTTTCGGCAGTAATTTCAAATCTAAAGGCTTCTTCTCAAACTTCTATGAATGATGATTTTACATTCTATTCCCATATGATATTTTACATGAATGTAAATTATTCTACTAAAAGCCTGCCACAGCAGGACAGAAGTGATAAGTGGGGGGACACTACACACTATTACAACTGTAGGTGTGAAACAAACAACATAATGAAATCTGAGACATCTCGATTAAATAAGATGAAGTGACTTTGAAGTTACAGTTGAGGATGTTTAATAGACATCCCTACTTGCCTTCAGTTAGAAATACTGAGTAACGAGGATATCAAAAAATAATTTTATTACATTAAAAACCGAAGTTATTTAACGAGTACTTAATTGTATTTAATTTAACTATATTTGAAAAGTATGTGTAATTGTATTAAAGAAATGTAATACAACTGTAAATGATTTTTTCAGTTACGGCTTTTGTCGCTTCATGATAATGACAAAATTTCAAGGTTGTAGAGGTAGTAGTTTAGGAGAAAAAAAAGTTTAATAAAAGCACATTTTAAAAAAAAAATGTGACTTTCTCTTCATGCGTAATGACTCCCAAACAATACACTACACCTACACTATGAGGCTCATTTGTGTGTAATACATGAATTTGATCCATCAAAACTGTGGACTGTAGCGTCCCTACAAACTTTTCGATGCACACCCACTCGTAAACACAGAAATCATCAAAAAAAAAGTCATTAAAGAACTTGGGGGACTATAATATATGGAAACTGTCAAAACCTTGAGATAAACTTTTTTCACAAACACTAAACTTTACATATGGTAAGGTAAAAATTGGAAATAGGAGTAAACTTAATAAATAATATATCTATTTCTTTAGCTCGATACTATTTCCTTATTTTACAAAGCAAATAGGATTATTAAGGTTATATCGCTATGTTGGCTATATATATGTTATATGGCTATATGACCCCCCCCCCCTCCAAAAAAGAAACGAGTTTACCCATGAAACTGCAAAAAAAATAAAATAATTATAAAATAATTACAAGTAAATAAATACAATTTGAAGACATGAACTTCCAAAGAAGTTCATTAAGAAGGTTTAAAATAATAACACTGAATATAGGAAATTAAGAAGATAATCTTTTTTCCCGTTATTAGATACAATCTGGACATGATTAACGACTCCCAGATATAAGGGAGCCGACTATTAAAACAATTTTCAATAGTTGATACACTGAATGAAGAAGACAAGCTTACATCTTCATAAGATACTTCCTCAAGTTGAGATATCTAAAAGTAATGTCTTAGCTGAATTCTTCCTATTCTTCTGTCTTGAAGATATATATATCAGTTAGAAAGAAACTATAATAAAAACAATATACTATTCCAAGGTTAGTTTCAATATGTTGACTATGTTTTTGGTCCTTGTATTAAGGGGAAGTGGATCCATAAAAAAACAGTACGAAATTTAATAGCAGTAAGATTTACGTAATGTACAAAGGTGCTCATTGGACACGACAAAAACGTCACCGCAATATTCCTTAATAGAATTCATTACTCAAATAGCTATAGAAGAAGAAAATAACCAACAAGATGTAAAAAAAGTATATAAAATTAGTGTTTAATAAAGAAAATTACTTAACGAATGTTAAAAAATTAAATAATTAACAAACAAAGAACTTAATTAATAATTAATTAAACAAAACTTAATTTTATAGTTAAAAATTAAAGTATATATAAAACTAAAGTAATTAAATAAATTGTAAAGCTAAATAGAAATAAATGCCATATTGTTTTGAAAAGTAGATAAAATAAATTAACCATTCCAGTTAATACAATGGTGTGAATTAATACAAATGTGGCCTTCGGAAGAAGTTCTTATATGACGTATCTATTGTGATGAGATACCGTTTTTTTTTTTTGGATTTGTACTTTAAAACATTTACTAAAGTTGAGACTGTGAGAGTTGGGGTGCATAGCGACAGGAAGGGTAGTACTATCTGAAACTTGGGTTTATGATTATTCATGCAAAAGCTCAACTTAGTAGTTGCTAAACTTACAGAGAATGCATAACACTAAGTATTATCTAAATAATAGACACTGTTTATAAAATAGGAGGGAGAAGATGAATTAATACGTTAACTATCACTATCTTCTCATTTTTTTAAAAAAAGGAAAACTAATATAGGCATTTTTAGAGATACTAGGAGTTATTATTTGCGAATCTTCTTGGAAAATTTCATTTTTTCAAGATGAAGAATTATAAAAATTCTAAGAGATACTAGGAGTTATTATTCGCGAATCTTCTTGGAAATTTTATTTTCCAAGATGAAGAATTATGGACATTCTAAGAGATACTAGGAGTTATTATTCGCGAATCTTCTTGGAAATCTTATTTTCCAAGATAAAGAATTATGGACATTCTAAGAGATTCTAGGAGTTATTATTCGCGAATCTTCTTGGAAATTTCATTTTCCAAGATGAAGAATTATAGACATTCTAAGAGATTCTAGGAGTTATTATTCGCGAATCTTCTTGGAAATTTCATTTTCCAAGATGAAGAATTATAGACATTCTAAGAGATTCTAGGAGTTATTATTCGCGAATCTTCTTGGAAATTTCATTTTCCAAGATGAAGAATTATTCTGAGATACATAACAATGCTAGAATGAAATATAACTCATAACATTGATGTGTTAAGCAGACATCTGATACGAGTTTCCCATCTATTAAAAAGACTAAATTATTTATAACGATACAGCCTTAATAAGCAACCATCAATAAACATTCACGACGTCAAAGTCATGAGTGTTAAATACAGTTCTGTAAAACTTTAAATTTTTAAAGTTTAAAAAAATTGTAATATTAATATATTATGCATATACAAATTTATCACCCAAAAAAAAAGTAATAATATTTTAGTAATTTTTTTTTCATATCATATACAAATGCAATGATTTAGAAAATGATTGTTACAAAATAATAATTAACTTCATAGAATGATTATTGTTTGAAATAATCGTGTCATTCTGCCATCTACAATTTTTGATTCATTTATTATTTCTATTATTGTAATGTATTCACCCTAATAAGGAAACGGATACGAAGCACTGACAATCATTCAGGCTCCATTCTCCTTGACCTTATCCTCAACTCCAATGTTCTCATTCATGCTCCCTCAACACCCACACATATCCCTCGCCCTGCTGCTGGTCGACCTGATATTTTGGACGTTTCTCTTTCTTGTAATGTTAATCATGTTGTGACTTCTGAGGCCTTAAACTGCCTTGATTCAACTCACCTACCAGTTCTGTTCTGCCTACACAAATTTAAAATAAACTACCGACCTAACTTAAGTAAATTTAAAACTAATTGGAAATCGTTTCAATCCCTTGTTTCTCAGAATCTTCCATTTCCGAAAAACCTTTCCTCTCCTTTAGATATTGACAATTTTCTCCAATCCTTTACAGAACATCTATTATCATCACTTCAAAAATCATCCGTCAATAAACCCTCCTGCTCCTATCTCAATCCTCTCCCTCCCTATATCTTACAGAAAATTAAGGAAAAGAACAGACTGAGGAAGTTGTTTCAGGTCACAAGAGATCAAGAAATTCGCAACATGTTGAATAAAGCACAATGGGAGATTCGTTCTCTTATCAGGTCCCACAATGGTAGACATTGGGCCAATCTTCTTAGCTCTGAAGGAGACCCGTCCCATGTTATTGCGTGGCGTATCATCAGGCACCTGAAGAAAGGTCCAAGTATATCCCAGGTGTCTCACCCCCTGAGGGAGAATAACCAGCCTCTCATAGACGACAACCAGAAGGCCTCAACATTCTACCACTACCTCCTAAACCTATACAGACCTCACCCCCCCTCTCCCATTCCCTTTGTAACCACCCTTATAACTACCACCCACCCTCCTATTCCAATATTCTTTTCTCCCTCCGAAATACAACAGATCATTTCAACCCTTAAATCAAAATCCTCCCCCGGTTGTGATGGCATTAGTAATGAATTACTTTCTAAACTTCCCCCTAAAGTTTTAGCAGCCTTGACTGCTCTTTATAACACTTGTCTACGGCTGCGCTACTTCCCAGCTGCGTGGAAGTTGGCAAAAGTTATTTTATTACATAAGCCACACAAATCAGGTCATTCTCCACAGGACTATAACCCTATTAGTCTGTTACCTTGTCTGGGTAAAGTCTTTGAGAGGCTGATCCTTTCGAAAATAAAGTCCTATTTGCCATTCCAGCCGGAACAGTTTGGCTTCCGAAGTGAACATGGGACCACTTTACAGCTTCGAAGATTGGTCCAGTTCATCAAGCAGGAACTTCACTGCGAGGCCATTCCTCCCTTATAAGACAGTGGCAGTGTTTCTGGATCTGGAGCGAGCTTTCGACTCGGTCTGGCATCGGGGTCTACTGCACAAACTAGGCTGCTTTGGTTTGCCTGAATGGTTTGTGGAGATTATTGGGTCTTTCCTCTCTGGACGAAACTTTTTTGTTTCTATTAATGACAGACATTCTCCAACTGGACAAATGCATAGAGGTGTTCCCCAGGGCAGTGTTCTTGGTCCAATCCTATATTGCCTGTATACACTTGACTTCCCCAAGCCTCCTGCTATAATAACTCCCGATTCACCCAAGCAGATTGAGACATTTCTCGGACTCTTCGCGGATGACACCGCTGTAGCTTATAGATGTGCTAATGTGAGCTATGCCACCAGGAAATTGCAATGTTTCCTTGATGGGGCTTTGCATTGGTTCTCAAAGTGGAAACTAGCGGTGAATCCAACAAAGAGTTCCCATGTTCGCTTCTGCAAGGGTGTCTCTCCCCGTCCTCCTCCTGTCTTCATTGGTAACCAGATCATTCCCTACCAAACCCATGTAAAATATCTGGGTCTTCTTTTAGACTCTAGATTAACATTCAAACAGCACCTTCATAAGAAATCCAAGCTTGGAATTTACTTGATGTGTAATCTGTATTCTCTTTTCAAATCAAGGAATTCTCCTGATTCGGTCAAGGACCTTGTCTATAAGGGGGTTATTCGTTCAGCGATGACTTATGGATGCTCCGTCTGGTTTAGAGCTGCACCAACGAACAAGGCGTGTATCCAGATTGTTCAAAATAAGTGTGCCCGCCTTATAGCCAGGGCTCCTTGGTACGCCCGTAATGTTGATATTCACCATGATTTGAAAATGGAATCCATAGATAGCTACATCACTCGACTTACTACCAATGAAGACAACAAACTATCTACCCATCCAAACTTCCTTGTACAAACTCTAAATCCTGTCGCCAACCTTCCTCAACCTCACTAAATAATTACTTCATCCAGTGACTATCTGACTACCTTTCCAGTTCATGACTCAAAGCATTGAAAACTATGACTAACAAGACCACATGACCGCGAATACGACATCATTACTGTACAGACTAACTTAATATCCGACATGAATTACTGACACTCCATGTTATAGTAGCACAGTAATCAAGCAGTAGAAGGCCTCTGGTCTGGAACTGCTAGTTACGACGTGCACTATAGTGCGCGGTTATATTCGTTGGTCGTTGGTCGTTGGATACGAAATCATTGCAATTAATTATAATTAATATATAATTCATTTTATCACATATAACAGTATATATCAATTGATGGTTATAAGCAGAAATATGGAAAAGAATAGTGATTATGATAACTATAAATTATCTTGAAATGAAATGATAAAATGAAGTATAAATTTATGAAATATGATTAACAAAAAAACCTAGTAGCGAACTTTTGAGAAGAAAATACCACCGCTAAGATACTATATAAATTTAAACACATGACATACGACAATCTTAAACTTTTCCAGTCTTTCCAGACTTTGAAGGCGTGGTTGCGATCACATAGAAAAAAAATGTTACAAATAAATATCAAATGAATATTTGTCTGACATGTGTTTTCTGATTTTTTCAAAGTTTATTCGTTATTAAAATATGTTATTCCTAATATTTTGCTATAATTTCTTTTTTAAATCATTAGTTCTGCAATCTGTAATAGTGTGGTATTTACTCATTCTGAGGTAAAATGGATAAACAAACAAAAGTCTCCACACAAATAAAAAGACTGTATAAAATTCAAAATGCCCTGTCATACTACTTATTTATCTTACAAACTCGGATTGCTAAAATACTTCACCCCTATGAATGGTACAGTGTTAACAATACAATCTGGAGCAGAGTAAATGGAATTACAAAACCCAAAAACTTCATTTGTGCGGAAACTTTTGTTTGTTTATTCAATTTCTTTTTTATTATTAATTGATTGATACAGTTTGAAGCATAATCTGTAAATATAAAAGACAAAGTTTGTCTGTCTGTATGCTATGAAAATAAAACTGGAGACATTCCGATACAATGAACATATGAATATTATAAAACTTGTTTCAAAGGAACTAACTACGGTATTTTGATTTTAATCAGGGTCTTTTTTTTTGGGGATCTACCGCCCATAACCAAAACGTCGGAGTATAATCTACCACTCTGGCATCGCCGGGTAGATTGGCTAGTTTTATATATAGACTATTATTAATGCCGAACAAAGATAATTAAGAGTTTCCCAGTCTGGTTAGGAAATGCAGAAGTAAAAGTACATCAATGCTATATTGTTAAGTCTTTTTTAACAGCTGTTATGTTGACCAGTATAATATTTTTCATAATTCTTTTTCCAAAAAGACGAGCAGTTGATTGTACTGTCTACCTCATAGATTACCAGCTTTTAGTGATTACTTCAACAGATTATCATCAATACTAATTTTCCACAGTAGTGTTACGCACAGTGGGACTCCAAAAAAAAAAGAAAAATAGTAACAGAAATTCAATCTGTTATAGAAAATCATACATAGTCTTCCAGTACTAAAAACACACATACAAATATAGATAGAACACACATCTTACAGTAGACTGGTTTTTTTTAGCTTTATAATATAGATAATTGTGGACATTTGTCTCTAAATGCATTGGAGAAGTTTAATAACAAACAGGTATACCAACAAACATATACACCCTACAACATTTTATAGTGGATTAGTTGTCTAACAAAAGTTGCGTAACAAGTTTTTAGCCAATTTACATAGTTTTTATATAGCACAAAGCACACCAACTATTAATTAAAGTGTTATAAGAAGCTTAACTGGTTTTTGGCACCGGCCTCATGGAAACTAATATAAAATCTTGAAGGGTTAAGAGATGGAGCCAAGCCAGAGTGAGTAATAAATCCTAGAGGTTATAAGAGAATTCCTGACACGTGGTCAATTACCATTCCTGCCTGTAAAGTCTTCCACTCAAGTATTAATGGGTTATAGTAAAAATTGAGGTCATCCTCTTTAAAAGAGCAATATCGCTCCATTACATCATTTATATTCCTCTCCTCCATAAATTGTTAGTCAGAAATGGCTCAAGTATCTCAATCGAGATCTCTTCTCAAAGACTTTAAACACTAGTTTTAATAAAGGTTTTTTTAAATTTTTTTTTCCCCTTTATAAAAAATATGCTCTTGTCCCTAAAGGAAAATAATGAAATTTTTGTATCTTTATATTAAAAATAATATTATGCATCTCAGTTAAACAAGAAAACATTTCTTATTATTTATATTTCTAATATAATAAAGTTAATTTCTTTCGTTTAGAATAGGAAATACTTAGTGATAAGATCTCGGACTGAAATAGAATGTTTTTTATTCTTTATAAGAATGGAGATGATGGACATTTTAGATTAAATATTGAAAGTCGAAAGAATATTGGATGAATCGTGAAAATACTGAGGGTGACAAAATATGAATGATTGTGCGTGACTGAGAAAATATCTATTGACATTTTAGTATTCGGATATAAATATAAAATAAATTAATTGTTTAATTAGTTTTGAAACAAAAATAAACTAAAACATTGGAAAAGGTAAAACCGGGAAGAAGTAATAGAGAAATAGATGACACAGAATGATCTGATGTAAATGTATAAACCCAGATGATATTCGCACATCTATTTCTGTGTTAGTTTTTGGTTCAAATCTTGAACTATGTGCGATAATATTTATATAAACATTACCACATGGAAAAGAACAGAGAAAGTCACTACAAAACACACTTCAATATCGACATCCGTTGTCATAATTTATATATATAATATATATATATATATATATATATATATATATATATATATATGTGTGTGTGTGTGTGTGTGTGATTGAATTTACGGCCTATTGCTTTTTTAATTAATTTTTTGGATAACTTTTCCAAACCCTTTAAGAGTCTTTTAAATTCACGAGGAATTAGGTACATGAACTCACCATACGTTTTGTTTTGAATGATTATATTTCTTCCAAAGTTTCGGTCGTCTTCGACCATCTTCAGGGTGTAAAACGTATATTACAATATCTTAAAAGCTATTGAACGTTGTTTAAAACACTTAAATATAACACTCAAAGTGTTATATTTACAAAGGCCGTCAATTCAATCTCACATGTATTAACGAAGGACTGTTTCCTAAATATTCGAATTTCATTATATATATATATATATGTCAATGATCAAACCACAATAAGAAATGGGAAAACAAGACTAAGATCTTTCAACCGTAACAAGCGGTCTTCGTCAGAGTCAAAAACCCAACTGAACACTAGATGCAGAAAACATCTGGTGAGGAGTTGAGAAGAGTGGGAGGGAAGAGTGGTATTTTAAAAGGGTGAAAGCACAGGAAAGGACTAATGTCCAGAAAGGGATGTTTGGGGAAACAAAGGAGTACAGTAAGAAAAAGTAAAAAAACTGTCTGCTAGCTGTCAACCCTCTTTGAAGAGGCTATTGCCCTCGTGACGAAAGTATCAAGTTTGAAGAGACCGTTACTAATGTTTATAATATTAGATCTATTAAATTTAATTAGAGACGATTCAATAATATTTCTTAAGAACATTGATTTTTCATAGGTAATAAATTTAGCTCCTGTCCAATCAATATGATGATTTTCATTTTTTATATGCAAGAATAAGGCACTACTTTTTTCCTGTCTACTTACGTTATATTGGTGTTGTTTTACACGTGTCTTTAATGATTTACCAGTTTGACCAATATAAATTTTATGGCAATTTTTACACGGAATTTTATAAATACCAGCGGACTCCAATTCTCTTGGAGAGTTTTTTATTAACATATTACCCACGTTATTACGATTAGAAAACACTATATTAAAATCAAGTTGTTTGGCTAATCTTGGAAGGGGGTCCAATGATTCGTGGTATGGCAAAACTATAGAATTTGATAATAAAAGGGGCTCTTTTGAAGTATTAGAGAAAGTTTTTTTAGCACCCTTCAAAGCTAAATCGATATAAGAAGAGGGGTATTTTAATGAAAGGGCAATTGACCTAATGTTATTAATCTCTTCATTAAGGAATTCAGGAGATGAAACTCTTAAAGCTCTCAAAAACATATTTCTAAAAACAGAAATTTTAACATTTTTTGGATGCAATGAATAAAAATGAACGTATGCAAGTACATTCGTAGGTTTTCTATATACACTAAAGCGTAACTAAATACACTAAAGCGTAAATTTATTACCTATGAAAAATCAATGTTGTTAAGAAATATTATTGAATAGTCTCTAATTAAATTTAATAGATCTAATATTATAAACATTAGTAACAGTCTCTTCAAACTTGATACTTTCGTCACGAGGGCAATAGCCTCTTCAAAGAGGGTTGACAGCTAGCAGACAGTTTTTTACTTTTTCTTACTGTACTCCTTTGTTTCCCCAAACATCCCTTTCTGGACATTAGTCCTTTCCTGTGCTTTCACCCTTTTAAAATACCACTCTTCCCTCCCACTCTTCTCAACTCCTCACCAGATGTTTTCTGCATCTAGTGTTCAGTTGGGTTTTTGACTCTGACGAAGACCGCTTGTTACGGTTGAAAGATCTTAGTCTTGTTTTCCCATTTCTTATTGTGGTTTGATCATTGATTGTTGTTTCACGTGTTTATGTGAAATCTTTATATATATATATATGTGTGTGTGTGTGTAAAAGTGTATGTGTGTTAGAGTACGTGTTTCTATATTTTCGAAGACATTGTTTAAATAGGAAACAATTACAAAAATAATATACCTAATGTTATTTAATGATTACAGAAAAAATTACATAACTGTATTCAATATATTTCATTCTTACAAAGTAACAGTACTGTTGATGTTGTTAAGTAACATTTCGTATATTTTTAAGATCATGGGTAGGCTAATTAAGATGTAAAATACGTATAACTAGTTATAAAGAGTTATACGTAACTACTTGGTTTAGCAATTCTTAATATGACTAGGTTCGTGTACATTGAAATCTAATGAAGCTGTCCAAAAAAGGTCTAAGATAAATCTAAAATTTAAGACTATAGAGATCTCATTAAATTCAAATGTGTAAAATGATTTTCTAAACGATTTTTAATTCATCACCAGTGAAGAAGATAGAGAATAACGTGATGACAAAAAAATAATAGTATACAGTTTAACAGTGTATAACCTTCTAATATATCAAACAAAACAGTTAAACAATATATTATTAATAAAATGATATTTTGCAGGTAGGATTATCTAAATGAATTTAGTAAATTATTGTAGCAGATCAAATATAATCTCTATTTATATTTCATTGGTGTAACCTGCTTATGAATACAAATATTTACTTTGACAGTGTTTGAATACGCTTTGGTAATCATTGTAGCATATAATGTTTACTTTATTTAATAAAAAAAGTGTCATTAAATGATTAATGAAATGCTGAAAAACATTGCCTTGGATGTGACGTTATGTTATTTTATTTGTAGCCCAAGTCAAATAAAGTGTTTCCCAAACACACTATTGGTATTGGTTTTAATAAAGAAACTTCCTGTTTCAAGCGAATTCCATTGGATACAATATCTCTGTTCTCTCTCTGTTTCACGTGTCTGCTAAACACCAAAATTGCAGCTGTCCCTTTCATTTTGCACCGCACAAAATAAAAGTCCAGGCCTTTAATTACTTTTGCTTAACCGAAAGCATCAGCTTTACCAACGTTACCTTTGACAGTAGCCTTATCCAATCAGTTAGATTAAATTAAAAAAAAATACATATATTTGTTTCTAATTGTTTGTAATTTGTATTAATTTAAATTTTTATTAATACCTCCTTTATATAAATAATAATTTGTTACTTGTCCATCACTGATATCTTTTTTTATATTAAGCTTATAATATTTGTATATATACTAGCTGATCTACCCGGCCTTACCCGGTAAACAATTTAATTCCAACTCTAATAATAAATTACACATAAAGAAAACAATTTAAATTTTCTATTGTTCCATTACACTTAACTTTTTTGAGATAAACGAAATTAATACAGAATCAAAATTATAGATTACGCAAAAAAGATATTATCTAACACTGATTATAAATTGCACACATTGTCTAATACAATTGGTAGTTGATAGATTAGATTAAACAAATAATAAAAAGAATATTTTTTTGCCAAACAATACATCAGGAAATGTTGAAAGAAGTCTAAGCTCATTAAATGTGATATGTTTTATCTGTTAAATATAATGACACGAATATAAACCACAAATCGTTTCAATTAGGAGCCAGTTAGTTGAAGAGACTAAGCCATATTACATTACATTTCATTCAATAATTTCAATTTGAAGACTTCATACAGTTTTAAATGTTTAATTAAAATTATATCAGTAAACAAAATTGTCTCTTAAAAGTTTGAATAACAATATTTTGATGAAATATTATTTGTTTATGAAGAAGCATTGTATCGAAAAGTGCCAATTGTGTTCCAAATGCTAAATTCTAAATATATTTTTCATTATGTAATGATAAAAGTTATTATGTTAAGAACTGTATTTATACCCACAAATACCTACATACAGTGATTAAGTTTTATATATGTAAATTTTGATTTGAATATTTCTTCATCCATTTTTTATGCTGTATATATTCCCTTATAAGTTTTACTGATTTAGACATTCATAAACGTCTTCTAGTTAAATATCATTGATATATATAATAACTTATCATTTTGCCTATATGGCGTAGGGCCGGATACTAATTACTAATAATTAAATATTTTAAACAAACAAATTAATCAATCAGAAATAAATAAAGAAGCCTTACAATTATTAAACTTAAACAAAATACTTTAACTATTCTTTTAAGATTAGAATTAATGGTTCAAATACTATCATTATTATTCGTAATATTATCATGCATACTTAAAGTCAACAGGTTATTATTTAACGCATAACTTTCTTTAATGCTTGAAGCAAGTTAAACCAATTAGATATGAAAAGTTAATTGTAAGCTATCGTTAAAGTTAATAAGAAACCCATATAAAATTACAATAATTGTCTTTAATGTCAATCTGAAAACAATAATAAAATTTCTGGTACCTAGTTATTTCCAATTATACAAAGCATGTGGAAAAATTATCATAAAGATTAATCTACCTGTTGCCGCCATTACCAATTAAAGTCAAAAAGTAAACAAACAGGTTATACAGCCAAATTTTTGAGGTTTTTGGGCCCTAGAGGACCTGGGTTAGGCTGCACCCCAGAGTTTAATAGCCTAAAACCACCCCAAGACCTATAGAAAATGCCTTGCAAAAGAATTTTTGAAAAAGGTCCATTGTAGGCCGAATGCATAAGGTACATACATACATACATACATACAGAGCCACAAAGAGAATTTATATATAGATATAAAACAAATTATAATAAGTACATTTTAATTAGCTCACCATCCCATTTCATTCTGATTCATATCACTCTCTTGACTGTCTCACTCTTTCATACACTCACTCTCTTATGTAACACACATACCCTCTGTACGTAGTTATGTACCACAATTTTTTGATCTTCCAGTCAAATTAACTAATTAGCGGATATTTAATATTTTGTGTAGAAATAAACAATTGTTCCTAGACTAGATAGGATCATGGAAAAATTATGTATTTTTTTATCAAATCATGTATTTTGGTTATCAAACCAAAGTAACTAGTACTTTTTCCTACCATTCTGATCAATGTAAAAACTATGTACTTCCCATTTATTATTGTCTTAAAAAGGTAAAGATTTTATTGAAAGAAGGAATATAATTTACCAAAAATTGTTAAAATCAAACTCTAATTACTTGCACCATTAGTTAAGTTTATTAAAATCTGAAAGATTAAAAGAACTGATTATTATTTATTATTAATGAATTGCAATATTTTTAAAGTCATAAGTAAATTTCCTGTGGTAATAAGGATAATAATTAATATCAATTATGAACTTGAAAGTATCATTTTTGAAGATAATGAATAGTAAATGATTCAAAACTATTCACATTATTCATATTAAACCGTACTCTAAGAAATATATGATCAACTGAAATAATTACCAATGTAATTTGCATTCGTTTATCATGAAAATTTGGACTCTTGTTTCTAATATTAAAGTCAGAAAGAAATTTGTAATTTTCCCTGTTTATATTGCAATTCACTATTGACTGTAGCTCTCTAATATATTTTATTTCCTTTATGAAAAAAATTTGATAATAATAAAAAAAAATATACATTTACATTTTATTACCTTTTAAAATTAATATAAAAACAACATATACTAATTTAATTTAACCAACCAAACTCATCGCAACAAATTGATAAAGCATGAGATTAGATTGCATAGCGGCTTCATTTCATTCAGAGATTTCATTGTATTGAGTACTGTGTAATCAGTAGACACTAACTAGAAATGTAACAAAAGGAAGAATGTATTGTGATAACTATTAGGATTAAAGGGAGAAGTAATACATGTAATTGGATTTAAAATAGGGCAAGGAAGACAACTATGACGTCCACAGTGCTGCAAACCCCACCTCAATAGGGGAGGACAAGGGAGGTCTATTGGAGTTAAAGTTTACATGATTGGTAGTTCTTTAATAATAAGTTCGAGAAATTTTATTAAATGCTGAAGAATTGGATGACGAGAAGGAAAGGATAGGATAAAGTTGCTTTTTATATTTACCAAACCTGTAAACTAAGGAGAATAATCCACCATGAGTGATAGTAAGTTCCTACGATCTCTCTATATTGAAAGGGATTGGGTATCATACTCTGGGACTATACTTCTAACATGCTATAAGAGCTACCACTCTACTTGAATTTTTCTTTTAACTTACTTATTTTGATTTTGCTATCAGATGAAGTATTGCATTATTGAAACGGTTCTAACCGAATACAAAGAGATGACAGAATAGGTTTTTCCAATACATATATATGTGGAGAATGATAACTTTTGTAATGAATGTATTGTTATCGTGGGGAGGTTTGTAACAGACAGAGAACTATTCATTAGAATTTAATCACTACCTAATAACATTACAGTATGATACGTAAAAGTAATCGCGAAGCAAAAGGTTTTAAATAACCTTTCTGAGTTTCACTAGTACACATCAGAAAATGCATATTATGAACAATAATTTAAATAGTGTGATTTAAATATTAACATTATATTTAATATAAAATTGCTACGATACAATCTAAGAAGCAACTACAACTAAAAAGTTAGATTTGTTATACGCATTAAAATATCTGACTGATCATATCATTAAATGAACGGAGAACGGTAAGAAATTTAATTTCATTGCGTTGTCAATTTAGCACGGCACATTGCGTGGTTAATTATACTTGCATTACACAATTCCTTTAAGTAAATGTTTGATTAAAATAACTTAAAACAGATTTCTATATTTCCTGTAATCAAATTTTTTGGTTCGATGAAATTAAACAATGTGACAATTGAGGATATAATATATTAATACCATTTAAAAAAAAATAGTACTCAATATTTACTTCTTATAATAATATACTTAATATAATAGGAAACATCAAAAATTACATCTCCACACAAAACTAAACAACGCATTCGAATACTTAATATTCTTCTTCACGTTTACATCTGCACTGTTGAGATTTTGTTGCAACAGGGACCTTGGAAGGATTGTGCTCAATATATATTCCTCTAAATATATGATGTATGAGTTAAACTATACATACTAAATTATGCAGTGCATGATATTTGAAAGACAAATGAATTCTATTATAGAGTAATTAAAAGAAATTAACTGCTCTGATTTAAGAGTGTTAGATTAATTTACAGTAAATAACTGTAAGGTTGTTATTTATTTAGTTTTTTTTACGCTAATTTTACTACAAGTGATGAGAACATTTTCATGATTTTTGCGATTATTACTTTTAAATAAGACGAATTTTGTTTGAAAATGATGTTCATTATAATCATAATTTGAAAAAAAATTCCAAATATGATAAATTTGCTAGTCATAAATTACTTTCTTTTCCTGCAAGAATTAAACACATATGGCATCAACTACAGCTGTTCTTTTAGTGTTGTATTATTTATAATAATAATAATCCAACTTTCATAAGATCTTTCAATTAAATATGAATATAAAGAGAAAACTATGAACAATTTTTGAAGCCACAAATGAATAACTAGAAAACTAAGCAAAAAAAAAAATTTGTTTATATATAAATTTTCCAATAAACTAGATTTCTCATAATGCACTTTACCCATTAAATTTATACTTACATTAGATTTCTTTAAGTAAATGTTTGAGTAAAATAACTTAAAACAGATTTCTTTATTTCCTGTAATCAAATTTTTTGGTTTATTGAAATTAAACAATGTGACAATACAGGATTTAATTTATTAATAATATTTTAAACAAAATAGTATTCAATACTTACTTCTTATTGAAGTAAGATTTATTTGGTTAAGATTTTAATCTTAACCATTCAAAATTCATTTCCTCTTTTATGACAAAATTTTCTTGATACCCAATAGTAATTATTGTAAACTATATCTCAGTAAAAACAAAGTATTATTACGGAATCAAAATATTTGAAAACATTGTGCTTTTTTTAAAATTTCGTCTATTTGTAGTCAAAAATGGTAAAATGGAATGATTGTCTTTGTTTATATTTTTTTAACATTTTTGTATACGTAGATAAACATAAATAATGTTCATATGTATTCTAATGAAGCTTTTTTATTATAAACTTTGTTTGTATAAATAACTTAGTCTATGGTATTCAATAAGATATAAATATCACAGAATAACTGATTGACCAATGAGATGAAAGATTAAGATTTGTATAATATTGATGTGATTTTCAATAGACATCACTCAGATTGAATAAATACATTTTGAGCTACAAAGTGCAATTTTGTTATTATTATTATTATTAAGTTCTGTATCCGTGAACAAAGTAAAAACATATTAAATGATATAGATGTTTCTTGTTTGCAGCAGGCATCACAGGTTTTGAAAAAACCGATCTGCATACCCTAAATTAAGATATTAGCAACAATTTTAAACCAAAAAGTTGATTCATAAAAGAAGTTGTTCAAAACACAATTATTGTTTTTAATATATAATAAAAATTAATAAATATATCATGTAGGCTTATAGGCATCTGTGAAGCTACTTAAAAGTATCAAAAGTAATACTTTTAAGTAAAGTATTACGTAGCTGTAAGTTACTTAAGTAAAGTAACTTAAGCATTATGATTTCAATAGGAATTAATAAAGGTATACCACTTCCTTAAAATATTTAGAACAATATCTAAATCACTATTCATGACGATTTGTTTATAATTCTTCAGTTAATGCAAAATATTTGCTTTGTTATCCGAGAGTTTTTTCATAGTTATTGAAAGAAACATTGTATCATATTTTAATAACTACAAGACTCGTCAAACTATATATATTTGGTTTATATATTAAAAACTTAAGAATTGAGGAAATACAGTTCACATGGAATTCAAAATCCATTGATAATCTTTAATTTAAAATAATTAAAAACAATCTAACGATAATTTTTGTTTAAAATGTTAATTAATGGCAGAATAGAAATTTCTTCTAAATAAATACAAGTTGTAAACAATATTGACTAATTTGCATGCTAACTATCAATCAATGTAGCAGATTGCTAAGAACATAGTGATATTAAATGTGCAAGTAATTTTAATAATGTTGCTGAATATATAGTGCATTCACTTAAGTGATCATATTAAAATACTGTGCATTTAAGCCTGAGATCCTGAAGTGACTCATAATTCAAAACAATCCTGGTTTCATGTAAAATTTACGGATTATTAATATCTTATTCACTTATACTATCTATCAGTAAAAATGAATATTCTAACAATACAAGTAAATAAAATTATTCATCAAATATCATGCAATCAATACAATTGTAAAATTCATTATTTTCAGAAAGAAGAAAATGTTTTTTTTTGCGTTTTTGTTCCAAATGAGTTTTACAATTATTTTATAAATAAAATAGTTAAGAAACTATATAAAATAAAATGATAAATAAAATCATACCTTCCAAAAGCTTTCAGTTTAAATTTATAGAAGGTAGCAACATCAGCAACGGTGACAAACATACCTGAAAGAGAAAGTTGTATTAGTTGTGAAAATAATTAAGTCGTATTTCTAATGTTACATTATTATTTCATTTTAAGATATAAACATGTTAAATGTTTAAATTAAAAGCAATAGATGCATAGGTGATATTCGATTATTGATAAAATTTACATAACAATATAATCATGCACTAAATATTGTTATACATTTAATTAATTATTAAATACATTCTCAAAGAATCTGTTTGTATTATTTATTTGTTATGTATACCAGTTATATATATCAACTATTGACATATTCAAAGGTTGATTAAACCTTTCAATTAATGTTTGATACACCAAGATATATAACCTACTAGCTGGTCTACCCGGCTATCCTAGGGAAAAAAAAATTAATTCGTCTCTAATAATATATTTCATATAACAAAAACAACTTAAATTTTCCGTTACATTTAACTTTTTTCAGATAAAGGAGATTAATACAGAATTTTTATTATGGATTACGCAAAAAGATATAACCTGACACTGATTAGAAATTACACATATTATTTAATACAATTGGTAGTTGATAGATTAGATTAAACAAACAATAAAAAGAGTATTTTTCATCAAACAATACAACAAGAAATGTTAAATGAAGTCTTAGGTCTAATTATCTGTTAAATATGATGACACATATTTTAAACCCACAAATTATTTCAATAAGGAGACAGTTCAGTTGATGAAGCTAAATCACGTCACATTAAAGTACATTTAATAATTTCAATTTGATGAATTCACCCAGTTTTAAATGTTTAATTAAAATTATATCAGTAAACAAATGTCTTTTTAAAGTTTGAATAAGAATATTTTGATGAAATATTATTTCTTCATGAAGAAGCATTATGTTGAAAAGTGGCAGTTGAGTGATAAATGTAAACTAAATGTTAAATTACACCTACATTTTTCATTATGTTATGTTTAGAGTTATTATGTTAAGAATTGTTGATTAAGTTTTATATATCTGCATTTTGATTTGAATATTTCTTAATAAATTTTACGCTGTATATATTCCCCTATAAGTTTTACTGATTTAGACATAGATCTGCTTGATTATAAACATCTTCTAGTTAGATATATAATAACTATCTTATTGCTTACATGGAGTAGGGTTGGATACAAATTACTAAAAATTATTAACTATTAAATATTTTAAACAAACGAATTAATTAAAACTTTATAAGCATAACTTTTTTTAATGCTTAAAGCAAGTTAAACCAATTAGATAAAAAAAAGTTAATGGTAAACTATTGCTAATAACTAAAGCTTTGTTAAAGTTAATAACAAACCCATATTAAGCTGCAATAATTGTCTTTAATATCAATCTGAAAACAATAATAAAATTTCTGATACCTGGATGTTTCCAATTGAAGAAAGCACGAGAAATATTTGAAGTTGGTCATACGGAATAACCTTCCTGCGGCGGCCATTACCAATTAAAGTAAAAATTTAAACAAACAGGTTATACAGCACACCTTATCTATTATGATATTGTTGAGATATTTCTTGGGGAGCACCTAGAACCCTCCAACTCTGATTTTAAAAATAAATTTTAAAAACCTTCCAGGGGATAATTTTCACGGCGATTGGATATATGGTTTTTGAATCTATTGAGTACATATAGACAGACACACATTTATTTATATACATAGATTTTATCCTCTGTTCCCATATAAGCTATTAAACCTATTGATATAGCATATATTCATATAAATTCCTATAAAATATAATAGAAATTACCCCTGAAGAAGAAATGCAATACTTGATTGGTGTGAGATCATTTATTTACTGTTTATTAAAATGAGTTATAGAATAGAAATATACTATTAAGTCAAAAGAGGTATCTTGATAGTAAATATAAAAATTATACGAGGTGATAATGGCCTTAATAAATAATGCATAGAATTTTTACATCATTATATGCAATCATAAGGCATAACACAAACAATTTTTAATAAAATAATGCAACTGAGATCAGCTTCTGTAAAAGTAAAAGATAATAAAATAAACATTGGAGCTTAGCTGTATTCATTCAAAACGCAGAACAATAACTCGTTTGCACTCATTCAAATTCAAGTAAAAGTATTGAACAAATAAATTAATCTGATTAATAAATAAAATGTCTTATGAATAAACAAAATAAAAAGAATGAATTAGCTTGAACTGAACTTGAACATAACCAAACATAATATTAAACTCATAAACAATTATGATTTGGTTTTAGTCTCATACGACCATCTTGTATGTACGAACTGTATAATGTAATATGAACTCTCTCGTAAGTATTATCAAACTCATAGACAAATTTAATGACTTCATTTGCATTAATGTGGGTACATCCATTTTATCGGTTATAATAAACTTGAAATAATTGATTCAGAAGAACATGATAAATTATTATTTAATTCCATTATTTTATATTTATTAATATAAATATAATATACATATTATTTACAAAGTAATAGTTTCACTTTCATTATACACTTGCACACTGTGGTCATGTCGCTCCTGTTGTACTAGCCTTTTAAGTTTCTTAAATCAGCTACAGATAATCAGTTCTTCAGGTATAGTGAGTTCTTAACATGTATGTTATGTTGGTATTAACCTTTTGAATTACATTAGACTTGGATTTTAGTTGTTTATCTGCTTTCTGTTCCAACCATTTATTAAAAATATCCCTTTGAAAACATGGGTGTGTGATACAAAAAGGCTTAGTGCCACAAAAGGTCTGTACAGCTTCAACATTTGTCAACTTCTTCTCTGCTGCATCCCATTGT
The DNA here is from genome assembly GCA_026182355.1 of Hermatobates lingyangjiaoensis. Lineage (NCBI taxonomy): Eukaryota > Metazoa > Arthropoda > Insecta > Hemiptera > Hermatobatidae > Hermatobates > Hermatobates lingyangjiaoensis. The sequence continues at coordinate 498,810 of JAPFBL010000217.1, read as the reverse complement.
ATTCTGTCCTGTTACCACATATCAATTAAACTACTTTTGATAATTCTATTATAATTTTTTGGCCCGTAAGTATACTAGAGAAGATTTTTTTTTTAAATTAAGGAAGGTGCCAGTACAGGCAAGTAACTTGCACTTGCATTTACAACATGCTCGGTTTCCCTCTCTCTTTTCTCCTGAAGACGGATTTCCCAAAAAATTGAGTTTGTAAGTGTGTTACTTTTCTTTGATTTTGAACTCTTATTGTGTCCAGTTTGAATCGTCTTTTCGTTTTTTAATTGAAAATATATAAACTATAATATATTGTTTAACGTAATACTATAATAATAGATTTATCACAATCTTAAACAGTTCTTTAAATCTTCTAGTTCTACTTTTATTGTCTGAAGTCTTCAGCTTGTATAAGAGCCCTTCCGCATGATCTTCATTAGCGGAACCTCACTCCGTTAATGTTCTCAGTACAGTCATAAAAAAACGGTGTCGATGCTGCTTCATGACGCATGCGCATTTTCTTAGTTTACGTTTAGATGAACTATACCTGTATAATGGACCATAATTACCTATATTACAAATATAGAATTTATCAAAAAACCCATTGTACAAACTTATAACACCTTTATCAATAAAGTGTTTTAACCATTGCATGTATTAAAATAATTCGTATTAGATATTTCACTAAACGATGAACAACAGTGATAAGAAACTTTTAATAAAATACTTTTTAATAAAGAGTTCCTTCAGTTATCTAATACAAAAATATAAACACTGTAGCAACAGTCTCACATGTGTGAAAATGGAAAATTAAAGAGTAAAACTTTTCCAATTGTAAGAAAACTTTGCAATAATCTGATAGAGGTTTATAGAAAACAGTGGGGGACTGTCGGGAACTGATGACTGATTAACGACTATTTGCCACACCTGTCTATATTGCTGCCATTCTTACCCTTTACAGGGAGTGATCCTCTTGAATTAGAGTGCTGTCATCTGGACGATGCCCCTAACGGCATGAAACAGATATGAAAGCAAGCATTTACATTACATTCTTGACGAGAATATGCTCAAACTGTTCTTAAATTCTTCTGTTTTCTTATCGTTTTAGCATACTCTATAAAACATTAAGCTTTTGTTTTTTTAGAGAACAATCTTTAGTTGATAAAGAGTGTGTAAACAGAAATGTATATAAAAAATATAAAACTAAAGTTAACTGAAAATGATAATTAATATTAAACAAATAATATACCGTCTTACCTCGTACACTGCTGCCGTAGCTCTCGGACCGGTTTCGGGTGTCACCCATCTTCAACAAGAACTTAGTTAAAGCTCTTAGTTCTTGTTGAGGATGGGTGACACCCGAAACTGGTCTGAGAGTTACGGCTGCAGTGAACGAGGTAAGACGGTATATTATTTGTTTAATATTAATAATACTAACCTCTGTGGTAATGACGAAATGCATGAATTGAAAAAGATAAATACATATTTAAACTATCATTATACAGGAATATTCAAATGACCTTGTAATACATTATCTAATACCATTTCTCTATATACAACTGTTAAAATCAGAAAAATTGTTCAATATTTGCTATTCAATGTGGCTAGATTGTGTTAGAGCTACTCTTAATAGGTTCGGTTACGTTAGGTTGCAGTGGCAGTGCCACAAGGGAATACACTTAGGCCAAGCATTGGCCCTTTGTGATAACACAGAATGAAGATTGATTCTACAGTGGGAGTCCTAAATTTTGTCTAACTCAAATGTATTTAGAGTAGGGATCTTTAACGAGTACCTGACATCGTACAGACTCGGGACAGACAGTTTAACGTCCTTCTCCGAGGGACGACGTGCTCAGATTTATTCACCTCCCGCGTGAATAAATCGAGGGCCAGGTGAGGATCGATCCCCAGTCCTATCAGTTCAGAGGCGAGCACGTAACCACTGAGGACTCGTTATAAGTTTAGTTACATTAACATCAGTTAACAGGAAAATGCACAGTCATTTACAGCCTTAGCTCTCCAGTAATGTAAAAGTTCATTATTCTATTTATTTAATCAATTATAATTTTTGTATCCTTGTATTGTTGCAAAGTTATTAACATTTACGCCCTAGGTATGTCAATATTCTATTTTGGTTCATTTGTAAGTTATTGACTGATATATAATTTCTGTTTTCCTCCGGTGATTAAGCTTTTGAATAAAGCTAAATTTTAAGATTGAAAGTTGGATCAAGAGTAATAAGAAGAAAAAAAATTGTAAAATTTAACTCAAAAATTTTCTTCGATTGGTTCATGAACCAAAATTTTTGCATTAAATATTCAATATGCAACAGAAATTTAATCATTTAGGGATGTAGTTTTAGTGAAATTTGATCATTTCTTATGTATGTTGCTTGATAGGCAGAATAATGCCTAATTAGAACTCATACAAGTTTGTTGATTGGTAACTACATTCCTGTTTAATAAGTTAGCAAATTATCAACTTGATGATTATGAATATAATAGTCATGTTTATTGAGATCAATAATAATGTTATAGATTTCTTTTTTTGTTGCAGTAAAAATACCAATAATCAATGTGTAAAATATAACTATGACGTATATAGTTGATATATAGGAAACTATACAGAAGCCTGCTGGTCGGAGATGTCTCCACTCCGAGCCGAATTGAAGACAGTTTGTCAAGGCTGAAAGGCTCCACAGTTCTCAGTAAATAAAAAAAAGCTTTTAACTTATCAAGTCAACTTCTCTCCTCCAATCTCCTTCCTTCTGTCCTTTTCGTCACTCTCATCTTGCCAAACCCAATCACTAAAACTATCCAACCAAAACCGGTAGCAAACTCTCTTCAATTTAGTTTTCTCTACACCCAAATAAAAAAAAAACTCTAGATTTTATCATCTTTTTTTTAAAGGCTTTGAGTAATTTAAGTTCTGTTTTTTGTTCAAACCTTTATTTGAATAGTCTGATTTAAAATATAAAATTAATCACACCAGGGGATAACGTGCCTAATAAGATATCAATTAGATCAACATAAGTTGTACTTCATATTTTAAAAGTTTTGAATGCCTCATTTCTTTTTTAATATAAACAAAATATAATGAACTCTATAGCTGTTTATGCATTATTCTTAGAATAGTTCTAAAAATTATAGAAACTTTCTAATGTTTTTCTTGTATACATTGTGTTGACTTTGTATCTTAAAAATTTGATATCAATCACATTTTATACTCCAAATTTTCAGGCTCTAAGTTTTGAATAAAATTCATTAATTGTTTCATCATTAGAGCTGTAATTTATTTCTGTTTGCTGTTCTGTATTTCATACTTCCTACTCAGACAGTTCTATCCTAAACAGTTTCTGAAGAACTTTCACATCATATCCTGACACCGTTAATTGCAAGCCTTAGGCGTTATTTCTTATAGCCATAATATTAGTTCCAATATCTTTTCAATTAAGTGGGTTGTTTAAAATCTTTTCAAGTTTATAAAGAGCATTGTTACAACATAAGCGCAATCGTTAACATAAAGTTTTCAAAATTCTAAATTAACTGCTATTAAAGTAAATTTTCTTAATAATTACGTTTTTCAAAAAACTTCTAAAAGAATAGACCGCAATGAAACAGGGGATAAAGAAAAAACCTCTGGTCAATGTTTTTTCGATATTTTCACGAATAAATCAATAAAGGATTTATGTAAATTAAACTGTTCGTTTAAGGGGTATTAATAGTTGTTTAATAATAATCATTATCTTTTAGAAAACTGCACCTCTGGGAGGTAACTATATGGTATTCTTCATCATCTCCTGCCCAATAGCCGTCGAGGGCACGGGTCACCAAATGTTTCCTATGAAGAGTATTACTATAAATTAAATATATTTACATAAAAAGCAAGAATAAAAATGATAAAAGTTTGGAGTCTTTAGCAAACTTCAACACCAAATAGATGCACGAAAACTTCGTCTGTAACAACTTCATTTTGAATTATAAAGAAATATGACCAATGTGCCAAATAACTTTATAATAAAAAAAATATTATACTTTTATAAAACCATAAAATATGTAAACAGCACATTGCAATCGGTTATTGTGTTAACTTAATAACATCTAGTTTATTTTTGAAGTTTCGGTAAATAAATGGTTGCAGAAGGAGAGCATTTGTTTTTGAAAGAGTGAGTAAGTGGAACTCTTTCATCTTCCACCAGTCTTTTTAAAATTACATTTCCTTCCCTTCATTAAGACAATTTTCTTCTTTACTGTTTCCAGTGGTGACTAGATCGAATTAGTTTATAGAAATATTTCCCTAATCTCCTTCAAAGCAATTTAAATTAAGTTAACTTATTGTGGCAAAAGGAATTGACAAAAATAACTTAAATATTTTGTGGAGTACTTCATTCTAATTCTACATTAAATATAAAGCTGATAATTATTTAATACTCCATTCAGTTGTTTAATCATTATTTAAGATATAAAAGAGAGCTACTAAAGAATTTTTTTAGCGAATAAAAGAATGTTTGTTTTTTTTTCAAAACAAAACGCAAAAACATTCAAACGAGAACCTCATTATCTATTTTATGTCTCACTAAATTATAAAAAAAAATAATTAGCTTTATTATAAAACATACAGACTCATTTTCATAATGTTCTTTATCATGTTGATAGTTGAAAGAAACGAATGTTCTAAAATTGTCTCAGTTTCTGTCCGTTCTTATGAGTTTTTAATTTTTTTATTCACCACTCAAATTATGCCTTCTTCACTCTATTTCAATCAACCCTATTAATCCATTACTGTTGACCATGCTGCCTATAGTCACATAAAACACGTATAAAAATGTAAACAATTTGAGTTGAATACGTAATTATTTAAAAAAAAATAATTAAAATAATGAGAAATCAATCTTGGTGATTCTTTTTAAACTATATCATATAATAGTCTGATATTGTACAAAAAAAAATTAATTTTTTGGTTAATAAACAATTATTTACATTATTTGAATCTTAATTTAACTAGCATCTAAAAGAATGATGCTGCGGATTATTGTTGAATGTCAAATATAAGGGTACTGGGGTGTTTAATTCAGAAGGTGATTGGAGAAGTGTTTTGAAATGTTTAGGAGAGCCATCATGTTTGGAGAGTAGGGGACTTGTAAGAAATATTCATGGAGGGTTGCAATTGGCCCCGAGTAAGGTCCTCCTCAGGGTAGCATACTTTATTGTTCATACACAACCAGCCACCTAATATATAACTCCACCTGAATTCCTTTCTCAAGTTTTAGATATTTCATTTGAAAGTATGAATATAACATCAGAATCCTTCCAATTTAATACTATTGATGAAATTGTTAATATAAAAAAACAACTATCATATATATAACAAGATTTTACAATAAACACGTGAAATAACAGTCAACGTCTAAACTGCAATAAGAAATGAGAAAAAAGACTAAGATCTTTCAACCCAACGCTGACAAAAACCGCTTGTTACAGTTGAAAGATCTTAGTCTTTTTTGCCTTTTCATTTTGTGGTTTGATCATTGATTGTTATTTCACGTGTTTATGTGATATCTTATTATATATGTATATACATTAACACCAATAAAAGAACACAGAAAATCACTACAGAACTCACTTCAATATTTCGACGTCCGTCGTCATCAGGAAGAAGTACGAAGTACTTGCGTTGAAAATCAAAATGCATCTAGCCTCCAAAGAAACTCGATAAACCACCGCAGTGCTACCCCCCCAATGGAGGAGAGGGAAAATAGAAATCCCTCCAGTAATTATTTATAAATGATGATAAAAATTATAATATAATAATAACGGCAATTATAGTATGAAAATAGAAATAAAAATTATATATATATATATATATATATATATATATATATACACTTAAAATAAACTGTGACACATAGACAGAAACATAACAAAGACTCACTTTTCAATACTTCGACCGTAATGGCGGTCGTCCTCAGGAGAAGAAGTGAATTGACGGAAGGACGACAGTGAAAGAACTCACTGGATAAGGTCTAAAGCAGTGCTGCCGCAAAAGGAGAAAAATAAAAAAGGAACTAGAATTTTATTTTACTCGTATATTTTTCTCCTTTGCGGCAGTACTGCTTTAGCACTAACCCAGTGAATTCTTTGGTTGACTGTCATCCTTCAATCAATTCACTTCTTCTTCTGAGGACGACAGCCATTACGGTCGAAATTTGAAAACTGAGTCTTAGTTATGTTTGTGCCTATGTGTCTCAGTTTATTTTGAGAATATATACATATATGTATTTTATTAAAGAGTATTCCGATTTTTATTTTTGTTCTTTTTCTGTTTAATTTTTCAAGTTTCCTAAACTTAGTTTTGAACCCTTCAGGTAATATATACATCAATTCTCCATATGATTTATTACTGAACTCCATAAAATTAATCACAATTTTAATTGAGGTTGTGGAGTTCAGTAATAAATCATTTGGAGAATTGATGTATATATTACCTGAAGGGTTCAAAACTAAGTTTAGGAAACTTGAAAAATTAAACAGAAAAAGAACAAAAATGAAAATTGGCATACTTTTTAATAAAACATGTTTAAATGAAGTTCTGCTCCCAAAATATACTAATATATATATATAACTGAAGAAATAAGACCAATGTGCCAAATAACTTAGTAAAAAAAAAATTACTTTATAAAAACAATAAAATAGTAAACTTTTGTTTATAGTTCATATTTCATTGGTATATTTCAACTATACTCGTATACATATACTCGTATATTTTTATGCCTGTGAAGGTTTCTGAGTTTACAAAACAATGTTTCGATAAGGAAATTCAAATTCTATATCTGAACTGATTTATTTTAAATTGTTTTTATTTTTATTACATGGGTATTCTTAAATGATAAGTGGGTTTCTATATAAATTAAAATCTGACATTGTATTCCGTATGTTTCTAGGAAATCAATGGCTCTTCGGCGGAGCAATCTTTTTATACTTTGGTGGTTTTCGACCAACTTTACAAGTTATATCACGTTCAACACCCGCTGATGAGCTCAATGCATTTTTCAAATAATCAGTTTTACGGCAACACCTACATCAATTTGTATGTAATACACATTGCTCCATATGGTGGGATGTAATATTGAAATGACAAAAAGAAAATAAATTCATTCTGAGGTAAAATGGATAAACAAACAAAAGTCTCCACACAAAATCTGTTATTTTTGTATTTTGTATACAAAATATACTTTTTATTTCCTGTTTGTTTATCCATTTTATCTAAGAATGAGTAAATCCACACAATTACGGATTGCACAACTAATGATTTAAGAAAACAAACATTAATGAAGGCTAATAAACGTAGTTAGTCTTCTTAGCCTGCTAATGGGTTAGCTATACCATAGTAAAGCTCCTATGTATTTTTGAAAAATAGAAACCCTGATTTATTGTATTTCATCCAGTACACATATCTTGATATTGGAGTGATCAAACCAATTTTTGATACTTGACCAAACCAAACCAAACAAGTATACTTGAGAAATACTATCAAACTGGGCATACATATTAAAACCCCAAAAATCTCGTTTACGTAAGCATTTATAATTATTCATTATATTTGATTGTGATGACCAAAGATCAATCACGAGTAGTCGATAACTTTATAATACTTTAGTTATTGAATTTAATATATTTAGAATAGTATTTGAGATATTCTAAAAGATTATATATGAGATAAAACATAAGATGTTTTAAAATAAAATGATAACCATCAAAATGTGATAAATATGCAAAAAAAATGTCCTTACATATAAATTTAGGAACATAAAAGAACTTTTTTTATAAAACCTATTCTAAATAGGATTTATAATAGTATGCACCGAATTGAATATAATATCTTTGAGAAAAAGACTGTCACTAACATTAACATATTTATGATTACATTAATGATTATTGGTGTAAATTTTAAAACAATATTGATGGTGGGTCAATATTATTTGGCTAACAACGTTCCCCGTCATGGTCTTTACAACAATGAGACATTTTGACTTAAGATTGTGATAAACTAATACTTGTCAAAAATTATTAGTCTCTTATTTCAATATCATATTGTAGATAATACATTATTTTTATTTCAAGTTTACATAAATTTGAGAATATATTCCACACTATTATAAATTATTTGTCTGTTTTGCTATTATTATTATTATTATTATGACTTATCTGTCTTTTTTACTTTCTTAACTTATTTTTGGCAAATTTTCTACCAATTTTGTGAATTATATGACTCTGGTATTAAAAACTATAGACAAACTTAGCAATAATGCTATATTATATATATATATATATATATATATATATATATATCAAAATAAGAAATGGGAAAACAAGACTAAGATCTTTCAACCGTAACAAGCGGTCTTCGTCAGAGACGAAGTCAAAACAGTTGGGTTTTTGACTCTGACGAAGACCGCTGGTTACGGTTGAAAGATCTTAGTCTTGTTTTCCTATTTCTTATTGTGGTTTGATCATTGATTGTTATTTCACGTGTTTATGTGAAATCTGTTATATATATATATAATATATAATTAAACAGATTCAATAATATATCGACCGTTTGATAGAATAGGTGTGTTCTCTAATCGGGGTTCGGTCAATTTTCCAGGATAAAAAATCAAACTCTCGTTGCCAACGTTTCGGTTTTATTTAAAACCTTTTTCATAGTAGGGTAAAAATCTAATGAAATGGTCTCCACATATAAAACTTTTAATGATATAAACAACTTCATAGGCAGAAGTAAGAATTTTTTAACTAAGAAAATGAAATTTACATTATTTAAAGAAACAACAATGTTAGCCGGACAAAACCTTCGACTAGACAGTCTAGTCGAAGGTTTTGTCCGGCTAACATTGTTGTTTCTTTAAATAATGTAAATTTCATTTTCTTAGTTAAAAAATTCTTACTTCTGCCTATGAAAAAGGTTTTAAATAAAACCGAAACGTTGGCAACGAGAGTTTGATTTTTTATCCTGGAAAATTGACCGAACCCCGATTAGAGAACACACCTATATAATTAAAGTTACAGCTAGAGAACACAAGAAAAAGGACGAACACTCACGAATATCGATAATTTCGGCGTCTTGCCGTCTTCAGGAGAGAAGAAGAAAATAAAAAGGAGAAGGAATGAAGGAACGGAGACGTAAATGCGTCCACTGGCCGATGTGATATATATATGAAGTTTAAACAACAATAGAAAACGGAAAACAACTGAAAAAATGTTCTGAGGCCTTTCAATGTATGTCATCAGAGAGCAAACAAAGTGTGAAAATCTGTTTCTGATAAAAACTCATGTCAAAAAAGAAAGAAAGAAGATAGTGAAAGAAAGATCTCCTACATAGCCAAACCATAATTTCAATAAAAACTTTGAATCTCAACACGGATTTAGGGAGAAATTTAAAAGATAGCCAAATGAAAACACTAACATTAATGAATAACTACTCAGCCTGCAATGTTCAATTTATCTATTATCCGTTGTTTTGATAAGTTAAAAATTTCAGCAATGTTAACTACTTTCACTAGTTTAACTGAATTTAATAAAATTAATCACATCGACAGTGAAATTTATACATGGGACTAAATTATTCAACCAAATAAGTGGTATCTTTTGGAGTAAAACTTGGACAGAAGCAATGGAAGGACATTTAGAATAGTATTCAGGAGGAAGGGAGTCAAAGAGTTATTGTAATAAAACAAATGGCAAGGAAAGGGAAAAAAAATCTGAAAAAAGCAGTTTAAACAAAGGATTATATTAAAACATACACAAAAGCTGACAGTTATCAAGTCTGATAGTTGTGAGACTTGATGGAGAGGAGCTATTGCTCAATTAATACAGAGTTCAATTTGAATAAACCATTACTAATCTTTATAGTTTCGATCTGAAAATTTAATCCATGAACAGTCACATTTGTTTATAACATCAATCTTTTATACATAATTGCTTTAGCATGTGTCCAATTGACAAAAAAATTGATATTCATATAACTTTATACACTGTTAATAAATGTTTTCCAGAGTACTATCTGAAACAGTTTAAAGTCGAATGTCATATGTTGCTACATTAGACCACTTCATTGCCTTTTTTGTTAATCATTTCATTAATATAGGTTTTTTTAACTGTAATAACAAAGGTGACTTGTTAATTCAAAACTTTCTGTAGAAACTAGAGAAAAGTGTTTTTCATACAATTTCATGTAAATGTTATTGTATACAATATATACAAGAAATATATACAAATTTCAGACCGGTAATCATTAAAATTGCTTGTCATAGAATATTCTGAAATTAGAGGCGAACAGAGCAACACTATACTCATGTGTTTAAATAGTAAGAATACGGGTATAAATGTGACCATTCATGCGAATGATAAGTATAGAAGAGAAAAACTAACCAAAAGTACTTGGTTGTTGACACTTAAGACGGTAAACATAGTTCCTGGAGCTATGAAATATTTGAAGGGATTTGATAACTGATGGTTGTGTTGGATAACGCAATGTCAGAACCAACTATAAGAGAATTAAGAGATAAGAGGTAATGACATTTCTATGCCATCTTGTATGTAGACCACCCAGCAGGCATAATTCAAAACATCATTATAAAGACATATGCAATACCCGTACTACATTCAAAGGTATCACACCCCACACCCTACCAATTATATAATAATTATTTATTCTTATGTAAATTCAAAATAATCATTTACTTATTAAGGGTTGTTCCATGGTATGAAAAGAAAACGAAGACCAATTAGAACGTTTTGTAGCTTGTATTTGAATCTTTAATCATCTATAAAATGAAACTAATTATTTAAAAAAAATCTACATTTTGTTATAAATGTAAATTGTTTTTGCAGTAGCAACACTTCTAAGTTAAAAGATAAAACAAAGAAAAGGAGGTTTTAAATATTAATTTAAAACTAGACATAATAATGGTAGATGTTCTTTTTGATGCTTGTCAGGTTACATTTTTTTTTAGATTTTTAACTAAAAGTGTGTGCAAAAGAGAGAGATAAATGACGCCTTACCAAGAGCGTTTGAAACCAATGTTTTCCAGCGAAAGATGAGGCAGACGAAATAACTAGGGTTATGAACGGTGAAGAGACTCCACTTGATGGCATGATAAATAATGTAGGGAGGGTTATGGATTAGGCGGTAAGGAAACCAGCTGTCAAGCACCAGCCAACGTGCCGTGACTGGATTTCCTCCTCACTTCTATTACACCTTACTTGGGCTCTGGCGTGCCCAGCCTTCCAGCCAGAAATTTCCCCTTAACAAATATTCTCTCTCTGACAGGAAAATTTACTGCACACAACTTACATATTGATCTTATCAACATGATAAATAGTGCAATGCCAATAAACAATGGTTATTTTTTGGGCAGGTCCTTATTACTGATATATACATGAAGCAACCCTCAGATTGCTCTTCCATAACACCTTAAAGCTATAAGCTGAATCATTCTATACAAATAAAAATGAAGAACGAAATTTTACAATACTAAGTAATTTCCTTAACCTGAAATTGTCTGGTAACATGCGGTTCTGCCTATCAAAATTCTCGTGAGTTTGGAAAGATCTGAGACACAAATCAGGTGGCCAGTAAAAATTAGTTATGATGAAGTTGTCAACTAGGAATTTAGTGTTTTTTTAATGACCAGTGTTTGCTAATGTTCAAGAGCTTTTTACTTGTTCATTAAAAATTTCTTTGATTAATGTTTGATTCTTCTAACTGAGTTCTGTACGACAGACACAACATAATAAAATATATAAGTCCAACGACCAACGAATATATCCGCGCACTGTAGTGCACGTCGGAACTAGCAGTTCCAGACCAGAGGCCTTCTACCGGTTGATTACTGTGCCACTATACTCGTAACTTAGACTGTCAGTAATTCTTGTCGGATATTTAGTTCGTCTGTATAGTGATGACGTCGTATTCGCGGTCAAGTGGTCTTATTGGTCATAGCTTTCTAAGTTTTTAGTCATGAGTAGAGAAAATAGTCAGTAGATGATGTAATTGTTCAGTGAGATTGAGGAAGGTTGGCGACAGGATTTAGAGTTTGTACAAGGATGTTTGGATAAGTAGGTAAGTTTGTTGTCTTCATTGATAGTAATTTGGGTGATGTAACTATCTAGGGATCCATTTTCAAATAAAAGCGAATATCCACATTTCGGGCATACCAAGGAACCTTGGCTATAAGGCAAGCATATTATTCTGAAATAGTAGATTGCATAACAAGTAGTGTATAAGAATAACATTATTTTATGAGATAAAGTGAACAAATAGTCTAATAAGATCATTACAATATATTCTACTGTATAATCTAAGTAAAAATTAACCAAGATTCATGCCACAGTTTTTCAGTCATGTTCATAAAAAAAATATATAGACAAATCACGTTTAATGGGCTATAAAACTCGTACAAAACCAATGCAAGGAATTGCTTCATTTATCTTTAGATTAGTGCTTGAACTGGCATCTATAACAGCAACTTGGATTATATTTACAGTAGTACTTGATGATTATAAAGGATACTAACACTAGGCATGTGAATATAAATCACAAATAAATAACACTACTAGATAGCATATTGATATTTACACACGCTCAGTGTTTGTTCAGATATCAAGTGGGTCGAATATCTTCTCGAGGTTATTTCACTTTAAATATTTAATTGAGATCTGGTAGAGGTTTCCAAATCTTTTCCTCTTTCCGCTTAGATAATCTGTTCTTCTTTATTTGCCACTTAATTTCACCTGCTTTCCAATGACATGTAATAAGAATTGCCTCAGAGAATTATTTCCCACTTTTTGTGGTCAGCTAGGAATTACTTCACTTTTTTTGGTGAGCTGCTTGAATATTTATGTCTCAATGAAAAGTTATATAAATAAAGAAGTAGCTTATCACAAAAGTGAGGAATTATTGAGGCCATTCATATTACATGTCATCGGAAAGCAGGAGGATTTAAGTGGCAAATAAAGAAGAACAGATTGCGTAATTTGGTTCAAAGTATTATAACAAATAAGAGCTTTGACTGTACTTGTCTCATCAAATTAGCACTATACTCAATCTCTTTAACGCTTCCTTCAATTATATTTTCATTTAAATGCTTTGAGCTATAGTTTACTAAGGTGTTAAAGCTCTTTATTATGGCGCTTTTAACTTTAGACAATATGAATACCAATTTTCTTGTTTCTTTCTAGCTGATTGAATAATTTTTGTTTTAAATGCATGAACAAATCACTTTTCCACCTTGTCTTCTAAAAGAATACTTATCTGCTTTATCCTCATGAGAAGACCTCTTGTTAGTCAAATGTAATCCTATCTACAATTTGATTCTGTTTACACAATGGGTTTTTTACTGCTTTTTGAGTTAAGGACTAAACTTTTTATCACGTTATCACCACACTTAAAAAAAACTAAAATATAAATTTTTTTCATAAAAAACCGCTTGTCTTTAAAGCATGGTCTGTAAGAAATCATTAAGAAATTCTTTCTTCAAAAAGTTCCTCATTTTTAGATGACATCAAAGAGTTCTTGACTTTTCTCAGAATGCAAATAGTTTTTTGGATAAAATAGGGAGGACAAAATTTTGTATGTATGTTCAAATTCTTCTTCAAAAAATCGTCCCTTCAAATTTTAAATGTTCGTATAAATGTATTATTAAAACAGATGTTTTGTCACTGAGGGCACTTACAGATATGAAATGAACATAGCACAATATATTCGCTGATTTTCTGCAATTACTATAATTCAATTTTTAACCACTTCTATGTAAGAGTACATCCAGAAATGGGAGTATATAATTATACTCTATTTTTGTTATAAATTGAATAGATTGAAGAAACATGTTGATGTCATAACATTATCACCATCAGTCCAAATACATAAAACATCGCATACATAGCAAAGCTAATTAGCATTGTTAGAGTGGATTGTATGTAGGTATGTGATTCTAAATATTTCGTATAAATATTATTTAAAACAAGAAAGAGACGATGTCCCATGGCTAAGGCCAACTTTTTCTCATAAAATGAAAAATAACTTCAAATGAAAAAGAACAATCTGATGTACACAAATGAATCAAGTTTATTAGAACCGTAATAGAAACAGATAAAATTTGTGAACTTTTGTTTAGTTCTAGGAAAACTTATAAATGTTCAACAGGAAATTTTTAAAAAGCGCTTTAACAACAAAGCTAAATTGTACATTATTTCCGGAAGAATAAGATTTTAGTTTCGAAATAAGTTTAATGTTGTTCGTGATATTACTTTGGGAAGGAAACAGGACATACTAATGGCTATAAAACATGATCCAACTATGATAATAACTTGTTTTCTCCTCTCTGGTGGCTAATTTCTATTCAATTACAGTTTACCAGAGTGTTCACTGAATTCTATAATAGATCAGTCCGTAATATACATTTGGTTTCTAATGGAATACCTCAATGTTGATTGCTTCTGATGAAAAAAAAATTTCTTATCATTTAGCTAAGAACATTGTTGCTAGAATTGGGAAATACATTTCATTCCTTAGAATATAAGGTTTAACTAAGGTAGTTATGGTTTCACCTCTATGTTACTTGGATGAGTATATAATATTTAGAATACATTCTACAAACATAACTCGATCAGTGTGGATAAATTAAGGTCATCTTGAATATAAGATTGCATAAAATCAACCATTTGTTGACTGAATGCCAAAAATATTTCTATAAAATAATTTTGTCGCAATTATATTTTAGCACTTGGGAAAAAGTGTCATTAATATACCAAATGAAGTACAAAATTCATTTATATTCAAGAACTAGGTACATGTTCTTTCTTGTAAACTAGTCACTTTACTCTCATCTTCGAAAAATATTACCATTGCTCTAAATAGGCTGCTGTTTGAAAAAGATGTTGTAGGACCATTCCTCTAGGTATGTATCTGTCAACAATTATCAATAGAGCATTTTAAAATTAGTAGGCAATAAAGAAAAATTGTGCATCCCTGTGCTACATACTTCACTTCAAAACATGTCATAGTGAGCTGAAGGATGAGACAGCGAAATTATATTCTTCTTATAAATTTATAAGATAAGCTATTTTATTGCATTTTGCTTTTGTTCTGAAAATTTTCCAGTATGCTCCCCCAGTGTCACTACATGTTTGTACGAATAATTTTGTAGCAAAATTTCTTTGTATAATCTCAAGAGCAAAAATGTATTTTTTTTTTGCATATTTCAATATGATATCTAATTCTTATTAAATCACTGACATAATGACAAATTATATAAACACTGTCACGAGTTATTAAGATTACTATCAAATTTTTATTTTAATATGTACTTATAACATAATTATAACAACTTACAGTTAATTCTACAAGATTTGTTTTAAAAAGATAATTTAAAACGACTCTTTAATATAATATTGCCATGAATATTTAATAATTACAAAATATTTATCTTGTAAATTATTTTGAAGAGTATACTATAAAGGAGACAATATTGATGTTACTGTATTATAACAACCAAATATTTACTATACTTTAAATAAGTAATGCTAAACTCTAGAAATGTTTTCATTTGCCCCAGTTAGCTTGGATTGTACGGTTCATATGGCTCATTCTATTGATCCTATCAGATCCATGGACAATTAAGGACCAACTTCAAGAGCAGCTTTTGTTTTCTATTACGCTATTGAGTAGTTTATTTATTTGATCAAGTGTTTAAATGGGATATAGGGGAATTTAAGCGTTTAACACAGGAAATGTATTCTTTTTTTATATATTGCCAGACTACTTTATTAAATACGAATTTTATTGCATGGAGTGAATATTAATGAAACACTTTGAAGCATAGAGGGAAATAATTTAAAGTAATTTTATGCAAATAATGAAGGTCTGGTAGTATTTGACCGGTGATTGCTATTGTAATGAGGTTTGGAAACTAAAAACACCATTACTGGTGAATTAAAAGGAAAATGTTTCATACCTTACGCCATTCAGAATTCATGCATTTTTTTCTTGCCCTTTGTCAAAAATTATAAAAATCCAATTCACTCTGAAGATAGTGTTGGCTCTTTTCTGCGTGCTGTACTCTGTTAAGATTGCTTTAAAATTGACAAAAAAAATATATCAGTAACTACCTGATATATTTTTTTCTTAAAATATTTCCATACTCAAATCAAATTCCAAGCCGGCTTTCAGTATAATTTAAAACTTTTGTACCTGGAAGCTTGAAAGTTTTAAAAAAAATAATTATGAACAATTAGACTAAAATAGTGTAACAACGAGAGAATTATCAGTAACATAGTAGTTCTTCTATAGAACGAAAGAGCCTGTTTCTCATACCTCAATATTAAACGAAGATAATATGGATTCATGAACTCTAGAATATTTACATCTGATATTTAGTTTTGTTTGAGGGTGCAAAATATTGATTGATTATAGCATTTTGTTAGACAAATTCATCATTCCTCGTTGATTTTTACAAGTTACATGTTATTCTTCTTCTCTCATATTAAGTCATTAAATCATTCTAAATTTTCCATTAAACCTCTAAAAATCTATGTTATTCTAGCCGATTATCTAAAAAAATATCTTAAATGAGTATAAAGAACGTTAATACGTGTTAAAAATCCGAGAAGTATAGCACGTGATCCATAAACCCATTCAATTTTCATATTCAATTTTTGTAGCTTTATTGCAGTTTGTAGTAATTGAAATTTCATAATTTTTTTTTAAATTGCTAATTTTCTGATCAATTGTCCTGTCTATTGTCATTGTACTTTAATGATCAGTTTAGCTTCAAAAAAAAAAAAAGTTCTCAAAACAGGAAATGTACTATTAAGCCACTTTCGTTAATGTAAATTGGAAATAATTACCTCAACTCATCCGCCATATAATTTTCTATTTTTAGGTATAATTTAATTTTGATTTGTCAAAAGGCATGGCTTGTATCCTGAATCATGAGTCAGCATTTTTATTATTTAATAAAAAAAATAATATTGGTAGTTATTTTAAAAATCTAAAGATCTTTTTTGTTATTGCATTTGTTGCTAGCATGGTAATTTTACTATTTTAAGACTATAGATATAGTAGTTTAAGAAAAAAAATGTTTAAAAACACATTTTGGCAAAAAAACCAGAGTTTCTGATAATGGATAATTTCGATGAAAATACGATCTGAAATGGACAAATACAGCTCAAGTACATAAAAAAACATAGAGAAATTAAAAACACAAACTTACAGTCTCTAATTTTCGGTTGGACCGTCTTCAGGAGAGATAAAGGAGGGAAACCAAGCGCACTGGTATAGAGACAGTTGGACACCCATATATATTTGTTATATATATATATAACAAATCACAACATAGTATAAATGTCATAGAAGGGCTGTGGGGACCTTAAAACATGTAAATTCGTAAAAATCTGAAGATCAAAGTTTTTCATTATCACTATACTTTACTTATAGCAAAGTAAAAAGTATTTAAAATAAAACTCTAAAAGTGATAAGTTATTCTGTAATTTACTAATAGAAATATAATTTTTTAAGAAGTTCAAAATTTTTTTAAAGTAAATCCATATGATCAAAAGATGAAAACTGCTGAACAACCAAGAGTAGACTTCAGTTATATGTACAAAACTAAATCACGTAGCTGTTTCATTTAAGGTTTATATTCACAGTATTCAGTGTGTTTGGTTAGAATGCCTTAGCATGTATTTGTTTATGAAAGAAGAGTAGAACAGTAGGTGCTCATGTAATAATCTGTCTTGTACTATTCTTTTTTAATCAGTTAAAAATATAGTTTAAAACACAAACATAACGATAACAAACAAACACATTAATTATAGGTATAATTTTTTTGCGTAACTTTAGCAAAAGTGTATATATATAAATAAGCGATAATAATGGCTTCATTCATAATGTAAGTGCGGGCTTTGAATTGTTATTATCACGTGTTGGGTCGGACGTAAACACGGACGGGCATTCATTATGCTCCCTACCGCAACACTTATTACTTCCACGCCAGAATCCTACAATTCCCTTTTCCCATTAATTCTGCCCACACTTATTACGATACAGTTAAATCATAACACCCAATCAAAGCAAATTTCTACTGCATTTTTACTTCCTATATTTCACTTTTTTTTTTTTTTTATTAAAGCTACTAAATACCTTATGGATTTCCGATCTTTCCTATTTGGCTTCGAATGACTTTATCTTCATTTCATTTTAAATAAATAATGAGAAGTAATTTTAAAAATTGCATAAAACACGAAAACAAAATTATTTATAATGTTAAGTCTCAAGAGTTGTTTAATTAACACCACGAGCGTTTCCCTTCACGAAAAACAACTAACTAATAATTCACTTTTTTTTTTTTTATGTAAGACGAAATTCGTTTAAATACCAAAAAAAAGTAAAACACTATTTGAGCAAAAAAATATAAGTCAGTATGAAAACTCTCACCAAAAAGCATATTTTACACAAAAAATTATACGGGTATAGTAACTTAAAAAAAAATTCTCCACAAAAGTGTATATACTGAATTTGTATGTTGTGAAAAATTTATCAAGGAAATAATTTCTGAGCACAATTCATACATTAAAAATCAACAAATAAATACATTTGAATTAAAACTTTCTTAAATTAAACCTTCAAAAAGAAAAGTTATCTATTTAATGGGCACTGAATTAAACTTCATTGTGGCAGACTGAATATATTCAAATATAAATAATTCGCTACTTAATTTGGTTTAAATAATCTATTCAAAGGTAACCATGTTTTTTTTAATATTCATGTCAGTAAATTGATGGAAAATTATATTGAAGTACTATGTATTCGAATAAAACGTTTATGTAGTTAAATAGTGATTTGAATTCTTTCCTGCTTGTTTTGTATAAAATAATTATATAATCTCCAAACGAATCTTCTTACAACTTCCTTACTTATCAGAATGATTTACGAGCTTAATATTTCAACCATCATGAGTAACACTGATGGCTAAAAAATCAAATTTCATAAAATAAAAAGTCCAACATTTTAGCTGCACTGGTAACTATTGACCAATGGTTGTCATAAAACTATAACCATTTAACCTTTTTAAAGTAACATTATATATTAAGTAAGATTTTGAACCATAATCATGAAAATATATAAAATAACTATTACTTATATTACTATTGTAGCTAACACTTTAAAACATGTCTCGTTCTATGATAAATATTTAAAAAATTGTAAATAAAAATCCGCAGTTTTGTAATAAAAACATATATATTGATTAGTACCATAGTTTTGTCAGATTATAAGAAGTTAGTTCAAATTTTAAAAATGTTTGCAGTTATAGTTGTAATGTAGTTTATAATATATATTGCATGAGTATAAAAAATAATAAAAACATACTAGTAAAACTAAATACTTTTTGTTTTTAATACTGACTACTTTTAAGTATTGAATATTATTTTTTATTTCGTTCAACAGAACTTTAAAATTTGTATTTTTCTATTAAGCTTAATACTTTGCATTATAATAGTATACTTAATATATATTAATATTATCACTTCAACGTGTAGCGTTGTTTTAGACGTCCAACCGGTTTTGTGTGGGCATCTTCAAGAAAGGTGATAATGGTCGAAGAGTATAATACACACCCTTCATCCTGGGTATAAAGCTTCTTCCTTATACCCAGGGTATACTCATTAGGGGTATAGCCAGGATACGTCCCCAGTACTCAGTCTAACGTGAAAGTACACAACGTGCAAACCCGGTCTGGCGTCTAAAACAACGAATTAAAGAGTATTGATTAGCCGAAATAATCTTCTTTTATAGAAATTTATTTCTGTATAATAAATGCTCGGGAATTCCAAAATTCCTCATAAATACAACATATGTTAAAAAATTGAAGAATTGATTACAGAATTCAATATAGGCGTATACTATAATTTTGCTGGTATATAACAAAAAGTATTAACTTGCTTCCAAATATAGTTGACTTTAAAAGTAAGTACCATGGTTTTAAAAGATTGAAATGGTTATTTTGTTATTTTTTATTGAATTACCAACTTTCTTTTTTAAATATACATAATGACAACACACTATACAAGACTAACATTTGGTTTGACGCACCTTATTCACAACTATGAAACATTTATATAAACTATCATTTTAAAATGATTAAAATGTAGACAAAGACCCTAAAATACATACATATTTTAATGAGTTTATGTATTTTACTGCAATTAACTGAAGATGGCTAGTTTATACTTTTAAAAAAGAATGAAATAAATATTTGGGAATTAGAGAAGACATCATCAAAGAAAATTTATTTGTAAGGATTATTAAAAATGCACTGTTGACTTTGTGGACTTCTTGTCTTTTGTTAACTTTTTAGCATATCCTTGCCGTGGAATCATGAATTTTCTTAAGCATGAAATTACAAAATGCATTGTTTTTTTTTGTAACTTAGGAGTCACCAGAGTAAATAACATAATGAATACAGTAAATAACGCAAAGTAACTGATTGTGCAATAGACAAAAGCTAAATGATTTCCTGTCAGCCAATGTTCCATAGTTTCAGTTTTAAACACGATTTAAAAGTGCTGAAGAGAATTTTAATTACCTATACTTGCGATGTTTTCTCTCTAAAGTATTTTTTTTTGTCGGGTATGGTCTGCTAAGAAAGATTTTAATGCTTTAAGAACCTAGTAAAGTACTCCTTCGAGTAATTTCTTTCGCTTTAATAGCTTTTTCGCACATGTTCTATTTTAATCTTTCAGATATCTTTCACAATATGAACAATGTGTCGCGAATATTTTTTTGATAACATCCTCTTTGGCAATATTCCAGATAGTGTTTTCTCCCATCAATAATAACAAATCTTGCATATTGAAAATTGTAAAAGAATATGTGTCATATTGGGCCATAATGGGAGATAAATTATAACTGTGGCCGTCAGTGGTGCAGTGTTTCTGCCCTAGAGTCATGGACTGACAGTAATTTGATCTTCTCATTGCCTATACATAATAGCTTTGTATAAATTACCTTCATTCATTGTTTATGAAATACAATTGGATTATCAGAATACTAAATTTAACAATATACACACCACGCTAACGGGATATATTCAAAAGAATGAATAATTTATACGGATTTGTTTTGTTAATGGTTTTGTTAATTACAATGCATGTAATAGATCATAATGAATAAAGAGAGGTCTGTTTTCAATGTTAATATAAATTTCTGTGTTAATGTAAATATCTTGCAATATTTTAAATAGGTTTAAAACTGCTAGTTGAAATAATCCTCAAAATATATAAAAAACACTTTCTCTTTAAATTGGATTGTTGCTGCGAGGCTTACTATCCACTGTGTTCTTATTGTTACAACACTTCAATCCCTATTATGATATTATTATAAAGTATCAATAATCGGATTTAATGATGAATCTCGCAGAATTATGATAATGATAACAGAAATACCAATGTTAATGTTCGGAAAATCCTTTGACAGATCTTTCACAAACTCAAATATGCATGGTATAATTATTATTACTTTAAATATTTTTCACCAAGATTTTATTTGTAATTAACAAAATGCTTTGCACATTTCACACAAATCCTCAACAAATATCAGATCGTTATAGATATATATGATCAAACCACGAAATGAAATAGGAAAACAAGACTAAGATCTTCCAACCGTAACAAGTGGTCTTCGTCAGAGTCAAAAACCCAATTGTCGAAAACCACTCGTTACGGTTGAAAGATCTTAGTCTTTTTTTCCCATTTCATTTTGTGGTTTGATCATTCATTGTTATTTCACGTTTTTATGTGAAATCTTTTTACATTTATATATATATATATATATAAAGTGACACAAAGGTGTGTGACGTTGTATCCGTCGTAAACTCCTGATTTCCTTTCAGCTTATGATCAGATTATGATGGTTGGGTGTTGGTTATTTCTATTCTATATTGCTGATCTTAATATTACTTTTCTTGAATTCTTTGTTAGTCTTCTATGTAAAGTAGCCTATGGCTTTATGCCAATAGTGGTAAAGGTTCCACGGTCCCTCTTGATTAATAAATATTGATATTGGACTCCAACGTCTTCACATTGAGACTCCTTGAAGCTATTGGTTTTGTAGAATTTGAAGTCATATTGTTGTTTTTACTGACGACTGTTAATTCTTCTATTTCACAATGGTTAGTTCAAGAGAAGATTTTTCTTCGTGATGACCTCTCGATAACATTATTTGCGACATGTTTCAACCATTCTCTGGTTATCTTCAGGCAAAGTTATGACCCAGACGTTGGTCTTTATATACTGGTTTCTATGAGTTTTCTCGGGAAATATATACGAGTAAAAATCACGAGTTCAAAATCGAAGAAGAGTAACATACAGAGTAAAGAAACACACTTACAAACTGAAATTTTTGAGCAATCCGTCCCTAGTAAAAAAGAGAAAGGGAGCCCAAGCATGTTGTAGACGTTTGGTCACAACAATGTGAGAGGTACTCGTATTTTTCATACTTCAGCACTCTAAACTTTAGTTCTTACTTGATTTTCCTGCCCTATTTTCATTATCCCTCACTTGAACCTTAATCTATAATTTTTCTTTCTTTTCTTTCCTCCTTCAGTTAAACATTCAGTTTTTCATTTATTCATATCTTAAACTAATTCACTACACTGTGTGTCACTTTGTATCTGTCGGTGGACGCTTCACGCCTGCACCCCCGTTTTTCCTCTTTTTTTCATATTCAGCTTTTTTTACCTTTCTCTGAAGATGGGAAAAAAGTAAAAATGATTGAAAATCATTAGTGTTAGTCTACTTTTTTTTGTTTTATAGTTGTAACTTTATTTATATATAAATAACTCAGGATTAAATATGACCATAACAGAAGTGGGAATCGTTTCAGAGAGAAATTTAGTGTCTGTCAATCATTGTTGAAGTTCTAACAACTTCCTGTCTAGCCCAGAAATTATCTAAATTTAGACATTTAGCTTCAAGAGTACCATTAGTGGATCATAATAAGTTATATTGTTGTTCTAAAGCTATTACAATAATCAATCATGAGTTTCATTTTAAATATATACGTAAAATATAACAACACCTTGGTTAATAACAGAACATAATTTATTTGATTGTTTTTTAAATTGTTATTCTAATAAATATACGATTTTCATCAAATAATTCATATCTGCTTTTGTGTATTATATAGCGCTATTATTTTTTAGAAATTATTCTATGAATCTTGCAGTGGATCATTGAAATAATAATTATCTCTTTTCTGAAGTACTGGAGTGATTTCCCTTAACATTTGTTAAAAAAAACATACCAACATATGAAAGTCACTGGAAGAAAATATAGAAAAATATAAATAGTTGACAATACTTTTATTTTTATTTTGTAAAAAGATTTGTACATAGTGTTACGAGTATGCTGTTGGATTTACTAACATCAGTTATAGACCAACACCATTTTAACAATTAACTAACGTCTAAGTCACTTATTCAAATAAGTATATCAGATGAGATAGACTGATATACAACTGACTAGCGAAGATCATTTACCATGTCACTGGCTACTGGTTAAATAGCGTGTGGCTGATATAGAAGACTCGACCCACCGTTTGTAAAAGAGAGTACCTATGTTGTGACCGTCGTACTAGGTAAGGTCTTTTCGGGTTCTAGGGATCCCACGGGTGAAGCCTTTAAGATCTTAAAAGAAGTTCTGAAGACATTAATCTGTTTAAAGTGTACTTTGGTTTTTCATTCAATAATTGACTTAGTACAGTGGTACTCCTTAGTACAGTCCTTAGTACAGTGGTAAAATAGTAATGACCCACCCCAGCTTCTTGGTCATCTGGCTGTCATCTCGACGTTGACTATGCATCCACTTGGCAATAGGAGTAACAACTATTAGTTTACTTCGGGTACCGTTTTACTTAGACTCTCATTCATGTAGAATAGAGATGACGTCTTACCTTCACATACCATTGTTACCTTCACATCTTACCTTCACATACCATTATTACTGCCAAGAGATTAATGGTTTTTCACTTATCTGGTGTAGAACTGCAATATCCACCCACATTCGAACTCCTCATCTATCCAACAGCAGTTACCTATTCAATTATCGGAAAGAATAAACGTTATCGATAGAATTACCTAATCCCCCCCAATATCATCCGTATCTTAGATGGGAGGCTCAAGTCCTTCTCGTTGCATTTCCTTTAACTTGAAGTAGTAGTTGTAGTTTCTTACAACGTGTTGTAAGGCACAAAAGTAGTCTAGCATTATGCCATAAGCACTTCTTTTTCCAAAGGTTGCCTGTATAACAAGAAGAGTATTTGACCCTCATCAGCTTCCAGGGGGTAAGGGTGACTAGTTGGCGAGAGACTTGACAAGTGGTTCTCACTATTGAAGTGGGGGAAACAGGGCACACCTTTTGTTAGCAAGAGGTACATTACTGAATCCTGAAGGATGTAGTATCCCTCGAAAGTGTAATTTAATAGTTCCTTGTATCCTATAAGACCAATAGATAGATGAGCTGCTCAACCCACCCATAATATCAACTGAAAAACTTGGGTCTGTATAAGCAATACTCCTTTAAACCGTTTTATATTAAAACTATAATTAACAAAAATAAATATGATTTTATTTTTGGTATGTTAATGAACCTGTCCTCTGCTATTTAAAATCATTCCAGTTTCTATAAAAACTAGTTGCATTTATCTTCTTAATAGCATATCATTAGATTTTTATTTGATGATGAGATACAAATAAAAAAATAAGATTTCGTAAGTAAAAAAGTATGGCTTGTTAAAATAAAATAAAATTATTGAATAAACTATATTTTATAATCCAAAGCGATGATCAGAAATTCTCAAACCCAGTCTACTTGACGCTTTTATTAAAACTTACAGTTAGAAACATATTTTTCTAACATCAGAATATTCAATGAATTCTGTCTTCAAGAATAGTAAAGTTTCTTACAAATACAATCTTTGAAGAACTCTAGCCAATTCTCAACTTGTATAGTAACTCTCAGATTCTAAATAGAACCTGAAAATAAAATAAATTGTTTTAAGTGTAATAACACTTGCATTAAAATTATTAAATAAATAAAAATACGTCATATTTTGTTATAAAACTTTATAAATTAGTAAGATTTCAAATCAAAAAGTTACGAAAACCCTTTTCAGTATATATCCTAAAACTGGCTATGAAGTTTTATAGGAAACCATTCTTTTGAAGGTTAAGTAATAAAAGAAGTTTACTTGTGTTTATAAAGACCATTTAAATCAACAGTTGAGTTTTCTTAATGGTTACTCTTAAAAAAATTGCGCCTAATGAGTGCTGAGCTAAATTTGAGTAATAGGATTCTTAAAATCGTAGCTGTTTCAAAATTTTTACTGAAACCAAAAGAAATTTGTTGTTCTTGCATATTTATTTTCTGCCAATCATTATTTATATCATTCCTTTTTCTTCCCAGTATCTCTTATATACATGCTCATGTAGATGGCATTATAAGGTGGAGAAATAATAACCCCAAGAGTTATTATTTCTTAATAAAATAATATTTTAGTTACTGAACCCACAAAAATTTAGATATAAATGTACAATAAAAATAATTTCTATATATGACTCAGTTATGTACAGTTTCTCTGTATTGTCAAAGTATACGTTTTTCAGAATTTTCTTACTTATTAAAAACGAGAAGATTTTAAAGAAAAATAGAAAAATTCAAGACTTACACCAATGAATGGTTTATTTATTCTGATAATTTTAATCATATAAAGAAATTAGAATTGATGCTACTGAGTTCTAATTTTCAAGGGGTTTTCTGTAATAATCAAGAGGGGGATTTTAAATTCATGATATCTGATGAGAAGATCGGAAGAAAATTATTTCCAGTTATTGGTACAAGAAGACGAGAATTATAAAGACCATGATGATAGCACTTCGGTCTATTCTGTTAAAACATTCAATTAGTAGACCTACATTTAAGTAGAATTATTATTTATTAAAATTAATACAATGTATACAATATTTTAAATTTAGAAGATACAATATGATATAAAATTATGCTTGCATCTTTGATAAGAGAAATTTTAAATTTAATAATTTCTGGGCAACCTTAAATATTAATACAAAATTACCAAAAAAATAAGTAACATATATACTCACAATATCTATTTTAATATGTGTCTGTACATATAGTTTAGAGCTGTAGTAGTTAATAATACTGGGAGTTTCCTCATTCGTATAACAATCAGTTTTGGCATTAGTAATGAAGTTTGGATCCCAGTTTTACTTTGTGAAACAATTTTTCGTGAAAAAAATGATAAGGATTAAGAAAAAACTTTGGAAGTTTCAGGTTGATCAAACAAAGTTTGCAAAAATTGAACAATTGTTTATGTTCTTACAAAAAAAGACGTTTATTCAGATGGATGAAGTCAAATGTGCACAAATGTTAGGGGTTATCTACAGGTTCTCGGCGATACCTTTCTGAATAATTATGAATACTTCATAAGGAAGGCAAGTATGAAATAAAACAAATCTTCTACCTAGAATCATTAAGTTTAAGAATAATATATATGGTCCAAGAGTCACAATACAGAGTTTTTTGTTGACAAGACTACAGAACTATGAATAATTTTACAAGACTAAAACTTAGTATATTCAAACGAGCACCTGTAAGCGACAAACTGTCAGAGTTTGTTAGGGAAATTCATCCATATCATTCAAGCTGACGCGTCTTTTCAATTTGTTCTTTAAAATAAACTATCCATGATATATTCACTACTTACTCGTTTTAATGCTAAGTTAGATTAGATAAAATAGTAGGAAATAGTTCAAAAAGTATTCATTTTGCACAAATGATTCACACAGTGATGCTAAAGGAAAATAAATGGAAACTTACAAGTCTTTTTGATTTATGAAAGGCAAATAAGTTTGTTTTACAGAGTAGGATGCTAAACCAACAATAGACATGATAGACTGGAACGGATAACTGTGCAGTATTACATTTAAAAGGAAGTTACTATCATACTGAATTGAATGAGATGTTAGCAATTCCATGTAGATTTGCAAAAATGTTTGGATGATAGTTTTAGGCAAAACTATTTTTATTTAATTTGGAGCTAGAAGTGTACCACAGTCAGAGTCGAAAAATTATTTCGGTTTTGATAAATGTTTGTATCTGGTACAAGTGATAAAGAACATTATAAAGCACTATGACAGACATTTTATCAGACTATAGACAGAAATACTTCATTTATCAAAACCATGTTTTACATTAAACAGAATCAGTAAAATATTTTGCCATAAAATTCCAGCTCGAGATAAGTGTATTGGTAAATTATATCAAAAGGTGATTTATCTTCGCCTAATTGTAAAGTGTGTATCTTGTGGAAGATGGAATCATTTCATGAAAATCAGAACAACACGTATCCACCAGAGAGGCCTTCACCACATGAGAAAATACCATAAAAAAGACTGAACCGAAGAAGTAATGCCTTCAAGGCTTAATGTTTACACATTAAAGACATATTTTTTTGCATTTTAATTTAATGATTTAACTTATTAACTTATTTTTAAAAATTATTACTATTTAAATTGTCAGTTTTTTTAATTGTAATTTTATTGTTTTGTGAAATGAATGAATTTTATACAAGATATTTAACATTTTACATTTCACTCATATAATTTCTATCATATAATATTGCTTCGTTTTAAAGCAATAGTGCATACCTGTGCACTATAAGGCTCCTTTTTGAATAAACTATAATTTTGATTTATTAAACAGTATTGACTGCATCACGACTTTAAAACTTTTGGAAACACATCTACTCACAGAGGCATCATCTAAAAAACGTCGAAAAATGACTTTGGGGGGCTTTAAAAATAGAAAATCCTTCAAAATCTCGAGATAAAATTTCTTCATGATAACTGTATTACACCTTACTTAAAGTAAAGTAAAAAATGCTGTTATCTGCCATATTTCTAATTATTCTTTATTTCGGACACATAGGACACATCACGTGACTCTTCAGTACGTGCTCTTTGAAATTTCTCTCCTCGTTTTTTCAATTGATCAAAATTAAAATAAGATTATCAGGAGAATACAGGGGGTAGTATTTAGAAATTCTGTAATCAGAATGAATTGGAGCTATTCATGAAAATTCTTAACTGTATATTTTTAGTCTTCTCACTATTAAATTATTTATTGGACCATTTTTATGTGAACATGAAGATTTCCGTTATCAAGCCAATCGCAATTTGAACTGAAATATAAACCAAGTGTTTGACTGTTTGACTAGAACTTGTTCCTTAAACTTGTTGTCCGAAACTGATGACCGTTTTTTTCATTTTTTAGTAACAGTGACTTGCTAAATGTAATCAATCTACGCTTGAATTTTATTCAAAGATCGGTAATTATGCTTCTAGATTTTTTTTAATATAAGGTGCCTTCATTAACTCTGAATGAAGAAAATATTTATAGACTCCTTAATATAGATTAGTGAAGAATAATACTTTTATAAAGTGAAATGGAGTACTTGTGGATTATAATATCAAGAAAGAATAAACTTATAATTAGGCACATTAGAGGCCTTAAAACTTGTATCATTGCCTTCACTGCCCTGACTAATTTATCACAATTCAAACTCCAAATAAAATCAGTCACTTTAGCTCACTTTCAATTAAAATGCAAAATAAGATAAACTTTTAATTAAGCCATCATTCAAAGCAAACACTCAAAAGATACAATGAAAATAATTAACTGTATTAAAACTGTCCATGTGATGTTCACCTCAATACTAATAACCATGTAGAATTTTACATTTTGCAAACAATCGCAATGTTGTAAGGTTACCAAGTATTACAAAAATAAGTAAGGTTCAATTTAATGATTGTATACTAATAATAAAATACTCGCAACCAAGAAGCAGTATGCTATGAACAATTCAATTAATTGATAATTGATTAATTATCAATTAATGACTGATACATGTAATAGTAATTGAATTATTTTATAATTTATTAATTATCAATTAATGATTGATGCATGTTATGGACCATTCAATTGATTGATAATTGATAAATTATCAGTTAATGATAATGAGAAGTTATCATAAACTTATTGTAACCGTTAAAAAGGTAATACTGAAAGTGATTAATGTTTTCATTTCAATATTTACACCTCATAGACAATATTTTAATTCAGTATCATAAACTTCATGTAATAGTATACGCTATTGTTTTCAGTATATCAATACTCAATGCCATGGAATTCAACAACAGATATTGGAACTAATAACATGTTACGTCCATCAAATTATTTTATTATAGTTGTATTAGAGGAATTCTTACATGAATATTATAATATTATTAAAATGAAATTTTCTAAATCTCATCTTTTCAAACATTTAAAATATTTGGAATAAGTAAAAATTCAAATCAAGCTATAATGACATATGACATATGATTATGATTTGATATGATTACATAATGACATATGATTATACCACATACAGGTGAACTAAAAATCAATGTCTGTTTTAACTACAGTTATCTAAACTGCATTATTCCAGATAACAAATCTGAAATAATTTCTTTAGAATAGACTTATAATTTACTACTAATGGAAATTAATAACTGTCATTTTTAGCGTAACAATTTTTGTTTGCAAATTTCCTGATATTGTGAATATTCCATCATGGAAGCCTAATACTAAGTCAATACTTAGTATTAAATTTCAAGTTGACCTTCGAACCTAAAATAAAATTTGTTCGGAACTCTCCCTTGTTGTGACCTGTCGAAGGCAAGAAGTGCTGGAGTGATTCAACTGTCTAACGCGTGGGTGCGCGCATGTAGCGCTGCTTTGACAGTTACACGCTGCCACTATTTGAACTGTGCTTATTTAGTTTGTTGTTAATTTTTTGGTTTATGTTTTAATTGTTTCGTTTTATTGTTTACTGTTTACCTGATTATGGCCAATGTGGCCAAAAGCTTGTTTCCATTTAGTTCTTTAACCTAGTTTGTGTTAGTGTAGTGTCAAATATAGTTTGTTTCATTAGGTCTCTTGAAGATTGTTTTCCTATGCTTGTCATGGAATTAGGTAGATTATTTTTTGAGCTACCAGTGAATTATAAGAAAATAATAAGGCAAATAGAACATCTTTCTAAAAAGATTATTAATGCTGAAGCCGCTGTGCTTTTTAACAACACTTGTTTAAAAGAAGACTTGCTGCCAGTATACACGAATATATATATGATATATATATATATATATATATATAATACAAAGTTTGTCTTGCTTACTATAGAAATAAAACTGGAGACATTAGATACACAAAGCATATGGATCATAACTTTTTTGAGGAAACTAACTACGGTATTCTGATTTTGATCGGTCTCCTTTTTTTGGGATCTACCGTCCATAAACAAAATGCCGAGGCATAATCTACCTCCCGGGCAACATTGGGTAGATCAGCTATATATATAGTTATATAGATGTGGGTTTGACGTCCACCAAGCCTAGTTTCAATGACTGTTTTCGTATACAGGTCCAGACTGAAGCAGATTAATGAGACTAATTTGAAAGTCGCTCAGCTTCAGAGGAAGCATTTATTACTCTTCTGGTTGGTAGATCTGCTCCTGGGCCTAACCTGAATGCTTAATTGTTTTTAGTCTTTTTTACTTTCTCGGTTTCATTTTTTTATTTTTATTTGTATTTTATTTTTTACAAGTTCCTTATAGTTTTTAATTTTATTTTTATTTAAATTTTTTCATTCATTTAATATTTATTTGTCTTTTATTTCTTTATCTCCATTGTTTCCCCTCCCTCCGAACTTTGACTACTCGTTTTGAGTGCTTCTTTTTGAATGCAAGCCAGTCGTTATCAGCCTTTGGAGCGTTTCAAATCTATCTTCCTAATGACAAGGCCATCAAAATATAGTAGTTAGTGAGTTTCAGTGATTTCATTTCTGTGTGCTTTTTTGAAAATTCTAGTTATTGTATATAGATTAGTATAGATCTCATAGCAGAAAAAGCTATTTACTATATTTAATATTGAACATCAAGAAATTTAATTAAATTTTTAATCAACTCCATTTTCTACGTATAACTGAAAAAGCATTGTTCACTAATGATAGGTTTAATTAATAAAAAACACTGCTTGCAGTTAAAAGAGAATCCATTTGCAGAAGGAATCAAGACAGTGGGGTGTAAGGAAGAGAGTCTGATTGTGATTCGCGTTTATTAGACAAGTCGAGCGAGCCAGACCCAGAGCTACTGTGACCATGTCTTCCATTTTGTCTAACCAGTTTCACATAGTTGCCTTTAAACTTGTTCCTCCTTAAACTCGCTTCATAGAAACAATAAACTTTCCCATTTCAAGTCCAACAATCATTTCCTTTATTTCTACGTCGACTAATCTTTTATTATTTTGATTTAATTTTTTTTTTCAAATAAAATTTTACGATAATTGCTAAATTTAAATAAAAGTTAATTCAATTTTTTTCAGTATTAATTTCAGAATGAAAAAGTTTTATACATTTCACAAGTAGACAATTTATACAACACAATAGTAGATGAAATATATATATATTTGAAGAATAATTATATTTTTCTTATTCCTTGAAGAATGTACTTTATCTGATACATATAGAACCACACTAACATGAGTGAGTCCAAAACTGTTTTGGATTGAAATTGATTAATGAGGTAAAGTAGTTCACAAACAGTTACAAAGTTACCCTTAGAACAGCTAAAATCGCTGTTCTGAACCAGTCGAAGCAACTACTGGCCCATGTGTTTATACTTAAAAAAAAAAAAAAAAGGAGAAAAGAAATGAAGAAATGTGCCGAAGCACATATGTGATATTACCTCCCACTCCTCTCAACCCC
Organism: Hermatobates lingyangjiaoensis; assembly: GCA_026182355.1. Classification (NCBI taxonomy): domain Eukaryota; kingdom Metazoa; phylum Arthropoda; class Insecta; order Hemiptera; family Hermatobatidae; genus Hermatobates; species Hermatobates lingyangjiaoensis. The sequence continues at coordinate 466,888 of JAPFBL010000217.1, read as the reverse complement.
TCACCATGATGTTTCTGCATCTAGTGTTTCAGTTGGGTTTTGACTAAGACCGCTTGTTACGGTTGAATGTTCTTATTCTTTTTTTCCCATTTCATATTGTGGTTTGATCATCGATTGTTATTTCACGTGTTTATGTGAAATCTTGTTATATATATATATATATATATATATATATATTAATGATCAAATCACAAGATTGAGTTGGGTTTTTGACTCTGACGAAGACCGCTTGTTATGGTTGAAAGAGCTTAGTCTTGTTTTCTCATTTCATATTGTGGTATGATCATTGATTCTTATTTCACGTGTTTATGTAAAATCTTTATATAATATACAAAACTATAGTTTATCGGGACTCGGTCAGTTCCTCAGGTTCAAATTAAACTTAAGAGTTTAATTTAAACCTAAGAACTGACCGAGTCCCGATAAACTATAGTTTGTTTCTATTCCATGGTCGATACTTTAATCAATATATATATATTATAATTTTATACATCCTATGTTTAGAGACCCTCCATCTCCAGTAAACACTTCATGCGATCTTTTAGTGGCACAGTATTTTTTTTTTGGCTTGAGGGTCTGCTAGAAGACGAGTACCTGACATCATACAAACTTGGAACTGGCCACTTAAGTCCTCTGTATAGGACGACGTCCTCAGATTTCTTCACTCATGTCCAAATTTAAGAATCAAAGTGAGGATTGAACTCAGATTTACCAGTTCAGAGACTAGCATGCAAGCAACTGAGGCACTCTGTCTGAAGTGATACAACTACTGGGCAAAATAACTACCACTAAAGCAGGAGATGTTTCCTACCCATGATGGTTGTCGTTGAATTATCAAATTAACTTTAATTGGTGAACTTCTAGATTTTTTTCTCAATGCTATCAGATATAAAAAAAAATTAATAATAATAACAGTAATCAGTGATATACAGGAAATATTTGAATCTTTTTCTTTTCACACAATATTTGCTAGTTAATCATACACTGGGATCTTGTATCATTACTGTGAACATTCATGTCTCATCAAATAACATTTATTTCTCTTTCACTTACCTTTATCTCATATCTTTTTCGCTAGATTTCCACCTTTTCTAGGGTCAAAAGAGACCCTAGCTTTTTCACTCCTGTTGGGCAGGTATGTTATATATATTATTATTTCTATGAGTTCAAAATCGATTAAGTGTAATATACAGTGCAAAGAAACGCACTTACAAACTCAAATTTTCGGGAAATCCATCTTCAGGAAAAAAGAGAAAGGGAGACCAAGGACGTTTTGGAAGCAACAGCTAGTAACCAGTTGTTGCGTTTACAACGTGCCTGGTCTCCCTTTCACTTTTCTCTTGAAGACAGATTGCCCGAAAATTTGAGTTTGTAATTGTGTTTCTTTACCCTGTGTGCTAATCAAATTCTTCGATTATGAACTTGTATTGTGTCCAGTTTGGATCGTCTTTCGTTTATTAAGTGAATATTATTATTCATAAATAGAAATGCTGTTTCTATATTCATTTCATCTAGTACTCGTATACTTTATTGTAATTTCAGTTATAACTGTAGTCTAAACAATATTACAAAGTATTAAACATGCATTTTTTACCTATAGTATTTTATTTGTCTCTTTTTTCGTGATTAGTTTGTTTAATTTTTCCCCATTCTGTAAAAATCTTAAAATAGAGTCAGTGTCTAGTTGACTATCAACATAAAGTTAAATTAAATTATTTGTAGAAATTAGTCAAACAAGCAGTTTGCATTTATAATGAAAAAGCGTTAAATTAACTCTGAATCAAATAGAGTGGTACAACGAAAGTCTCTTTAAATAAAGTCATTAAATAACAATTTAATCTAGAAAACTGCTGAACCTGTTTTATCCCCATGAAAGTCTAACAGTTGCCTTAGTCAAATGAAATTAAAAAAGTTTGTGTCGCCTACATAATTAATTTTAGATATTGATTCATCGAATACCCAATGCTTTTACTTGATGAATTAGTCCTTAATGGAAGCGGAGCTCAGGAGTGCAGCTTGTTTCGAAAATCCTTGCCACATTTCCCAAGTGACTGCCGCTATATGCACTCAGACTCCCGTCTTTCGCGTTGACTTCACAGTAAACCAGTCATCTTGTTCAATTAAAAATATATTACTTTTAATAAACCCAACTATTATATAATTCCATTGGAGTAAATATATAGTAAACTAATAATGCCGAATACTACTTCCAATATACATAATGCTTCGCGTACTCTGTACCCTAGAATTTCAAAAAAATTTTTTTTAGTTGTGTTGTTACAATCGTCACAATCATATGTACCCAGTTTTAACTATATCGATGGCGATATTTTATGTGAAATACATAAAAGTTAGATTCATGTATGCGTTCTGAGCATTTTTTTGCTGTTGAAAAAATATTTACCTGCAAAATAAATTATACCATTTATAAACATTTTTTTTCCTCAAGTTGACTCACTGTACCTAACTGCCAATAATTAAAGAGTTTTTGACCACTTAACACAATTTTTTACACAAAAATTAATACTAACTCTCAACTTATCAGTTATTATTTACGTCGTAATTATATTATTATAATATTGAATGTTTCTGAAATATTCTTATATGACAGTATCGTATGCAACATATTAGTTTTCTCATAATGAGCAAAGGAGTTTCTTTTTACATGCTTCAGTATTACACAAAAAGAATGGAGTTCTTAAACACACAAAGAACTATATATGCGATTTTGAGGTTTGTTAAATGATTCAGTTCATTAAGCATCCATGTAACACGCTGGATATTTCAAATATCATCTAAATATATAATGAAATAAATATACAGTTAACAGGTGTTTTCATTTGTTATATCAAGTATTGTATTTTTCATGCACGTCATAAAAATTACGAAAAATATATTCAAGTTTGTTTTATTAAAAATTTAAATAAAATTTCTGTTTACTGTAATGTTTATATAATTTCTAAGCCTTTGTAAACAAATTTAACAATCACAACTGTCTATCTATGGATTCAAGTTGAGTTCTCAGTTTTTAGGACTATTGAGTTCTGCAGTAGTCAGAATTTCTTTAAAGTTTGAAAAAAAAGCTTACACACACGCACATTCGCGCACATCAACACAGATTTAGACACAAATGTTTGCATGTATGTATTTTAAATTATGAGGAAAAAATACATTGAAGTCTAACAGAACATACTGGTTCAATATATCTCAATGCTAATCATAATTAGGTAAATAACGTAGTAGTCCATAGCAGAATGTAGTAGATCGATTACTTCATAACGAGTGTTATTATAGATTTTTTTAGCAAACTTTCAATACTGACCTTCAATAATATGAAAAATCATTTGGATTATTTAGACTTTTCCATACCATAAAATATATTACTTTAATGTCTATCCGATTATGGAGTGTAATTTTCACCTAAATATTTTTTTGAGCGCACTAATATCACTAGTTTATTGGGTTGTAAGAATATTTATGAGGTTTAACTCCATGTCACTGCTAAGCTTTTAGCACTAATTGAGTTAAAATTTGATTAATGGGTTTCTTTTTTTCCAGTATTAGATGAATTCTTTCTCGCTTCACCTTTAGCTTTGTACCCATTCCCCTTTACTTTGATCAAACTCTTTCACATCCACCGTGACAATCCTTTATGCATTCACAAGGCTTTGTCAAGTTCTTCATTAGTTTGTTAATGCGCCATTAGATATTAGTTGCCATGGAAAGGCAAAAGACCGTCGTTTTACTTTAAATTACATGCTTATAGTCAGAAACATTATTAATAATGAACTTACAACTGGATCCATTACTACTTGAATTCTATGGAACAGTTTACTTGATGGGTCACTTACTCAATTTAATTCTACAAATCGTAAATATAAAAATTCTATTATCTTTCACTTGCAAATCATTCATACCTAATGTAAGGAATTTTTGCGTCCATCTTTTTGCTTTTGTTTTGTTATCATACTGCCTAGGATATCACAACTACACCATATAAGCATAAACATTTTTAAACTACATGAAAACAAAAAAAATTACAAATAAAATTTACAACTTGAAAATTTACAAAGCTTTTGTAAATGTATGCTTTATTTATTGGGCTTTAACAATTTGTAATGACGTTGTATGTACTATTTCAATTGTTGGCACTGTTTTTGATTTCTTTAGCAATCTATATTCCTGCAAAAAAGCTATAAACACACGAAATAAATATCATCAGTTACGTATTAAGAACATCCATATTAATGATTTCTTTCTCATTCATTATTTTAATTTATGTGGACAGGATTATGATGAAGAAAAATAATAAAGTTGTTTTAAAAAATATTCAGAATAAAATACCTCTAAAACAAATAATTGTAAATAAAATTTTGTTATGTAGATAAAATTTTATCAATAACAACATTTATTCTTCAGAACTTCTATTTAAAACAGTTTTTCTTATGAAACTCATGAAATCGAAAAAAAAAGAAATGTGAACTTTATAATTGTTTAAATTATAGCATATGGATATCCATGACCTGTGCATGTATCCTCATAATGTATTTTTATAATAACTGTGTTTACAATGTCATAATATTTCTATCTTTTGTACTTCATTCCATAGATAAATTAAGGGTAATTGTTAAAAATGATTATTTTATTAATCTATGCAAACAATTATAGATAGATGTATGAGATTATACTAATAGTACAAGTTATGTTCATTATTTAATCTTTGTATTATAATAAATTATAATTCACTTGAAACATAGTATAGATAATTTATATTACAAAAAACATAACAGTGATTAAAACGAAAAAAATATTCGAAATAAGGTTATTATTATGTTTACCGTTGCAATGTGAGGAAGAGTTAATAGTTCGAGTAAGGATTAGTACATCATAAGTAAGACGAGATATTTTTACTTTTCTCCTTGATTCTATGCTATGAACCATTATAAGACAGACGAAATCGACTTCACGCCTGGCAATATTAATCATTCCGCTATATCATTATTTTAGTCTTTACATTTAAGGGATAAAAATTTCACAGCACCTTTACCCCTTAGTGATCAAGAGATAAAGGATGGTGAAGTTTTGTCGATAAATGTTTTATTCTCTAGAACTTTTATTCAAAGTATTTTTTTCCTAATAATAAAAAGAATTCTTGCTAGAAAAAAGGATGAGAGTCTTTTTTCCTGCAATATCAGTTGTCTGATAGAGTCATCATGTCGAGATTTGGTTAGCCGAAGGTTAATCGAACCTAGATTAGGTTTGATTTACCTATCTAGGTCAAAATCAAACTCGCAAATGCCAACGTTCTGGTTTTTGGACCAATTACAACTATATAATTAAAAAAACTAGATTACAACACTTTTTATACTAATACAAGTAAAAATATTTCTTAAAAATGTAAGGAGTTACCAAAGTAAAAATTTATTGGTTAAACAAATCATACATATTTGCATGACTGGGAGAATAGCATTATTCATATTTAAAGAGTATACTTATAATAGGGACCAGGTTAGCTCAGTGGCAACGTTCCGGTCTCTGGACTGGTAGATCCGAGTTTAATACCCACTCTGGTCTCGATTTGTTCACTTGGGAGGTGAATAAATCTGAGCACGTCGAAACTAGGAGAGGACGTTAAAGAATCGGTCCCGAGCCTGTAGAATTTCAGGTACTTTTTAGAAATTCTTACTCTAAATATACTTAGGTTGGGCTAAGTTTAGGGCTTTCATGATAGTAGAACGGATATTGTGTGGTATAACAAAGGTATAATGTACGGTCTATGTGTGTTCCTTGCGGGATTGCCACAGCAAACTGACCTATACATATAATATATGTCACTCTCAAACATTTAACAACACCTTATTTGTAACTTCTACATGAGTAGATTAAACTGAGTAAATTGAAGAATGTACATTAATAACACTATTGTTGGCTATCAACAAGAACACTCCGAGTGTACTTTATAGTTAAACTAGACTAGATTTCTCATATTTTTTTTTATTTTATTCGATTCTGTGGTTGATGTCTCCATCAATACATTTATCAACTTATATATATACTAATTTAGTTGTTGACAATTAGATCCAAATTAATATATCTTTTGCAATCTGACTCCTCGTCAAAAGTTGTTCAACAGTTTCAAGGCTTATTCAAGGAAGTATCTAAAAATTATTCACATGTCTTCTTTTTGCACCATACATTAAAAAGAAAAAGGAACTAAAATAAAGTCAAAATTTATTATGACATCAAGAACACACATGTTTATGTAAAAAAAGTACCATAACCAACTGGAAATGTCTGTTGTTCCTTGAGAATGCCAAACAGTTTTCGGTGCAACATTGGATTGAAATAAAATGCTATTAATTTGAACCTAATCTTAGATTATTAAATTACTATTCTGAACAATCAGTGGTCGGGAAGCTGTACAGTTATATATATATCAGTTTCAATTACTCTTTCCGTGTACACATCCTGAGGCAGATTGATGGGGCTAATTCGAAAGTCACTCTGAGAGCATCAGAAGAGGCACTTATTAGTCTTCTGGGTGGTGGATTTGCTTGTGGGCTTAACCCCAATCATTAATTGTTCCTTTAATTTATTTTCGTCTTTTTTAACTTATTCTGTTCATTTTTTATTTTTTATTTCTATTTTTCTTTTTAATTCAGTTTTTACAAGTTGTTAATAGTTTTTAATTTTATTTTTAGTTAAATCTTTTCATTCATTTAATCTTTATTTATCTTTCATTTCTTTATCTTCCTTTATTTCTCTCCTCCCTCCGAAATTTGGCAACACTGTTCGAGTGATTCTTTTTGAACCCCAGCCAGTCGTTATCAGCCTTTGGAGCGATTCACATATATTCCTGACGACGGGAACATCGAAAAGTAGTAGTTAGTTTCAGTGATCACTGACAACCAGGTTTAAATAAAGAACAGAAAAACATGAAAGCTCTGTTATTACACATTAATAGTAAACGTAAAGTAATGTAGAAATTTTGTAAATCGATAAAAATATATTTGTGAAAGAATAAATTAAATACAAATTTTACTATTCGTCTAAAATAAATGAACCCTGAATTTATTGTGAAGGAGATACGATTGAATTTATCAACCAAAAAAAAAAATATTGAAGAATACAAATTGAAAGAAGGAAGTTTCAAAAGAAGCGTGAAACTTCTTTAAGAAAGGAATCTGAGTTGCTCAATAAATCTCTTTCTCAATGTGCTAATCAAAATAATTCTGTTACTTACATTTTTCTAGGAAAATTCCACCCTTCCTATTACTTTAGTCATTAATTGAGTAATTACCACTTACCATTCGGACCTCCCCAGAAGGAATGGCCATTGTGCCTTTATATAATTTATCTGTCCACCTATTTATAGAATAGTAATTTTTATTGTTATCTAATGTAGTATTTCAAAAATTCTGCTAAAAAAAGGTCTTGAATGTGATTTCATAACAAAATACTTCTACTTATTATGGAAGTAGAAGTATTTTTGAATATTTTAGTTTATATATACTAAATTGAAGAAACTGTCCACACACACTATAAATCTTTAAATTACTTTAAAAGTAATTGGCTACACTGTTTGAGTGGTTCTTTTTGAACGCAAGCGAGTCGTTATCAGTCATTGGAGTGATTCACATAATTCCTGACGACGAGGACATCGAAATATAGAAGTGGTTTCAGTTTCTTCCTGTGTGTTGTTTTGAATATTCTAGTTCGTATATACTAAATAATATATAGGCGCTTTTGACAATTGAAACAATGAAGCAATCTGTGAACCTATATTTACTAGTTAATGAAAATATTTCAACTTAGTGTGCTGATTATGCTAATTTATAAGGTTTAAATTAGCATAAAATATACCGCAATATATTTTTATTTAATAAGTACTCAATAAAATCAAATAATTCTATTCCAGGTAAAGACATCAAATATGGGTCACTTCGATTGAAATTTATGAATTTTACTCCAATTTATTTAACAAACTTTCTACACTACTATTATATTTCCCTTGATCAACTCTAGAACTTGAAAAAAAACTATAAGCGAACTTTAAATTTAGTTTATAAATGATATGTAGACTCAAAGATGATTTTCCATTTATAAATTTCTGATAAACTAAACTACATACTATAAATGGCTACTATAATGTTTTTTTCCTAATAGTATAAAATATTAAAGTTTTATTTTCATAAAATTAATGTAGTTAAAATTAGTTGTAGTTTCATAAAATTAAGGAGTACTATTGAATCGACGAAATTTAAACATTAAATATTTTAGTTTTTTTTTTATGAGTTCAGAAAAAGTCAGTAATTTTAATTCAAAGATTATCTAATAAGTAACTTTAGGCAAAAGGAGAAATGGAAACTATATATTTTTTAATTAAAATATAAATAAACATTACTGAAGTGTTTGGTGAAAATAGTAAAAAAAAAATAATTTAGAGAAAGATACTTTAAAGAACACCTGGAGATAAATAATAGCAGAGCAAATGTATTTGTATAAGGCATTAGCAAATAACCCTTTATTGGAAGCTTATCCGTAAAATTAACCTTGATAAACTATTTGTATAGAAGACACACTACGAGAGCCAGATTAAAACTAATCTACTTTCCCAACTTTGAGGCTGTGGTCATCCAATTAACCAGTTTGGGGTCTATTTTCCACAACTTAAGCTAGGGTTCTATCTAAAGCAAACAAGCAGTAGATTAAATTAAGGCTATTGAATTTGGCTAAGCTACGTGTTAACAGTACCTTAAATTTTAAAGCAACTTGCAGTATAAATTAGCATAAAATATACCGTAATTTATTTTTATTTAATAAGAGGTCTTGTTGAATGCAATAATGGTTGTATTGTTTTTATTTAACAAATAAACAAATGTAATAATAAAACATAATAACTACAAACTATAATTAAATTTGTCACTAATTTTTGCTATGAATGTGCCATATTAAGAATTATAATATGTATCTCAATTTTAAGAGAATATAAATTATTGTGATCACGTAAGACTAAACGTAATTAAAGGGAAATAAATGTTAAAACCACATTTATAGGGACAAAAAGAACTTCGGAAAAGCACACACACACACACACACACACACACACACACACATATATATATATATATATATATATATATATATATATATATATATCAGTTGGGTTTTTGACTCTGACGAAGACCGCTTGTTACGGTTGAAAGATCTTAGTCTTGTTTTCCCATTTCTTATTGTGGTTTGATCATTGATTGTTGTTTCACGTGTTTATGTGAAATCTTTATATATATATATATATACATATATATATATATATTCAATAATTCAATAATATATCGACCGTTTGATAGAATAGGTGTGTTCTCTAATCGGGGTTCGGTCAATTTTCCAGGATAAAAAATCAAACTCTCGTTGCCACGAGAGTTTGATGGCAACGAGAGTTTGATTTTTTATCCTGGAAAATTGACCGAACCCCGATTAGAGAACACACCTAATATATATATATATATATATATATATATATATATATATATATATATATATTATTATATGATCAAACCACAATAAGAAATGGGAAAACAACACTAAGATCTTTCATCCGTAACAAGCGGTCTTCGTCAGAGTCAAAAACCCAACTGATTGTTATTTTACGTGTTTATGTAAAATCTTTTTTCGATATATATATATATATTATACCATGATAAACGAAAAACGGTCCTGCAGGACAGATAACAATTAAAATAAACTGTGACACAACAAGTTGACTATCGTCCCTCCGTCAATTCACTTCTTCTCCTGAGGATGACCGCTAGTACGGTCAAAATATTGAAAAGTGAGTCTTTGTTATGTTTCAGTCTATGTGTCACAGTTTATTTTAAGTATATATATATATATATATATATAAACTCCAAAAATTATTCTTGACCATAATATATATATATAATATATATATATATATATATAAATGATCAAACCACAATATGCAATGGAAGAAAAGACTTTTTATGAAAAGATCTTAGACTATGATCTTTTAGTCTAAGTTGGGTTTTGACTTTGATGAAGATCGCTTATTACGGTTGAAGGGTCTTTTTTCCCATTTCATTTTGTGGTTTGATAATTAAACCAAATAAACTAATAAATAATAAAACAAATTAATAAACCAATTAAAATTATTTGATAATTTTTGATTAAGTTAAGATATTTTTTGCAAATAATACTTATGATACTTATTTGTTTTCTCTAATATGCTTTTATTAAGCTTTTATTTGTGTTCATTTCTCCACGCTACCCGTCTTGTTCTCGTATACCAGTGGCACTATATATTGCCAATCGGGCCACACCCAGTGTGTGTCCGTATATGAATCGCATCTCATATCCTTTTCTGATTATTATAATACATCAAATTATAAAAACAATGTTCTGTATGTGTATGTTGTAAGTATTTTCATAACGTATTTTATCTATATATATGACTTTAAAATCGTTTTTGGTTATTGCTATCTGTAAACTATAATGCAAAAGCAATATTTCAACCATTGTAAAAAGTTTAGAAACGGAACAAAAATTATTTAACTAAAACTAGTAGTGTTCGCCAGAGTTACAATCGAACATCAGAGTTACAGACTCAGTCAGAGTCTGAATATGACCCTATCAATGACCAGAAGTTTTGGTTAAATTATGTTATTCCTACTTCTAAATTTTTTACTGTGCCTCAACCGTTGATGTATATATAATTTTTAGATTCATTCTAACATATTTTACTAACCTACGTCATTACATTATAGATATTGTAGTATAATTAAATATTACGTATTTTATTTGCATTAGTTATATTATGACCATTTTATTTCGTACACATTTTCTCGGTAAAATGTTCACCCTTAGAGTTCTAGTTTTGAATTCTAGAATAATATAGACGTTCACAAATACTATTTTACAAACAAAATAAGTATATGTTTGTAAATAAGTATTTTTAAGTTTTTATTGTTAGCATAGTAGTCCATATTGAATTTGTATAGAGTTATTTTAAATATTATATCCTTATCATGTTTTGTAGCCCTGATAATGCACACGTACATCAAAATGTTGGCGTAATACGGAGAAATTTATTTCCAATACCTAGCCCATATATATATCAACTCAAAAACAAAGAAAATCAACACACAGAGAAAGAGACACACTTACAAACTCAAATATTCTTCTGAAAATTTCCTGCCATTGTGTTTACAGCGTGCTTGGTCGCCCATTCTCTTTTCTCCTTAAGACGGATGATCCAAAAATTTGAGTTTGTAAGTGCGTCTCTTTCTCTGTGTGTTACTTTTCTTCGTTTTTGAGTTGATTGCGTCCAGTTTTTTGTATCAATCATTTTTTTTTGAATTTTGATTGATATATATATATATATATATATATATATACTAGAATTTCCAAAAGAACACACAGAAAAGAAATCACTGAACTCACAACTATATTTCGATGTCCTCGTCGTCAGGAATAGATGTGAATTGCTCCAAAGGCTGATGACGACACTCGTTATCAGCCTTTGGAGCAACTCACATCTATTCCTGACGACGAGGACATCGAAATATAGTAGTGAGTTCAGTGATTCCTTTTTTGTGTATTCTTTTGAAAATTCTAGTTTTTTTTAGTTCGAAGAATTGTTTCATCTAATATATATATATTATATCTATATAATAATATATAATATATATATTATATATATATATATATATATATATATATATATATATGGTGTTAAACTGAATTGCCTTAATCAAACCAAATTGCCCTATAATGTAGATGAAAGAATTTTAAAGACAATCATAAAAAACAATACATCTTGTACTAACCTCAGGATAAACTTAACATTATAATATATTACAAAAGCTCCACCACATGCAATCTCATCATGAAAAACCAAGAGACGACAATAGATCAATTAAAGAAAACCAATCTTGTGTACGAATACACTTGCCCTATTGGAAACTGTGAAGTCCAAAAGCATTCGTACATAGGAATGACGACCACTACTTTATCCCGCCGTCTAACTATGCACCTTGGAGCTGGAGCAATACGCGAATACACAACTATAATGCACAAACAACAACTCTCTAGAAATATGCTCACGGAAAACACCAAAATACTCAGACTTGAACAAGATCAAAAGAGGTTGCAGTTATTGGAATCACTGCTGATTCTGGATAATAAGCCTAAATTAAACAAACAGCACACAGGCAGCACACGTCAGCTCAAACTACTAGGGTGAACAATCCCCCCATCCTAACCTTAATTTATCTTTTTATCCATCCTTGTAATATTTTGAAACTCTAATGTTATCTAGTATTAGACATAGTGAAATTTATTTTTTTAGTGAAAATGTTATTTAGCTTACTGTTATGTTTACATACTTGTTCGATTGATAACAATTTTACTTCTGAAGATGGTTGGAGACAACCGAAACATGTCAAATGTTAGTCAATAAATAGTGATGGCCAACCGGAGTTTTGCTGAAATAATTTACCAGCTGAATCAAGACGATTTTAAATTATCTAGAAAATATGAAAAACTGCTCAAAAGAAAGGTATGTTTGATTAAGTCAATTCAGTTTAACACAATTTGTCTAAAAGAAGGTCAGCTCCCTATTTAATATATATATATATATATATATATATATATATGTGTGTGTGTGTGTGTGTGTGTGTGTGTGTGTGTGTGTCACTCTCTCTTCAAAAGTTAATTATCAAATTAGTCACATTCTGCAAGTATATACGTTGTTTAAACTTTTCTAGTGTTATTTATTCATAAAACTCTAATTTTTAGGGACTAATAGTGAGCATTGCCTACTCTGGCCATGCATATTACATTTATTTCCTTCTGAAATACAGATGGAATTCCAGTGAAAGAGAGAAAGTGAGACGGAGTTTGGAGGCTTAATGGCTTAAGTTTTCAGAGGTAAAGTACTCCAGTTAAGAATATTATAGCTTTTTTATTTGTATTGTCTATAATATGACAAATATACGTAATAATAAAATTATCATATAAGCTAATGTGCATATTAATAACATATACAAAGTTTAATTACTGATAACGAAAATTAGAGATAACTTGAGGTGCTTCTGAGAGAATCGAGAGAGATCTGCTCAGTGGATATGTATATTAGAGAGCCGTCATATGAATACGATTGACAAGCCAGTGGAACAATCACTGAGCCTACATTATTGATACGGGCTGCCTGAACCCAGCCAACTGCATCTAAATTTAACCACTTCTATCTGTCTAGTATTAATCGAGCCACTAACTCAACCTGTGATGCTTACGTCTGATGGGAAAGTTAGTCGATTTTACGTGTCATCTGATACTTTAGTTTCAATCTCAAACATCGAAAAGAAAAGTTAAACTTCAGTAGTAGCTATCACAGCAGCTTTCTGTCTGAGTCCTTCATTTGGTTATTATTTTGATATTTCAGTAAGATTTTTTTTTGCAATTTTATTAAAAAAAATTAAATTTAGCACTAAATAAAAAAATTTAGTCGACATTATTTATAAAATTATTTTTTTTTATTAAATCAATTTTCTAATTTTTTTTTCAATTTGGTTGAGAGCCAGATAAAGCCTCAACCACGACCAGAATATCGCAACCACGCGATGCAATGTCTGTGTACTTGTTTTATTTGTTTACATAAAACGAAAATTTTGAAAATTCTTTATTGAGGTAATGTGTTATGTAAGATGATTTACTTCTTAAGACTATAGCAGTAAATGCAAATGAACCATTAGTTATATGATTTGTTCTGCCTCAATGAATAGTTGTTTTGGTGAAGTGCTGTAATAAATCTACGCCTTAGAAATTTTAAACACCTTAATGACCGATGTATGGTGATTATAAAATCATACTAAGTGTAAGTAGTTTATTTGTAATTCTCCATAGGCAACTATAAAGTTCATTGAATAACTTAAATCTAAAGTTAATATAGAAATGATCCCCCAAGACGACTTAAGAGAAAATGGACGAGGGATCTACAGTCATGATGATCCGAATCATGAAACAAACTGTTTGGAAGAAAAAAAATGTTGTCTAAAAACAGTTTTTTGGCAAAAAAGTGTTTTTCCCATCATGCATAATTGCGCCCAAACAATAGGGCTGATTTATGATACGGGGCCCATTTTTGTGTAACTAATCAACTTGATCCATCAAAAATTCTGGACCGTAGGGTGGCCACAAAAATTGGATACATACTCACTCACCCACCGACACAAACACGGGAATCATAAAAAAAAACTTCATAAAACGACTTCTGGAACTTTAAAACATGTAATTCCGTCAAAATCTGGAGATCGAATTTTTTCACGATTACTATATTTTACTTATAGTAAAGTTAAATTATAGTTTTGTTTTTTATTTTTCATATAAACTAAGAACCATATAGTTGTTCTTCTTCATAGTGCTACTTAAGTTTCAAAATTCTATTATTATCTAATATCAACGTAAGCTATCGTTTGCAGGTTGCAAGGAGCATATTACAAACTTCCATGCACCCAGCCTTATTCAAAAACAAATTATCCTAAAAATTTGGGACATTGTTTCAAAGTTCTTCAAAATTTAGAGATAATTTCTTTTAACCTTTTCAATATCTTTTGTAACTGTTTAGAATCTGTATCAATACATTGATAGTAAATTTATAAATTGAATGTTCAATATCGTATATTCTCTATTTTACATTTACCAAAAAAAACGATTTACATAGGTAAAGTTATCACTTTTCTGGTAACTTTATTTTCATTACTTTACTAGTGGAAGTAAGTCAGTGGAAAAGTCGACACAAAAGTGTTCGGGATATGTTTGAAGTTAAAAGCCCTACCACTTCAGCCTTAGTGAGCAATCAGGGGTTATATTAGGCCAATAACGTTTACATGCTCCACTTGTCATGTTATATATTAATTGCAATTACCTTTGACAAATCACTGGCCGCTTCTGCTCTAAACTACATCCTTTTATAATTAGCAAAAATAAGGTCAAATTCTTTTTTTTGAAACATTTCAATTAAGTTCAGCTGTAACATTACTAGGCACTCATACGATCTACATGAAAGAAAAAAAATGAAGAAATTAATTTAACTAAATTAATGGCATTGAACTCATGTCTGACAGTATTTATTGATGGTAAAGTAATTCATGGGAAGCATTTATTTTTACTCGTCATATTCTATCCAATTCAAAAATGGAAGTATATCATGGAAAAATATTATTTTTCTTACTCGTATTCTTAGCCAAATAACGTTACAGCACTCACTTAAACTATCAGTCCATCTCAAATTAGTTTTGGCATCATTTAACAGTTATCAGATCCGATATGCACTACCTCTTAACTTGGCAATGAAATAAATCTGAAAAAATAAAGGCTACGTCTTTTACTTTTTCTTGTAAATGAGGGATATAGAGCAGTTAAAGTTGTAACTCGGTAACGTAACAGTTCTGTACTATGTATAACTTTAATTTTAACTTGGTGCTATTATTGCCGTTTTAAACTATCAACAAGTATTATTTACCTAGTATAATCTCATTGACTGATACACGGAGACAAATTAAAGCGGTTAAGGAAATTTTATATATATATATATTCAGGTATATATATATATATATATATATATATTTGGTGTATTGGTGTAAATATTGTATTGGTATATATATATATATATATATATATATATATATATATTATATATATATTAGTTGTGTAATCCGTAATTGTGTGGTATTTACTCATACTGGGGTAAATGGATAAATCAAAGTCTTCACACATAAAAAAAACCTTTTTATTCTACGCGTTTCGAACACTTAGTGTTCTTTGTCATGACATGAACGATGAAGACGAAGTGCTTGAAACATGTACAATAAAGAGGCTTGTTTTTTGTGGATGGAGTTTTTTATTTATCCATTTACCCCAGTATATATATATATTACTGTGTTCATTTTGTTTACTTATGATATACGGCATATATTATTACTTGTTTACTGTGTAATTACTTCTTTGTGCCTGTATTTACAAGTGTTGTCTTTACACGTATCGTTTGATCACTATGCAATCTATGCTGTGACCATAATAAAGAAAACAGGAAAATTGGTTTATGTTGCTTCCGCACCATTGAAGAAATGCATGCTAACAAGTTAGTAATAAACCTTGTAATAGTAAGTAACCTTGTAATAATCATAATTAAGACTCTAACAATCATAGTTACTGTAACTTATAACTAATATTTTTGTTTAATTATTTTGCATATACTTTACTCACGGTACAGAAGATTTCAATTGATTTCACAAACCTGAAACAAACAAAAAATGTTAGACAAATATATTACAAATATTACATAAGTTAATAAATGTTATAAACGAAAGTTAATATATTATATAAATGAAATAATAAATGAAGTTAAATATGTTACAAATATTTATAAAGAGAATAAGTTAACAATAAGGATACAATCATAATTGAAAAATAATAGATATATATGTATTTGTTGCCAACATATAGAAATGCACACACACACACACACACACACACACACACACACACACACACACACACACACACACACACACACACACACACACACACACACACACACACACACACACACAAACACACACATACACACACACACACTACTTATAAATAATTTATAATGTTTATAATAAATAACCAATAACATTATTCCCGTTAATGTTCTACGTAAAACATGCCATAACAGTAATTGTTCATACAATGACAACTAGGACAAACAATGGCTGTCAGTTGTTCAAATAAACTTAATAGTTAGGCAATCAATCAAAATGCTCTCAATATAAGCATTCTTTTTTATTGAAATAATTTCAGAAACTAACATGCAATCCATTGAACATAATGAATTGACATATACTATCATACTCATTTTAATATGGTTACACACCATTATACAAATTCATGTAATTGGTATAATTGTAACAAAGCTAAACTAAATAGATTAGTAAGACTTCCTATTTAATTATAGTAATATTGCGAGAAGAATTATCAAATACAAAAGAGTTCCTTAGAAGTTGATTGCTTTAATAACATGTTAGTTATCTATTTTAATAGTATTTAGCTAGAACATTGTTAATATAGCAAGTTAAAACTGTATTATTTATTTAAAAAAAGGTTTACTTAGCGTTTAATATGGAAATAATATTAATCAGAGCATCAAAATTGACCTCCATTACCTTCCCCTAACCGCAAAAGGGTTACCTCAATTAAATCCCTTATAATTGCTGAAAACTTAGCGGAGTTTCTCCAAACAAACCCTTTTAATCCCTAAAGTATCTGCAAAAAAAAAAATTAAAGTAGTAATCATTTGGGATTTTTCATTTGCCTTAGTATGAAAGTTTTCTCTCAATCACACCACCGGTATATCTGGATCCACTTTAAATTTTACTTCTGGCTAAGAGAGAGGATAAGGTAGAAATAAATTATTTTATCTTAACCGTTTACTTTATAAATATTACATAAGCGTTTCTCATATCTTAGATTATAACAAACATTGGATGAATGAATGAATTAATTAGGTATTCCTTTCAGGAAAGGTAGCTCACGGAATTACTCAATGAAAATATAAAACTATTACTTCTTAAAACGAGAAGGTTATTGTGACAATGAAAAATATGCAAATGCAATAGTATATTTAAAAAGAAATTCTGATTGTGATAATGTATTCTATAGTCACTGACTTTAACTTATTATAAGAGGTATAAACTATAATTACATTATAATTACACAATTAATTACTTACATTATGTGATTTTAAATCGAAAATGGAGTTGTCAATTCAGAAATAGAAAGCTCACACCTCTCATTATTGCTAAAAAAAGTGGAATAAAATAATTCAGGAATATAACAACTGATATTAGATAAGACAGTTAAAAAAACCATATAGCAGTAGTATATTACGACAAATGCTGGCTTTAATAAATTACTTCTTCATTACTTGTGCAATCTGCTATAGTGCAGTATTTATTCATGATGGAGATTTCAACAAATTACGTCCCCACAGAAAAAATGTTTATGTCAAAACTAACTATACGGTTTGAAAACTTAGTATTCTTCTTCAGGTTTACATCTGCACTGTTGAGACTTTATCAAAACAGGGGCCTAGAAAGGACTTCCTCAACTTGGCCGATGTAAACCTGAAGAAGAGCACTAAGTATTTCGAAACGCACTGTTGGTTTTGATACAAAACTCATTTGTGTGGAGACATAATTTTTGAAACTCGGCAACATTACTTCTCATTTATATTGTGTGAATATATTTTGATAAGACTATTGGAAAGCATTGAGTCTTAGATCCATTGAGTTATATGAAAGATGAATGGAAAACATATGCAAGACAAAATCTAAAATTTACTCAATTCAAATTTTAAATATTCGTCATCATCAGAAAAAGAAATAAAACTGTGAGAGTCAAGTTAGTAAGGAGTGTATCATTTTTACAATAGCAACTAAAGAAAAAAGAAAATAATATAAAAAAATTGATAACATATTAAAAAACTGGAAAATCAAAAAATATGTTTAAAAACAGTTAGAAATTTATGTTGAACCAGAAAAGACAATGATGTGACTCTTCTGAAGATCTCAAGGAGACAATAGTTCTAAAGCTAGCAATGGCATTAAATTGTCTAGGCAAACATGTTCATAAAATTGTGCCCGTGAGAATTTGAAACATTATAATAATCATATTGATATCCTTATCAACAGAAGTGTTGTCATATAAACTCTCAGATTGCTGGATACTTAATCACCTTTAAAATCAAATACAGAAAGTGCAGTCCAACTAATAAAACCTATTCGGTAAAGTAAGGAAATCTTAAGGAAAGTAGCGTATATTTGATTGTTAATAAAAAAAAAACAGATATTCGGTTTGATAATGGCATAAATGAAAAAGGTCAGGAAGTTAATGTTGATCAAAACTACGAAACATTTCAAAGCTAAGGAGGGTGATGATATGAAAAAAAATATACGTTATATTAGGAGGTGTTTAGTTTAACTCCTCTCTGAAAGTTGATGAACTCAGAGAGTAAGTAAAAAGTAGTAGAAAAACTCCTTAACAACGCTAGCTTATAAACACAGGAAAAACATTTATATCAAGAAAAAAAAGTATTGCCACAAGTCTATTTTGCAATTAAACTGTTGTAACCAGAAAAACAAATGAACAGTTAATTAAATTAATGAGATATCTTGAATAAATAAAATGTCTTTCTTGAACTTAATTAACATGAATATTTTCTTGTTAGGATTGCTCTTTGAGGGTTTCATAGGAAACGAAATAGATTCATCTCGGGCTTAGTTTGGCTTTTAGACAATTAAATTTAAGTAAGTTACAGTAATTATGAAAGAAAAATCATTTAAAAATTATTGATTTTTTTTATAATAATAATATATGTATAGCTGGTTCTGTGCTAGAAAGTTGCAGTAATCTCAGTTACACTTACTAAGGAATCAGACTGATGCTATGGACATAAATTAAAGCCAATAATGTAGAGAAGCTGTATAGATTGTTTCATTTCTGAAAAAGTATGAATTCTAAAATTTTCTGTTTTGTGGTGGTTACTCTCTTTAATAATTATATCAAGCCTTCTTGATCGGAGAGTGGTCGTCATAACAATGTCTGGGGTGTCCTTGGCTTTCACTGTCCCTAATGGTACACATATAATTTTACACCAGATTGTTTCCCTTCAATTTTTGACTTATTATTTTAATAAGTCACTTATAATAGGTGACCAGTATTACTTTTTTTTTTTCTATAAAATGCATGTGAAAAGTTGTCCTAAGGTGTTTTTTGAGAATTATTTGACATTGGACTAAATTTCAATACAGAAAAATAGTATAGAATTTATGCGATCAAGACAAGACAACTTTGGATATATATATAACATTCAAACTGCAGTTGTTGAAATCCACAGACTATTTTTCTTTGTAAAATAATTTGTAATGTAATACTTAGTTCTTCTGTTTCAAAATTTATACTTCTATAAGTTTTGTCAAAAAAATTTATACTCACTAACCTATTGTCAAAATTTCTATTGTAATTTTTTAACTGTAACTAATTGCACTTTTATGTATGTTTGATTTTTGAATGATTGATTTATTTCTTATATTTCCTCTGTTTTGTAGGCATATAAAAAACGTTTTAAATAAAGACCAAAACGTTGGCAATGAGAGTTTAATTTTGACCTGAAGAACTGACCGAGTCCCGATAAACTTTAGTTTTGTTTCTATTCCACGGTCGATACTTTCATCAGTATTTATATATATATATTTTATACTTGGGGAGCTGACCTTCTTTCAAACATATTTCATTAAATAGTTTTCTTACTTCTATTCTTTCGTATTTACCTGAATCAGAATAGTTTAAATAGATTTGGTGAGTTTGAAAATGGAGTGATCAGAACTTATAAAGCATATTATTATTATTATTTAAATATAGAAAAAATGCTTGTTCTTTTTGAGAAAGTTATCATCTTCTGTAGTGATTGGAACAAAACGTATCATAAATGATCAGAATGATTATATAAAGTAATAAAAAAATAAATGTGGTTCAAATAAAGAAGGACACATTTATAATGCTGCGACACATAATTAAATTGTTATATATAAATTATACATGTATTACTGATATACCAATATAGAAAAAAATAATATAAAGTATCGTAGTTGTATAAGCTGTTTTATAAAATATGTTAGCAAAGCACTTATTCATACACTCATAGTCAAATTAACAGAACACATGAGAAAATTATTTAGAATAGGGTAAGTTGGTGTATACAGAATTGATGTATACAGTTAGTTATATACTGCATTGAAATCTAAAGTTTTGAATTGTTTAAAACTTGAAAAAACATCTAGAAAGTTTTAAATGTATGACAAGGGATAATAAATTTAAAAAGTATAATCTTAATGCCTTATTATATGATTTTAAAAGAAGATGACAAGACTAAGGTTGGCTAAAAATTAGATAAAAGTGGTCTAAATAAAAGTAAATAACTAAATAAATGAAACGAACAGCCACTATATTTGATAATATATAGATTGTATCATCAGATGCAGGTTATTGCATGGTATAATTTTTTTGACAGTCATCTTTCACTATCTTGTTTCATTAATTTTGTTTGAGCTTTCCATATTGGATGACTTTTTGTTGATGTAAAATAGAAAAATGAGCCCTACAAAGAAAGAATAATTAACAGAATTTGCATCATCAGAAGCTTTTTTTTTTTAGCTGTTTCAATTGTTTCTTCTGTCAAAAGACAACAATAAATATGTCAAATTTATTTTTTAATGTTTAGTTTGAATTATGACATATATTTATTGCATTTATGTTATTACTTCGAATAACATATGTCCATATTGTTTGGTTAAAATAAGAGTAAACTACATGAACCAAGGGAGCCAAAGTGGCAAGTTTTATTTATATTTTGTTAAGAATATACAGCGGAGACCAAAGGCACATCTCTGAGGAGACTATCATCTCTGAAGAAGAGCTAAATTTTCAAACCTTCTACCAAACCAATGGTTATTGAAAAGTATTTTCTGATACATATATATAAAACAAAGATGTATGTAAATTAAAAAAAATAAAAAAGATATAGAAAGGTAGATAGCTTATAGGTTGAAAGAAAAAACTTCTTTTAATTGTATTGCTCAAAATTAGGCCCTATGAAATAAGGGGAAAAATTACTGTAAAATATTAGAAACATAAAAATTACAAACATTTCTAGAATGTTGGAAAATTTAAAGCAATTCTGAAAAATATGATATTCATTTTTACAAGTTGCTTAAAAAGTTGAAGAGTCTACAATTAAAAATTGCATATATACATTTAAAGAAAGAAGATAAAAAAAAAGGTTGAATTAGAAAAGGGTAAAAAAGAGTGAAAGTTAGTGAAAATAAAAGCGAGAAAAAGAGAAAGCCCAATTTTAAAGTACAGTGAACTTATCTCTTTTTTTAACTTAGAGAAAAACATTTCTTCTAATAAATTTTAACGAAACTCAATTAAATAAATTACTTTCTATGTACTTTGTTTTAAGGTCTTTGCCTTACAAAAGTTACTTTATCAAACTTAATGTTATTTAATAAATTCCCCAGACTCTATTCAAAATACTGGTTATTCACACCAATAAAGAAATATTTGTTTCGTTTTTGTTAAATGTGAAAATTACTTAAAAATAGTTAAAAAATCAATTATAAACCACTGTTAGTAATATATTGAAATTCAAATGAAGTTTAATTATAATTAGCCTAATTGCTCCCATGTTCATAATTGTCTTTTAATTGTGTAGTATAAGTCACATTTCCTTATTTTAAACTACATTTACTCAATCTACACTAAAAAGCAAGACATTTAGCAAAAGCGATAAAAATTTTGGTACAGTCTAAAAATTCTTATTTTTAATAAACGTATTGTAAAAAGAAAATGAATTCTCAATTATGCTATTTGATTTTTGTACCATCTTTAATTTTGTAAAATACGAATATGATGGATAAGAAATTAACAATGAAATTTTGAAAAAAATAACTAAAGTATGTGATTAAATGTCACAAACCTAACGTTTCTGGAACCCAAAATAGTGTAAATAAACTGGAATATTGATCCTGTTCTGTTATTGCATGGCATAAACTTTCATCTAGATGTATTATAATTTAGAGAATAAAAGTTTTTATCATATACAACTTAAGTTATTTTCTATTGAGCTAAAAATTTCATAGAACCAATGAACTTGCACCTGTCAATAGTACGATCAACATTCTGTCACAAGGAGATGATTTGTTGAAAAGACAAAGTGAGAGAGATGTATGCAACCAGATAAAATGAAATGGTATAAGATATCTTACAGAAATAGTTACTAGAGCCACTATTAAAGATGGCTTCTTCCCATACAAACAATATTATTAATACATCAAAATATTTATGACTTCTTAAAAAATTGTCATTAAAACTCTTGGTTATATTATGTCAAATTAAATATTTCTCTCTCATTTCACGCTATTTTTGATAACATCTAGATCAGGGTTTCTCAGCCTTCCTAGCCCCATTCACTTCTCTCGTCATTTTCCACAATCCCATTCCCTCACCCCCTCTTCTTTCCGAAGTATTATATGAAAATTTACAACTTTACATTTATCATGTTTATAATAGAGTATTACAAATTAAATGCTAATTATAATTGTTGATGAATATGTAAAATATTAATTCAACCAAAATAGTATATTTTACTCACTCTGTAAACTTCCTGTGGGCATAATAATTCACCCTGAAAACCCAAAATTCAACCCTGGGGATGAATTTAACCCCCATTGAGAACCCCTCATCTAGATGACAAAGAGTTGTTGAAAATGTCAATTCGAGTGTATATTCTGTGTAAATACGAGTACATCACCAGGTTGCCAATTTATTGAATACTTAAATACCCATTTTAATAAGTTTTAAGTACTATAGTATTCCATCTTTCATAAGCATGCAATAATGTTTTTTTTTCTTATAATAAAGATAGAAACTTATCAGAAGTGCCTTGATAAATATTTGGTAAAATTGTGTTATTTTTAAGCTAACAACAGTTATTTCTTGGAAATAATTATTTAAAAATTGTAAAATATGTTTTTTTTACAAGAGTAAGCAAATATTCTTAAGTACAGAAACAACAAAAGAAATGATATAATTGAAATAGAAAAAACTGTACTGCTTTCGCTTCTATTGCTAACATTTTATAAGAAAGGTTTGAAATAAAAATCAACATCTAAACTACACTAAAGAAATTCAGTTATGAAACAATGACGGCTCAACTAAAATATGTTGTCCACATGAGAGTCAGGCTTGCCCTTCTTTATCTATAGATTTCCTAAAAGGTTACGTTATAGTTTGCATATGATACCGACCAATGTACATGGTAACATTAATTTTTATTCTGCCCATACTTGGATCTGACCCATTCCGTTTATATTGGCAAAGCGTTAAACTGCGATGTATGACCAGTCGGCAACATAGCTACAAAGCTCTTTTATTTTAATGTCAAGTGATAAGGTTTTGCCATATTATCAGCAATTGGGTCATCTTCTAGACCAGTGGTTTCCAAACTCTATGTTACTACGCCTCCCTTAAAAATATTTAATCATTTGGTGCCCCCACCCTCCCCTGAAGATTTCATAAAATAAAAACACAAATATTTTTCCTCATAAAATTCATTCATACAAACTAATAGAAAACAATATTATATTATTGTTTTTAATGAGATTGGTGTGCTTTTCTATTAGCACAAAGTTTATCAAATCTTGGTGTTTGTGATGATATAGCTACTCGTAGCTCTTTTTCCACAACTAAACGGGCTCGATATTTGGATTTCATTGCAGCTAAGATAGAAAATCATTTTTTACAATGGACTTCTTATTTATAAACCTCTTCATAATAGATAAGTTCGCTGTATAACCTATTGTATATATTTCGACTTTAATTAGTAATGTTGGCAGCAGATAGGCTATTCCTGATGACCACTCTAATATTTTTGGACTTCTTTTTTTTGGCATACCAACAATATTTTCTTCATAAACAGTTTCATATTATATATTTTTTTTTTGAGTAATCTATAACTTAGACTCTGTATTAATTTTCTTTATCTGAAAAAACTGAAGTGTAACTATAGTTACACTTAACTATAGGAAAATTAAATCGTTTTCGTAATATGTAATTTTTCATTAGAGTTGGAATTGAATTATTTCACGGGCAACTCCGGATAGATCAGCTAGTTGTTGATGAAAAACTATCTTAAAATTATAGTAGTATTTTTTTTTATTGTTTAAACGGATCTCCTACGGGTGATAACGTCAGCCATTTACCGGCTGTTTGTTTGATCAGTGATTCTACATGGGGAGTCCTATATTTTGCCTAACTCAAGTGCATTTCGAGTAGGGATCTTTAACGAGTACCTGACATCGTACAGGCTCGGGACCGACGGCTTAACTTCCTCTCCCAGGGACAACGTAGTCAGATTTATTCTCTTTCCACGTGAATAAATCGAGGCGAGGTGGGGATCGAACCCCAGACTACCAGCCCAGAGTGGTACGCTAGCCACTGAGATAACCTGGCCCTCATTGTAGTATTTACTATTTCCGTAAATTTCCGTAATTCAGGCAGTTTCAAGTAAAACAAAGTTAATACTCACGTATTGTGAAAGTAGTAAACATGATCGTGCCTGTAAAAAAAAGCCATCGACATCGTTTGTAATTGTATGTAATCTAATAGCAACTAACACCATGACCTTTAAGAAAGAACCAGTTACGCAAATTTCTTCAAATGTGTGTGACGGTAAACGGTTTGCAAATATGCCAGTGTAAATGTACCTATAGACAGATGAAATTTTCATAGATCGCCTTGAGTGACGCTGGCTAATTATTGTATGTGCCATTTTAAACAAATTATTATTGTAAATAGACCTGGCAGTAAATCTCTGACATACTGTAGATTTGTCAATGACTGATTTGTTAAATCTATAAAAAATTGTCCAGATTGATTCCCTAAGAAATGCCTTTGAAAAAGAATCTTGTTTGGAATTTACATGAATAAGAAAATATTTAATTTTGTAAACAGGATAATTAATATTCTTGATGTTCATACAAAATTAAATGGTTGGAATTTCAGTTCATGAAAGTCTATCTATAACTATCAACTCCCTCAATATTCATAGTGATTACTAACAACGCTACCAAAGCCTAATACATGAGACATAAAACTTCAACAAAGGATATTTTCTCACCAAAATATATAAAGAACGAATATACAATCTACATCTATGTAATAATGGTATGTACAATAAAGAAAATGAAGAACTTTTTACATTGAACGAGACTACTTCAAACACCACTTAGATTATTCTCTACTTTTTACTTTTCTACCTCTGATCTCATTAACTTACATATATATTCACATATTAATGGCAAACATATTTTTTTTACGTAAAAAAATATATTTTTACATTTATGAGTAATTTTAATAAGATTTTTTTATAATTTGAATACATAAATTGTTTTTTATATATGAAAGGAAATATGATATGGACGGTTAAAATGTAGAATGGACGTTTTTTTTTTCTTTAACTTCATAGTTCCAGAGTATTGCCTTCTTTGGCATTATTATGAAACTAATAGCATAAATAGAGAATAAATTTCCGGATCATTTATTAACTATAAATGTATTTTTGCAATAAAATGTAAAAATGTTGACTTGTGACTAATTCTCAAGCATTGTGGATAAGATGAAGATAAGCATCGTTAGCTCAAACCACTTTAGCTCTGTGGTTGACGTACGCGCCTCTAGACTGGTAGTCCGGGGTTCCATCCCCACCTGGCCCTCGATTTATTCAGGTGGGAGGTGAATAAAATTGAGTGTCCATTGAAGAAGATGTTGAGCTTTCGAACCCGAGCCTGTACGATGTCAGGTACTCATTAAAAATCCATACTCTAAATGCACTTGAGTTAGGCAACATTTAGGACGTTATCACCCGCTAGGAATCGGTTTAAACAAGATTTATCAAAATCGAGACATAATATATAGATGTTTTAATCTAAAGACTAATGATAGATTCAAGATAAAGGTAGATTCAAATAAGCTAACACAAGAACAATTACGATATTAAAATATCTAGCACAACTGAAGTTGTGACAATTATAAACTGCCCCCAGTAAGCTGGGCCGTCACCCACATTGTGGTTGTTAGTTGTAATAACCTACTCTAAATAATCAAGGTTTTGATAAGGAGAAGCAGACGACATGGCTATTATATGCAGAGAAATGTTAGGTGCATTTAAGATAGTAGAGAGGTTATGTGAGGTTATCTTAGGTATATTAGAGGTTATCTTCTCATCATGAGTGACCTTAGTTTGTTAAAAAGAGGGAAAAAATAAATATCTGATTATAAATCCAGCTATAACAGTTTATATTCCTTTCTTAAGATGAAGGAAAGTAGCCCTCAAAGAACTGTTAATTCAATATACTGAACAAAATTCTCAAACGGTACGTAAATGTCTTGGTTCTCTGTAGATGAAAGACTAAACTGGAAAAGCCTTGTAACAGATATATTGGATAATAAACTAAGACTTTAGTTTATTATTAGTAAAATTGGCCTATGAAACTGTTTTAGATCAAGAGTTTAAATGTATTATACATTTTAAAATAGATATAAGCAGAGTAAAACAAATTAAACCCCTAATGTACTATCTATGAGTTTAATAATACTCTACCTGAGTTTCATATTACGTCTAAGCGACAGCTGCATTAAAATAAAACCAATGCTCAGAAGATTATCAATGGATCGACGTTATATTTACTTATTGTAAAGTAGAGTGTAAGCTACTCGTAACTTTTTGCTTTGCTATAATTAAAACGTATATCGATTTTGAAGGATTTAAAGATTTTGAGGTCCAGAAATTACTTTTTTTTTTTTTGATGATGTCTGCGCTGGTGTGTCATGGATGAGTAGATGTGTATTCAAATGTTTCTGAGTACACAATTTTTTTCAAATATCAAAACATCAATACTTCGACATATATCTTGTTTTTTTACAATGCCCTTCGAAGATTTTTTACATGGGGTCCCAAAGTGAACCCAAATGATCAACTAAATTGAATGTTTTCTGATATAATTAAAAGGCTCTAATTTGATATTCTGGCAGTTCATAAATAACAATGAAAATAGTGGAAATAACTCAATTTTGACATGAGTATCTGAAAACAAAAAAATACCTCTGAGTGAGTTAGTAAACAATTTGGAAATGTTTGGAACCATTAAAACATCTTGTAGTCTCTAACATTTTTGCATTACATATCGTTTTGCTTCTTTCATAGCATTAGAACTGTGGAAACATAATATCAGTTAATATTATTAAGAATATTCAAATCGATGGGTGCTCAATGAGTTTGATATTTTGTTTACTTGTATTAAGATCCATATATTTTCATATTAACACGATCTAAAAAATCTGGAGTGGCCTACACTCAAATTTACTAAAAGTAAATTTAATATCAATCTTCTTGGGTATATAATATATAATGTCTCATTTGAGCATAATGTTTATTAGTCTTTCATTCCTGAGGAAGCACAGATAGTGATTGATCGACTTATCAAAATATAAGCTTATTTATGTATATCACACCACTGATGCAAATAATCTCATTAGTATTACTACAGCAGTAATAATATTTTTGAAAAGCCAAACTGAAAATTTCTTGATACGAAATAATCTCCTACAAGAGAACATGGCTTTTGTTCAAATAGCCAGTAGATTTCTTAGATCGTTTACTTGACCTCGTTCTATATTGAATATTTAAGTCAAATTTTCAAATTTCATACGAGAAAATACACTTATTTTGTCTGAAAAATATCGAAAAAAATGTCGTTTTAAGATAATTTATAATTAAAGGTGTAAGATAATTACATTTATTAATCCTCAAACGAAAGATTTCAATTTTGAATTATGTTTGACATTTTTAGTCTTTTATAGAATTATTATACTGGGAGTTTTATGGCTTTTTAGTATTTAATAAAATCATTTTCCTTCCTTTTTGTCAAAAAGCATATACTCCAATTTTTTCTGAGCGAGTGTTATCTTTTTCCTGCCTGCTGTACTCGGTTATAAGGTTGCTATGAATGTATATTGAGAAAAAATATATTAGTAATTAGCCAGTTTAGATACTCAAACAACTTGATACATGAAAGATTCTGGACCGAAGCGTGGTAACAGGCAATGCTAACATACTCACCCACCCACCTACCCACACACACATCATGAAAAAACTTCATAAAACGACATTTAGGGCCTCAAAACATACAATTTCGTCAAAATCTTTAGATCGAATTTTCCCACGACTGCTATACTTTACTTATAGGAAAGTAAAAAGTTGTATTCCGGGGCCAACATTTCCAAATCAAGTTTTTTAAGGTGATATGCATTATCAGATTTACTAAGTCTAATATTGTACAGGGGACCAAAGTATTATTGTATCGAAATGCTTGTGTATACACTAGAGTCCATAATCTACAGTCTTCTAGATCTACACTCTAAATAAGTAAATTTCAGAAACATATTTACAAATCATAATTAATAGAAGTGAAACTCTAATTAGTGAGTAGTTGAAAAGTAACAAGGAATGTGTTGAGGGGATAAACTAGCTCATTACGATTGCTTAGTACAATAATATAAAACAACAGGACCAAAAAATTAAATTATGCATTGTTAATTTCATTCTAAACAATTTATTTAAGTATTTATTAAATATTTATTACCTCTATAAATATTTGTTGTAAAGTTTAACTAAAATTTACATGAAGCAATACTTTTTTTTTTATATTGATAGATCAAAAAGAAGTAAAGTAACTTCCATTTAACTTCTAATACAGATATAGTACATAAAATATTGTTTTGAATGTATGTGGGAGGTATGTATAAACAAAATGTTGAAAAATAATATAATAGGACATGATCTATGAAGAAATAGGCATACCTTAGTATGATGAGACGTAATTTTGTTCTGTTCTGTCAGGCGCAGCGCGAAGGCAACTGACGTGTTCAGACATGTATCTAACTATAGGGTTCAAAAGTTCGCTTGCATTCATTCTACTGAGAAAACTATCCCCACTGTATCTTAATAATTGCGTCTTAATTTATTAGGAGAGCAAATAAATGTTTCACACTATTTCAATCAGAAATTGTATTAAACAATCTTCTGCTGTTTTCATCAAAGCGAATGATATTCATGAGGCTATCTTTCTTGCACTGCTGTAATTTCAGTGCAATAAAGTAAAAATACAGTAATTAAAGTAAAAAGTTTAGCATAAGTTTAGTGCAAGCATTTACTTCTTTATATTCCACATTTATATAAATTCATAGGGCTATTGATTTAAAATAATGTTTATTATTACAACAATAACAATAAATAAACTTAATATCAAATTTCTTGGATATATAGTATACAATGTCTCATTTAAGCATAATATAATCGTCTAAATGGGAGATGTTTATTAATCCTTCATTCCTGAGGTAGTACAGATAGTGATTGATTCACTTATCAATAGATAAGACTTTTTTGTATGTCACACAATTAATGGATATATAATCATTAGTATAACTACAGCAGTAATAACATTATGAAAAGTCAAAGTGAAAATTTGCTTATACGAAATGATTTCCTACAAGAGAGCATGGCTTTTACTCCAATAGCCCGTGGACCTCTTACATAGTCTATCTGACCTCCTTCTACATTTAATACTTAAGAAAAATTTTCCCATTTAGAACTTAAAATATTTTAAGTATTTTAAAAACATTACATACTCGTATTTTTGTCTGAAATGTCAAAAACATGTAAGAAAAAATGTCGTTTTCAGATAATTTTTAATTTAAGATGTAGGATAACTTCATTTATTATATTTAAAAGATTTTTTTTTAATTCTGAATAATGTTCTACATTTTTGGCCTTTTATCAAATTATTATAATGGAAATTTTATGTATGTTTGAGTTTTTTAAAAACTCACTTTTCTTTTCCTTAGTCAAAAATCATAAAACCAGTTTACTCTGAGCAAATGTTATTTTTTTCCACGTGCTATACTCTGTTATAAGTTTGCTATAAATGTATATTGAGAAAAAATATATTGGTAATTAGCCACTTTTGCATTCTTAAATTAAGTTCAAAACCGACTTCTCTGTATAATTTTATATTTAAAAGTTTGAAGCTTGAAATTTTTAAAAATAATGGTATGAACTATTAGACTAGAATAGTGAAAAAACTGGAAATTAGACAAAAATGTAGAAGCCCTTCTATGGACGAAAAAGTTCATTCCAAAAACTTCAATATTTTCCAATAATAATGTCATTCATAAGCTTAAAAAAATCAGCATCTGATATTAACCTTTGTAGAATGCTGCAACATATGGATTGATTAGAACATTTCGTTAGACAAACCCATCATACCATAAAAAGAATCAGAAATTATATGTTTCATATGCTATATTGTTGTTGATTTTTTGATATCAGAATTTTATTCTTCTTACATCACATATAAGTCTTTAAATCATTTAAACATTTTCATTATACCTCTAAACATTATATTAGTTCGGTAAATTCACTGAAAAAAATATCAGTCAATGTAAACAATGTAAAAAAATATCAAAAATTCACAAGTATAGCAGGTAATCCCTTAGTCTGGATAATCAAACGTTTTTATAGCTTTATTGCTCTTTGCCGTAATTGAAATTTCAGGAATTTTTTTTTTATAAATTGCTAATTTTTTGTTTCATTTTTGGTCAAATTTTCATGATTTTTTCATGAGCCGTTTAGCGTCAAAAAAACATTTTCTGAAAACAAAAAATCGTACTTTAACGCCCCTTCGGCGAATGTAACCCCAAAATTTCAAAACTCTAGCATTAGCAGTTTAGGAGATAAAAATGTTTTCTAAAAACCGTTTTTTGGCAAAAAAACTGACTTTTCAGTCATGCACAATTCTTCCCAAACAAAATTAGACTATGCGGCTAATTTTTGTGTAAAATATCAACTTGATCCATCAAAGATTCTGGACCATAGCGTGGTAACAAGCAATGCTAACACACTCAACCACCCACCCACACACACAGACATCATCCAGAAAACATCATAAAACGACTTCTGGGACCTCAAAACATAATTCCGTCAAAATTTCGAGATCGAATTTTTTCACTATACTTTACTTATAGTAAAGTAATAAAATTTCAATTAGTTGGATATCTAACCGTACACATACAATGCATGGACGGAAAAGTGAAGTAAAATAACCCATACAGATGTTGAAGTTGATTTTAACTTCCCGACGAAAATATATCATTAGCTGGCTATATTTATTTATTTATTTATTGACGGTGTTTATAGTACTGCGTTCTAAGACTCAGTTGGCTATAAGTCACTGTGTGGCATATACACATTCTTGCTGGCTGTAGAATAAATCTTTACATGAAGTAAGCAGTTTTGGTATCAAAACCAAAACTAGGTGTTTGAACTCGATGTTTTGGTTTCGGTAATAAGGCTTTTATACCAAATCTCTTCTATAATGTTTAATACTAGATGGTATTAATTCAAGGAATGTAAATTATATGTTTAAGAATAAATGAAGTATAATATTTTTTTGAGAGCACCTTTGTCCTTTATAAACATAGAAGTTAATATTAAAAAGACATTACTTGTAAAAGGTGTTTTAATCAAAGCTTACATTGTAAAGCGTTTACTGGTTTGACGAAATAAATTAATGCGTAGGAAAACCACTTTTTCTACTATCGTTACTATTGTACTGGTAAATATGTACATTTAGGTTATCTTGATGGTTCAATAAATGCATTACGAGAAACGGATATTTAAAAAAAAATTAAATATTATATTTATTTTCTAAATATAAAATATCGAAATTAAAACATCGTTCACTATAATTATGCCTAATTCACCTAGAGTGATGCAATTGGAGAATCCAATGCAATGAATATGAGCATTAGTTAATTAATAAAAGGAACTGCTTATTAGAGTAAAGTAGCTCAATGAAGTGTGGCATGAATTCGCGTAATGTATGGCCATATAGAATATGCTAATTTATTCCGTCTTTTTCAATTTATTTAAGCCAGTTTTACTGCTGGTGCTACAGAGAAATTAGGCACATTTATCTTCTTTATGGGTGAAAGTTACAATGTGACTAACACAGCTGTTGTTCTTAAATATATATATAGGTGCCTTCTTTAGCTTGTATATTTATAACAAAGAAATGTGGATTTGAGATGAAACTTCGATAACTTATTATGATATATGTGAAAACTTTCTTTTATAAACTGCAAAATTATCTTGTAATCAATTAATCTAAAAATAGCCCATAAATTACGTTTTTCAAACAATTATCCTGAAAGCTATGTTTTACAAGTGCTTAATTAAAAGCAAGTGCTGAGTTGTTTTTTTTTTAATAATGGCCACTGTTTAAATCCAAGTGTTAATTACAACAATGCTTTTAAATAAATAAATCATTTTTTCAAAATTTTGTGTTTATATAACTTTACTTGTATTTGAACTTTCATTGATATAAAATGAACTACGAATATCAATAGGTATTCTACATTACTTAGGAGTACTGGCTTTTGATGTAGTATTCTTGTTCTGTTAGAAAATTAATTACAATTACAAATACAAACAGCTTTGTATCTTATGTGTATCTTCTTTTCTATTAAGTATTTGTTCAATATGCACTTTTTTCTGGCTATAAGGAAACATAAAACGATTAATTTGCTTCTTTAACCGATATTAATATTCTGATATTTGCTTATCTAACTTCATAAATTTTGTAATGATGTATAATGTTATTTAATAACTAGGTAAAACTAGACATGGGATTGATTCTATTACACTATTTGCTAAATCATAGAAATATTTGAAATAACTTTAATTCATTGACACTAATAAACCCGTAAAATATTTACAAACAAAATTCGACACGGTTTTGGAACTGTACGGCACTATATAGCACTTCCAACATTATACTACCAAAAACCAAAAACTGTGAGACATATTCTTTGTGTACAGTTATAAAGTTTATTAATGAACTTAATATTTAAGTTGATTTTAGAAAGGAGAGAATGAAAAGGAAAAATATAGCAGTGATGCGAATAAGACTCTGTGCCACATTTTAATAATAATATATATCCCAACCTTCTAAATCAATGATATACAGTTTGTTATTACCAATCAAATTGATTTTATGAAATCAAGACTGATTAACAATGATTTTCAAACATTGCTTTTGTTATTATGTTTACACAACATCCATATTTAAAATAAAAACGAGTTTGTTATTATAATCAGTTATAGTATAGTTGAGTGTTTTTTATTTATTCCAGATTTTTTCTTTATTTTTATGATAAACTTTTGTACTTTTCCACTTAAACTACAACTTAACTCCTATTTTATCAACTATAACATATATATTCAAGAATATTTGCCATGTCTTCACTTTTTCTATATAATAATGCTATATTTCTTTAACCATTTAAGCGTTCATGTCACACAACAGTTAATTTGATTAAAAAGTTTCGCTCAATTCATGATAAAATAATCGTTAGTCAAAAGGCTAGGGCGGGTAGAAGTGGTTGAGGTCACAGCAGTGTTACTAGGCAATGTCATGCGAGCTATTCTTATCGCCTAGTTCATTATATATTTTATTTCACTCATAAAAAAATGTTAAGTCCAATATTGGAATTAAAATTGATTTATTTTTAGTTTTTGTAATATAAAATCTTATTTAATTACCTGGGCTTTATTGAGAAGTTTATGAAACATATTCAAGGAAATCTAATAGACGGCTCACGTGTAGAACTGTTACAAATTGAATTTCTTACCACTTCAATTTTAGTTTAGGTTAGTTTCCTTTAATTTTTAGTTCATAAAAATTAATTTTAGCTTCTGTATATACCTGTGTAATTGTAGTTCTCCATTACAGGTAAAGTTGTCATTATGTAAATTTCATTGAGTAGGTACATAATAGGTACATTGAGAAGGCGGTAAAATTGCATGCACGGCTCAGTCATGTAGAAGTATGTTCCAAAGGGTGTTTTTCTATTTACTGTGCACTTATAGTTTACTCTGAAACGTGCGTATATATATATATATATATATATAAACCACAATATGAAATGAAAAAAAAAACTAAGATCTTTCAACCGTAACAAGGAGTCTTCGTCAGAGTCAAAAATCCAACAGAAACACAAGATGCAGAAACATCTGGTGAGGGGTTGAGAAAAGAGGGAGACTTTTCTTACGCACTGAAACACCAAAAGCTAATTTTATCTCTCTCCGGCACAAATAATATCTTTCTTTAGTAACGAAGAATGAAAATTATCAAAGCGACCTTCACAAATTTTTAGCAAACATTTAGGAATTAGATATTTAGGTATTACATTTTCATTCAAACAATTATTCAAAAACTTTTAATTTTAGCATTAATTTGTGGGCTATTGTCAAGTAGATATACGACTTTTAATAACAGGGAAAGGAAAAAAATGGCAGAAGGAGAAGTAAGTATCGCACATGGTACTCATAGATACAAGATTTCACATAAACACGTAAAATAACTATCAATGATCAAACCACAATATGAAATGGGATAAAGAGACCAAGATCTTTCAACCATAACAAGCTGTTTTTGTCAGAGTCAAAAACCGAACTAAAACACCAAATGTTTCAGCATCTAGTGTTTCAGTTTTGTTTTTGGCTCTCACGCAGATCGCTTGATATATATATATATATATCAATATATATATATGATATGATATGATATATATATATTGATATATATAATATATATATATAATATATATATAATATATATATATATATAGGTGTTTCTCTAATCGTGGTTTGGTCAATTTTCCAGGATAAAAAATCAAACTCTCGTTGCCCAACGTTTGATTCTCGGCAACGAGAGTTTGATTTTTTATCCTGGAAAATTGACCAAACGCCGATTAGAGAACACACCTGTTCTATCTAACGATATATTATTGAATCTGTTATATATAGATATATATATACAGGTTTTGAGATTTTTTGAGGCTTTGGTCAGGATATTAAAAACGCTTCTTTTCCAACGTTTCGACATATATTTATGTCCTCCTCAGGGCTAAAATAATAATACTTTGAGCATAAATAAAGAGTGGTCAAGAAACAAACAGCATGATGTATATACGAGTATATATATATATATATATATATATATATATATATATTATTGAAAATGTTCCCAGTAACAATCAGTCTATAAAACGCTGATATAATGGACATTATACTTGATGCACGATTTTTCCCTATTAACTAAAGGCAGTCTTCAATTGTATTTTCTACCGTTAAAACTGCTCTGAATCTTGGACATTTTGGTTTTTCCTCTCAAGACATGATGTAATCATGCGTGAGACAAATGTGGTCTATCTTTTCCGGTTGATGACCAAACTCTCTCGTTTGTGGTTGAATTCTATTAAGTTGAAATTCTTTACAGTTGAATGTTCTCCGTTTTTTACTGAAAAATCCATGTTTGCAGATTTATTTGATTATTACTCTTTTAATATTATCAGGCAGTATTGTGATTTTTTTTTCTTAATCCTAGTTACGGTCTACCATGTCGTTTCCTTATAAACGTTACTGGATTTCCCGACAAGACTTCATATCTTTCTCTTTACCATTTAATCTTTTATCAAAATAAAAATAATTTGATTATGAGAGGGTCCATTAAATGTTGGTGAAACAAAGCTGTCAGAGCTGAATAGTTAATTGGTTTATATATAGCCCAGAGGTTGACTGTAAATACACCAGCTTGGTGGAGAAGGGGGGAGGACTGCGTAGTGTCACTAAGATATATAGCACAACCTACCCTGCTGCGCCTACTGTGAAGATAAGTCCCTTATGTTCAATAAGAAACTCATTCAAAACAATTATATATATTTCTGTTGACCACTCATTTCGCAAAATTTATTTCCATATTCATTTAGTCAGATTTTTCATTTTTGTGGATAAGGGTTTATAACAGGTTAATACTGATTAAAGAAACTATCAAATAGAAATGGCATGGTTTAGATCTTAATGCTTTGACATAGGTAAATACTAATATAATCGTTCAACGATTCTGGATCAGGCACCTACTAGTGCATTTATGGATTAGGCATTGAAGACTTCAAGAGATAGTCAAGATAGAGTCTAGTGGCTTCAATCAGGATTATGTACTTTAAATAAATACTGAACCAATAAACACAAAATCAATATAAAACTACTCTTGTCAGTCGCCTCATTTTATATTTACTAAAATCTGATTAAGTTTTAAGCACTTTTTACTGTTTGCTACCTTCTTACCAATATAATCACACTATATTAGGTGAGAGCCCATATTTTGGCCTAGAAAGCAGAGGTTTTCTTTATAAGAGAACCTTTTTCCTGTTAGTTTGGTAGCATTAACTGAAACTGAGTGATTTGGGAAATATTTAAAAAAGCAGAAAACTGAAGACAAGTATTGAAATAAGGAAATCTTATCTCTAGCTTTGTCAGAGATAAAATTGGAATTCTTTTAACATCTCGCTGGACATTTACACTAGAGCTGAAATCAACAAAAAACAGTCCTCAGGTTTGGAAAAAAATGATATCAATAACCGATGCTCTAATCACAATAAGCGATGTATTTGTAATGCAGATTGTTTGTATGGGCGGGGATCAGGAATTCTAATAATATTAACCGATTGATTACATTATCCGTGATTACATTAAGCAGAATCCACTGTACCATCCAATTTACCAGGGCAACAGAGAAGGAAATATCCTGAAATTTTGGCAACAGAGAACCACCACAGTTTAGCCATTACTTTATACTTAAAATAAGATAATGATATTTTAATACCAATGCATGAATTAGATTGTTTTAGCTATCTTACTGACAAATGGCCATAACAGAAAATGAATGAGTTTATGTTATTTATAGATAATAACTATTATTACCAAAAGTTATTTTATCCCCAGAAGTGACGAAAAGTAACTTTTTACGTCTAGAATTCGTGTAATAATGTTGACATTTAACTTCCGCACTTAAAAACGGGGCAATAATTAAAAAAACAGGACAATAATGAAAGAAACTAGGATATAATCCAGATTGTCAAATTTAATTATTTTATTGATATCAATTTTTAGATATGAAGGGAAATGATATCAGGAAGATTTAAGGTGACTAGCCTGACTTTTATATCGCAAATGTAGCTAATTATTCTAGTCTGTTTTGTTTACATATTTTTATTTACCTTTCTTTTATTTCGGATTATTAACAGTTGTTATGAATTGACTTTATACTAATTAACACTTAATGAATTATTAGAAACCCTTTGTGCCCGCTTCGGCGGCACATATACTACAATTGGAACGATACTAGAAACCCTTTTCACGTAATAGACTTAATAAATTATTAAGTCTTTTTAATATAGAATGGAAAATATTGTGATCATAGATAATAATTCATGTTAATATTCCTATAATTATCATTCCTAAATTATTTAATGAACAGAAATATATATTTATATTGTTGGTATGATAGAGATTAGTTGAAATTGCGTTAGTATGTTACTGAAAAACATCGTGCATTTGAGTAGGAGTTGTTCAACTGGTTGAGGACTTTGTCCATCCTCAAGAGTATTTCAACTCTACCGTCATCCAAACTGGTCAGCCAACTTCTTACGAGGACGGTGTCATATACTAGAGCACTATAATATAACTACTACCTGCTTAAAACTTACTATGAAAAATAATAGCTAATTAATTATAAAAGAAATACCAGATAAACTCGAAACGATGTCATAATATTTGCAACGTAAATGTTATACCACTTATGCTCTAATTGAAGAACATCCCTTAATTCTAGAAATTCAACGGACTACGAAGATGAGGAAAAATAAAAAGAATATTTTTCATTTTTGAATGACAGCTTTACTATAAAATCTGGACGCGATTCCATTCGCTGTCAGGAAATAACAATTGAAGCTTGAAAGGATAAATAACTATAATGGCCTCCATTTTTAAAAATAAATGGATGCAGAAATTGGTATGAAGCTAACAAGGATGGTGCAATAAAGTCAATACGGGTGTTTATCTTGTATGTGTGCGGTTGTCAGTCAGATGGTTATTCGTCAACGACACCATCGATTGAACGGAACAATAAACGTGTAACTGCAAAAGGTAGGGCGCTGTATCAGTTCAGCAAACACTGGTCCTCTCTGGGACTTCATTATCGGGCGCTGTACTCACAATGGTTCCCATATATAACGCCTCGCTTCGGCTGGATTACCTCGTTCAACTGGGCTTAGACTAGCTAACCCATAAAGGTCCCCACCCCAAGCCTTTGAAAAAAAAAAAATACTC
Source organism: Hermatobates lingyangjiaoensis (assembly GCA_026182355.1). Classification (NCBI taxonomy): domain Eukaryota; kingdom Metazoa; phylum Arthropoda; class Insecta; order Hemiptera; family Hermatobatidae; genus Hermatobates; species Hermatobates lingyangjiaoensis. Next base: position 427,917 of record JAPFBL010000217.1, on the reverse strand, counting down.
TGCACAGACCGACTTTATTCGGCCCACTTACTATGTCTTTTTTGGTCGGTTTTTTTTTTTTAGGGACAAAGGTTTTATACTTTCAGTTTATCACCCATATCGTAACTATGGTCATATTAAGGCTTTGTTATGCACTAATGAGCCGTTAGTCCCTGTGACTTAGAATCCACTAAACCTACTAAAACTAGCTCAACGACAGTAATGAATCCCTGAAAACCAGCCCTGCGTGCCATTGTTAGTTCAACATAATTCAGTATTCAATGAGTAAACATGTCGCATAAGAGATAATATTCTTGTTATTTTGGTATCACTAAATAAAATACCTATTGGAATACTTCCAACTAGTTATTTTCAATCCTTGAACTATTGAAATATTCCTTAATCACCAAATAGCAACGGCCATGCTAAATAAACCGACAGAAGCTTTATCACTTTCTAAATATTGTCACTTACATAGGTGACACCATATGCCCTCAGTGTCCCTTGATACTGTGTCTCAACCATGATTTAAAAAAGTGCCGAATGAAAAATAGATGCAAAATTCTACCCTTCTTATACAGCCTAAAATATGCGGGTAGAACTGTAAAAAAAATATTTTTCACTCAAGATACAATCATAATAATTCCATTGATACTTTCTGTAGAGTCTAAGCTCAATTTTTCTCAAAGTAAACTCATTATCAAATAAAATGTATATCCAATTTAAGTAAAAAAGATATTTAAATGTAGCTGTTAAATTTTTTCCGTTACAATAGCCATAATTTTCATGTTTGATTAGACCTATATAGAAACGTATGGAAAGCATGTGTTATTTAATGGCTGAGATTTAATAAATAAATATATATATAATGTTTTAACTTTAACTTAAATCCCATCATTTTGAAAATAAAATCGCTTATTATAAGTTTGAAGTGAAACAAAAAACTAAAGACTTCATTCTTTAAGACAAATTGAAGTATGAAATTGACAAATTATAATAATATACAATTGATCACAAAGTAATATGATGCATCATCAATTAGACGAACCAGAGGTTGTGTAATTAACTGATTTGCTAATCTCCTTTGAATTTCAGTTCAAAAGATTTGCAAAAAAATAAGAAACATAGTAATAGTAAAATAAAATTACTATAAATATGTTTTTATGCAGATTATTCTCCGATTGCAAGTTATATCAAATCAAATGTAAACATTGTATTTGATAGTTAAATAAACAAAGTTTTGTTTATTTAACAAAGAGTTTTGTTATTATAATCAAAAATCTATAAAATAACACCGAATTATACATAATAAATTAGCATAAAATATTATAAACATTTTAGATTTCTGATAATGGTATAATCAGGTCTTTCTGAGAAAAATTTAACATTTTGGTTGTTTTAAACATATTATATTATATTTATACTCATAATAAGTTTTCAATATTTTCATTTAGTTGTTTTCATGCAATATTCTGCTAGCATCAATGAAATCAATAAACTATTATGCCAATATTGGACTAAGATTACGAATGAGATCAGCCCGCACGCTAGTAGATGAAGCAGAATCCATACAATATAGTTTTACACATTTCACCTCCACAATAAAACCAAAATAGAACAAACAAAACTATTTTAATCAAATAATTTACTATTAGGCATTATTTAATATTTCAACTTTTATTTACTTGGAAATATATTTGAGTTAAACAAAGAGTTACTTACACTTTTAACAACCGTAAAAGTCCTTTATTTCTTTTTATGAGAGTTAGAGTAAATAATGGATTTCTTTTCAATAAGTTTCTACTGTAAAATATATAAATATATATTTATATTTTCTTTTGCAGTGCAGATTCTGCGCTCGATCCCTCTGATGACAACACCTTGACGCTTAGAGCCTCTAAGGAGCTACACATAGGTTGCTCGGGCGCGCAGTGCACCTGGACTAAACCTTAAAATATAATTTTTTTATATTTTTTTTATTTTTTAGTATTTATTTATTCATTTTTTCCTCTTTCGTATCTTTTATATATATTTATTTTGTCTTTTATTCCTGAATATTAGTTTGTTATTTTATTTTTCTAGATACTTATCCTAAACTAATTTTCTATGTATATCTTTTTATCTAGCCTCTACCTTTATTTACTTTGCAGATATATTTTTGTATTGATTTATTTATTTTTTCTTTTCTCTATTATTATTTATGATTAATTCAGTTTGTTTTTTATTTACTATGAGAGGATTATCTATCTATAGTCATTTTTCCTGTGATAACTATAAAATTTCATTTTTTTTTATTATAAATTACTATTGTTATTACATAAAACAAAATTAAATCATACTTAAACAACTTATAAATTCCAAATAATCCCAAATTGTTAATAATAAGTACTTAGAGATTAAAAGTGGCAAAGAAAAAAGTTACTTTTGGTCTGATTTTAAGTAGCTTCAGCTAACTTTGAGGACTTAGCAATAATAATGGATAAAAAGGAAAGCTTTAAAACACCTTTCACAAATTTCAAGCTAAATCTTCTGAAGACACTTCAGAAACCGATTCTGAGATTTGATTGTATTAATTTATTAAAAGCTGAGGATATTAATAATTACATTGTTATTGAGGTTAAAATATAAAGAATTCAATATAATCTAATAATAAGATACGGGTTTTTTCCTCATAAGTAGTACATCTACTTGGAGGCAGTTTATTATGATATTCTCATATGCACCATTTTTTATATTATATGTGTAGTATAATTATTTATTTAATTCATTAGTTGTGCAATCCGTAATTGGGTGGATTTACTCATTCTGAGGTAAAATGCATAAACAAACAAAAGTCTCCACACAAATGAAGTTTTATTCAACAACAACAACGCGTTTCGAACACTTTGTCTTCCTGATGATGAACACAAAGTGTTTGAAACGTTTTGTTGTTGTTGAATAAAACTTCATTTGTGTGGAGACTTTTGTTTGTTTTCCATTTTACCTCAAAATAGTTATTTAATTACTGAAATAAAACTTAAAATAATAATTGTATATAACAAACATTAATAATAAATAAAATTATATTAAGAATATTAATTATTAAACAGTTCTGTTTAGTGGCCAGTTTAATCCATGTAAGATTGCAGTTTTCTGAATGATGCTTTAGTAATCAAGGAGGGCACAATCGAAGGGAAGGTGATCTGGCGTTTCGACACTGAGATTATCACAGGTATAGAGAGCTGAGTCAGCAATTTTTATAGCGATAAAATTAGCTCTTTAATATGCCATGTCCGGTTGGAAACATGGTTAAATGGTGGTTGTTTAAATCAAAGTGTCTATTTGACAGCCTGCAGAGTACTGTTGGAAAATATTTTTTGGTGTGGATTGCCTTTGAAGTAGCGATCCAATTCTATTCTCACATCCATAACGATGCTATTTCTGCTAACTTCTCTCCATATGACTTAGAGAAGTAGTGGGCCGGCTAGCTCAGTGGTTAACGTACTTGCCTCTGGGCTGGTAGCTCGAGGTTCGTTCCCCACCTGGCCCTAGATTTAATCACGCGGGAGGTGAAGAAATCTGAGTACGTTGTACTCTGAGGATTACAAAAGTTTTATAAATATTATAAAAAAATATAAAAATTGCGACTTTGTGTTAACCTTTTATAATTATTTTGTAAATATTCAATAATATAGAAATGGTGACGTCCTTAAATTTTTCGTGTGTGGAATGAGAATTTCGTGCATTCCATCTCGGAGAGGGCATTAAGGACTCGGTCCCAAGTCTGTACGATTTTAGGTACTTGTTAAAGATCCCTACTCGAAATAGAGTTGAGTTAGGCAAAATCTAGGACTCCCAATGAAGAATCTGCAGAATCACCGATCAAACAAAAAGCCGGTAGACGTTATCACCCGCTAGGGGATCGGTTTAAACATTAAGGGAAGAGAGAATAATAAGATACGAGTATACACTGTTGCAATATACATTTGAAGAAAAATGATCATAGAAATATATTCAACTGGTCCAGGAAATAGTGTGAATAAATAAAAACTAAAACTTTATTCGATACCTCAATGGAAGATGTTCATTTCATCTTTTTACGAAATATTTTGAATTAGAGATTGTATATATTATTGTTATCTACTGTCTTCCTTTAGAGTTATTTCCCATACATCAATTTGGCATTTACTAATAATAATAAAAAGATTAAATTAATACAATAAATTCATTGGAAAAAATAAAAAAAACGTTTGGATGTTTCCTGAATAATTTATGGCATTGATTATAAAATAAAATGTATGTAATAGCTACTCATAAAAGAAAAATCAACCCCATGCGTTTTAATTTCAGTACCACATGAACGTACCACAATGAATATTGTTTATCTGACATTTTAATTTTAACAACTGTAGTATAAATGCTAGATGGAAATATAGGTATTTTAAATTTTTTATTATCCTTCCAAATCATTTTATAGAATGCATTTTCTGAAATGTAAATCATTCTTTCATTCAAATATTTTTAACAAATTCATTCTCATATCAATGCTTTAATTTATGTTAATTTTTATACATTCAGAAAACACTAGCATACTTTTAACATAGCGAATGATGATATTAAAACGTAAACAAATTAAACATTTTGATATGCCGTGTGCTTAAATTATCTAATATGAGTGATTATCTGCATATATATGTATATAATATACAAAATATTTATAAAAAAGGATCAACCATGAAGTATAAATGAAAATAAAATTTATCAGGACTTCGTCGGTTTTTCAAGTTAAAATTAAACTCTCAATTCCAATGATTTGTTTTTTATTTATAATATTCTCCTTAAAAATCCTGATTCTGATGCTGAATCCTATTATCTGAATGCTTAATTCTTAAATATTATTATTATTAATATTAAATTAAAATAAATTATAATTATATTTTCTATCAAAAAAAGACACAAGTTAAAGATATCAGCACCGAATATACAAAGCAATATGGTTGATTCTGCGTCAAAATCAGGATTTTTAAGGTAAACGTTATAAATGAAAACCAAATCATTGGAATTGAGAGTTTAATTTTAACTTGAAAAACCGACGAAGTCCTGAGAAATTTTATTTTCATTTTTACTATTAAGTTCATTAAAATCAATGATTGAGTTACAATTGTAGTGCATATACATTGTTTTTCGAGGATTTGTTGTATGGAGATACTTTTACTATTGAAAATGCAAAAAAAAAAAAGGTGGAGTTTATATTTAAAAATCTAGAAATACATCACCGCACTGAACTACTACTTTTGAAAAGAAAGTTTTAAAAAGTTTTCCCCTAGTGTATTGTTTTCCCAGTTAGATGTTTAAACCTTTACTAGATCAAAACTTTTCTTCTGATGATTTTATTTATTTTATTTTCTACTGCACAGATTTATAAACCATTGTAGTAGAATATTTAAAAATACAAACGATTTTGACCTAATTTTCAAGTTCCAAATAGTTCAATGAATCATATATACTTTAAAAAAAAAGACCTTTATAAAGATACACTACATTTAGTTTAATTAGATAATATGCTACTTAGTAAGTCTGAATTCATTTTTTGGTTGTTTGGTGAAACATTAAAATTAGTTTCTATAAGATAACGTTCGATAAGTTGCATAATAATTATTATTCAAATACTATAGATCTAATGGACTACTAGACAATACTATTGCAAAATAAAATAAAAAAACACCTAAAACTGATTTAGTTAACTAATAAAAATTATTTATTTTAATTGACATAATTGACATTTTCACGAATATTTCACAAGTACCTTATGTTTTATGAATTGTAAAAGAAAAACATTGTATTAAAAAAAAAGGAATATTTAAATATGCATTCTATTTAAATATTTTGGTTCAAACAATTTAAGCAGAACTATATATAGATTAACTATTTAATTTCTTATTTGATAACTTAAGTTTGAGTCTGGTTTGAAAGCAGTTTTAAAAAAACTCAACAAACGCACTCTCAATTATAAATTGAGTATTTAAACTGAAAATGAATTTTTTAGGTGTTTTGAAATAGAACCAAACGTCAATTTAGCTTTTAATTATTCAGAATTAATAGAGTACTATATATAATGGAAAAGTCGTAAAATATTCAACTTTAGGCTTAATGATTAATGGAGTAAGTAAGCCGTGAGAAATACTTAAAGTTGACTAAAAAATTCATAAGAAGAAAGTGCATTGAGTGATAAAGACGAGTTGAAAATATACATCGATTACGAGGCTTGATTAATTGACCCCACTCCATGTCCTCGCCAAATTTCTTATCAATTTAAGTGAATTATGTTAAAACCGTGTACATGTACCCCTTTAAATACACTCACGATTTAAAAAATATATTTATTCTATAAATAAATTAATAGTTGTTTGACTTTTTAAATAATTTAACACATCGTATTTATATAATATTTACGAATAAAACTGCTTTTTAATACGCTTTATTCAAAGGCTAACTAAGCTTTCCTTAAACATCTACATATGTATTATTTACTTGCAAAAAAGCAATGTCAGGCATTATCTGTAAGACATCAAACAACCAACCATCAAAAAATATTTCAATGCACAACGTGCACGTTGCAATTAGCAGTTCCGGATCAGAAGTCTACTACTGCTAAATCCTATTTGATTAGACTAGTAAACATTGCCAAGAATGGGGACGTCAGTCAGTCGGAGAAAGGAGTCGTATTCGTGGTTGTACGGTCTTGTGGCTTGGCATTGTCTGAGGTACTGAATAACTTACAAGTTATTGGGACTTCTCAAGACTCAAGGGATTGGGAAAGGTTGAGAAAGTGAGATTCGGTTTTTGCACAAGGATATTTTGATGGGTTGGCAGGTTTTTATTTTCATATGATGTAGAAGCCAAAAGGGGCAGAGATAAGCTTATAAGGTTATGTACCATCGAAGTATGGAATGACGTATAAACATGATTTACAAATTTTGTATTTTATGAAACATTATAAGTTTTAATGTAAAATTGAGTTGTTGGTTAATGTGCATAAGACACAATGGTATCACACCTATATTCTGATTACCATATCTATTGAAATTTAATTAAAATGAGAAATGTATAACAGAAAGGCTTCTGGAGAAACAATGAGTTATGATCAATGGTAACACAAATAATAATGAAAGCTGATAATGGTATAGAAAAATAGATATTAGCACAACTTTAAACCTTGATACGTGGTAAAGAGGGATTTGAAATTTAAATTACCTTTAAAATTTAAAAATTTCAGAACAAAACTAACACGAAAGTAAAACATATTTTAATAGTCTATGTGTTAATAGTTCTGGTTTAAATACATGCATATTTTTAGCACCGCAGAGGTATTTAAACACAATATTATTAAAAGGTACCATACCATGTGAAAGTAAAGATTATAAGAATAATTAAACATTCTATAATAGAATATAATAGATATTTGAAATAATAAATGCAATATACAAACTTGCATCAAGTCATTTTTAACGCAATGAGAAAAGTACACAAGATTTAAAGGTCATTACAACATCATTCATTATATGTGGTAGATATATTTGTGAATAATTTGTGTGATATTTTGTGAACAAGTCATTATTGCAGATACAGTGTGTACTTCACTTTTCTAACTCTCTCAGTTTTGTCTCTTAGTTCTGTGAATCTCTCAGTTTTGTAACTTGAAGATTCATAAAACTGGTTGGGCATTCATAACAATGATTAGCGAGATATAACAATTTTTTTTTTAATAATAATTCTAGTTTTCCTAAATTGAAAGGTGGAAGATATGTGGAATAAGAGGAAAAAGGAATGGAGTAAGGTTAGAGGCTTGCAGCATAGATGTATTTTATGAAACTAAAAGTGCTTTACAATTATTAAAGCCAATGTAATGTTCAAACATTTTCCAAGTGACCTTGTAAAATGCAAGTAATAAATAAAATATATATACCGCCCAAATACAAAAAAGTTAACATCACACTAAAAAAAATTAAACAAATAAAGTATAGATACTTATAACTTTACTCAAAGCATTACAAAGTCACGTGTACAAACTATTTCACAAGAGCAAACACAAAGATTTATGTAAATAAACAAAATTATGTAACGTTAGCCCCACCGTAACCCCTCCTTATTCTTGTCTCATAACTAATGGACTAATTCTAAATTTATTTTTAATATTTAAAAGCGAGAGATGACTTGAAATGAAATACTTTATTTACTTCTTTTATGCAAAATATTATATCAACAGGACAATCAAAATAAGCATAGTTTTAAATATATATATTATATAATATAATGCTTTTTGAGCAAGTGTTATCAAATATGCAAGAAGTGTAATATCTGAAACGTGAGATGATTTATATAAATATTAGTATCACGCCTTTGGCTGAGAAGTCTTGAATATTCGGCAAGTCTCACTCTTAAATTCAACTTCTCTCCAAACACATAATCTTTCCTATTATCTTAGAACAATTTTTTTACATATATGTGTCCAGACTATTCTCTTTTTTTTCTAAGTGAAATTCTTCTTTACTTTCCTAAAGAAATATTAAAATTATTGTTTTAGTAGCACATTATTTTTTTATTAACAACATTATTTTTCAGCAAAAATTACAGAAGAATGCAACTATCTTTTACCAAAAATGTATTTCCACAATCAATAAATTTCGAACTTGTCCATCATCTAGAGCAGGGGTTCCAAGGTTTGCTTCTCCCATGCTCCCTTCTTACCATTTGCACACTGTCATTCCCCCCTCTCGTTGTTTTTAATATATATATATATAAATATATATAACAGATTCAATAATATATCGACCGTTTGATAGAATAGGTGTGTTCTCTAATCGGGGTTCGGTCAATTTTCCAGGATAAAAAATCAAACTCTCGTTGCCAACGTTTCGGTTTTATTTAAAACCTTTTTCATAGGCCTACAAACAAAGGATAATAAGAAATCACATATCAACATCAAACATATACACAATATGAAAATGGATTGTTACAACTCATGAATATTACAAGCAGAAATATTTCAGAGATACATAAAACAATATTACTTACAGAAGTAAGAATTTTTTAACTAAGAAAATGAAATTTACATTATTTAAAGGAACAACAATGTTAGCCGGACAAAACCTTCGACTAGACTAATAAGATAACATTACAAATAACCTCAACACTGTTCACTCAAGGGAACTAAATAAATCAAATTTCACTAAACCTCAGCACAACACTCCAGAATAAATATTACTTAAATTAGTAATATCACTTCTATGATTAATCGAACTTAGATCCTTTTTAATATATAACATCTCAAGTGTCTTCCTTCTTTGCTCATCTTTTTCCTTTTCTATTATAGTTGTATCTTCAAAATCGAACGTGTGACCTTCGTTTATTGCATGCCCAGCTAAGGCTGTTGCGTTACTTTTATTTGTTCTTATGGAATAATTATGTTGGTACAACCTTTCTTTGAGAAAACGACTAGTTTCACCATAGTAACACTTGTCACAGTCTTTACATTTGATGGCATAAATGAGGTTACTTTGTAACTCCTTCGGTATTTTTTCTTTCAAATTTGAAAATAAAGATTTATTTTTTCTTTTATTATAAAATGCCAGTGTAACTTCAGGTACGTTTCGTTTGAACACTTTTCTAATTGATTGTGATAAGCCCTCAACATAAGGAAATTTGAAATACTTCCTATTTATAACTTCCAGTTCAGCATGATCTTCATTTGAATGTGCTGGTTGCTGTCTTAAATATCTTAACCAATATCGTTCAACTAAGTTCTTCGGATAACAATTTTTCTGTAACAATAATTTCACCTTTTCTTATTTTCATTTAGAAAACATGGACTACTTATTTCAATAACTTTTTTAACCAAATTTTGGACGCAATTTAATTTTGGTTTATAGCATGAGAAGAATGGTAGTTCAGGATTCTTGCAGCACTGGTAGGTTTTTTAAACCAATCCGTTAAGATATTGCCATTTTCACCTCTTATAACTTTCACATCTAAGAATGGCAGATTTCCATCTTTCTCTACTTCACAAGTGAATTGTAGACGATTATGAAAAGAATTAAATATATTTAATACATTCTCTTCTTCTCCCTTTTCAATAATTAAAAACAAATCGTCCACATATAATTTAATAAATTTCACCTTCGTACCTAATTTATTGATACTGTTTTCCAATAGTTCAATCATAACTATATTTGCGAGAACTGGTGAAATTGGTGATCCCATTGGTAATCCATATTTTTGTTTATAAATAGTACCATCAAAGGTGAAATACCTTGCTTCACATATAAGGTCCAGTATAGAAAGGAAAACCTTTTTCGACATTCCAACCTGTGAACTAATCTTATTCCACTGTTTATTTACTAAATCAAATGCTAGATCTAAAGGTATATTAGTAAACAACGACTGAACATCTAGTGAAATCATAATTACGTCATCACTTAGTATTTGATTTGAAAGGGCTTGTTTGAATTCTAATGAATTTTTTACATTCAATTCATTCTTGTTAGTAATGTAACTAAGATATTTCTCTATATATTTAGACAGTTCATAAGTTGGACTTCCAATGAACGACACGATAGGACGGAGAGGAAAACCTGGCTTGTGTAGCTTCACTAAACCATATATTCTTGGTGCTATTCCATTGTAAGATTTTAATTTCGAAGCTTGACGTAGATCTATACATAGTGTCTTCTTCAGTTCATCAACTATCTTGTTTACTTTATTTCGTAATGTTGATGAAGGATCTCTTCTTGTGATTGAATATGTTTCACTATCTTCTAAGAGAGTTTTCATTTTTTTCTTTATACTCTTCTTTTTTGATTATCACAGTATTACCAGATTTGTCACTTTTATAAACCACAATTTCTCTATGTTCTCTTAAAAACTTATAAGTTTTCTTATAGCAACTTTCTATACATGCATTTTGCCTTTTTAATCGATTTGAAAAATTATTTAATCGGTTTCCGTGGTTTGTAATTATATTTACACATTGGCTTCTAATTGTATCACTGTTTTCCCATATTTAGGGATGAAAAAATCTTTTCTAAATCCCCTATAATATCAAATGTAGGAATATCTTCTTTTTTACCAACTTCAATTGCAAATTTTTCTCCTAATGAGAGTAAATGAAGACTATCCCTAGGAATTTCAACATTAGTTAAATTAGTTACAGCCAAATCTCCAGAATAGTCAAAGAAACCTTTACCTTGTTTCAGATGAAGGTTATGCATCTTCTTTTGTAAATTATATTTACTTTTATTAAATATAAACTCTTTAAGACTATTCATTGAAATAATATAGTTTTCTAAAATCATTTCTGGTAATTTACTTCAAGCAAATTCTAAACATCCATTAATAAGACTATTTACACTGTTAATACGCCAGATGGTAACTTTAATTTCAATGTTCAAAACGCCTTGTTTAAAAACGATTTAACACTTTTTCCATTTCTCTATGAAAAGGGCTATCACTCACTACTAAAACCATGCACTGAATTAACATAATCACTAATATGTTTTGGAAACAAACAGGAACTTCGACATTTTAATAAGAAAATTCTTCTACTTGATTGTTTAGCTAATTTATGTTTCCCTAAATATGGAAAACAGTGATACAATTAGAAGCCAATGTGTAAATATAATTACAAACCACGGAAACCGATTAAATAACTTTTCTTTAAATTATTGAATATATATTTTATATATTAAATATATATAATGTTGTTAATAAAAAAATAATGTGCTACTAAAACAATAATTTTAATATTTCTTTAGGAAAGTAAAGAAGAATTTCACTTAGAAAAAAAAGAGAATAGTCTGGACACATATATGTAAAAAAATTGTTCTAAGATAATAGGAAAGATTATGTGTTTGGAGAGAAGTTGAATTTAAGAGTGAGACTTGCCGAATATTCAAGACTTCTCAGCCAAAGGCGTGATACTAATATTTATATAAATCATCTCACGTTTCAGATATTACACTTCTTGCATATTTGATTAACACTTGCTCAAAAAGCATTATATTTATATAATATATATACTTAAAACTATGCTTATTTTGATTGTCCTGTTGGTATAATATTTTGCATAAAAGAAGTAAATAAAGTATTTCATTTCAAGTCATCTCTGGCTTTTAAATATTAAAAATAAATTTAGAATTAGTCCATTAGCTATAAATATATAATTTATATTGGTCAAACTGGTAAATCATTAAAAACACGTGTAAAACAACACCAATATAACGTAAGTAGACAGGAAAACAGTAGTGCCTTATTCTTGCATATAAAAAATGAAAATCATCATATATATATATATATGTATATAAAAAAAAATATATAAATATGTTATTTAAAATTAAAATATATATATATATATGATCAAACCACAATAAGAAATGGGAAAACAAGACTAAGATCTTTCAACCGTAACAAGCGATCTTCGTCAGAGTCAAAAACCCAACTGAACACTAGATGCAGAAAACATCTGGTGAGGAGTTGAGAAGAGTGGGAGGGAAGAGTGGTATTTTAAAAGGGTAAAAGCACAGGAAAGGACTAATGTCCAGAAAGGGATGTTTGGGGAAACAAAGGAGTACAGTAAGAAAAAGTAAAAAAAAAACTATCCGCTAGCTGTCAACCCTCTTTGAAGAGGCTATTGCCCTCGTGACAAAAGTATCAAGTTTGAAGAGACCGTTACTAATGTTTATAATATTAGATCTATTAAATTTAATTAGAGACGATTCAATAATATTTCTTAACAACATTGATTTTTCATAGGTAATAAATTTAGCTCCTGTCCAATCAATATGATGATTTTCATTTTTATATGCAAGAATAAAGCACTACTGTTTTCCTGTCTACTTACGTTATATTGGTGTTGTTTTACACGTGTTTTTAATGATTTACCAGTTTGACCAATATAAATTTTATGGCAATTTTTGCACGGAATTTTATAAATACCAGCGGACTCCAATTCGCTTGGAGAGTTTTTTATTAACATATTACCCACGTTATTACGATTAGAAAACACTATATTAAAATCAAGTTGTTCGGCTAATCTTGGAAGGGGGTCCAATGATTCGTGGACCCCCTGGATTCGGAGTCCGCTGGTATTTATAAAATTCCGTGCAAAAATTGCCATAAAATTTATATTGGTCAAACTGGTAAATCATTAAAAACACGTGTAAAACAACACCAATATAACGTAAGTAGACAGGAAAACAGTAGTGCCTTATTCTTGCATATAAAAAATGAAAATCATCATATTAATTGGACAGGAGCTAAATTTATTACCTATGAAAAATCAATGTTGTTAAGAAATATTATTGAATCGTCTCTAATTAAATTTAATAGATCTAATATTATAAACATTAGTAACGGTCTCATCAAACTTGATACTTTTGTCACGAGGGCAATAGCCTCTTCAAAGAGGGTTGACAGCTAGCGGATAGTTTTTTTTACTTTTTCTTACTGTACTCCTTTGTTTCCCCAAACATCCCTTTCTGGACATTAGTCCTTTCCTGTGCTTTCACCCTTTTAAAATACACTCTTCCCTCCCACTCTTTTCAACTCCTCACAGATGTTTTCTGCATCTAGTGTTCAGTTGGGTTTTTGACTCTGACGAAGACCGCTTGTTACGGTTGAAAGATCCTAGTCTTGTTTTCCCATTTCTTATTGTGGTTTGATCATTGATTGTTGTTTCACGTGTTTATGTGAAATCGTTTTATCGATGAATACCATGTGCGATACCTACTCCTATTTCTGTCATCTTTTTCCTTGCTTTGTCCCTGTAGTGAAAAATTGTTTGTCTAGCTTGACAAAGGCCCATAAATTAAAACTAAAATTAAAATTTTTAAATAATTGTTTTAGTGAAAAGGTAATACCTAAATCTCTTATTCCTAAATGTTTGCTAAATATTTGTGAAGGCCCTTTTGATAATTTTCATTCTTTGTTGCTAAAAAAAACATATTTATTTGTGCCGGAGTGATGTGAAATTAGCCTTCGTTGATTCAGTGCGTAACAAAAGTCATCTTAATCAGCTCATCCCTTCCGATTGGAGGAAAGTAGTATTTGATTATATTTATTGGCAACTTAGAAAGGTATGTAAAAATTTTTCTAAAGTACATAATAAAAAACTTCAGAGATTAATTGACAATAGCCCGTGGAATAAAAATAAAAATAAAAAATTAGTTCTTAATTTATCCGACAGAATATTAGATAATAATGCAGTAGCAGCATTAGGGTATGGTTTAAATTTTGTTCCTAAAAGTAACAATTTAAATTATGTTCAGGTGGCTAAGGGTTTTTGTAAAGCTGAAAAATTAAATAATATAGATATCGATAATTTAAATATTTTAAAAGGAATGGTATACGGTCTTTCAGAAAAAACTGATGTTGTTAGCGTTCCTAGACGTTTTATCGAGGCTTATTCTAAGCTTAAAAAAGATAATACTATAAAAATCACTAAAGCCGATAAATCTAAAGTAACAGTAATATTAAATAAAAAAGATTACGTCGATAAAATAGAGAATATGCTAAATGATGAAAATGTGTATAAAAAGTTAAGGTCTAATCCTTTGGAAAGGGTCAATAGTTCATTTAATAAAAAAATTAAAATTATCTTAAAAAATCAACCCGAACTTATTACTAAATTTATATCAAAATCCCTTCTTTGCCATATATGTACGGGTTGATCAAGACACATAAAGATAATTACCCAATACGTTTAATTGTGAGTTCGGTTGGTTCGGCATCATATGGCTTGTCCAAATGGTTAGTAAGTATTTTAAGCCCCTTAATTGGAAAAATTCAGGCAGCCATATAAAAAACAATGTAGATTTAATTAAAAAATTAAAAAGCGTCAACATGAACAAAAATTATAGATTAATCAGTTTCGATGTGAAGTCTCTTTTTACGAATGTACCAGTAACTGATCTGTTGAGCTTACTCCAGGAGGAATTAATTAATTATTCCCTTCCCCTTCCATCTACCACTATAATAGAGTTAATTAAGTTATGTGTGGTAGATTGTCATTTTCAATTTGAAAATAATTATTATATACAAAAATTTGGTCTTGCTATGGGTAACTGTTTATCCCCCTCCTAAGTAATTTATATATGGAGTTTTTTGAGAGTAAAATGTTAAGCTCAATTTTGCCCAAAAATGTTAAATGGTATAGATATGTTGACGATATTCTTTGCATTTGTCCCAATTCTTTAAATAAAGTTGATTTCCTAACAAAATTGAATTCATTAGTGCCGACAATCAAATTCACAATGGAAGAAGAAATAAGTGGTAATTTGCCCTTCTTAGATGTCCTGATCCATAGGTTACCTAATGAGTTACGCTTTAGTGTATATAGAAAACCTACGAATGTACTTGCATACGTTCATTTTTATTCATCGCATCCAAAAAATGTTAAAATTTCTGTTTTTAGAAATATGTTTTTGAGAGCCTTAAGAGTTTCCTCTCCAGAATTTCTTAATGAAGAGATTAATAACATTAGGTCAATTGCCCTTTCATTAAAATACCCCTCTTCTTATATCGATTTAGCTTTGAAGGGTGCTAAAAAAACTTTCTCTAATACTTCAAAAGAGCCCCTTTTATTATCAAATTCTATAGTTTTGCCATACCACAAATCATTGGACCCCCTTCCAAGATTAGCCAAACAACTTGATTTTAATATAGTGTTTTCTAATCGTAATAACGTGGGTAATATGTTAATAAAAAACTCTCCAAGCGAATTGGAGTCCGCTGGTATTTATAAAATTCCGTGCAAAAATTGCCATAAAATTTATATTGGTCAAACTGGTAAATCATTAAAAACACGTGTAAAACAACACCAATATAAC
The DNA here is from genome assembly GCA_026182355.1 of Hermatobates lingyangjiaoensis. Lineage (NCBI taxonomy): Eukaryota > Metazoa > Arthropoda > Insecta > Hemiptera > Hermatobatidae > Hermatobates > Hermatobates lingyangjiaoensis. The sequence goes on along the minus strand of JAPFBL010000217.1, from coordinate 412,078 downwards.
GTAAGTAGACAGGAAAACAGTAGTGCCTTATTCTTGCATATAAAAAATGAAAATCATCATATTGATTGGACAGGAGCTAAATTTATTACCTATGAAAAATCAATGTTGTTAAGTATTAAGTTCAATGTTGAAATATTATTGAATCGTCTCTAATTAAATTTAATAGATCTACTATTATAAACATTAGTAACGGTCTCTTCAAACTTGATACTTTTGTCACGAGGGCAATAGCCTCTTCAAAGAGGGTTGACAGCTAGCGGATAGTTTTTTTTTACTTTTTCTTACTGTACTCCTTTGTTTCCCCAAACATCCCTTTCTGGACATTAGTCCTTTCCTGTGCTTTCACCCTTTTAAAATACCACTCTTCCCTCCCACTCTTCTCAACTCCTCACCAGATGTTTTCTGCATCTAGTGTTCAGTTGGGTTTTTGACTCTGACGAAGACCGCTTGTTACGGTTGAAAGATCTTAGTCTTGTTTTCCCATTTCTTATTGTGGTTTGATCATTGATTGTTGTTTCACGTGTTTATGTGAAATCGTTTTATATATAAATATATATATATATATACAACTTTACATGGGCTATGTTTATAATAGAATTTTACAATTAAATGTAATTAAATACATATATATATCTACAAATTGAATGCCAATTTCATGATTGGCTAGCTTTTTCATGCCAAGCATGAAATTGACATAAAATTTTTAGAAACATGTTCGCAAGAAGGATTGCTACCAACCTTCACTAATATATATAATATATATATATATATTATATATATATATATATATATATAATATTATATCATCAATGAAATAGTATTTTAAACTTATAATTAAGAGTTCAGAACATATAACGGCCTTCCTCACTTTGTAAACTGTGCTCCCAATTCACCCCGAGAAAAGCCAAATTTCACCACTGGAGGTGAATTTCACTCCCATCAAAAACCCCTGATCTAGAGTGACATGGTAAGATTTCCTAAGTATCAATTTCGAAAACAGACAAAATCTCAAAATTCATTTTTTAAAAACGGAAATTATCAAGATAAGGTAGTATACTTATAAGTATATTCTTGTTTAGTTGTTCAAATATTTGTTATATGGAAAAGAAAATTTTAAACTAAAGACAATAACGAAGAAAGCTTTTAAAATATGATTGTATGCAGTGGAACATCGTATATACACGATATGAGAAATATGATGGAGTGAATCCTTAATAATTCATCATAGACGATGTTGAATGATAATATTTGTGATTCCAAATATTCTCATATGTTTTAAAATAAATGAATTGGAAATATGATAATAAAATTGGATTCACATTATCATATGATAAGGATAAGACGACGATTTATTCCTTATAAATTTAGATAAATGCTTCTGTTACTAATCATGAGAATTCCTTATGAATGATAAAATAATCAATGGAATGTACGAATACTTCACATTATGAGCATGCTGTTAGAAGAAATTAAGATCGTAATTTATGTATAAGCGTTAAATATTAACACTTGTGATATTTTAGCGCTTTATTTAATAAAGATATTGTTCAAAATTTCATTTTAAAATACCTCCTGAATGTTTTTCATTAAATAAAATAGCTCAACACACTTTCATAAGGTATGATGAAGATTAAAAATAATAAAAGTAATATACAGACTTACCTTAAGACATTTTTAAAAACCAAAAGAAAAGTATACAGTATTAAAAGGTCATCAGAAGATTTCTGATTCTATATGAAAGAGAACTTTCATATTGTATATGAAGATTCAGATTGTATATGAAAATAACAGCTTTTATCAATAACTCACTATTACAAACTTAGTTTATGCTTCATAAGTATAACAGGAAGATTATAAAGCACATATTTATAATGCACATTTACCATAAATAATTTTTTTACCATTTGGGCAAATTCTTTTAAAACTTTATTGAACTATCGTCAATCTAGTAAGTTCTATGTAAAGTTCCGAACTAATATCTAGCAATTATATAGAAACATGAAAATAACAGCCATTCAATTAGCACAGTTTAATATATGTTCCCACCAGTAATGGGAGACTGTATTTCGAAATATTTAATTGTATATAAATTTTTGAAAATTATGATTGATTTAAATATATTAATATCTATTAATACCAATTGTTTTATAGTTAATTAATTATTTATTAAGTTCGTAATTACCACAAACTTTAGTTGAAATACATTTTTAATTTACGAATAGATATATCTTTTGCGTCATACAACCTTTTGTATAAAACTCAAAAATATTCATTTGAAACAACCAAGTTTAATATATCTTTTACAAGAAATTAATTTTAATATCCTTTCCAAGTTTTCTAGGAAACATTAATACCAATATACAATCATGAAATAAGCAACACAAGGATTCATTGATGAGTAGTTGGGAATTTGTTGAAAACTATATAAAATGTAAGTAAAAAAAAATGTAAAATTGTACTATTGGTAGAGGACTTGTATAGGAAATATATAGAATGTAAAAATAATGAACTATTTCAATCATTTCTGCTACAGAAAATAAATATAACACAAATTACAAATATTTAAATTATGATTGTATGCTCTGGAACATCGTATATACACAATTGTCAAACTCTCGTCGCAATTGTCATTAAAACGATTTTTTACATATTAATACCAAAATTTTACCCCAAAAGGTCTTACTCTTTTTTTTCGTACTTGTTAAATAAAGGTTCATTATTTATTAAAAATAATATTGTATTTCATAATAATACAAACACGATGTAATTTATGTGAATAGTGATATTATTGGTTTATATATTTAGAATAAGGTTTTAGAGAAGTATGAAGCGTTAAAAACTATTGATGCCGTTCATAGTTTACAATTTACATTGCGAGTCACTTGATATTTAATTGTGAAGAATCTACTGAGGAGTAAAATACAACTCGAAAATAATAGACGCTATTATATGAAACTTCCTAACAATGATTATTACCGTCATTTAGTTTCTTTACTTTTCATAACAAAAGCTCTGTGTTAAATTGATAATATAACTGGAATTCAGTTGCATGTACTGCCTATATCATTCTTTATAAAAAAAAATAATAAACTATGAGAAAATATATTGCATTTAAAGGTATTAAATATATAGTGTTGTAAATTTTCTGCATTTATTGTGAGATAGCACGGATGGATAGTTTGGAATTTATGTTTGAATTCACTGCTAAAGAATGGGAACTATTTCCGTATACTTTATAAGCAGAATAAAAATCAAAATCTTTTATTAAAATTTGTTAAAATACGCTATTTCAGTTTATTCTTATGATGCTTTTAATTATATTTTGCAGTCAAACATTACGAAAATGAAAACTATATATATAAATATCAATGATCAAACCACAATAAGAAATGGGAAAACAAGACTAGGATCTTTCAACCGTAACATGCCGCCTTCGTCAAAGTCAAAAACCCAACTGATTGTTATTATCAAACAACATTGCTTGTTATTTCACGTGTTTGTGTGAAATCTTTATATATATATATTTTAAATAAAGACCGAAACGTTGGCTATGAGAGTTTAATTTGAACCTGAAGAACTGACCGAGTTTTTTAAGTATTTATCGTGAAAAAGAAACAAAATTAAAATTTATCAGGAATTGGTTATTTCTTCAGCTTGAAATTAAACTCTCACTGTCGACGTTTTTGTTTTTATTTAAAACCTTTTTCATAGGCCTGCAAAACATAGGAAATATGAAAAATAATTCAATCATTCAAAAATCAAACATATATAAAAAACGCAGATAGAAAAATAAATCGTAATAAGAAACTACGCTAAAAATAGGTTAGTGAGAAAACTTACACTTAGTGAGATAACTTACTGTAACTTTTATCACTAACCTATTGTCAAAATTTCTATTATAATTTCTTATTTGTAACTAATTACGATTTTTATGTTTGTTTGCTTTTTGAATGATTGAATCATTTTTATACTTCCTCTGTTTTGTAGGCCAATAAAAACCGAAACGTTGGCAATGAGAGTTTAATTTGAACCTGAAGAACTGACCGAATAATAGCACATGAGATAAAGTATGGTTCACTTTCGTGTCACTCAATGTGAAAACCTATAAGCATGAGGATTGGAAAGGACGATTCATAAATGGTATAATGTATAATGGAATAAAATATCAGATCTTAACATAAAAAAAAAAAGATATAATACTTGCTCGGTTAGAACACATTTGTTACGGAGGAGTAAATGTAAAATGCCAGCTATCAATTTTACACTTCCAAAGCCTTTTGTTATTTCAGCCCTTCGATGATATCACAGGGAAACATTTTTCGAATAAAACTTGTCGATATCAAAAATTTTAATCATCTGTCTTTCTATATATTTTTTTATGAAAACATACTTCTTTTGCCAAATTTTTTTTTAAGATTTATTACTTACAACTTTTACTGATTTCATCACAAACAAAATCTATAAAAGTATTTCTGATAGAACTGCTTACGATATAATTAACAACATCACATTGATTTATTAATATCGTAAATACATGTAGAGTACAACCTATTAGAGAGCTCAAAGAAGTGTTAAAAATGAAACTTTATATACACAAACATATTTTTTAAATAAATGTTGACTAAATTTGCAAATTATAGTATAAAATAACCAGACAGAAAAAAATTGAACTTAATTAGCTCTTTCTTTTTAAATTGGATGTAATTTGGTCATTTTGATTTTTTGAACCAATAAAGACACTTGATTTCAATTTTAACAGATTTTTATTTTCAAGTTGGTGATTATAATTAGAATATCAATTTCCTAACAGCTTTTCAAATAAGTACATATAACTAATGAGACTGGTAATAACATTGATATTGCTTTAGATGAAATTAATAAATGATGTGAAGGATATAAGGGATGCAATGTTTCGTAACTAGTGAGTTATAAATCAGCTAATGTTATGTTATCGGAGTTACTGCCACTATATCTCAAGTTGCTGGTTAACATTTTTGAATGTTTAAAAATACTTGTTAAAATTTAAAAATGTTAACAACAATAAAAATATTCAGTGCTTTGTTTGAATTATTTTCAATAACCTTGGCTATATTAAGTCAAATGGAAAATGCAGGTTTATTAATTTCAGAGTAATCCAAGAACCGAAAATTATAATTTTTATATCAGAAATAAAAGTTTGAAAGCATCCCAAAATGCCCATAATGAATAACAAATATTATTAACAATTCTTTAATTTAATTTGATAATATTGAGAGTACTTTTATTTTAAATATATCTACCTTAGGCGCCTGTTTTTCTAATTATTTCAACTATGAATTCATTTAGCAATTATTGATTGTTCTCTAAAAATTGAACTGAAAACTCCACTTAATTACTTATTCATTTTACCCCGTACAGATTTTAAATTAAAACAATATATGCAAAATGAAATTATTATTACGGATGAAATTAATATTTAATTAATGTTTTAACTACGTTTAATTAAATGTATTTAAAGTGTTTAATTAAACTGTATTTGTTATAAAATACACTCCAGTAAAGCATTATGAAAATAATAGAATCAATTTAATAATTTCATTAGTTTGGTGCAACTATAAACATTTTGTTGCTTTTAACAACTTTCAAATCGTTATCTTAGAACAATCAGACCTGTTCTTATTATTTGGACCAAACTGAGGGTCTCAGACTCATAGAAATGCGCAGTTATACAATAACCTGACCTATCCAGTTTTCTTATTTTCAATCCCCAAAAAACCTTTTTTGATGATTTTCAATGAACATGTCGTTTTTGATAAGGCATCGTCTTGTTATAAATATTCATGAGCTCCCAATATTACACTAATACTATGAGCTCATGTATTAGTGTAATATTAGAAGAGTGTTATTACACTAATAATGACGCCTATTAAGTTACATCTCCAATAGAATGAGTTTTTGGTAAACAAGTATCTTCAAATTAGATTAGATTGCATGTAATATATATATATATATATATATATATAATAAATTCAAAACGAAGGAAACACACAGAAAGACACAGACACATTATTGAATTTATTTTATTTAAAAAAGTCCGCTGGACCGTTTCTCTAATTGTATTATATATATATATATATATATATATATATATATATATATATATATATTATATATATATTATAACTATTTACACTATTGACTTCTTAACTCTTTATTCTTATCTTTATTGTACTTTCCTTTATTTCTAATTATACCTTCCCTATTAATTCTTACTTTCATTCAACTCTCTTATTTTAATACATTTTCTTGTTCTTTAATAATCTTTTATCCTTCGTTTACTTTAATATTCTTAATCTATTTATTACCTATTAGTCCAGTTGTACTGTTGACCTTTCAACACTTTTATTCTAACCGCTTGTTTCTTGTTCTTTATTGACCTTTGACCTTCTCTTTATATTAACCTGTACTAATTTTTTTAGTCTATTAATAACAATGACTAAGCATGAGTCATCGATTTTAATTTAACATCTCACTTGGCCAAATCCTTTTCCAGTTGAACCTTGTTAGCAGGAAATTAGTTCGTAGGATCGAATCTCTCAGTCTTAAGATCGTGAATGCCGAGACTGCGGTTAATTTTAATGATAGCTGTTTAAAAGAGGATCTGCTGCCTATTTGTACCAATATATATATGGAGCATGCTAAATAAATGGATTAAAAATAGAAAAAGAATTATCAAAACCGACAGCAGCTATATAGATTGAATCAACAGAATCAGTTCCACAAATTTTGTTAACCAAATCGAACACTTTAATTATTAAATGAGTCACTCTAGACTGCTGCATGAATATGAAGAGGCTTTTTCTAAAATAATCTTGTATCTACTAAATTAGCACTAATACATATATATATATATTAGCCCAGAGACTATATAAAGCATTACAAGTATGAAATGCAAGAATACGTAATGCAAATGTAGGACTTACCACAGATAAACGGAGAATATATGCAGTAAGATAGCTCTAAATAACTAATGTTACTTTAATGAATAGATGAAATCAATTATTTCAAGTTTCATAATAACTAACAGTGTATTCAATATTACATCTACCTATTGCTTTATTAAAATAAAAGTAAACTCATTTGCTTGTTAATGGGTTTATGACATTTACTTATAGTAAAGTTGAGTGCAGGCCACTCCAGATTTTACAATACACCTTCATGTAATATAGGATATACAAACTGTATTTCTTAAACATTCATACACTTTTCAAAATTTTTTAAAAAAAACTTGTATACTATAGATTTAAATATTTATAATAAACAACATCTATAATTTTTTTTCTTATGAGATTATAACAACGATATATAATACAAATTCAAATTTTCAGTCAATCCGTCTTCAGGAGAAAAGAGAGAGTGAGACGAAGCACGTTGTAGACTCAACAACGTAATAAGGGCTACTTACTTGCCCGAAACTTATTTTGCTCAAAAATTTGAGTTTGTAAGTGTGTTTCTTTTCTCTGTGTGTTACTCATCTTCGATTTTAAACTCGTATTGTCTAGTTTGATCGTCTTTTTGATTTTTAAGTGCATAAATCGACCGATATATGTGACTTTTCAATATTTCGATCGTTATGGCGGTCGTCCTTAGGAGAAGAAGTGAATTGACGGAGGGACGACATTCAACTGATACACACACACACATATATATATTGTATACACTGCGATTTCAGCGTTCACGGCCTTCATTCTGGTTACCTCCGATTTCCTAGCAATTTTACGCGGGGCTAGTGGTAATATACACAATAAATATAGAAAGTTTCCACAGTAAACTTTAGGATCCGTAAACAGTAAAATAACTATGAAATACAATGCCACATGCTTAAACGAAGGTTTGCTGCCATCATATACTATATATATATATATATATATATATATATACGCTGAGCCTGCGTATGAACAATCACAGGGCGTCCGTTGGTCAGCGCAGAGACCTACCCATAGCTATCCATGCTAATTCCCATGACCTCCCTTTCAATGATTGTTTCAGGGTACAAATCCTCAAACAAATCCCCGAGTCTAATTCCCATGTCACCCTTAGAGCTTCCGAAGAGGCATTCATATGCCTCCTTGGGGTTCGTTCTCCTCCTGGTCTCAACCTGTACCGTTAATTATTTTTTATTTTATTATTATTATTATTTTATTATTATTATTATTATTTATTTTTTATTATTATTATTTCGTATTTTATATATTTTTTTTTATATATTTTTTATCTTGTTTTCTAAATAAATATTGGAGGGATTTCTATTTTTCCTCTCCTCCGCTGGGGAGCAGCATTGTGGTGGTTCCACGAGTTACTCTGGTGGCCAGTAGCAGTTTGCTTCTCAACGCGAGTACTTCGCACTTCTTCCCGATGACGACGGATGTCGAAATATCGAATGAGTTCTGTAGTGTCTTTCTGTGTTCTTTTCTATGTGTTAAAGTGTATATATATATATATATTATATATATATATATATAAAACTGAAAATGACAACACATACTGTATCAATATTCGAACCGGAGTTTGTCATCAGGAGGAGAGTAGAAAGGAAGAAGAAAAGGTACTTGTGTATATATATACATAATCTTAAAATAAATGAATAGTGAAAAGAATAATTATCACAGGACTATTTTTTAAACTTGATATAATCAACACTTCTATAGCTTTGTAAATTATTATGGTCGATTTTTTTGATTTCGTTTTTGTGTTTAGTGCCCCTATGAAAATATAAAGATTAAACAAATATATTTATGGGAACATACATTGTTTTTATTTTCACAGACTACTGTAGTTAATCCAATTTTAAAGATGATATTTATTTAATCCAAACCATAAGTTCTATAAATGTGTACTATATATAGTTATTTATATTTTGCAAAAAATATAAATTATTTAACTTTCAAGAAATAGCTAGAGTACAATATATATACGTTGTATACAATCAACATCTAAGCCACCGTAATAAATTCAGAAATGAGACTAAGAATTCAGACATTTGTTCCTTTCCTTTCCTTTTATGTCTTTTAAAATACCTTTCTTACCTCTCGCTTCTCACAATAGTACACCCCGTGTCTCCTATAACATGTCTGTTTAAGTGAGCCTGACGAGGATAAATTATTTTAGTCAAAAGATATTTGTCACCTTTCTAATATTCTTACTGTGGTATAGACTTTGATATTTATTTTACGTGTTTATTATAAAACCTTGTTATTTCAATTTAATATGCAAATATTGTACTTTAGCAGTTGTTTGAAAAAAGAATTCATTACTAATTTAAATTGTAAGAACATCTTAAAAAACAGGAAAGAAATATATTCATAACATTAAATATACAGAACTTCAAGTTGATCTATTTTTTTTACTAAATTCTTCTCATTATAATAGTTTTTACTAATTGGAATTTTATAAAAAATACAATTATATAAATATATTTATACACACACACATATATAATATATAATATAATATATATATATATAATATATATATATATATATATATATATATATATTAGTGTAGGTTGGCAGCAAATCTTCTGGGAGCCATATTTTGTTGAAATGTACTGCAGCTTCGGTATTAAGGACTTTCAAACCCTGCTGTTCCAGTCTCCTGACAGTCTTACGAATATAAGGTGGAAATTCCCAAATGAGTTGTCCAAAAGACATTGAGACACTTTTTTTGATACACTTTAATAGTTATCAACAATTTAAATACAATTGAAAACTAACATCACATGTAAAGAATATAACATAACTTACAAGACCACTATATACTAGCTTTCGACTATTCTATTTGGGAATTACCACCTTATATTCGTAAGGCTGTCAGGAGACTAGAACAGCTTAGTTTGAAAGTCGTTAATACCGAAGCTGCGGTACATTTCAACAAAACATATATATATATATATATTAATATATGTTTCAAGGTAAACTATAGGTGCACAGTAATAAGACAAACGGACTACTGTCTCATCATCATCATCATCATCAGGAGAAAAGAGATAGGAACACAAGCGCACTCGCGAAGTGACGGTTGGAGATATATATATATTATCAAAGGACAACGATCTACAAAGAACAACAAACGTTTCACAGTGAACTATAAATACAAAGTAAAGATACAAACACACTTACAGTCTTTAATTTTTGGTTCAACCTCATCAGGAGAGTAGAGATATGAACACCAAGCGCACTTGTGAAGCGACGGTTGGAGACCAACAGTGTTGAGATAAACAATATACCTATATATATTTCGTTGAATAATTTACCATATTTCACTGAAGTCATTTTTTTTTTGAAAAGTTTTTCCAGGTTTCCAAATAATTTTTCAAAAAACTGACTTCAGTAAAATATGTTTAAATAAAGGACTGCTCCCAAAATGTATATATAAATATAGATATACACTTAAAATAAACTGTGACCCATAGTCAGAAACATAACAAAGACTCACTTTTCAATATTTCGACCGCCATTACGGTAAATATAAACATAAACTGTCTATGTGTCACAGTTTATTTTAAGTGCAATCTGTCCTGACAGACCGTTTCCGTTTATCATGGTATATATATATATACAAAATTGTCACAGTAACTCGTGATGTAAATATTCAATGAACTCACCACAAAAGATATGGAGATAAGCACTCTGAGGCCTTTCCTATTTTTTTTTGAAATTAGGTTACTTTTTAGACATTATTATATTATTAACTTGGTTAAGTTAAATTCATCTTGATATAAATTTGTAGCCTGTACTGCTAATGTTAACACTTCATCATTACTTCTCACTTCACTTTTAATAAATGAGTATTTTCCATTTTTGTATAATTTCATTTTGTATGGTAAAAAAAATGCCAAATTTTATGTTAAATATAACAAGATTTTGCTATAAACATGTGAAATAACTACGAATTTATCAAACTACAATATGAAATGGGAAAATGGAAGATCCTAGTCTTTTTTTCCCACTTGATATTGTGGTTTGATCATTGATTATGTTTAATATGTCTATTTATGGTAGTTAATGACTGATATATATGTGTCATGTATGTTATTGTTACTTAAAAAAAAAGGAAATATTTACTTGAGAATGCTAACTCTTGGGGGAAGGTGATATTTAATTAAAGTAGTGAAAGCGAACTGGTAGGCAGGTGGCTGTGGTCAAGCCTGGAAGGTTATTACAGCAAGGCATTCGACTTGTCAGTGGAACAGCTCATATAATTGCAAACAAACAGAGCCTCACTAACCCCAACACAATCCTGACCAGCGAACGCTCGCCTAATCAAAACAATTTCCTCTCTTCAAACTATTCACCTAAATATCTTAACTGCTTCAGAAATAATTCTATAACTTACATGACTTTTTATATTTTATCCAATTTAAGTTATTTTTATATAGATTATGCACAATTTTTTTCTTTTTTATCAAGGTTTGGTCTATATTCAAGTTCGGTCTGTATTTGTAGGAATATTCAGGGTTACATCAATACAAAATTTAATTATAATAACATGAAAAAATGCTTATAAAGTTACCTTATTTAATTAATATACATAATTACTTTGGTCTATTGCTATTAAAAGTAAATAACTAGGTTAGATTGCAGTGGTAGTGCCACAAGGAACACACATAGGCCGAGCATTGGTCCTTTGTGATACCACACAATGAAGATTGATTCTACAGTGGAGTCCTAAATTTTACCTAACTCAAGTGTATTTAGAGTAGGGATCTTTAACGAGTAACTGACATCGTACAGGCTCGGGACACATCGGCTTAACGTCCTTCTACGAGGGACGACGTACTCAAATTTATTCACCTCCCGCATGAATAAATCGAGGGCCAGGTGGGAATCGAACCCTGGTCCATCAGTCTTGAGGCGAGTACGTTAACCACTGTGCTAACCTGTCCTCCAGGAAATATCTAAATAACCGTTGTATTCAAATCAGGCTATAGTGCTGCCCCCAGCGACAAATCTAAGAAACATTCGATATCAGACTTTGACAACTCAAAACATTTTAAAAAACTCACGAAAACTACATCAAAAAGAACCTGGAAACTACAAGCATATTTTTTTATTACTAATTAATAAACTATATATTTTACTTAGGTTATCAGTATCCATTTTTTTATTACACGCATTAAAAATTGTAAATATTATATATAGTGGATATAAGAAACCATTTAATAGAATTATTTAAATAGTAAAAATGCATGACTGTAGTAAAGTAATTCTATTTTTCAAAGACTTACTTTGTGGATGTGAAGTGAAATGAAGTATGTATATGAAAGAAGCATTTAAATTTCGTTAAATCATACCAATTTAGCATGTTTGGTAAGACTAAAGAGTTACACGAAATGTATAAAAAAAAATTATAAGAGAAGTTACACTTCAATCTCCTAAAGTCAAATTTACATTTGGAGTCCTTTTAAGAGTAGAAAATGTGCTTTATTCATTTATTGACCATCTTTTCAGCTTCAGACGAGCAACATGTTTGATTTTATATAAATAATTTAAATTTGTCTTTCAAGATATTTAACGCAAACGCATACTTGGACCGAAAGGTTTTCATCACTTTTTAAATAAGTGGGGACAGAATAGTTACCTAAGGCTTCCTAAAATTTCTTAATAGAAACAATGATTATAAATTATAAATCTCCCATTGGGATATTTCAAAAATTTCGTTACCACAAAAAAAAATTTTAAAATGAAATAAACTAACAACGCGTTTCAAAAACTTATTGCTCTTCTTCAGGTTTACATCTAAAAAAAAATATACGTATCTGTGAACTTTAAAAACATCAGAGTAAATTATTTAAACTTGATGATTAAATCAAATATATGAAAGTTCAATTGCTCCAATGTTTGAATTTTTGAAATCCCCCAATATGAGTAAATACCACTTTATAACAGATTGCACAAGTTATAATAGGGTGACATAATTGTACTAATAATGTTTAGTACTGTTCTCTAAATAGCATGGAGATGAAATATTGATCATTTCTATTCGAAATGAAGAAAGCCTTTCTAAATTAGTATATAAAGTAACTTGAATTTGACTACTCTCAAAGTATGAATAATACTGCTGAAACTAAAGTGCAAGCAACTTGCATATTTTTTAAAACACAACATATAACACAACAACAAATGAGAGAAATATTAAAGATTCTTTTAAACTTAAAAGGATTTTGTTGTTTTTACTTAAACTATAAACTATTGATTTAATCTTAAGTAAACTTGGATTGAAAGTTTTTAAGTTATTATACACGTTTAAGGCCCAGTGTGACTAATAAAATAAGTTATGGCATGAGAGTTAGTGTGTTTGTGTGCGCATGTAAAAGAGAGAGAGAGAGAGTGAGAGAGAGAGTGAGTAAGAGAGATAGTAAAATCATTATAATATCTAAAAGGGTTATAATGACCAAATTCCACATTCAGCTGACCATCATCATTGAGACAAAACAACAATACAACATCAGTATTGCATCTTCTACAGTTACTTTGCCTAGAAAAAAATAGATTTGTGCTTTCAATTTGGAGATATTTGTCCAAAATACTTTGATTAAGGCAAATATGGGCATGATCTATGTAAAGATTGTTTCTTAATTTGATTAATTTGTAATCAGTAACATACAATACACAGTAATGTAAGCGTCACTGTGCAGAAGGATTGTGCAGCTTTTTGCCAACAATTCCTTCGATGAGATTTTAGACATTTTTCTTTCCACAAAAAACTAATTCTGCTAAATTAGAATTTTAAAAGGATCATTAAGTTGTTATTTACTGTCTCTTACTAGTCTGTTAAATAATAGTGAGATAATTATGAATTGCATTATTACATGATTGTAACTTTGAAATGTTGCTTAGTTACAGATATGTTATGCCATGTAGTCATGATATAGAAAATATTATTTGTATCAATATATTTAAAGGAAATAATTGATTTTTTAGCAATCATATTTTCGTTTAAAAAATTCGAATATTGTCAAAAAAAAATTTGTTTATTTCTGATCAATCGTTTATATACAATACTTGTTTTAAGAGAAATGTATTTCGAATGTTTCTCATTTCAGCAATAATGGTATATGTATATTTCTTATCTTTATTTGTAGCTCGCTCTAAACAATATTTAATTCAACAATAATTTCATATAAGGCTCAACTTTTTTAAACTCATTTTAAAGAATAATTTTTTTAAAAAAATAACAAAAAGGTGACATGAATGCTCAGTTGTATCAATGGTAGCTTTCTTACAAAAACACTGGAATGGACAATTACTTTATCTGAATAATACATTTTTCGTTGTTTTCAACCCTGTCTATCAAACTGTTCATACATTTTTCTTAATCGTACTTCGTTTTATAGTTCATATTCATTAACAATGCTGGAATGTATCTCCCTCATTACTTACTTGAGATATTGTAAATTGTCTTGATATTTTCATTCAGTTATGTATCTGAAGCTAAATTGTGTCAACTTTGTTTAAATTTTACAATATTTTTAAATGCCTTTGTGTTATAGCTATAATAACAGAAAAATGCAACTATTTACATATTTTTCAGTTTTTTTGTCAGAATGTTTATTTATAGTAACGTTGCATGTAGGCTACTCCAGATTTTTTCATTTAATATTCATTCATTGAATTCATTCCTGGTGTCGAAAAAAATCTACTAGAAAAAAAATATAAAAAAAGGAGTTTAACTACTATAGATACTTAGAGTAGGTAAGATGGTTGGTTATATTGTGAATTCAGTAAAAGCTACATCATACAGCTTAACAAAAATACAAGAATTGTAAAGGTAAATGAAATTAACATGAAAAAAAAGAGAAAGACAAAAAGAACGTTTCATACAACAGGGCTATGGTGTTGTAATAGGAAAATGCAAATTTCCTGTGATAAAAGTCGATAGCTGCTCCTCTGAAAGAGAACATTCCGTGACTGGTTGAGGAAAGGCAGGCATGAAATAGCCTTGTTCTATTGTATCTGCAGTCTGCCATATTTATGAGAAGTTCTGCTTCATTTACCTTCAACTGGCTTCTCAATCACTAAACTCAACTATTTTCAACTTATCAAACTTCCTAGGGATGTAATATTTTAGTTTAGGGATATATAATTCAGATTGTATTTTCAATAAAATGTTCAATATTGCTTGCATGTTTCAGTTGTTGGTAAATATATGAATCACTATTACTGAAAAGTTGTGACAAAATGTCCAATTCCTTGGTTCGATGCCATTAAATAAAGGATTGATACTTTGACAAAAGTTGTTATTGAATATATTTACAATTCATCTCGTTTAGTGTACAGTGGATTTTCTAAGGATGTTAGTTAAGGAAAGTGATAAATTTTTATGAACAATATGGCTTGAAGTCGCAGGGTCTTTCTTTTGGTGAATCAACTCTTGTAGTGTAAGATAAATGCGGCCAGGTTAGCTCAGTACTTAACGTACTCACCTCTGAACTTTTTGGTTTGTAGTTCGATAACCACCTTGCCCTTAATTTATTCACGTGGGAGGTGAATACATCTGAGTATGTCGTCCCGCGTAGAGGACGATAAGCCGTCGGTATCGAGCCTGTATGATGCCAGATGTTCGTTAAGGATCACTACTCTAAATCCACTTGAATTAGGTAAAATTTAGGTCTCCCAATGTAGAATCAATCTTCATTGTGTGGTATCACAAAGAGACCAATGTTCGGCCTATGTGTATTCCTTTTGGGACGCCACTGCAACTAAAGGGTTGCCTACTACTACTACTACTACTAAGTACTGCATAGCCTCAATCTTCTATCGCAAACATGATTGGCACCAGGAAAAGACGACTAAATGTTATAAAAGCCATGTCTGTATTTGTATCTAATGTATTATTGTACCATAATGGAGTTTACACCATCAAAATATTTTATTATATAAAATAGAAACAAAATTACAACAATTGTGTAAAGATTGATTTATATAAATTTCTAATAATAGATATGTAAATGCTTTGAAAGCTATATAGAGGTAATATACAATTTTCATACCAATTGAGAGTTCAAAAGTTTTTAGTTTCAATGTTTCCTAAAGTTTTGATTCTACGTTTTATATTGTTTAACATAACTCTTCTTACTTTATTGAAGGTAAACCAAAAATTCTTTTTTAACAATGATTTTTTTTTTGGAGAAAATATAATCTATAGGTGTATTCTCCCTTTAAGTTTTCCAATGTTCTATTGGTACAGTTCACTGTTATTTAAATAAAATTCTTGGAAAATATTTATAAATTCTTAAGTTTTGAGCATCCTTTTAATATATTGGAAGTTTAGTATTTTTTATAGATAAAAAAAATAATGCAGGATAAAAATGTGCGTCAGCATGAAGAACGCAAGCTCTACTAAAATTTTACTTGAGTATACTTTGATATAGAAAGTAAGGGTAATTCGTTGCTAGGCCGATGTTAGACCATAAATAAGGATGGATAAATGCGGTCTAAGTTAAGTGTGTTTTGAAAGAGGGCGATCATAAGGGGCTAACAAGGGAGAGGCAAGTGATTGTGTATTCAGGAGGTGGTGGGAAGTAGGGAAAGTCAACTTTATTCTTGGAGCCAGCAAGGGCACAGATATTTCATTTGTTTGGTCGGTGTCATCGCTGCGAATCTATTAGAGGTCGTGGTCCGTGCCCGACATTACAACGAGTCAGTCTGCTCTCTCCATTAACCTTCAGCCCGACCCTGCAATCCCACCCCGGCAATGCTGCCACAATCAACCTCCCACCGAACAACGCGCACCTTCTAGCCACCTCAATTATCTGACAAATCTCATCTACGCTATGCTTCCAGCTAGATTAAACATTCAATTAAGCCCTTTTCTCTATATACTTTGAGCTATGTGCACAAACTTTACAACATTTTCAGACATAATAGAAAATTATATATTTACATAGGATATTTAAATCAAAGAAATAAACATCTATTTATAAACAATAAAATAAAGTTCTGGATAATTGATTTTCTGGACATATAACACAGTATTAATGCTAAAAGATAAATAAATACATTATTCATCTAGATGTAATATCTAGTCAGCTAGATTTCCAAAATATTGTTTTATAAGCTTATTGTGCTGGATGTACTCAGTAGTTCTTGAAGTTTTTTCTTTTAGATTCTATAAAGAGCAATAATCCAGTGCATTACGTTTGTACAACCACCGTTGTCATTAGGCCAAAATGCTTGAAGTGTCAGAAGATTAAAGAGTTACTTCTTGAAATATTACTTATTATACGTGGAGACTTCCTTAGTAAATTCTTGATTGTTGTATTTTTTCTGTTTCTGAATCAAGTTCATACATTTTACAAAGAAGAAGAAGCAGTGTGTTAATATTATGTAATATTTAATTCAGCATATTAGCTACAAAATATATAGTAATATAAAAAGATTGTATATTTTAATACTAAGTGAATTGGGTCGGAATATAAACTTCAAAGTATCAGTCCCATGAATCACTTGTGCTTATTGATTACACATTTCTTATTTTGATTACAAATTCTGTTAATGATGTCTGTGGAATAGATTACAGATTGTCTACAGTTATATTCCTGTATTGATGTTCTTCCCAAAAGGGAATTGAAAGTTCCTATAAAGCTATCACGGCATACATGATTGTTTTTTCCTTTAAATAAACAACTATAATACGAGCTGTAATGAGTTGGGGAATAAATTAAATAGAATTTTATATATTTCGTGAAACTGATTCATGAAAAGGTCATAAGGGTTGAGAAACATGATGGAATTGGAATGAAATTCCAAAGAACATTGAAAAAAAGTAAAGACCCAGTTCAATGCGCTCTACACCAGGTTGCAATTTCACTTTAATCACAGTTGTAATCATAATTTCGGCTTCAAAACAAAAGAGCTCTCTTTCTCCATTGAAATATTGCTGCCAAAGCTTTGAGCATACAGTGCTCTTATATAACAGATTCTCAAGCTTGCACCTCAGAATATATTTTTTTACAGCCATTTGTCTTTAGTTTTAGCAAATATTGCGAGAAAATATAACTTTTCTCAATGTATCAAATAAAAATAATGAAAAAATTATAAAAACTGATAACTAATTTTCATATATCATTAATACTAGTCTTACCCAGAGAAATGCACATTATTATATGATCTTAATTTAGAGCACATAGGTTCATTCTCGTGTTTTTTTTACACTATTACAGGCCTAAAGGGAATATGAGTAAAGTGGTCATTTTTACTTCATATTATCTAAGACATAACTTACCAGCATTGGGAAATAGCATCATCACACCGAAAGTACTCCAAACAAAATACTATCCAAACTGGAAACAATACGAGTTGAAAATCGTGCCTACAATATGCTTTATCTCCCTCTCATTTTTCACCTGATGACAGATTGCCCGAAAATTTGAGTTTGTAAGTGTGTTTCCTTACTCTGTATTGTAACTCTTCTTTGTTAATATAAAAAATCATTTAATCATAAGGAGTATATTTTTCAGTATTTTAGAATCTAGCATTTGCATACTTTTTCCTTTTCGAAAATATATAAATTTTCATAAAACACCGCTTTTACTAAGGAAATGAAGTAGTGGACTTTATAGGAAATGTTTTCATAAAAAATATGGTTATTTTTACAACCATGATTATCCACAGGTTTCAAAATTGAAATATAGGTTTTTTTTTAGTTCTTTATGATATAATTAATTATTGGAAATAAAGTTTAAAAGAGATGTCAAGTTTATCTTTTTAATAATACTTAATATATTTCAATTAAGGATACATATCTTACACTGGTTTACAAAGATTACGTTGGAACAAATATATTCGTTGGTACACAAATTCTTAACGAACATAATCAAACCCTTTAATAACATACATTTAGTACTTATACAAAATTATTGAAAATAGTTATGTTAGTAAATACTAGAATTAAAAAACTGCAACACAACTTGAAATGCCGGTATCTGGGGTACCAGCTGGATAGATATGTCTGATTATTTTTTGCAACAACTTTTTTGGAACTATATTTTTTTCAAGTAAGTTTATATCAAGTAAAGAATATTAAATAGTCATTCCTTTGAAGTTTAAAAAACAATCATTGTTATATCACATTGTAAAGAGAATTACCAAAAAATTGAATCTTCTAGTTGATTAAGAAGTCGGCTATTTGAATAAATTCAAGTCTCTGCTCTAGTTAGAAGTGTTTTGTAATATTGCTCTCTTGAATCATTTCTGAATGCTTGTCTGATTATTTTTCATGTCCTCCAAGAGGAAAGGATGATTATTTTCATTCATGTCTTTCCGAGTACAATTTTACTCTTTAAAGTAATATCGTTTTACTTATTTCCCAATTTTAATATAATGCCTTTATACTTATATCTTTATTGTATAACATTTGAAATTATAAATAAGAAAGTAACTTTCATTTATTTCAATAAAATGAAATAATATAAAATTTTTGTTTAATAAAAAGTATATTTTTGTATATTTACACAAAATATTAATACCTTAAAAATAAAATTAGGCTACTTTTATTTTTAAAACTAAGGATAATCTTAATCTCAACAGTTTTAAAAAAATTATGAAATAGTCGAGAAAGAAATTAATTTATCCAATTTTAAACATCCCTTTCCAGTAACAGTGCTGGTAAAGACTGTGCGACAGATCTGTACTAGCAGGATATATGAAGAGCACATATCTGTATCTAAACGTCGCATGCAGGTCTCCTTGAAAACATATATTCATCAAAAGATATAACCGTATTTAACTTACAGTTTCTTGTTACTTAGCTATTCAAACATTGTAAATAACGCCCTCGATTATGCTACGAGTGTCACAAAGTACGATATATTTCCAACAGGCATCAAAATCAACAGTCAACAGTCATCAACATATTAATTATCTCTTTCAGTTTCTTGTTTATATAAGAGGTTTAAATATTTATTTATTTTTATTAATAACAGAATACTTATAAATGAGCAATTCAAAAGATAGTTTTCTTTTTTTTTTTTTTTTTTGATGTCCTGATGATGACTGGTAAACAGTTTAACATACCAATTATCAAAAATATTATATTATATAGATGGAATAACAGAACTGTTTTAAGAAAGATTAAAAAGTTATTAAACAATTGTCACCTAAAGTATTTCTATACCAATAACAATAAAAATAATAAATATATGTGCTTATGAACATAACCAAACAAAATAAAAAAAAAATTATGAAATGGTCGAAGAAGACAGTCAATTGAATCGAAATTACAAATATAATAAACGAACGCAACTACACTTATACATTTCTACTATCATTGTTATCAGAAGTAGCAGTGACCCACCCTGTTATAGGGACAATAAATAAGTTATAACTTTGATAGATTGTACAGTAGATACATGCCAGTAAGGGAGAAAAAAAGAAACAGCGAAAAGGTGAAAAATTAAAGAAAAACATAAGCAAATAAGCAAGAACAAGAACATATCATATGTAGGGGATATATATCCTGGTATTCAATCTCAAAATGTTATTCCATTTGACAACAGAAAACTCTTTACACTTCAACATCCTTAGTGATCTCAAACTCGTACCATTTGAGCATTCATTAGCGATTCCGACGCTAAAAAACTTAAGTGATTAGAAAGCAAGAAACACTAAGTCGTCATACGCACAAAGGATTAAATCCTTTTTAAAGGATTTTAAAACGTTTAAATTAAAATTAAATTTAAAACGATGCTTTGATTACATTTTATTCACCTCTCTAATCATGAGTAAATACTACATGATAATTGCTCGCATAGCTCCTAAACTTAAGTGGTTTAATGTATCATTTATTGATATATAATCGGTCGGCTAATGTGCTCTACATAACTGAAGGAGGAGGCCACGCTTTTTACCCTTAAAACAACAATAATGATAGAAGCCTCTAACTGTGTTTGTTGGAAACACTGTTTTCTAAAGGCTTATCTATGGCTTTTCACTCTTATTGTTGATAAAAACCAAGAAATCATAGAACTGGGATTGTATGTTTGATAGGCGTGTGTCTGTTTGGCTAATAGGGTCATATTGTAAAAAGCACTCAATCTTCTCCAGGCAGATGGCCTGAATGCAACAAGTGTTGGCTCCCAGCACAGAATGATAGAGTGCGTTGGTCTTATTTCACATAGACTCTTCAGCCATGTTTACCTCAGACATGAACAGACGATATAGAAAATATTTTGCCAATCCTCTGAAATCACTAAGATAATTATCATGTTATAATTAATAAAAAAAAGCACACAACACAATATATTAGCACTCAGAAATCATTTAAACATAATTAGCTAATTAAGAGTATCTTGAAAGCAGTAAGCTAAGCAAACTAAAATCCGTGGGTTCCCAAACTAAAAACAAACGGTGATTTGTTTGGATGCGTTTAATCACTTCATTTATATTTTTTTGAGTAATTTGTACTCGAGAGTTGAACCAAAGCTCTACATACTGCAGGAATAAACCGTTAATCCCTGTCTTTGTACTACAGAGATTGCTAAACAACGTGTATATTAAATGAGGATATGTCACATTTTTCATTAAAATTTTACCCAGTACAATGTTTCTGAAAAAACATAAACATAAACATAGTTCATATAACAATAATAAAAAAAGTTTTAATGTATCAGGAATGTTCCTGCAGTACTTTTCCAGATAATTTTAGCTGAACGCACTTCTTGTGAGCTAATAGAATAAACAGAAACTTGCAAACAGCATTCCAACAAGCTTTAATATAGGAGAGTATTCAGAATGAGACTAAGTCATACGCTGTAAAAGGTATAATCTAAAAAAGATCTCAAAAAATAATCAGAACAAACTATTTTAAACCAAATGACCAGAAAACACAGTCATTTAAGATTTTTCACAACTTTTATTATAAAATTATTTCTTTGGGATGCTCTGTATGTCCTGATTATCGATCACAAAAAAAATCGTTTTTGTCTTCTTTATGTCTGATGTAGTTTAGTGTTCTTATAAAGCTGTTTTGTATATTATTATTTCTTTTTTCTTGATAATGGTTTATGAGTTGTAGTTCTTTCAATTTGGAAAGTTATAATTGTTTGGAATAAATATTGTTTAAACATTATTCTTTGAAAATTCATATGAGACAATAAGTGCAGAGTAAACATTCTATCCATTAGTCCATATAAGACGCTATCCAGACTTCTTGACAAAAGAACAAATTTGACTCGACAGAACAAAAGACTGATATACACTGCAATATTTATACCGATCTGGACATACGGACTCAAAATCTCGGGATCAACCAAGTATTCAAACAACCAAAGAATCCAAACAGACCAATCCATAATTCATTATAAAATTGTAGAAGCTCCCTTTTATGCTTCTAGCAACACCATTCATAGTGATTTGAAAATCCTTCTTATCCAAGAAATCCAATCCTGATACAGCAAATTCCATGATTCTTTACCCACCAATCTAAACCCTTTTATTCAGGAATTACCATCCCACTAGATTCCTACCAACCCAATTAGAAGGATGAAAAGATCTTGGCTCAGAGATCAACTCGTCAAGAAATGATAACTGTCAAGAATAATTACAAGTGATCTGAACAATCTATGTATTATGGAGTTACTACCAATGGGTGGTGTCTCCACTCTTTTACCTCTCTTAAATGTATCATGGATCAGTATTACTTGTTACCCCTCTAAGAGTAGTTGTAATATAATAAAGCAATAAAAAAAAAATTAGTCCGAATTATATTAGTTTTTATTTGATTGTTACCTACTGACAAATTCTTATACATAATTCCAGTTTTTATACGAAACGAAACGAAAAAAATCTTTAAAATAATTTATCATTAATAACTCATAAGATTCCCCTGCTGCTAGTATTACTTTATTTTTTTATAATGAAAAAGTTTCATGTTTCTAAAGTGGATATTTTAATTA
This sequence comes from Hermatobates lingyangjiaoensis, assembly GCA_026182355.1. Classification (NCBI taxonomy): domain Eukaryota; kingdom Metazoa; phylum Arthropoda; class Insecta; order Hemiptera; family Hermatobatidae; genus Hermatobates; species Hermatobates lingyangjiaoensis. Next base: position 389,145 of record JAPFBL010000217.1, on the reverse strand, counting down.
GCATAACTTAGCTATAAATAAAATATAATTTAAAACAGATTTCAAAGTTCTTAAAATTGCATGAACAAAAAAATCAAAACTCAAAACTAAATTAAAACTTAATTAAAAGAGCTCTGCATGACTTTTGGGACTATGTATGCTGATGGAGTTTTAACTTTGTTCATCTCAATCAAGGTTTCACACACTCTAATTTTATTGCTAACACGTTTTAACATTTACAATGGAGCTAACTTTTGAATAACTGAGGATCTGTACACTTTCTTTAAAAGATTGTAACATCATGACAAAATATATTGTTCAATATTCTTATTCACAAGTATTAACAATAAGAAACTAAACCATTTTAATAAGCTATATCACATAATACAATTTTTGAATACTCTAATTGATTATAATTATAGAAACGAATTGTGTAAAAGAAGTTTTAAAAGAGGGAAGTATGATGGAAAGTCTAGTGCAGATGAATATATTTCACAGATAATGAATAAGGTATACCTGAGAGTTTTTATAAATAACACTTTAAACTTCTTTGTAAACAAAATAATCAATGATACATCTCAAAATAGAAGATTCTATTGGTAATATATTTTGAAAAAGTAGACATATTTCTTGTTGTGGTTGGAGGATTTTTCAGGTCAAATGGTTTATTGGTGAAATTGGAAGGAGGCTGCAGGATTTAGCTGGAGTATGAAGTCCTGAGAGGGTGGAGGTCCCTCTAGACTTGCCCCAAACAAAAAGTAATTTCACACTACTTTCACAGTAAAAAATAAAAAAAAAAGAAACAGAAACAATATTTTGTTACTTGAATATTGTTTTCTTTTATTTGAGACAATTGAATGTCACTATATTAAAGAAAATAATCAAAAGAAAATATTAATATTTCATGTCTAGAAGAATATTTTCTGAAGAATATTTCTCCAAAAAAGTTTACGTGTTGTTTCATCTAAAGTACAATTAATATTTATAGGGAGATTTCAAGTATAACTACTCCACAAAAAAAAAAGTTCAATATGATACTAACAACGCGCTTCGAAAACTTAGTGGACTTCTTCAAGTTAATATCTTAAAAAGAAAATACCTCACGTATATACATAAGTGTTTGAAAAGCGTCGTTAGTTTTATTTTTTGTGTAGCTGGGTCATTTTTTAAATACCCCAATATAAGGAAATACTGCACTATAACAGATTGCACAAGTAATGGATAGTATTTGTAGCATCTCTTCCTTGTCAAACTGTTTTGAATGGCCTTTATTACTTCTTAAGCAGGAGTGATTAACTGAAATAAATACTTTTATTGATAAACGCAATATTATTTATAATAATGTGATACTATGCACTATTTCAATTACTATCGATCCAGTTATTTCATAACTTAGAACAATACTTCAACTGCTGTCGACAAAACATTACATATGCATAATTTCAATGAGTAACAATATCAAGACTATGTACTATTCCCGTCATTTTTGATGGCTTTTCAATAAAACTGATACTTGTCTCAGGAAACCTGGCCAGTGTAAAAGGTGAGGAGGTCAGCTTCAGTAGGCTCTGAAGTGAGAGGTCACTATGTCAGTCGCCCTTTGTGTATTCGGATAAGGAAGTATCCATAGAGAATAAGACCTCATCTGGAAGAAGTTTGTGGAGTTTAAAACACAGAAAGTCTACATTTAGAGTCCTGAATTTGACAAACTCAAGAATATTTAGTGCATATATTTTGAACAACTATTAACCTATTCTCTATTCTCAGATAGATGTCCTCAAACATTTTCAAATTTTGTTCACCTTCCGAACAAATAATTGAAGGCCGAGTGATAATCGAACCCCACTCTACCAGTCCAGAGACAAGCACATAAGCTACCAGGCTACCCTATCCCTTCACATCAGTATACTCTTGCATAATTTATGCCTAAAGAATTCTCTATAAACAAAATGTTCGTATACTCTTTCACATAGTCACAAGGAAAATGGAAAATGTTCTGTTTTAATTATAACACTTTTTTTTCTCGGCATCAGTAATGAAGAAGTGATTAGTCTATTTGTTATATCTTAATATTTTGCAATGATAATTGAGTAATTACAAAAAAATTCCATTGTAAGAAGTATTTAGAGACAGCAGCATTTATGTTAGCGAAGTAAAAAAACCATATGCTAGATTTTTTGGCTTTACGGTAACTTCTAAGTCAAGCTATTTATTGAATATGCCTTACAAATAAAGGAAAAAAAACATAGATGCTAATTTGTTTTATGTATTGCGTTGATGATACATTTATACTTATTATTGTCAACAATTTTTACATGAAAAAAAGAAGATATATCCGCAAAAACTTTATATATGGAAACTGTAAAACTGCTGAACAAGAACAGCCTAACTTTGAACGGAACAAATAAAGTATTTTATAATACAATTGAAGTATCAGTTCTTTAACATTGATATCAATCTTCCTACATCAAACTAAAAGTGAGATTTGTTTGCTCTGCAATAGTGTTGTTTACTAATCTAGGGTAGAGTAGATGTCAGGTGAGTATATTGACTTTTATAATAAGCAAACGGATTCTTATATGCTAATTATCTGATAAAATTTCACAAATTTACTTAAAACAAAGAAAGTACCAAACTACATTTTCTTATTAATGTTCTTTGAAGAATGTTTTTTTTGTTTTAAACAAGTGACATTGTTAGTATTAGACTTAAAAATTGGTCCACAACTAAAAAAAATTATTTACAAATGACTATTTTGCAGAATATTGGCGTGAATATTGTGGTAAAGATTTGTTGAAGCAAAATATTTATCAGTATTACGGACTGTTTAAATGTATGTTTCAAATACCTACTGCTGTTTGAAAATGTATCCGTAGCCAATTGGTAGAAATATTATAAAAAATAATGGCGAGATCATAAATGAATAGTTAATTTATATCATAAGAATATCGTCATATTTTGTATTAATAAATTCACAAAAAAAGTACCAGTAAATCTTGTCTTAGAATGGATTCTTTAACTTTATCAGAATACAATTGTATGTTTGACACACAAAAAATAATCAGAACCATCGGACGTAGCGATTTGATAATATAACAAAAGTTAAATGATTCAACACTATTTGAATACAACTATTTTGTACAGTAATTTAATGTAGTTAAATAATCTATATAAATAAAATAATGATTTTGTCTGTACATTGCTTAGAACTGACTCATTTTAAGTTTTCTTTACGTTTCATACATTGGAGAAACCGAATCCGCCCTTAGAAAAATTTCTGTTGGTTTGTCGGTTTTGTCAGCTTGTATTAAATATATTCCTTTGAATATTTATGAAAATATGTGTTATTTTATTATTAATAAATAAATCAGCTCAAAATTGGAAAATTTTATGCCCACTGTTTTCTATACAAATAATAAGTATTAAATCCATATAATAGAAATTTAATAATTCTTAGTAATTGCATATAAGTTATTGAAAGTTTAGTTATCCCCAAAATATACTGCATATACTTTATTGATTTAAAATGATTTCTGAAATGTATATTTTTATGTCCACTTTAAATCATTAGATAGGAAATAAATTACTAGAAAGTAATTCTAAAAATTTAAAATATTAATTACATATATATCGCTGAAGTGAAAAAAAAATATTTAGCGGTAGTTTAATATTTCATTAGTTGCAATAAATAATTAACTAAGAGGACGAAATATCTTGCTGCAGTCACAAATCTAAAGGGCCATCCATATTGATTTAGTTCGTTATGCCACTCACGATTTTTCACTGAATATACGGCTTCAACATATCCCATGATATTTTATAGAGTGTTCGCATTAGGGTTCTCAAAACATACAATTCAAATGTTTCGTTTCAATGTAGAAATCAAGATATTAATTTGTGGTCTGACGAAATTCAGTGAATACTAATTTGGCCAACTAATTGCAATATCTGTTTTCACGTTTGAGTGATCATTGAGTGGTCTGTAAAGCAACAAATCACACCACATGTATTGATTTTATATCTTGTTGTATCAGTTGGATATTATTTCTGTCATAACTCATAATAGACATTAATCATTGATTCTTTTTATTAATAAGTATATATATATTTTTTTTATGAAAAAACTTAATGTTTTTGCACTATGTTTTTTTTTCTTTTCAAATAGTTGATATTTGCTGGTTGCATAAGAAGTTGAATGAGTGGTATTAGGTTCAATGTACCTATTTTATATCAGTGAAGTTTGCAACAGCAGTTTAAAATAACCTTAATAAAATAGAACTACTATAAACAACTCTTGGGTAAAAACATTTCAAAAGTTTCATCTTATGGCGTCAAAAATGAACCGAACTGTAACACGGCCAGTCTACATCACGTAAAAATAATTAAGTGGGTCATATATTTTTAATCGACTTTTGAGGAAATAATTTCAATGATAGTAAATTCAGGCGGCTAGATAAGAATATTACATTCTGGAGTTAGTATACTGTAAAGAAAATTAGTTACTTACTTTTCCACCTTATTACCTAGAGCTGTTGTTTGTCTCAACCGTTTTAACTCAGAGGCATTCGGGGGAAAATACGTAGAAGAAAGTGGAGACTGATTGTTAATAAGCACCCATTTACTCATGGGTGTGCCTACATTACTGGTTGATTGTACACAGCAGGTTTTAAATAATTCTTTATTCATATTTGTTGAGCTGTGGATTCCTATTGAGTAACTGGTATTGATAGTATTGAAACCGTCGGAACTCTTTCTCCGAAAGACAGAGAAGAATTAATCAGATTCTTTTAACTTCTCTGAAAAAAAAACATTTAAAATTCTAATATTCATCCAAATATCAAAGAAAATAAGCATATGATATAAATCAAAAGAAACAAATTAGTTTTAAATTACTTATATTTAATCTTCGATTACAAAATGAAATGAGTTTTCTAAAAGCATAAATGTTTTTTATACTGATCATTTCAAATGGTAATTAATAACAGTTCTTTTAACTAAATCAATAATACTAGTGAAACAAAAATAAAATGAGTTTTTTTTTGGAGTTACCTTAACTAAAAAAAAAGACCCTCATTTTAGTTTCTTTAAATTATCTTAAGAAATACTCATAGAACCTGTCGTCTATTAAGTGAATATGTATATATATATATATTAAGTATACTTTGGTAGCAGTCCTTCAGATATGCATGCTTTGTTGAACACGACAGAGTAGTTCCTGTCTATAAGTTTCTTCTCAAGACCTTCGATTACAAGAGAAGAAACTTATAGACAGGAACTACTCTGTCGTGTTCAACAAAGCACATATATATATATATATATATATATATATATATATCAATGATCAAACCACAAAAAGAAATGGGAAAACAAGACTAAGATCTTTCAACCGTAACAAGCGGTCTTCGTCAGAGTCAAAAACCCAACTGAACACTAGATGCAGAAAACATCTGGTGAGGAGTTGAGAAGAGTGGGAGTGGAGAGTGGTATTTTAAAAGGGTGAAAGCACAGGAAAGGACTAATGTCCAGAAAGGGATGTTTGGGGAAACAAAGGAGTACAGTAAGAAAAAGTAAAAAACTATCCGCTAGCTGTCAACCCTCTTTGAAGAGGCTATTGCCCTCGTGACGAAAGTATCAAGTTTGAAGAGACCGTTACTAATGTTTATAATATTAGATCTATTAAATTTAATTAGAGACGATTCAATAATAAAAATTTTAATTTTAGTTTTAATTTATGGGCCTTTGTCAAGCTAGACAAACAATTTTTCACTACAGGGACAAAGCAAGGAAAAAGATGACAGAAATAGGAGTAGGTATCGCACATGGTATTCATCGATAAAAAGATTTCACATAAACACGTGAAACAACAATCAATGATCAAACCACAATAAGAAATGGGAAAACAAGACTAAGATCTTTCAACCGTAACAAGCGGTCTTCGTCAGAGTCAAAAACCCAACTGAACACTAGATGCAGAAAACATCTGGTGAGGAGTTGAGAAGAGTGGGAGGGGAGAGTGGTATTTTAAAAGGGTGAAAGCACAGGAAAGGACTAATGTCCAGAAAGGGATGTTTGGGGAAACAAAGGAGTACAGTAAGAAAAAGTAAAAAACTATCCGCTAGCTGTCAACCCTCTTTGAAGAGGCTATTGCCCTCGTGACGAAAGTATCAAGTTTGAAGAGACCGTTACTAATGTTTATAATATTAGATCTACTAAATTTAATTAGAGACGATTCAATAATAAAAATTTTAATTTTAGTTTTAATTTATGGGCCTTTGTCAAGCTAGACAAACAATCTTTCACTACAGGGACAAAGCAACGGTTGAAAGATCTTAGTCTTGTTTTCCCATTTCTTATTGTGGTTTGATCATTGATTGTTGTTTCACGTGTTTATGTGAAATCTTTTTATCGATGAATACCATGTGCGATACCTACTCCTATTTCTGTCATCTTTTTCCTTGCTTTGTCCCTGTAGTGAAAAATTGTTTGTCTAGCTTGACAAAGGCCCATAAATTAAAACTAAAATTAAAATTTTTATTATTGAATCGTCTCTAATTAAATTTAATAGATCTAATATTATAAACATTAGTAACGGTCTCTTCAAACTTGATACTTTCGTCACGAGGGCAATAGCCTCTTCAAAGAGGGTTGACAGCTAGCGGATAGTTTTTTACTTTTTCTTACTGTACTCCTTTGTTTCCCCAAACATCCCTTTCTGGACATTAGTCCTTTCCTGTGCTTTCACCCTTTTAAAATACCACTCTCCCCTCCCACTCTTCTCAACTCCTCACCAGATGTTTTCTGCATCTAGTGTTCAGTTGGGTTTTTGACTCTGACGAAGACCGCTTGTTACGGTTGAAAGATCTTAGTCTTGTTTTCCCATTTCTTATTGTGGTTTGATCATTGATTGTTGTTTCACGTGTTTATGTGAAATCTTTTTATCGATGAATACCATGTGCGATACCTACTCCTATTTCTGTCATCTTTTTCCTTGCTTTGTCCCTGTAGTGAAAAATTGTTTGTCTAGCTTGACAAAGGCCCATAAATTAAAACTAAAATTAAAATTTTTATTATTGAATCGTCTCTAATTAAATTTAATAGATCTAATATTATAAACATTAGTAACGGTCTCTTCAAACTTGATACTTTCGTCACGAGGGCAATAGCCTCTTCAAAGAGGGTTGACAGCTAGCGGATAGTTTTTTACTTTTTCTTACTGTACTCCTTTGTTTCCCCAAACATCCCTTTCTGGACATTAGTCCTTTCCTGTGCTTTCACCCTTTTAAAATACCACTCTCCCCTCCCACTCTTCTCAACTCCTCACCAGATGTTTTCTGCATCTAGTGTTCAGTTGGGTTTTTGACTCTGACGAAGACCGCTTGTTACGGTTGAAAGATCTTAGTCTTGTTTTCCCATTTCTTATTGTGGTTTGATCATTGATTGTTGTTTCACGTGTTTATGTGAAATCTTTTTATCGATATATATATATATATATATATGTGTGTGTGTGTATTTAATAAATATTTGTATACTACTGAGTGCCATACTTTGATTGTTTTATATCAATAAATTAACTTTTATGATGGAGAATTTCAAAACAATTAAATCACTATACAAAATTTTGTTTGCATTGAAGTTCCCCATCAGGAGTAATTATGTTCTAGGGTTGAACATAACAATTGAAGATTCTAATGAATCAATAAGTTTCAAATATAGTTTTTTTTGTAAAAAGTTTATTGGAGATATCATTAGTAGTTATACACTTTTAACAAAGAATAATTATAGCAGAAAAAGGGAGAATTTTATTGGATTTACGTTCTGTAAAAGATATTGTTTAAATCATGGTAGTTAAACTGAAGTTAAGACATCAAGGTAAGATTGTCGCGTAATTTAGAGTTACCAATAATTAAACAAAAAACCTGTTTTATATTTCAACTTTATCGCGACAAACTGCACTTGCGCAAGACTTGATTACTTTATATTTCTCTTCCGATAACCTGTATCAACAGTTTTTTTTTTAAATGAAATGTTTATACAAATGCTAAAAGCCTAAATGGTGCAGCATTTCGGATTATATTCTCCATCATAGCTAAAATCTCATTTGTTTCACCAGCAAACCATTTGCTTTCACAGAAATAGCTTCCCTAAGCTCCATTCATAGCTCTAAGGATTAATCTACCTTTTAGTTTTTACTGCATTGTTTTGCTGAATTTAATCGCATCACCTGTTAGATTTTTCAAGCGTATGAAATAGTACTTAAAGGATCAATCGCAATCATAGAAGTAAGCTTTCTGGATAATTACATAATTAAAAATATTTTTTTTTTAACTTAAATAAACATACAAATGAATCAAAAATAAAATGAAAAGAATAAAATTTACATAAAATTACTCAAGTATGAAAAATCACGGGAAAACAGTACTATCGCTAAAACATTCACTACAATTGCATAATACCGTCATTTTCTGTAAAAATGATCCGGAAAAGAGCTTTATAATTTTTTGTCATTACAATTTTTTTTATTTTACCAGTAAACATTACAAGTAGTTGTTTTAACTTAAAATCGTGAAAATTGTGCATTATATCTAATTATGTGTCTTAACTCTAACAATTCATTCAAAAAAATTAACAAAGAAACTTTAATATTGTAGTTGTTTGATGAATTTTACCACACAATTATCAGGAATCAAGATTATGTAAAAACTCATACAGCAGTTATAATACTTTCAATCCTTTATCACTCGAAACAGAAGTAGCCAACAATTCTTTGAAGTCTTGTGTTTAATATTATTAATAGTATTAAATTATAGTTTCTGGTTTTCTACAGGAAGAGAAGAGTAACTTAATTGGAATGAAACAAAGTAATTGATTAGTAATTTTAATAAGCATGATGATACTTCTCTTCACAAGTTATTTACTAATCTTGAGTATTAGGTCTGTTTCCAAACCGGATTCAGGTGTATGCTTACAAAACATATCTTACTGCTGCCAATATCACAGCCATATTGAATAAATGTGTTTCCAAAAGAAATCTAAGCTATCCAACTAACTAACTAACTAACTATCGAATATAAGCAAGATTCACTGTAAACAGCGCACCCGGTTGGTACACCAAGTAATGTGGTTGAGTCGTTAATATGTATGATGAGTCATAAGTGGCTACAATTTCAGTACTTGAAAAGTGTAAAGAACTTAACGTCAGAAGTGTGAACCCAGTCGGGTTATGACTCTGACGGTGACCGAAAGCCGCTTGTTACAGTTGAAAGATTTTAGTCTTTTTTCCTATTTCTTATTGTGGTTTGGACATTGATTATTATTTCTCGTATTTATTATGAAATCTAGTTATCGATTATATATGATCAAACAAACCATAATATGAAATGAGAAAACAAGACCAAGATCTTTCAAGCGTAAAAAGCGGTCTTCGTCAGAGGTAAAAACTCAACTAGAAAACTAACGGTTTGCTTTTTGACTCTGACGAAGGCCGCTTGTTACGGTTGAAAGATCTTAGTCTTGTTCTCTCATTTCATATTGTGAATTGATAATTGATTGTTATTTCACGTGTTTATGTTAAATCTTGTTATATATATACTATATATATTTATTCATTGAACTCTTTAGTCATTCACAGGTTAAAAACCTACACAAAAACTGCATAAATTAATAATCAACTATATAACCTTTTAGTAGGTTAGTTGCGAAAAGATTTGAAGAATCAAATGTATTCTCTGGAAGGAAGAGTTGCTACTACACTGAGCTTAAATTCACATAAATATCAGTTTAATGTAAATATTTTATGTTTTTAAATAAAATAAGAAGAAGTATCTTGTAAAAAAAATAGATGGATATAAATATTTTAAATTTGTTTACAATTTACAACAAAAATGTCAATCTAGCACCGAAATAAAAAAAGAATAATCCCCATCCGTGAAATAAACAATGGAACGACGAGGTAAATGTATTTAGAATAGCCATACGGTATTTGATTTCTGTCAGATGTCAATAATTGATTTTGATTGATTTCTAGTAGTGGTGGATGGTTCCATTCATTTGTTTAACGCTCTAAGGGGTTCCCAAACTCTACTCCTCTTCATACACTAGATAGCCCACAACCTTGGCAAAACTATAGATACAAACCTTATTAAAATATGGATAATTCATCAATCGCTCCTACTAATAATGGCCTTTTCATCTATTATTCGATTTATACCATAACATTTTTTAATTTGTTCAAAAGAAACTTAAGCTATTTTGCTGAAATCAATCGTTCAAAGCCATTTTTAATATAGTTTAAACCTTTATGTCTTCAAACGTTTATTTATTTTGCTATTTTCTTCCATAGCATCAATTATATATAATAAATTTTAATGTAATATTATTTAAACCATATAATAAAGTTAGCCCATTTATTTATAAACTATTTCTAAAAATTGGCTCAGGAATTTGTTTTACTTATATTTTTTTTTAGTTATTCCATTTATAATGTTCTACATACGCAGTTTTAAATATTTTATCAAACAGGTATTTTCCTGTTTCATCAATTGACTTATAAGTTTAGATTATGTTTGAAAAAATAATGAATTCAAATGAATTTTACATGAAAAAAGTGATTAAATTGTCTCAGTCAATAATTTTTTGTTAATAAAAAAAAATAACTACTCTTAAAACAGAGATATTATTTAATGGTATGGTTTTTTTTTAAAAAAGTATTCAATTTTACAAACATTATATTGACAAACTTGGATTTTTTTTGCGGTTAATGAAAAATTAAAACTTTTTATAAGAAGTAATCTAAGATGAAAGATGATCTGAAGCGACAATATTCATCTCAAGCCTATTGAACGTGAGCTAAATAAACAATTAATATATTCCTTCAGTTTCCAATCTACAAAATAGCATGTCTTCTTTTGATCTTCATTTCATAAAATCAGGCTTTAGTGAACTCAGCATAACCAATTAATTTAAAATCTCAGGGTTACGAGTATTCTTAGTTCTTGTTTGAATAGGTTTGAAATACTAGCATCATTTACGGCTGATAATAAAAGTTACAAGTAAAATATCTAAACTGATTTCAACTTTTCTTTAATTTCATTATTGTTCACTATTTGGTTATAAGGATATTATTATCTGCATACTAACATTTTATAATAACATCCATTTGTCTCTGTTGCTACTGCTCAATGTTTTCAAGTTCTAACATTGTTAATACATATAATTTCCTTTTTGAATTGTTTAATTCCCATTTTTAGTATACCTACAGAGAGAAGTGACTCTTTTTATGACTGTTCTAGTTGGTTTATTATTTCATCATATTCATTATGTGTTTCTTCCGAAAATGGCGTAGTACTAAAACTATTAATCAATGTGAATACGCAATCATTGTTATGTATTGGTATGAATTATGGAAAATAAAATATATATCATAATGTCAAAATTAGTCTAAACAGACATTAAAAATACACACATACAATCATTAATTCTTGGTTTGAACCTTCATCAGGAGAGATAAGAGAGTGAAACCAAGCGCACTGGTCCAGAGACGGTTAGAGAACCAACCTTCGGTCCTTGGAGACCGGACCTTGGAGAGGTGGTCTCCAACAAGTGTCTGGACCAGTGCGTTTGGTTTCACTCTTTTATCTCTCCTGAAGTCAATTTTTTCATAAGTTTTTCAAGGTTTCTAAATAATTTTGTTAAAAAACATAATATGGTCAATTGGTCAACGAAATATATATATCAACGAAACCAACACATATAAATAGCATACAAGTTAAATTCACAGTTCACTATTATTCACGTCACCACTATTGATCGCCGTGAGTAACAGGTGTAAAGTTATATGAAGTTGCTTTTTTCAAAATCATATGACACTGAGCAAAACCTCAGTAAAGAATAATTTAAATTCATGCATTTTGTCATTACCACAGAGGTTAGTATCATTAATATTAAAATCATAGTAATCCGTCTTACCTCGTACCCTGCTGCTGAAGTTCTTAGACCTGTTTCGGGCGTCACCCATCTTCAACAAGAACTGATCAACTAAAACTAGTTATAGTTTATAAAAACTTATACCTAAAACTATAAGGTAGGCTATATAAACAGAAAGGTAGGACTCCGTAGTTTTAGTTGATCAGTTCTTGTTGAAGATGGGTGACGCCCGAAACCGGTCTAAGAACTTCAGCAGCAGGGTACGAGGTAAGACGGATTACTATGATTTTAATATTAAGAATAATTTATATATATATTACTCAGTTGGGTTTTCTAAACCACTTGACGTAAAGACCAACTTGTTACGGTTGAAAGTATCTTAGTCTTGTTTTCACCATTTCTTACTTGTAGTTTGATCACATATATATTAGTGTATTTCGGCAAGCATAGTCCTCTTATCAAGCATAGTATTTAATTGAATATAGATATCCAGATGTCTGCATTCACGATTTTCACTACTTATAGCATTCATAACCCACGGAGTAGGGTATAATGACCCACGTGGCCGAAAGCTTGTTATGTTAGTTAATCTAGAGAAGTATTTAATTAAATATAGTTATCCCCAGTGATTAGTGTTTATTTAGTGTTTCAGCCTTCTTTGGCAATAATCATCTGCTCAGTAAAGAAAATTGTAATGAACAAATAGACATGCTATAAGTTAGGAAAATCGATGAATGCAGAATCTGCTATTCAGACTTCAATATATAGTATATATATATATATATAAAGTATATAAATGAACAAAAGACAACGTAAATAGAAGATAGTCCAGAAAACTTACTGGGTCGTATATTTCGAACTAAATTCGTGTCAGGTATTGTATAGAATGGGAATAAGAAGGGAAGAGGAAGAGGCACGTCGTCACTGTACAAGCAGAGTGTGCTACCTTATAATATATATTATAAAGGTATGATATATATATATATATATATATATATATATATATATATGTATATATATATATAATAATATAACCGACAGTCTCGGCATTCACGAGTCTTAAGACTGAGAGATTTCGATCCTATAGAACTAACCTCCTGCTAACAGGGTTCAACTGAAAAGGAATTGGCCAAGTGACATGTTAAATTAAAATCGATGAGTTACATTGCTTAGTCATTGCTATAAATAGATTAAAATGATAGTACAGGTTAATATAAAGAGAAGGTCAAAGGTCAATATGAATGCCGAGACTGTGGTTAATTTTAAAGATACTTGTTTAAAAGAGGATCTGCTGCCTATTTATACCTATATATATATATATATATATTGTATATATAAATTATACAATCAATGATCCAACCACAATAAGAAATAGTATAAAAAGACTAAGATATTTCAACGACATAACAACCTTCAAATCTTTCAACTCTTCTCTGTCACCTGCCGTAGTCAAAATCCCAACCATTATTTCACTTGTTTACTGTGAAGTCTTATTACATATTATATTTAGTTATTATTTGCAGCAGCTTCTTCTTTCAAAAGATGCATATTATTAAGATTATGATATATATACATCATAATAATAATTTCATCATAATCTACAGAAAGAATTTTACTGTTTCTTACAACACACAACCTACTTTAATATGATGAAAATTCTTTCATCAGAATTTTATTGTTAAGAAATATTATTGAATCGTCTATTATTAAATTTAATACCATAGATCAAATATTATAAACATTATTAACGGTCTCTTCAAACTTGGTACTTTCGTTACGAGGGCAATAGCCTCTTCCAAGAGGGTTGACAGCTAGCGGATAGTTTTTTACTCTTTCTTACTGTACTCCTTTGTTTCCCCAAACATCCCTTTCTGGACATTAGTCCTTTCCTGCTCTTTCACCCTTTTAAAATACCACTCTTCCCTCCCACCCCTCACCAGATGTTTTCTACATCTAATGTCTCAGTTGGGTTTTTGACTATGACAAGACCGCTTGTTACGGTTGAAAGATCCTAGTCTTGTTTTCCCATTTTTTATTGTGGTTTGATCATATATATATATATATATATAATATATCAGTATGGGATATTCTGATACACATAAGAAACGAAGACAGCTAGTCGTTTACGGTGAAAGAGTCTTTAGAAAAAAACGTCTTGTTTTGCTCTACAATTTTACTTAACTTGATGGTTTGATCCATTTGATTGTGTTTCATATTTTACGTGTTTATGTGAAATCTTTTTATATATATATATATATATATATCTTTAACAAAACGAATGTAAACTTATACTGGGACATACTTTTAATATTTTCACTTCTTTTAAAAAGTATATGAGCTAAATGGTCGTATTCAAAAACAGTATTTTACTTTTAGAACAAAACTAATGATATTTGCATTTAATATTATTATTAAAACATTATTTTCAACATTTCCAATTGCATTTCGTCCAACCATACAAAATAAAAGCAAGCTATCTGTATATTTATATTTGCTTGTTATTAACTTCATTGCTTATTTATTTTGTTTTTTATAATCTCGTAAATAACAACCAAAACATGACAGCATATAATTTATGACCCAAACTGTGCCAAGCCAATTTATGATACCTGAGATTTCATCCCATAAACCTTTTTAATTTAATCATTTGATCAATAATATTTGTAACTATATGTTACCCACTTCACATATTAGTTACATGCTAAATTTTTTTGATTTGTGCTGAATCTTATTTACATTTTCTCGTCTATGATCATCCATCCATGAATTATAGAAGCTATACGTAATATATTAATAAATACAACATTCAATAAAATAAATTGAATACAAAATAAACTAGATTATATATAATATATATATATATATTATTTCTATATATATTTTATATATATATATATATATTTTCTATATATAGTTTATTATATATATATATATAATATTTTTCTAAATACAGTTTCTATATATATATATATATATATTATATATATATATATATATATTATATATATATAATATAAATTGGTATAAATAGGCAGCAGATCCTCTCTTAAACAGGTATCATTAAAATTAACCGCAGTCTCGGCATTCATGATCTAAAGACTGAGAGATTCGATCCTATGAACTAAACAGGGTTCAACTGGAAAAGGAGTTGGCCAAGTGACATGTTAAATTAAAATCGATGAGATAGTCATTGCTATTAATAGATTAATAGGATATCTATCCTATAATTCTATTATAAAAAATAGATAATGCTTAAATAGAAATAAGGCTGTATTTTTTACTAAGATGCGTAATAATTTTTACTATTCATTTTAATCTATTAATAGCGCTGACTATCTCATCGATTTTAATTTAACATGTCATTTGGTCAACTCTTTTTCCAGTTGAACCCTGTTAGCAGGAGGTTAGTTCGTAGGATCGAATCTCTCAGTCTTATGATCGTGAATGCCGAGACTGCGGTCAATTTTAATATATATATGAAACAGAAAAACTAAGTATTACATTACAAATTATTTTACAAAGAAAAATAGTATGTGTATTTTAACAACAACTGTACTCTGAATGAACACGTGACACTGTTCATTTTAAAGACAGGTTTTATTTTAATCCGGTTTTTAAATAAAGACCGAAATGTTGGCAATGAGACTTTTAATTTGAACCTGAAGAACTGACCGTTTCCCGATGAAGTATAGTTTTGTTTCTATTCCACGGTCGATACTTTTATCATATATATATATATATATATATATATAATATATATATATATATATATATATATATCAATGATCAAACCACAATAAGAAATGGGAAAACAAGACTAAGATCTTTCAACCGTGTTTATGTGAAAGCTTTATATATATATAAAGCTTTCACATAAACACGGTTGAAAGATCTTAGTCTTGTTTTCAGTTAGCTTCAGCTACTCAAAGGGACTACTTCTACCCGATGACGACGACTGTCGAAATATCGTTGTGAGTCTTTTGTGTGTGTCTTTATTTGTGTTTTCTCTTTCCTGTGTGAACTATATATATATATATATATATATATATATATATATATATATGCCTTTTTTTTTAAATTTTTAAAATCTATGGTATTAGATTCTGAAGACCTAATGTGATGAATTAGCGTTTTATGCGAATGTATTAGCTGATATTAAATGACAGAAAAAATATATCCGGCATTAATATTGCTAATATAAAAATACTATTAAATTATCGTTGAATTTATGTAATAGACATTGATACTATGATTATTAAGTTCTGTTTTTTTATATTGGTAATGGGCAGAATGATTTTAATGTGGATAATTCACTTTATATTTGTTATAATCAATAAATGCTGGATAAGAAGTTACTTTCTTTTTTAAAAGCCAAACCAGCTGTATTTTACTCAGCCGTGAATAGGAGTAAATTAGAAGATATTCTTGCTGTCTGAAAAATGCTGAATTGAATGAAAAGAAAAAGAAGTTATTTCGCTTAAATAAAGCCAAGAGTAGCTGAATTGAGAAAAGTCAAGTAGATTTTTGAGTAAGTCATCATTCATTTGAGAAACAAAATAAGACTAATCTCAGAGTTGAGTATAGCAATTATAGAGGTCAAGAAGAAGCTAGAAAATGAAATTGCATTCATTTTTTTTAATGAAGTAAGACAGTATCTAATAGAATGTACAATTAATTTTAATTTGAGTTATGTCAATCTTGATAAAAAAAAAAGCAAAAAAAAATTTGAATACCTCCTCTTTACAGCATAACGATAAGGAGACCATATTTCTTTGTTTTCCTTATTATGAATTGATAAAAATAATACATTCTTTACTTTTTAAGATCTATACAATTTATCATGTTATAGAAATACAGTTAGAGACGTTAGAGACGTTTTTCACGAAAAGAATATCTCTCTTAGAAATTTAAAATTTGAATATGTAAAACACTGATTAACATTCTAAGCTTATTACATACATTCTATTCTTTTTTTGACGATCAAATAAAAGAGTGTTTTCAATGGCTGCACAACAAACTTTTTCCAGTACTAGTATATTTTATCTGATCCTATTTTACCATAGACATCTAATTCATTCCATATCTATGTTAAATATATGATTTATAGATGTCTATATATGAGTAATAATCAAAGAAACACTTGATATAATAGATGAATTAATTTACCACAGTAAAAATTATTGCAAAACAATACTCTAAGGCCTTTCGTCAATACATCGTCAGAAAGCAGTTGAACTAAAAAATAATAAATACTTGTTAACCTGGTTGATTGAAGAAGTCTTCATCTGTTTAATCATTCTACTAATCAATACTTCATCTAATTTATAAAGTCCTAGGCTATTTTTTATTAATTTATCATAAAAGATTTTTATGAGTGCACTTTCCAAAATGTTTTTCTTCTTCCCGAAGATACGAATATCTATATATATATATATATATATTATATTCCAATTAAAAGAAACGGTCCAGCGGACTTTTTTAAAAAATAAACTCAAAACGAAGGAAACACCAGAAAGACACAGACATAACTCACATCGATATTTCGACCATCGTCGTCATCAGGAGTTGTGAAGAGCGAAGAGCGAAGAGTCCCGCAGGAAGGCAGGGTGGCGACTCATTATATATATATATATATATATATAAATATATATATATATATATATATTATTAAAATAAGCAGCAGCTTCTGCATTGACCAGTTTCTTGTTGACACTCTCTAGTTTTCGTATCACTCTGCGGTGAGACTCTGGTAGCTTCCAAAGAAGGTTAACAAAAGACATTAACACACACATTAAACATAGGTCAAACACGAAAAACTAAATTTAATCACTGTTTTAATCACTGTTTTAATCACTGTTTTAATCACTAAATTAACAAACTAAATAAAATTACGTACAAGCTTTCGGCTCTCATTCGCCATCTTCAGGTATAAACTAAAATTAATTAAGTCTAATAAACTATAGTTAAAATAAAATAAAAGTTTTGACAATACTTTCAAGCTTGTAAGGGAGACGGGGAGGTGAACGGACCGCAGGTAGTTTTTTGGCCGACCCTGTCGCCATGCATACCTCCCCCTCCCCTCACTCCCACCTTAGATTCACTTCCTAAAGTACAGTAATTTTGTAGACATTGTTCAAGTATTTTATTTTATTTTATTTAACTATAGTTTATTAGACTTAATTAATTTTAGTTTATACCTGAAGATGGCGAATGAGAGCCGAAAGCTTGTACGTAACTTTTTATTTTAATTTAGTGTTAAAAATTTAAATTTATTTTTGGTTTGCCTATTTTAATTTGTTTTGTTTTTGAACCTTCTTTGGAACTACCGGTTCCAGGGTATAAAACGGGGACAGCTTGGTTGAAGCCAAGCCAACGTAAAAAGCATCACATCGAGTACACTCCAAACGGTAAACGCAGTTACAGGAAGTGCAAGATATATCAGAAGGAACAGGATAGGAGTTGTTACTGAGAGGGGAAGTAAAGTAAGGACTGGAGTTAACTAGGGGACAGGTTTGGCAGTTACGGCGTTCACATCGCTTCATCCCTCTGCTAGCACAGGGGCTGTTGGAAATATGGGTCTACGGTAGGAGAAAGTAGGGGACTGACTGAAAATAGGAGAAGTAGACGAAGAAGAAGAAAGTATAGGAAAGAACTCCCTAATAACAGCGCCGAGCTTGTGGGAGCCTGGGAAAAAAGTAGAAATGAAGGGGTAGTAATTCTACGATCCCTTCTAGCTGTAGGGCGGTGAATACTCTCAGCAGGAACGACGGAACTGTTGATTATATTACGAGGGAATCCTCGTTCAATAAATTTTTCTTTTAATAGATTAATTTGTTGGGTTCTACTATTAATGGAATTGCAAATTTTATGGATTCTAATTGATAGGGATCTAGGGATAGCTTTCTTAATATGTGAAGGGTGACAACTGTTATAATGGAGGTATTGCTGAGAGTTAGTGGCTTTTAAATGAACAGAAGTGGAAAATGAACCGTCTTTAAGGGTGACATCAACATCCAAGAAGGAGAGGGAACTGTTGGATATCTGATGGGTGAAGGAAATAGTGGAGGAAAAGTTCTGAAAGGACTCTAGGAAAAGGTCTAGCTCATGCTTACCATGGGGCCAGATTAGAAAAATGTCGTCAATATACCGGGTGTAGAAAAGGGGGAGAAGTTGACGACTGGAAAGGAAAGACTGCTCTAATTTGGACATAAAAAGGTTGGCAAAAGAAGGTGCCATGATAGTGCCCATCGCGGTGCCTCTGGTTTGGATGTACAAACTACCATCAAACCGAAAGACATTACGTGTTAGGACAAAAAGAGCCAGTTTTGTGAGGAAATTAGTAGAAGGGGTGTGAGGAGAAGGTCTGCAGTTTAAGAAGTAACGAAGAGAGTCTAAGCCCTCTTCGTGATCGATGTTAGTGTAAAGAGAGGTAACGTCCATGGTAACCATGAGTAGAGGATGATCAAGGGAGGTGGGGAGAGAGAGATTATTAAGAAGTTGAAGGAAGTGGAAGGTGTCCTTACAGAAGGAGGGTTGACAGCTGACAAGGGGTTGAAGGAAATAGTCCACGAAAGCTGATAGCCTTTCGGTCAAACACCCATAGCTAGACACTATGGGTCTTCGGGGGGAGGTGAGGTGGGCATTTGAAACGGTTTATGGATTTTGGGTAATAGATAGAAAATAGGAATTCGGGGACAGGAAGGGATAAGTATGTTGATGTCATCAGAGGAGAGGCCCTCAGCTCGGGCACTGTTATTGAGCAAGGTCCTAAGTTCAGAAAGAAAGTCAGAGGTGGGGTCAGAATAAGAGGCCGATAAAAGGAGGAGTCGGACAGTTGTCTCATGGCTTCATTGTTGTAAGTACAGCGGTCCATAAGCACAACTGTCGAGCCCTTATCAGCAGGCATAATCATAATGGAGCTATCACATTTCAAACTCTTGATGGCAGATCTTTCTGAAAAAAAAAAAATTAAATATATATATATATATATATAAAGATTTCACATAAACACCCGAATAAATATATATATGGCAGTTTACATCGGCCAGTGGACGCATTTACGTCTCCGTTCCTTCATTCTTTCTCCTTTTATTTTCTTTCTTCCTACTCTCCTGAAGACGGCAAGACGCCGAAATTATCGAGATTCGTGAGTGTTCGTCCTTTCTCTTGTGTTCTCTAGGTGTAACTTTAATTATATATATATATAATATATATATATATATATAACAAAAAAACTAAGTATTACATTACAAATTATTTTACAAAGAAAAATAGTATGTGTATTTTAACAACAACTGTACTCTGAATGAACACGTGACACTGTTCATTTTAAAGACAGGTTTTATTTTAATCCGGTTTTTAAATAAAGACCGAAACGTTGGCAATGAGACTTTTAATTTGAACCTGAAGAACTGACCGAGTCCCGATGAAGTATAGTTTTGTTTCTATTCCACGGTCGATACTTTTATCAAAAATATATATATATATATATATATCAATGATCAAACCACAATAAGAAATGGGAAAACAAGACTAAGATCTTTCAACCGTGTTTATGTGAAAGCTTTATATATATGTATATATATATGCCTTTTTTTTTAAATTTTTAAATCTATGGTATTAGATTCTGAAGACCTAATGTGATGAATTAGCGTTTTATGCGAATGTCTTAGCTGATATTAAATGACAGAAAAAGTATATCCGGCATTAATATTGCTAATATAAAAATACTATTAAATTATCGTTGAATTTATGTAATAGACATTGATACTATGGATTATTAAGTTCTGTTTTTTTATATTGGTAATGGGCAGAATGATTTTAATGTGGATAATTCACTTTATATTTGTTATAATCAATAAATGCTGGATAAGAAGTTACTTTCTTTTTTAAAAGCCAAACCAGCTGTATTTTACTCAGCCGTGAATAGGAGTAAATTAGAAGATATTCTTGCTGTCTGAAAAATGCTGAATTGAATGAAAAGAAAAAGAAGTTATTTCGCTTAAATAAAGCCAAGAGTAGCTGAATTGAGAAAAGTCAAGTAGATTTTTGAGTAAGTCATCATTCATTTGAGAAACAAAATAAGACTAATCTCAGAGTTGAGTATAGCAATTATAGAGGTCAAGAAGAAGCTAGAAAATGAAATTGCATTCATTTTTTTTAATGAAGTAAGACAATATCTAATAGAATGTACAATTAATTTTAATTTGAGTTATGTCAATCTTGATAAAAAAAAAAGCAAAAAAAAATTTGAATACCTCCTCTTTACAGCATAACGATAAGGAGACCATATTTCTTTGTTTTCCTTATTATGAATTAATAAAAATAATACATTCTTTACTTTTTAAGATCTATACAATTTATCATGTTATAGAAATACAGTTAGAGACGTTTTTCACGAAAAGAATATCTCTCTTAGAAATTTAAAATTTGAATATGTAAAACACTGATTAATATTCTAAGCTTATTACATACATTCTATTCTTTTTTTGACGATCAAATAAAAGAGTGTTTTCAATGGCTGCACAACAAACTTTTTCCAGTACTAGTATATTTTATCTGATCCTATTTTACCATAGACATCTAATTCATTCCATATCTATGTTAAATATATGATTTATAGATGTCTATATATGAGTAATAATCAAAGAAACACTTGATATAATAGATGGATTAATTTACCACAGTAAAAGTTATTGCAAAACAATACTCTAAGGCCTTTCGTCAATACATCGTCAGAAAGCAGTTGAACTAAAAAATAATAAATACTTGTTAACCTGGTTGATTGAAGAAGTCTTCATCTGTTTAATCATTCTACTAATCAATACTTCATCTAATTTATAAAGTCCTAGGCTATTTTTTATTAATTTATCATAAAAGGTTTTTATGAGTGCACTTTCCAAAATGTTTTCCTTCTTCCCGAAGATACGAATATCTATATCTATATCTATATATATATATATATATATATATATATATATTATATATATATATACTCCAATTAAAAGAAACGGTCCAGCGGACTTTTTTAAAAAATAAACTCAAAACGAAGGAAACACCAGAAAGACACAGATAACTCACATCGATATTTCGACCATCGTCGTCATCAGGAGTTGTGAAGAGCGAAGAGCGAAGAGTCCCGCAGGAAGGCAGGGTGGCGACTCATTATATATATATACACTAAATAATGTCTCTTGATATCATATTTGATTGTCTACTTGATAACCAAATTAAAAGTAAAGTATATACTATGGAAGTGGTGTGATCTTGCTGAATATGAATGAACCTTGCAGATTTGTTCATTATTCCTCGAAAAATAAGCACAATCAAGCAATGTAAATTGTTGGCTCAGTTAGCTTAGTTCCTGTATCAATATATGAAAGTTGACACAACTTTATAAAATTGAATACTTGGTAGATAAAAAGCAGTAGTTCTTTTTTAAGAGTAAACTTCATTGGCCCATCCATTTTTGTTATCCTGTTGTTTCTGCAATGAGGTAGAATCCGTTGTTTTAACAGAAGCCTGCATTATATTGATAAAATGTGTCACACGCTCACAATCTTTCAGTTCATAAAACAATAATCAATACACTTTATCCTTGCCGTTTAGTCCACCTCGACTTTACAGTTGTAACTTTTACTCTTAATTGGATGTGGGTTTGGAATATTTTTGATGTTACTGACTTGGGCGTTGCTATGAAAGATTTATCGTTTTCCCAGCTTTTTTGATGCTCATGAATATCCTACGTTATAACACTTGTGTTATAGACTAGCTTCGGTTCGGTAATAGAAGCTAGCCTTGAGTAAGTAAGTTTTTTGATTTGTTATGATGATTGTAAAGTAGAAATGACAAATGTCCATTGTTTTTTGTTTTTTGTTAGTTTATAGCCCTGAGGATGTCTTAAAATAAAGACGAAACGTTGGCAATAAGGGGATTCCGTATATTAACCCTGACCAAATTCCGAGAAGAAGAAAAAGTGTTTGTTCTATATATATATATATATATATATATATAGAGAGAGAGAGAGAGAGAGAGAGAGAGAGAGAGAGAGAGAGAGAGAGAGAGAATGAGAGAGAGAGAGAGAGTGAGTAGCAGTTTGCTTCTCAACGCGAGTACTTCGCACTTCGCACTTCTTCCCGATGACGACAGATGTTGAAATATCGAAGTGAGTTCTGTAGTGTCTTTTTGTGTTCTTTTCTCTGTGTTAAAGTATATATATATATATATATATATATATATAAGAATTCAAAGCATTTGATAATAAAGTTCCTTAGTATTTTCAAGATACCATCTTTAAATTGACAATTTCTTAAGATACATTTATTTTTATTATTTTGATTTAATCATAATTATAAATGGTTGCACATAAATTACATTATTTATTTATTTAGTAAATGACTACATTTTATTTACCATACACAAATAGTACTAATGAAGCTTTTATTGAAAAGGGATGAAATTGATTGAAATATTCTGATACACTGATATACAAGTCTATATATTTGTAACGGTGAAATTACAATAGGTAATTAAATTTTTGGAAAGTTTAATTAATATCCCTAAATTAATGATAAAATTATATACGAAAGAGACTAATATATTCTGCCTGCATTCCAATGTACATTAACCAAGGGTTTTCATTTAAATAAAACTTGACAACTGATTTATTCCACTTCTTCACTCATTCATACAACAAGTTATTCATTTTTAAAAGTTTTATTGAGCTTAAAAAAGAAAAAAAAATAATTGTAGGTCGTTTAAATACATATATTCAGAGAAATAATTTTTGGAGAAGTTAAAAAGATAGTCACAAGCAGGTTTTCTGTAAGTTAATGGAGTTAAAGAATTAACATGAAAAGGGACTATTTGTATTATTTAGAGGCTATTAAATTTAAATTTAGCATATTCATTTTCATATTTAAATTAAAATTATAGTAAAATTGTTGTAGTCTATATTTAAATAAATTATTGTTTTCGTATAGGGTGTTTTCTTTCTCCGTCCCTCTGTGCTTCTTCTTGAAAACTGCTAAGGTATGCTTGGCAAAAAGAGCCCATCTGGTGGCTTATTTGCCAGGCCTTTGGTCTCCCTACCCTTGTCATTGACTTGGCATTAAGGCATGCTTGACAGATATCCTGAGAAACTAAGTAGCAATTAAGAATTCCGCAGAGTTTGAAGCTTACTACCGAAAATGATACAGGGAGATCCCTCGCTACTCCCATTAGCTAAAACTTTATTATTACATTCTTCCTCAGCCACAGAAAAATCCCAAAGTAACGCATCCACATTGTGTAAATGAGGCTAGGTCTCAATCTATTAGTACTCCAAGGTGACTTGGCTATTTTTCCTCACATTAATAACACAATAAATTTTAAATAACACATTAATACATAATAATATTATTTAAAAAAATTTGAGTTAAAAAATACTCCTCCTCTTATATTGATTTAGCTTTGCAGGGTGATAAAATACAGTTGAAACATTCTCTAATATTTCAAAAGAGCCCCGTACATTGTCAAATTTTATAGTTTTACCGTATCATCAGTTATTGGACCCTCTCCCAAGGCTTGCGCGTAAACTTGATTTTAATATATTGTTTTCTAATCGTAATTAATAACGTGGCTAATACGTTAATAAAAAAACTCTCCCAGGGATCTGGAGTCTGGTGGTATTTATAAAATCCTGAGCAAAAATTGCCATAAAATTTATATTGGTCAAACTAGTAAATCTTTGAAAACACATGTAAAACAATACTAATACAACGTAAGCTGACAGGAAAAAATTAGCGCCTTATTTTTGCATATAAATAATGAAAATCATCACATTGATTGGACCGGAGCTAAATTTATTACCTACGAAAAATCGATGGTGTTAAGAAATAGTATCGAATCTTTTCTCATAAAATTTAATAGATCAAATATTATAAACATTAGTTATGGGCTCTTCAAGCTTGATAATTTCTTGACGAGGGCAATGGCCTTTTTTAAGAGGGTTGACAGCTAGTGGATAGTTTTTTTACTCTTTCTTATTGAACTTCTTTGTTTCCCCAAACGTTCCTCTCTCGACTATTGCTCTTTCCTGCACTTTACACCCTTTTAAAATACCCTCTTCCCTCCCACTCTTCTCAACCCCTCACCAAGATGTTTCTACATCTAGTGTTTCAGTTGGGTTTTTGACTCTGACAAAGACCGCTGTTACGGTTGAAAGGTCTTAGTCTTTATTTTCCCCATTTCATATTGTGATTTGATCATTGATATATATAATTTTTTTCCTTTAAAAGTTTTTCTTATTTATTCTTTCTTACTTCCTTGATACTTTTTCTAATTTCCTGGTTAAGAGCTTCCAATGCCAAAGAAAGGAATAGGCAAAATATGTAAATAAAAATGATATTATATTTGAATAGCGATACCATGGCTTTACTATTTTCTCTTTCAGAATGTGTAAAGACTTCCTTTTATCATTGAAGTTTATATTTTTAGATGACTTCATAGAATAGTTAAAGCTCTTTTAATAACATGGACGTAAACAAATATGACGAGTAAACTTTCGTTTCATATTAGTTTATAGTATCCCTTTGACTTTTTAACTGTCTCTTCTTAAGTAAGAATATTAATAAATTGTTATCATAGTTTAGAAGTATTATTACCTTGCTTTTCTCAAATATGGAATTAAATTATTATTATTTATGAAATTATAATCTTCCTGTATTTATAATTAAAGAAGAATTTAACAAAATTATCGTTATATTTGCAATTGTCCTATTATTTGTCCAACAGATCGACCAATAGCATCTTCAAACAAGTAAATACTCACCGTCATAAATATAAAAGACCACTGGAATTCGTTCTCACAATCTCATGAAATCTAATCTCATAGAATGTGTCAGCATTTAATAAGTTTGAAACTATTGTTTTTATGAGGTTTAAACTATACTTTGATACAATATTATTAGATAAGCGGAGAAAACTAGACTAAACAAACAGAAATGAATCCAACATTGAAAATACTAGGCATCTATACGGGTTAACAGATCATTAACAAAAATAGTTCACATCATTTAGATTAGGAATAAGTTTGACTACTAGGTGCTAGACATTTACAACTATATGAAACATAGTCATTGCAACCTGTGCAATTTGCCTCCGAATCTTCATTACTTCTATTAAGCGAACTACAATGGCACTTCTTTCATTAAAAAAATTGCTCTCAATTTACATTCTAACAACTCATCCTAGCTTTTTATGGGTGAAAAAATTTTAAAAAAATAGTCTTTTTTTACCGAGACTTCTAATGACCAGGACATGATCAAATTTTCACAATCTAACGTACAATGCTAACTGACCCCGCTCTCAGAAATGTTCTCAGAAATGCTAACTGTCATGAAGTTGCAAGTGATTTGAACAATCTATGAGTATGGAGCACTACCAATGGGTGGTTTCTCCACTCTTTTATTACATTTTCATGTAGCTTGTATCACTATTACTTGTTACCCCTCTAGGGTAGTTGTAATATAATAAAAAACAGAAAAAGCTATAAAATAGATAGTTTTCCAAAATAAAGTCTACCATCAACGATGTGCTGAGCTAGAATTTGGTCTGATACCCTAGTTTACAACTTGAGTTCAAAAATAAATTACCTACCACACAGTGAATTCTCCATCATAGTATTCAAGTAAAATTTCTGGATGCTTTACTTTTTTAAGTTGAATTAAAGTCTGCTAATAGGTGAGTTATCTTCTAGTCAAGGGTGGGAAATAAGTCGCTTTAATATATTCTTAGTTCTTCGACGAATTTAAAAAATTATTCAAAAGAACTAAAAAACGAAAAAAATACGCACGAAAAAATGTAACTCTCGTCTATGAATTATAAGTTTTAAAGAAGTCGCGGGCTGGATTGAAAAGACCAACGGGCCGGTTACGTCCCGCTGGCCGAAGATTGCCCACCTCTGTTCTAGTCGATAGGCTCTACCTGGAACAGTTTTGAACCATTTTTACCTGATACTCCCAAGTTAATAATATAACTATTTCATTTTCTAATTTTTCAGAGTTCCATTTAAGAGTTTTTTTCTTAACATTCTTGGAATTTTGTAATACCTTTTTTTTTTTGAAATTCCAGTGTCTAAACTTTATAAGATGTACTTTTTGATAGTTAGAAGAATATGAAATAAGCATAGGCAATGCAAATATGTGATAGTTAAATAAAACTGGTTTAATTTGACCGGTAAATTTTAACATATTTGTTTATTCTTCATAACAACAATCAAATAAACAAAAACTATTTAACTCTATATCTAAGCTAAATACAAAAAAATTATTATCAACTTATAATAAAGCCTACCCATTTAAACTTTTAATCTAACAATTCGTTAATTTCATTTTCAAAATATCCTATTATTTTTTATGTAAAAATTTTGAATTAAAACTGAATTACCGGCTTTAAAAGTCTTATATGAACCTAAAAAAAAACTTACCAGTAACGATGAATATATTAATTTTGCATGCATATATACAAGCTTCGGTATGCATACATAAGGAATTCCAACCATATAATGGAAGACTGGAGTCATTTATATAGTTATTCTGCATACACTGAACATAAGCCAAGTTTTACTATAAAAAAGTTAGCCTATAACCCAACAGTTGAGAAATTTATCAACTTACATTAAGCGAAGTTAAAACTTTACTCTTCAAAAATTTACTTACTTCAGGATTCGGTTACTGTTCATATGTCATGTGAGATTTAGCGCAACTAAACTCATATTGATACTCATATAATTACGTTATTATAGTACTAATGACATATTACTGGCATATTTGTTATTATTTTTACTTTCAAAGCTAATATATTTTGTAAAATAGATTGGTCGCTAAGGCTAGACTATCCATTCTTAACTCATTAGTTGTGCAATCCGTAATTGTGTGGTATTTACTCATACTGGGGTACATGAATACTACATGAAAGAGGAGACTTTGATTAATTATATCCATTTATCCTCATATGAGCAAATACAACACAATTACGCATTGCACAACTAATCAGCAAATATTTTATAACACAGCTAATCCACTAGAAGCTAGAATTTTCAATATCACTGTTAATTGGTTTAAAGCAAGCAGTATATCTAGAAAAATCAGAAATTTTTCTACTCACAATTTTTGATTCCTTTAGAAGTTTTATTTGCCTATCATTTTTATTTAACTTTAATTGAATTAAAATTTTTTAATCAAATTGAAATAAACTAATACTTTCAGTAAAGCACGTATGAATTCTTTTTAAAACAAATTATTAGCTAAAATTCTGCCTGATAAAATTTTATTATTTCGTTATATTTACGATATGGCTCTGTCCTAAAAC
Source organism: Hermatobates lingyangjiaoensis (assembly GCA_026182355.1). Classification (NCBI taxonomy): domain Eukaryota; kingdom Metazoa; phylum Arthropoda; class Insecta; order Hemiptera; family Hermatobatidae; genus Hermatobates; species Hermatobates lingyangjiaoensis. Next base: position 360,894 of record JAPFBL010000217.1, on the reverse strand, counting down.
TGTGAATAAATATGCCCTTCCAAGAAAATTAAATTTAGAATGTCAATTCAATCAGAATGAAATAAGAACCAAATTGTAAATTAGTATTTTTAGATGCTCTTATCCATGGATTTCCTAAAGAGTTATATTTATTTTATGTTAAAAAACTTGCTTATATCTATTTTTATGCTGTCTGATCTATAAATGTTAAAATATCTATTTTTAGAGGTAAGTTTTTGAGAGAGTTAGGATATTGCTTTACTGAATTGAATAACTATAAAATAAACATTAGTTTTATTGTTTATTCAATAATACATGTTCAACTACTTCAAGTAGGATATACAAATTGTTTAAAACCGTATGTGGTTATACCTAAGCAAAGTTAATTTCGAATCTCTATTTTCAAATTCGTAAACATAAAACTAAGTACTAAGAATTTTGGTATTAAAAACTACCTAAGGGCGACTGATGACTCAACTTCTCAAATTAGTATTGTTTAGATAGGTTGAGATCACGGATGTGGAATGTAGTCAATGTATAGCGGTTGTAATGGTCGTATATTTAATACTATAAGTAACATAATCTTACTTGGTATCATAATCATTAATGAAAAAGCTAGTAGTCATTCGAAAATATTTTTAAATATTCAATGGCAATACATTTCTAACTCTATCTGGGTATATTTGACCCTAGCATCCCTTAAAAACAAAAAATAGATGTTCCACTGTACTTCCGATCTTGAACTATGCATATTATCTTGCAATAAAAGAACAAGAAAACTACTTAGATATCAAACCACTATTGCATTAAAGAGAATGAAGTTACTGACAGAAATACAAAATTAATATGGGAGTACCACTGATAATCATAGTATATTTAATACCTGGAAATGTGAGAAAAGCGATGATAAATAATAAATGACCAGTGGAACCACTTTGTATGAGTGCCTCATTGTAAGAATGAACAGCTATTTGTAATAGTTTATATCTCGTACGACGAGTAAAAATTCGTAGTACCAACGACTGTCTTCTCACGCTTAGATGGACTCCATTATAAGGTTATTAGATTACTATTTTGCCTGCATTTTTATTATTCATATTACAAGTACATATAAAAAATAAATTTAAAAACAGGAATTTTAGAAATGGAACGGATTATTTATTTTCAAAATTTCAAAAAAGCAAAGTTAATTCCAAATCTGTTCAAGCATAACAGAGTTTAAATATTAAACAAATTGATTATCTAATATTCATTTATGCAGTTTATTCCCGATAATTACATTACCTATTTGTGTCTCATCCAGTTAAATTCTAATCTAAATATGCTCCACTTATGTTGACGTCAAATTTTTAGAAGAGTAACAGTAAAATGCCTCCTAGTATGAAATAAAGGAGACTAAGATATAGTACTCCGTTACCCTCTAGATGTCAGTTGAAATGAATTTTTTAGTCTGTGTTGTTGAATTATATATTTCTCAAAAAGGAATCTCTTTCCCTTCGTCTTACAGGGTATCGCCATGATTTATTAACATCGCACCTGACATTCGCGTGTCTCTTACAAAGTCATTTTCCTCCTTAACATAATTTACAATTTCCCATAATTACTCGTAGTGAACTTCATTATTTTGGTCATTTTTTGTACCAAGTCTCTGTTTCTATATTTTAATATTGTTTAAAAATATGTAAGCATTCATTTATAATTTTAAAAAAATTATATACTCTAACATAGAGTTAGTGTATTTACTTCATCTATTCAGTTGTCATGTGGTATTTTCCGATGCCTATAAATTATGCCATAATTCGTGCATAAGAAATGCTTTAATTCTTTTAATCAAAAACCGTTTTAACAATATTAAAATTTAAGATTCCCAACACTACAAGTTACTGGCATTGCATAAATTTTTAGTTCATAAAATGTTACTCCATACGTTTAAATGGCATTCATTTATTTTGATTAAAATACTGGAAAATTACACAACGGTTTAAAAAGTTTTCCTGTTAGGTTTTTATTTTTCTGGATTCAAGACAGCTGTCTGCTGTGTTTACACTGGCTATTCACTTCGTAGACCCTGTTCTTTACATGAGCATTCAGCTTATCACACGCTGCGCCACTATTTTGCTGGAATATAGATTTTCGTTATTCTAAATTTAAAAATCCATAAATGACAGCACAAGAAGTGTTATATAAGTGAACAACGAAATTCAGGTAATGTAAATATGATGACAGTTATAACATGTTTTAAGTTGTGATTCAGACTGTTATTTAAAATGTGCTTGGTTTACTTTATTTCAGAGAAAATTACACTTTTATTATTATTTTAACATTTCTCTCAGGAATGATTAATCTAATTAGTGAAAAAGCAAAATAAGAAAAAGATTTATGTTAAATGAAATTACAATAGTAATGCATTGTTAACGATTTAACCCAAACAACAAATAGACAAAGAAGCTCATCAAATGAGGGATGACTGAAATGTTTTATTACAAGATCAATAGTTCCGTAAAAATCATGGAATTAATTTCTAAAGACATTTTTATAACTTGTGTTTGTTGTTTGTTTTCAACGTGAAAACTTATTTTCTTCTCCTTCGGTGCTGTTTAAGGAGAGTATATACTGTAGTACCACTGAAAATATGGGTGAACTAGCCAACCGAGTTGATTCTATAACAAGGGTTTTAAATTTTCTTAGAGTAGATAACTTTAACGAGCACTTGACACCAACAAACATAAGGCTGACAATTTTGCATTTTCACTAAAAGCAGGATTTTCAATATCTTACATGAAAAATCTAAGGTCCACACCAAGATATGAAGCTGTACTATCTTAAGTGCAAAAAGTAATCACGCTAAATGTTATACTATATATAACAATAACATAAACTTATAACTCTTCCTACGTGCTAATTTGTAATGAAATAAATTGTTTCGGTAGTGGGACGTGAAACTACAAAGTGTGAAAGGATGATCTTCCACCAGACTCTGAAATTCCATGGAATTAAAATTTAGCTGAGCCAGTTTATTACAAATAGTTACAGCAAACATAATGTGATAAACGCCATCAACATTGAGCAGAACCATTAGTATATACACAAATAAATGACAAATAAAAACAGCCTTTTTTTTTGTAATGATCTGCATAAAAACTGTAACATTTTGCTTTGTTGAATCTGAGCAACTATTTACAAGCACAAAATCTTAGTTTGGGCTTGTTATTAGCAAGAATGAATGAAGCTCAATATTTATTAACAATATAACTATGATAAAACAAACTTCAATTATACGAAAAGAAACCATCAGTAGTCAATTTGTATACGAAGAACGGTCTTCTTTTATCACGGTTGGTCTAAGGATTTAAAATTTTGCCATGAGATGGTAATTAATTCTTCACAAAACTAATTTATTAATACAAAATATTTCCTTAATTCGTGTTTTTAAGCTATTTGAAAAATGTTACTATTTTTTTCAAAATTACTTTATAAAATCATAATTGAAATATTTTTCCTACAAAAATTATCGATGGTTTGTGCTATTGAATTTAAAAATGAATAAAAATAGTGAAAAATTCTATTATGCTAGCACTGTAAATATAAAGAATTTTTAAAGTACAGTTTTTGAAAATGAAATATTATTCAAGTTTTAAGTGCAGCAATGATTGTTCAATATGGTTTGCTAATTCTAATCCAGTATTAATTACCACTACGCTACATTTCAATATGCCTAAAGAAAATAAATGTGATACTTCATTTAACTAGAACAAGAAAGCTAAAGCTTGCAGTAGTTAATGAAAACCTAATCACAACATAGAGTTTGTCGTGTTTATATAAGGCGCAAGCGCAGTTCAATGAGGACCACTGAAATAGTGACAGTCACCTAGACTGTTATTATTCTTGATGGAATGAAATTTGCAATTCAGAGTGGGGCAGAATTCAATAAAGGAAGCCACTTGCTTGTACGCCACATGTTGCACGAACCGCCAATAAATTCACGAATGGCACAGTCAAACGCCTACTGGCTCCTCTGTCAACCAGTTCAAGCCTGCATCACTTCTCTGAAAACTAGTCGCTCCTCATTCTCCATTATCAGCATCCTTGTAATATTTTTTTTTGAACCTAACTTATTTCAATTGATAAATAACAATAAATGATTGTATAAGATAATTCTATAACTGCAGTCTCAAATTCGAAAATGATAAAACATTACGAAAATTCGAAAACATAAAACGAAACATTAAATATTTTTATTCAATATTATTTTTTTTTTACAAAAAGACAAATAAGTACTGAAAGTGATAAAAAAAGTTACCTCTTTTAACCTTATTGCCTTCTGTCTATTAGAAGATGTAAAGATCAATGCCGAATTGATGGATTTACAATAAATATTCAATTTACTTTAAATCAAAGAAACTTTTATTCTTCAATCTTTTAATTTCATAAAAAAATTCACTATCACAGCCAAAATTATAAAAAAAATGAAAAAATACATAATTCAAATAGTTATAATAATTAATATTTGTAAAAATAGAACTTTTTTGTTGAATTTATGCATATCAGTCAGTGCTCTGAGAATGTAATCAATTATTTTTATATATTTAAAGATATTTTATAATGTAAATTAATAAAAATGTTTTCATATATATGGAGATGGATTATAAGAGAGATCCTAGAGCTGAAGTTATCTTATACATTATTACTTCTATGATATTTTAAGGAATATTAAGTCTCCAAGTATAAATTTTTTAAATAAAAACATCTTGTTTGTAGATAAAAAAATGAGTCCTTTTTATGCAAACAAATCTTTATGTAAAGGATTTATATGAAGAAACTTTGAATACTCTTCCTAACATGAGCAATTTTCAAATTCGTAAACATAAAACTAAGTACTAGGAATTTTGGTATTAAAAACTACCATACGGTGACTGATTTACAACTTCTCAAATTAATATTGTTTAGATAGGTTGAGATAACGGATGTGGAATGTAGTCAATGTATAGCGGTTGTAATGTTTTATATTTAATAATATAAGTAATATAATCTAACTTGGTATCATAATCATTAATGAAAAAAGCTAGCAGTCATCCAAAAAAGTTTTTAAATAGTCAATGAAAACTTATATCTGACTCTATTTGGGTATATTGGAGCTCTAGCATCCCTCAAAAACAAGAGATAGATGATCCACTGGTACTTCAAATCTTGAACTATGCATATTATCTTGCAATAAAAGAACAAGAAAACTACTTGGATATTAAACCATTATTGCATTAAAGACAATGAAGTTACTGAACAGAAATACAAAATTAATATGCGAGTATCACTGATAATCCTAGTATATTTAAGACCTGGAAATGTGAGAAAAGCGATGATAAATGATAAATGACCAGTGGAACCACTTTGTATGAGTGCCTCATTGTAAGAATGAACAGCTATTTGTAATAGTTTATATCTCGTACGACGAGTAAAAATTCTTAGTACCAACGACTGTCTTCTCACGCCTAGATGGACTCCATTATAAGGTTATTAGATTAGGATTTCTGCCTGAATTTTTTTTATTCATATTACAAGTACATATAAAAAATAAATTTAAAAACAGGAATTTTCGAAATAGAACAGATTATTTATTTTCATATTAATTTCAATACAAAAAATACGGTTGGTGGCACAACCACGCAACTGCATGGAATCACTCAGTTAAAAGTGAAAGGAAGATACCACAACTGTCTCGGCGAAAAGAGTTTATAATAAATAGATGAAGGATCTGACGGAGCAGACCGATCAGAATATTGAGGAGTCACATCGGTTACCTCATCAATCAGGATGAAGACCCTCTTTGCGAGTGTAGGGCCGCTTTGACTGTCAGCCATTTATCTGAAGGTTGCCCTCTCATAATAGAGGACGGGGCCCCACACGGGTCCCATCCAAAGCAACAGCTATAAAAACGCAAGAAAAATTTTTCAGGAGCCTACTTCTGTTATTTAAAAACAATGGATTGTAAAAGCTTATTAAAGACCTACTCATTCATAGTATCTTTACATAGCTCCTGTTATTTTCATAGTTTTATATTTAAATATATATCCACAGAAATATCAAACCCATAGTCTACCCTTTCTCCTTAAAAGGGAAAAAATAGACTGTTAAACCTACTTTGTTATCAATTCTAATGAAGTATACTGTTACCTCTACATTTGGTCGTCACAAATGTATACTATTATTACTCATTAGTTTTTATATGTGTACAACACTTTTATTTTTAAAAATTGTACACTAGCTGACAGAAATACAAAATTAATATGCGAGTACCACTGATAATCCTAGTACATTTAAGTCTTGAAAATGAGAGAAAAGCGATGATAAATGACCAATAGAACCACTTTGTATGAGTGCCTCATTGTACGAGCAATTCACACTCGTTTTCGATTTGGATCGTCACAAGATGTAAACTATTATTAAATTTTAGTTTTTATATGTATTCAATATTTTTATTTTTAAAAATTATACGATAGCGAAAAATTATGAATCAGAAACACTTATTAAAAAAAAAACTAGAAGCAAAGTTGTATTAACTTCATAGTCCATTTCATCTACGATATTTAATAGATAGGTCAATTTGGTGAATCTGTTAAGCATAATGAAAGTATAATGTTTTAACTTGAGAGTGTATAATCTTTATCAACATACCAAGGGAGTGGTCTTGAACGATCAATGTATGAAAGTGGTGAGAAGGGAAAAAAGCAACAAAAATTAAAAATATCATTCTGTCAAAAGTTGTTCAAGCGTTCCTGCTTATAAAATTATTAAAACTACACTAACAACCACAAAGTTTCAAACCGCAATATTACATAATGGTAAAGACTTTAAGAGAGCATGTGCAATTTCATAAACTCATGGACAATAAATGTATTTGTATTGTTTATCAATTTCGAGATTAAAAACATTTTCAACATTCTTCATAAAAATGAGCATACTGAACAATAAATCGGAATTTACACATTAGTGCTTACTACTAAAATAGCTGATTAGAATACTAATATACTAATGATTATATCATAGTAAATAGCTCTGAAATAAGAATGGCTTTCAAATAAGTAATATTATTGTCAAAGAGTATATTTGATAAACCAAAATATTCTGTAAATTTTACTGTTATTTTTACAGTATTTTTTCAATAAATTATCTATCTAGAAATCTTGATTGTATTTACATGTTGACAACATAGCTTTCGTTCGGCAATATCGTAAGTTTTAGAATGTCCCATATCCTTCGGAAATCCTCAGCTCTGAATGGCATTCACATAAAATGTTTCAAATCGACTTAGTTCTTACTTTCACGTTGTTATAACCTTAGCCAATCATCAGCTCAATAAACACCAATTCTCAGCACTACCTATATTACGATGGTGGTCATTTGTTTTCATCTTCCTTCAACAGATGATGATTCTTATAATCCAAACTTAGGGACTGTAATTGCATTTTTTAATTAATTATTTTCTTTTCATATGTAACGATTAAAAGAAGAGACCACGGAGAAAAAAAACAAGAAAGCTCATTTCAATATTTTGATTTTGCTGTCATCAGGAGAAGAAGAAAAAGCAGAAAAAGAATAGTTCTCGTCGGTTAGCAAATAAGGAAACAACAACACGTCACTGTTTCCTATCCAAGTAGAACTAATCTATTTGTTCTTCTTCCTCTCCTGGTTACGACGTCGTCAAATCATTTAAAGGACTTTTGTTTTAATTTATCAGTATTCCTTTCTTTTAATCTCTTATGATGTTGTCCTCACAGAATTTTCCATGCTATAAACAAAGAAATATAGGAAATAAAAACACACACTTACAGTATCTAATTTTCGGTTCAAACAGTCCTCAGGGGAGATAAAAGGGGAAAACCAAGCACACTGTTACAGAGGCGGTAGGAGACCAACAATGTTGCAACACACCCCTCCGTCATAGAGAATAAGTTAGACAAGAATAAATTAGGAAATATGATAAACTAATAATAAATAAAAATAATATAAACTGAGGGGTGAACAGAGGAAATGTTACATGAATATAAGTTACACACTAAACTTTAATAAAAAAATAGAATAAAACAAATGATATTGAGAATACAAATAATATATTAAATAAATAAAATGATTTAATAATAAAAAATGAAACGATGACATAACAAAAGATAAAAATGTATTAGAGAACAAAAAATAACATACAACCTGAATGCAATGACACTCAATGATTGTAGCCAACATAGTTAGTGAGAAAAGACAAAGATAGAGAACGTGAATAAAAACACAAATAAAGAATAAATAAAATTACATTTAAATGGAAACTATTAATGATTTGTAAAAACAAAAGTAAGAATAAAAATAATTAAGTAAACAAAACATTAAATAAAGTAATAAAATAAATAAGAAGAACAATTAACGATTGAGGTTAAGCCCAGGAACAGATCTACCTCCCGAGAGACCAATAAGAGCTTCTTCTGAAGCTCTCAAAAGAGAATTATTAGAACAGAATTAACCTCAATCATTAATTGTTCTTTTTATTTATTTTAGTATCTTATTTATCCTTTTGTTTATTTACTTACTTACAAATATTTAATTTATATGTTGTTAATTTATATTTTATGTTTTTTAATTTATATGTTTTATTAATTGATTATTTTGTTATTGTTTACATTATCTATCTTTGTCTCCCCTGCCGACATAAGTTGGCTACACTGATTGAGTGCCTCTTTAAGGAGACTTGATTTCAGACATCACCTGTCTTCGGAAAGGCTCAAATCTACCTTCCCGATGACGAGGCAATCGAAATATAGTAGTCTGTGTGTCTCTGATTTCTATTATGTGCATTCTTTTAGTGAATTTTTAGTTTATTTAGTTCGCTGAATCGTTTCATTTAATTGGCAGGTATTTTACATATTTGGTGAACAGACCTTCATTTATATAAATTTAACCAAATCGCTTTTTTGTATTCATTTCATTGATCTACTTCACAGTTTTTCAAATTTAATCAGGCTTGTAGTCAATTTTTTTAGAATAAATTATAGATTTGTTGTTATAGATATAGAATAAGATATACAGTGTTAAATCACAAATTCCGCTTGAGATTTAACACTGGAATCTATTGACTAAGTGTTTTGATCTATATACAAATAACATTATAACATTTAAATTGAGAACAAAATTTTGTATGACGCTTACTGTGTGCTTGATAATGAAGTGCAACCATTTATTGAAAACCCAAATTTGTTCTATTATTTTAACAATTAATTATAAAATAATATATTAATAATTATTTTAATAGAACTTTAACAAAGTTATTAATAAAATCTTGATTAAGTTTTTTATTAAATGAACATAAACCATTGCAGTTAACACGTTTTCAACAGGGATAAAAAAAAAGCGGTTTCTCTAATAGTTTGCAAAAAGAAAGTTGAACCAATTTAGTTGAACATTCATTCAAATCCAGGACTTTGTATAGAAATGTTAGTTGCACAATATAGTTTTCAAAAGACATAAAACGAGGTTATATCTGTCAAAGCATTTATTAAATTCAATGATGAAAATAGAAGAGTGTAGATGAAATAAATCAACAATTCTACCTTTCAACTGAGTTACAATGTGGAATATATTAGTTGTACTGGCTAACACAGTGTTCTGAGTGACACTGTGATGCTGTCACATTAGCTAATGGAGAAACGTATTTCTTTTATTTTCCTCTCTCCTCTGTTCCCTCACAAGTCAATACCAGACTGACGTTTGATGGAATCTCAATATGATATATATTATCAAAGAATCAAGCATGAAATGCATAATGCTTTTCTAATACTCACACTCAATATATCTCAATATAAACGAATTTATTTCATCAAAATAAGACAGTAATTTGAAGGTATTCATTTCATTAACTAAAGTTTCATTCTTACTTAATTTGAAAATATAACATAACTGTCTAGTACTTTGCGTATTTTAAAAGTTTCCTCTTTATTGTAAACTGCTTAAATTTACTGCTACCCACATCACAAAGTGTCTCATCTTTAATATATCAGACATACTTAACATTTCCATTACATTACCTCTACTAATAATCTCTTAAAGACAAACTGTTGTTTATAATTCGATTGAATGAAGTACTTTCTTCTGCTTTTCATAACATTAATTTTAAAAATTCCTCCTGAGACGACTGCTTTTTTATTAGTTTTATATTTAGTTTATAATTTTAATATTTTAGTTTTTATATTTTATTTTAGTTTATATTTAGTTTTACCATTTATAGATGGTAAAACATTTCAGTTTTACATCACAGAATTCTTTAAGAAGCTATTGGGATTTTCTTTTATTGTTAATACATTAATATGCCAACTGTCTTCAACTATATTCTCTAATGAAATATTTTGTTTGAACTCCTGAGAGATAAATATAAATATTTTTAAATGTTGTTACTAGTGCTTCTTACAAACATCCAATTTAAACAAAACGCCATACACAGCTTACATTTTTTTAAAATTATTTTAATTTTCTTAACCAATTTCTTCTTTCTTCATCTACAGGGTATAAAACACTGCTTCAGTTTAAGCCGACATGCTTCAACTGTGCTTCTCAGGATTATGAATGCAATTATTATATCAGTTGACTCAGTTGGTGGAGAAAGCTAACTGATTAATTCAAGATAGCCATTCTCTTCTTAGCTATAACAAGGATATACACAATATATTCTGCAGAAAAAACTAGTCAATTATTTCTCACCCGTACCTCTCATCATATTAATTTAATAAGCAATTATGCATGATTAATTAACATTTCCAATTAGAAAAAACTTTTTGAAACAATAATTTCATCATGCCATTGGTCTTAATCCCCTATTCAAAAAATGTATATAAAGATTTTTTGAAACACAAATATTAATTTCAATTCTACCTAATCAGATTGAATGGATCAATTATTTGAACAATATCTTATGCATCTGCCACGAATCTATCAATAAAAAGGCCTTTCTAAGAACATTTTAATCATTAGAGCCACCCACGTGTCAGCACACACACAAATTTGATTCAAACTGTGTCTTATTTTCAGATATAAGTAATAAAATGAGACTAAGTACAAAACTAAGTACATTATTCTCCAAGCACTTGCAGCTATAATGTAGTTTAAACAAACTGAAAATTTATATAAGGCTAAAATGACATATGTTTATTATCACTAGTTTTAGTTATGGCTATCGCTAATATATTAGCACTAATATAGTTATAAAGAAAACACAACAAACTCAAACTCCAAAACCAGATAGAAACATCAGTTTATTAACTAAGAATATTAAAGCCTTCATGACGCAATTTAAATAGGTTGACCATAACATGAATTTTAAAAATAGCTAGATACATTTTTTTTTAAAAAGGAAGGAATGATTAATTCCAAACAGATAGCCTCTACAACCAGCAATTTTTAAATCCATTAAAAAAAATTAAAAACATTTATAGGAACAGATAAAATGACGGCTTATATGAGGGAAAAAAAAAGAAAAAGAGGGAAACTAGTAAATAATGATGTACTTCTTTCTTTCTGAACTCCTTTGTTGGTCCTAACCTTTATTTCGTTTTCCTAAATTTGACACCCAGTAAAAAACCTCTCATGCCGTCTTCGTTTGTTAATAGTCCACCAGACAACTGTCATCACGTGTATAAGTTCATGTTGCTCTTTTTGAGCAAACCAGTGATTTCAGTTGAACAATTTTAATCCCATATTTGATTTTCGTATTGTGATTTAAAGATTGATGTTAATTTCACACTTTTATTATAACAACTTGCAGTCATTTAAATATATATATTTATATTAGATACACGCATACATAAGAATCCGACATCTGAGGCCATTTATTTTCTTTACTGTATTCGTATTTCGTGCAGGTCGTATCTGTGACTAACACTTTGTTAATATTTACTATATCCTGAACTACAGGCAACTATGCAGTTGATTGGTTCTTAGAAATAGTAAAAAAAATGTTTAAAGCTTGAAGATCGGTTTCTTGTGGATTCTGGTCTAAAGAAATTACACTCCTGTTTATACGCCGACATTTTGCCAAAAATTTTTTGGCATTTTCAAGGCTAAAAACAATTTCTTAACGACATAAGTAGTGGAAACAAACATATTGACTAAGGAAGGTGCTTCACCGTCTTTCATATTGACAGTCGTATACATGAGCCAGTATCTCATGGTTTATTAATATTCATATAGCTTTTCAATCATTGATTTTTAAAGTTCAAAGATGGGTTTCTTGAGGATTTTTGTTTTTAGGCTTGAAAATGTTAAACAATTTTTTGGTGAAACATCGGCGTTTAAATAGGAATGTAAATTCTTCAGATCAAAAATCCTCAAGAAACCCATATTTGAACTTTAAAAATCAGTAGTTGAGAAGCTATATCAATATCATAAATATTTTTATTTTATTTTCTGTTTTATTTAAGGGCTGAATCGTTTGAGTGTTAGCTTATAGATTTTATAGCGACTGTTAAGAAACATTATATAATTCAGTGAAGTGGATAACCCATTTCACAGAATATCACTGTGTATGAACGTGTGTGAACATATATATGTGTGTGTGTGTGTGCGTGTGTGCGTGTGTGTGTCTATTATATTTAAATGAAAATCATAGTAACAAAAACATAGTTTTTTCATGATCAAAGAACAGTACGCAAAAATAAAAAGAAACAGAAAAAACTACAGAATAGATTTAACTGGGTTTAAAACCGTTTGAAAGAGCAATATTTGAAAACTATGCTGTAATATTCTGTTTATCAAATATTTGCCTAGTGAAATCCAGTTGGACTAATGTCAATTTAATTATAAAGCTATATTTAATGAATGGTAGTTCCATAGTGTTACCTGTTGTAATAAACTATTCATGATCTACTTATTCGTTTCCTTTTACTCCAAAAAACTGACTGAGTTGAATGGTATGATGAAAAAAAGTAATGAATGCTTCTTTCATCTTATACTTTATTTATGTTGTCAAATATGAGTATTTCTTTATCATTTTACCAAGCTATCTTTGATTTCAGTCTCTGTGAAAAATTGTATAAACATCATCTTTATTGTTAATTATAAAAGGCATTAATGAGCAACTTTAAAAGCCTCAACCATCATTGATAGCATTAATAACATTAAAATGCTGTACTCAAATTGACGGCTTGTAGTTAAGAGTTTCTGTGCCTTACATTTTCTCATCCTCCTGATTACCACCAAAGGAAATATTTGAAACTGTAAGTGTCAAAAGATATTATAGTTTCTTCTGGAGTTTACTTTTCACAGCTTTAACATACATTCGTATATGTTGATAGCAAACCTTCTTTTAAAAGTATTTTGATAAAGTATACCGGAGCTTCTATATTCACCATATTTCTTCTGATACTTTCTAAACTTCATATTACCTTGAATGTATCACTGTTTTATTTTTTCAAAATAAATTATGAAAAGGCACATAATTTTAGAAGTATTACTACATTACACCAGGAAAGGATAAATTTCTGTAAAAGACTAAACTAATTGAAACAAAACATACAGATACAATAAATTAAGTGTTTAAAAACGAAATGATATTACAAAGTTTCGACTTTCAAAGCCAAAATGTGTCATCAAAAAAAACAGGTGTGTTCCCAATCTAATAAGATAATCTTATTGTGGTTTGAACACATATATATACAAACTTAAAATATATCAGAACTCGGTCAGTTCTAGATCTGAATGATCTAGTCGCTTTTTTGTGTTTTCTAGTTGTACCTTTAATTATATACATATAAAATAGATTCACGAAAGTAACACGCATAAAAGAAATCACAGAAATCTACTACTATATTTCGATTTCCTAGCCAACAGGAAGATAGATGTCAGTCGCTCTGAAGACAGCTAACGTTTCACATGAATAATTTTTTATTAGTCCAATTCAAAAATGCAGTTAAAGAATATTAACTAAAAATTATGAATCTAATAATAATTTCATCAAATCTTTCATTAAATTTGTTTTTAATTTTTTTTTAAAATTATTACCAGCTACAGTAAATAACGTGTTTAATTGTACAATAAACACTACTGAAAGAAAGTGTTTATTTCTCACAAATTAAATAAGTGTAAAATAAGATGGAGAAATAATGTTGGTTTATTTTGCTATTGATTTTACCGTCATTTTAAACATAAAAAAATTACCCTCGATGTTGTTTTTCCATTATCTGGCTTAAAATCATGAACACGTTGAGTGTTTCATGTGCAAGATAAAAAAAATTAATTGCGTAATATATATTTGGATGAAAAATGGAAACAAACTGATCAAGTGGTTCAATGCGTGTTTGCTGGAGTGAATATTTTTTTTATGCTGCAGTGTAAACACCTTACTTTAATGAAATTCAAATTCAATTGCAAAATAAGAATATAGAAATATTCTATCTATTTACATACTATTTAAAAGTACAATAAACAAGCACACGCACACACAACACATACACACACACCACTCATACATACAACCAATCAAGCAGAAACAGCCCGCTGCGATTCCAGTCCCGTTTTATTTTTAGTAATAGAGTTTACTTAGGGTCAGGTTAGCTCAGTGGTTAACCAAATGATGGCCTCCTTCAAGATTTCCTTTTAAGTTAATATTTCATAGGCTATTTTAAGAATAATTCACTTAGTTAGCAAAGACATGTTTTACTTTTTAAAATTAAAAATTTAAAAAATTTTTTAAAAAGCAAAAAATTTTTATTTTGCTTTATCAACTAATGTTGACCAAGTAAAGCTTATCTGAGAAGAGATGTAGAATTACTATCGGCTGACAAAATAAGGCGTAATATTTTCCTTAAAACAGAAAAAAAATCAACTTGTTATACCCAGAAAGTGTGGGAATAATAACAAAATAAATATTTTGAGGATTTTCTGTTATTTTTAAGGTTAAGGGGTTATCAATGGCCAGTTTGGCGGAGGGGTGGGTGGCAGAAATAGTTGCTACTCCACTGTGTTAAAGAGATATAGGATTAAGAGTGTCTGTGGACTGGATATCAGGACAAAGACAACAAAGTTAATGTTTCATAGGGTATTTCTTATATGATTTCTAAGTCTTTCCCGATTTATTGCCTTGGATTGTTGTCTGCTACGTAATAGATATGCTCTAATACAGGTGTTCTCAGCCTCCCTTGGCCAATTCACCCCTCTCACCATTTCCCACAATGCCATTCTCCTCACCCCCTATTCTTCCTAAGGTAGTATATACACTTTGACAACTTTACAGTGATTATGATTATAAGACAATTTTACAAATAAAATGCTAATCACATTTATTGATGGATATATTAAATATTAATTCAATCAATTTTTTTTAAAATTATAATTAAGAAGTCAAAACCTATAATAGCTTTCCTCACTCTGTAAACTTACTGTGGTCACAATTCACCCCCCGAAGATCCAAAATTCACCCCTGGGGATGAATGTCACCCCCTTTGAGAACCCCTGCACTAATACATTGACCAGCGATGCTCTTCTCTATTCTATTCACGCGAACAGTTCGCAAGCCATTCTTTCAGGACCAGCTTGTGTATTCCTGTCATCTCAGCTCATTTAGATATACTGAACCAGTGTTACCAACAGTTCATGGTGCATTACGTCAAATGAAAACTATGGTATAAACCACACAACTTTTATTCAGTCGTCATCATCAGAATTAAATCGTTAAGAATTCAAGAAAAAACTAACACAATAATTAGCAATAATAAACAACAATAATTACGACACAATTTAATTATTCCCATTACAAGTTTAAAAAGTATATGTCTTTAATAATTAATTATATAAATAAAACATTGTTCCTTAAAAATAGTAATAATTTTTTTTAAAAATATATTAATTCAAATTGATTTATAAAATATACAATTAATTCCATGATTTATGGAACATTATACTGTTTCTTAATATCTTTCAAAAAATCAAAGCAATGTAATGATTGTCTTGTAACATTGTTCTGTTTAATCAACATTAAAAATAAATCAAGTTAAGACTAATGTTTAAACAAGTTGAATAATATCCTGTCTGATTTCCCTTCATTCAAATTAATTTTGGTTTAATTTTGCAAGCTAAAAGAAAAGGAATTTCAATTCACAATTATATCCTTAATTTTTGAATAAATTTAAATAAATTTAGTCCATTCCGAGTTTTGATTATCTCAGATTTAAAACAAGGATATTCCAGTTTCACTTATATAAGTGAAAATAAACGAATAAGACAACTAACTGGAATAACAAAATAAAAAAAAATTTCATTTTTGTTATTACATAAAATGTGTTTTTGAATTATATAAATTACTATTTCTTTAACACAAAACCCATCAGTTAATTGTAGTAGTTACTAAAGTACTTTCCTCGACGAAGAGTCATTTTTTATTGGCACTTCATTTTAATAAAATTACTGTTCTACTATTTGTTTATTTTTGTGTCTCTAAGTTATTACAATATGACGTATATGTAATTATAGCCTAAATGAAAAGATCTATAAGTAAGCCAAACCTAATAGAAGAAATTAATTGTAAACAAAATTTTATATCTATTATAAATTGTGAGTTTTTCTTTGTACAAATTTTGATAACAATAAATACAATTTATATGAATAAATGTATAAACAGTCATTTCGTATATTACACAACTAGTGTTGTATATGTTATATATTTAATATGCATCATAATTAAAGTCTTAATGCATCTCAACCATTTACTTTTAACTTGACTCTAACAGGATCTCATCATTTGTTAACAAAGTTAGAAAACAGTTTCTCATAAAGATTTTCTTTAATCCCATTTATTAGTCTTTGAAATTAAATTCTCCAAAGAAAAAAAGTTGCCGTTGCAAATTCATGTTTGCTTTTAGATTCTAAGTCATTTTCTTACAAATTTTGTAACATTAATATTTTTTTTTCAGTCATTTTAATTAAAACTATTGATAAAGTTTTTCTTATTAAATTTAATTATTAGATTAGTCTTCAAATTTTTATTTTAGTGAATAGATGCTCATTAAATTTGTTTTCTTGAAGAATAAATATTTAAACTTCTTTCAAGATTCTAAATAATAATAATAGTGTTAATGAAAAATTAAAACTTATTCTTTATTGTATAATGATCTAATATATTTCAACTTAATCACTAAAAAAATTTGGGGTTTAAACGCTTGTTAGTTCTTCAACTAACCTTATCTAACTTTTAATTCTAACTTTATCCTAACATGTCATCATAGCTTGTCGATTTGTTTCTAAATCTCCCGGAGAATGATCCTCAAAATGAAAGTGGTTAAAAGGATAAAGAACTTTATTCTTTATAATAATTTCTATTTAATTTTTTTTTATGAAATTATTAATATTTTAATTATGGATCAAAATTCCTTTACAGTACAGTGTCAATTATTATGTTGAAATTTAATAATATATACTATACTTAACACATGATGAATGATAATTAAATAAACATGATTGAGTCTGTGGCCTTTAAACAAACTGGAACATAATGGTGGATAACAATAGTAGATGTTTTATTACTTGAAAAAAACTTGAATAAACTGATGAAGCAATACGATACCCTTGCAAACTACAGCTTTTCAGAAAAACAGGTTCGATTTAATGTTTTAACCTTAAGTCTCCGGTTAGTAAGGTAGCTTAGCTGCTTGTCAAAAGTCTCGAGGATTACCTGCTATCTGCGAGTTAGAAAACAGTATACTATAATCTAACCATGTTAACTTATCAAAAGCCTTAGTAAAGTCAGTATAAACCACATCAGCTTGTAAACTAGACTTCATAGAATAGAGGATATATATTTTTTTTTAAAAAAAGCCAATTAGTAGACGTTGACCTATTGGGATAAAAACAAAGTTTTTGGGAAATAATATAATTATTAATAGCTTTGCTAATTTACTAGTAATTATGCAGTCAATATATTTGAAATGTGGATTGAATTGATATTAGTTCGTAGTTAGTTATCGGTAATTGATCACCATGTTTATTAACTGGAATACCATAGATGTCCCTCCAGACCTACGGGAAAATACCTGTGTGAGGAGAAAGATTGTAAATGCGAAAAATTGGAGCAATTATATAGGAAGCCCAATTTGGAACAATGATTGGAAGGTTATTATCATGACTCGAAGATTAATTACTAACAAATTTAGAAATTATGCTCTCAATATCTTCAGATGTGATATTTTAACTGTAAATATGTACATTATGACTATTACTACTTGAGAAAGAAGTAAACAAAGAAAATGGATCATACCAGAAAGGAAATATTATGAAAAAAAAAGTTAATAATCGTATGACCATCTGAAGAAGACTCTTGGTCAAAATACATAACAGAAGGTTTACAGTGTCTGATTTAATCGAGTTTACACAGTTCCGGAATTTCTTAGTGCCCTCTGAACTGGGTTTTTCTACATTGGCTAAAAATTTTTTATGACGTTTCTGAGATGTTATATTCTGCTCTAAGAGATGAAAATTTACTGTAATAGTTGCTATTACCTGATTGCTTGAGAGTAAATAGTGCACCCTTTTTTTTTCGCTTAATTTTATCTATTCATTCTATAGGAAACAATTTTGGATAAGTTCAAGTACATTTTTTTTTACTTTTAGGTATAAAATTATCTAGGAGGATTGAAATAATATAATAGTAATAATTAATTCTTCCAGTCACATTTAACAGAGAAAATAGAGTGTCTCAACTAAATTCTGATAAGTATGATAATAATGAAGCGTAATCGCCCTTCAAGAAATTCTATTCAATATTAGAAAATTCAAAAGGTGGATGTAATTATATTAAAATTAAAAAATATCGGATGTTAATAAACAGTAAGAGAAGAATGGTATTTGTTCTCATCAACAATGCTAATATCAGATTTAGTTAAAAAAAACATTGGGGGATGTTTGCAAATATATGATATAATAATCTGCCTGAACAATTAATTACATCATTAATTTGACGGAAGATTAACATTATAACAAAAGATTCAAAAATTATGGTAGACAAACCAGTTTACCTCTCACCACATAAATGATTTAGTTAAAAACATTGAAACAACATTGAAATAGCAGGAAATATGCAGTCCATAAGTTTTTGTGAAATCAATAAATCGGTGCATTGAAATGTTTTTCTAAAGTATCATCAATAAACGTTCAATTGCCTGTAGCTCCTACAAAATACTTTTATGTATTTGTTACGCTTTGTTATTGTTGAATTTTTTTTTACCTTAGATTTGTTGTTATAAACGTCATTTATAAAGCCTTAGAACTTGAATTCATATGATTTTCACTTCATTTTTCCCAATACATCCTATATAAGTCACTTGTACTTTCATTACTGTTTGGCACCTATCCATGCATTGTAACTGTTAATATGTAATCATTTATTTCATACCACATTTTGCCAGTATAAGTTACTAATTTTCTAAGTACTTTAAATGTAACCTCAAGAAGTATATCGTGTTTATGTAACACATTTGTTTGAAGACTTAAACTGATTTGTTTTTAACTTAAAGTACACTTCATTCATAAAACTTAAAAAAAGCTACACGCAGGGTACAAAAAAGAAATGGTTCATAAATAAACATGGGTCTCCGAAATAATTACTCAACTTTCTGTCTCTTATTGTAAATGAACTTATCTCGCAATAGAACATCTTAAATTTTATCTGTAACATATCTGTATAACAAAAGCATTAAAATTTTATAAGTAGGGGAATTTTTTTAGCATCATTACACCTGAAGACAACAAGGTTATTTTTAATTTGTGTTATAACAAGATTTGTTTAGGTAAAGATTTTTGGATCTCTTTGGAATTGACTAACAAGTTGATTAACGTTCCAATAATACATAAAATAATATATTCAAAACTGCATGTGACTTAATGTATGGTATATATAAATCCTAACAATTTATGGAAAAGCATTAAGGATGGTATTGTGGTTTTATGATTGTATTTAATTAAACGAGGTCAAACGGCTTTTCAAATAATTGTAAACCACTCAATTAAGAAAACTATTTTCTTTTTAATAGCTCTTGGCATTGCATAGTTTTCTCAATTCTTTTTTAGATATGACTGAATTGAACAAATACACTTTTCGAGGATTTCCAGAGACGCGGAGGTCCTCAAATCCACGTTATTCTTGGTTGCCGCTTTGGCCACTCCTGCACTTTGTGCACTTCATGCACCTTGTTTATACATAAAACCATTTTCCTTAGAACCCTACATTTCTTGCTATTTTTGGATATTATAATCGTCAGTACTATTTTAAGTAAACTTTCTAATATAGTAATCAATTTGTGTCCAAGCAAAAAATAGAATAAGCCATTTTACCTCTCACCTCATAGATCATGTAGTTACAAACAATCAAAAATTTAATCTGAATACAGTGATAAACATACAACATCAAAATAGCAGATTTCGGGAAATATATCTACAGGTTTGTGAAATCAATAAATCGTTGCACTAAAATGCTCTTCTTTGTGTCATCAATCAATTTCAAATTATTCAAACGGTTGAACTTTTCCAAATGTTGAACTTAAATGTGGCCTTATCCATAGTTATCGTCGTATTTTGAACCATTGGATGTTATATGATTTATATTAATGATTTTAATGTCATTCACAAATATAATGAACCATTATATATTCTTATCAACCGTCATACCGTCTATCGATGGTGGAGTCGCCCGACCGGTTTCGCAATGGCTCCATCATAAATGGGACTAAACCTATCCTCCAGAATCACGGAATACACAATGGTACCAATACATGCCTAAATTTCTTAATGCCTAAATGGTCTTTTTTAATCTGTTTTTTTTTCTCTTACAACTTAAGTCGTTTCTGTCCTGTCGTTTTTCATTTTTCTATTGGTTTGAATATTATGTTTGTCTCGTGGTTGATTTGTTCGTTTATTAGATTGTCAGTGTTTTTGTGTTTATATATTTTCATTTCTTCTATTACATTTAGTATTTTACCTTTTTGTCCCATTTCAATTAATCCTATTGATTTTTCAATACTGTCAGTATGTCAGTAAACGGACGGTTTATGTCCGTTTTTTTTTAAATGGTTAGCAATATTGATTTGTTCGTGTTATTTACATAATCATTAATATGTTCGTTAAATCATTGTTTTAATGTATTTCAGATTGCCCTATGTATACATGTTTACAGTCTTTACACTTTAATTTGTATACACTACTTTTATCATATATATTATTTATATCCGTGATTCTGGAAGATAGGTTTGGTCCCATTGATGATGCAGCCATTGCGAAACCGGTCGGGCGACTCTACCAGTGATAAACGGTATGACGGTTGATAATAATATCTTATTTACTAACCTCTGTGGCACTAACAACATACATGTGTAATCGATCATAATAAAACCACATCATAGAAAGTTTAGCCATCTGCTGATTCAGCTAAGCCTATGAGTGATTTTTATTAATTTATATAATAAAAATAAACTTCCTGTTAGGAAAAAAGTTGCTTCTTTAAATAAGTGTATTATATTGTCATATAGAGCTCTACTTGAGCTTAAATCTAAAATGCTACATAACAGAGAATATTTGAAAATCAGTACCTTATAAATATTTGAAAGTGATACAATGAGTTAAGTTACTTCATAACAGCAGTTTTAATGGATAGAAAGACTGTACTGTGGCACAAATATAAGTATGAAGAAAGAGTGAAGCAAGCGACCCATATGGAGTGCATTAGGAAAAGCAATTGTGTTAGCAATGTAGGTTAATTTCTCTAAACGAAATGTTCTGATTGGTTAGAGTAAATATGACTCTCTCAGTTCTGGAAATTTCTTTTAGATTATTATTAAAGAAAGTATCAAGCATTCCATTTAAATTTTTATTCCCCCCCCCCCCCCATAAAGTGATTTATTATAAACCAATAAAATATTATAGCAAGGAGAGAAAGGTAAGGTAATCTTTATTGTAAATAGAATGAAGGAGAAATATATTTAAGAAAACTCGTAAACGTGAAGAAGATTGTAGTATGGGAAGCTGATATATGAGAAAACTGGTGGAATATGTATTGAAGCCAGCAGACAACGATAAGCTTCCCACCAATAATTTGTTTCACTCAGGCTGAAAATAAATATCACCAAGTTAGCGTATAAAATATCCATTATGTGGGTAAACATTACTTTTTCCATGTTCTTTTGCCGGACAGCTCTACTCGTTTATTTGGTTTTATACATGTTATTTTTAAACATATATGATAGAAGTCAATTTATTTAAACTTTTTATAGAATAACAAAATATTTACTTTTACTATTATTATTTGATACGTAAAAAAAATGATGGTTTTAAATATAAACTATTTAATTCACTTAATATCAATATTTTTGAAAAAAAAATCTACGTTTGTTCTTTTCAGATATTCAATTTTTGAGGTTTCTGGAGATATTTTTGATACTTTAAAGTTGGGATGTCTTCAATAAATTGAAGTAATGAACAAAATTATTATAGAGAAGAAAAGTGTGTAATTGTGGTGTATTTTTATGTGTTTTTAATAGAATTTACAACATGGTACATATTACAGTACTGCATGCATTTAAGAAAAATGTAATAATAATTGAGGATTTTTCAATTGAAATATGAAGATATAGAACAATTATTAATATTAAAATTATAGTAATCCGTCTTACCTCGTACCCTGCTGCTGAAGTTCTTAGACCGGTTTCGGGCGTCACCCATCTTCAACAAGAACTGATCAACTAGAACTAGGTGTAGTTCTAGTTGATCAGTTCTTGTTGAAGATGGGTGACGCCCGAAACCGGTCTAAGAACTTCAGCAGCAGGGTACGAGGTAAGACGGATTACTATAATTTTAATATTAATGATACTAACCTCTGTGGTAATGAAAAAATGCATGAATAGAACAATTACCTCACTGCACAAGTGCTTCAAAAACAATAAGAATAAAAAACATAGTCGTAGAAGTTAAAGACATTGATTTGAGCCACTGATAAATTGCTGGCCAGGGATCAGAATTTACAACCAACTGACGGAAGAGTGAGGCACTAATCGCACCCAGATGTGGAAACACCACTATCATGTGATATACGGTATGCGTGACTGTTGAAGGGCAGAAACAAAGCTGGTCGTCTGAGATCTTAAACCAGTACGGTTTTGATTTACAATCAATGGATCCAGTTGTGTGCTATGATATCAAATGATTTTACAAATTGATTTTACAGGAAGGTATTTTGAAGTCAAACTTCAAAATATTATTATATAATTAAAATGATTATAAATTGTTAACGGTACAATGAAAATTTTGACAAAAGCATTTATGAAGAAATTTTATTGACATTTCAAAATTTTCTTCACTTTTTTAATTTTGCAAACAACTAAATTTTATGCTATACAATCAAGACTACGACTCTACCAGAAAACTACTAAAAAAGAAGATACTGGCAACTATTATTGAACATTACCTTTTCTCAGTAAAAGTGAAATAAGTAATTCGTGGATAGGAATCATTGAAGACTGAAGGTGACAGGCACTTGGTGTTGGTTCCAACAAGTATTAATTAGTACAGCTGTACACTTACCTGTAAACATAAAACAACCATTAATTTTAAGTAGTTTATAATGACTTACTTAATATTAATGCAACCACATATTTTACAGAAGATGTCTTCAAGGATATCTTTAAACTTACAAATTGATTAAACACATAGTTAATATCATTATTTATCATCTCTACTCATTTTTAGTCTAAAATTCATAAATAAAATAAAATAACTGCCTTATTTTTTTCTATATCAGATGAGAAATATGTAAACACTATCCTTTCATAGAATGAAAAGCCATTAGACACAATTTTTCATAATGTATACTATCTATTTGCTTTAATAAATTTAAGTTAATCAAAATTGATGATTATATGGACGAAACATTCAGTCTAAAAACTACGAAGCAATGTGGATAAACCAAGATTAAGATAAGTATGGAATAACAAATGAAATACACTTTCTGTACATAGAACAACGAGCATTCAGATCTTACAAGAGTAGAACAAAAAAAACAGGACAGGTTTTAAAAAAATAATAATAATATCTGTGTTTTTTTTTAATGTAATTTCTAAGTAAATTTTAAGAAATTATTGATTCTATATTTTTTTTTACAGAAACTTTGATAAATGTACTTGGAAGTAACAGTATCAGTTGTAAAGAAATTAAATAGACAGAAGGATGACTAAATTGAAAAGTAAGTTTTCAAGTTGAAGTGAAGAAGTTGAAGGGGTGATGGGGGTGGGAGGGGGGGGGGGTAGCCAAAAAAAGAGCGAAGGCTGGAAAGAGTCGTTTTGACTGCAACTTCTCAAAACCAATTTGTTTACATCAGCCTCCCAGCCGGACTAGGCAGATTGTTTCAAGTAGTGGTTTTTAATTAACTGCGAGTGTCTAATTGTAAAGGCTTGGTTGGAAGAATTTGATGAGACTTCTGTATAAGGCAAAAAAAAAAATTAACGAAGAAAATAAAGAGGCAGCAGACCGTGCGGATTAGACAAATGTTGCCCTGCTTATCTAATAATATATGCCTCTTCTTCCCCAATATAAACTCCTCTCAGGGTAATTTAAATTAAGCTTAAGGCATATTTCAGTTATGAGACCCAATTAAAAGGGTTACCTTTTTTAATTAGAAAAGGGAATTTAATTTTTACAGAAGGTACCCGATTTTCTCCATCTTTTCAGAGAGGAAAAAAAAATAGCTATGTTTCAAGAAGACAAACAAAATTTTGCAAAAAGAAGAGAATAAAATATGTTAAATATAGCAAAAAAAAACAATAAATTATAATACTCTTTATGGCATTAAAGATGTAAACGAACGTCATGCGTTTTCTATTCCAACCTTTTCATCTGTCAATGTAAGCAGCAAACGACAAAATTCCTAGATGTTATCCATACTGCTATAAAAGCAGTCATTTTATCAGAGAATATCCAATCTACTCTGAGCATATTTTAGACCAAGGAAATTTGGTAAAATTCACTTTTTGTACCCCTACTGCCTTATGGGCTACTGCTTTTTGTATCCCATACTACTTTTTCACGTATGCTGCCTAATATTAAATAAAATATGCTTCTTATCACGATTATAAACGTTAATAATAACGATAATGCACAAATTAGTAAATTATATAAAATAGTGCTAATCACATGCATTTCCTAAGCTTTTGTTTTGATCACACTATCAATTTATACCTGGATAAATAAATATTGTGAAAATTATCTGAAACAGACATTAATTGTTCAAGGTAAGTTAACACATATAAAATGAATGCTTACACATACAGTTTCTAATTTTCGGTTTCAACCGTCTTGAGGTGAGAATAAAAGGACGATTGAGAATACACGACGGTTGAAAACACACAAGTAATTAGTTGGGTTTCCCAGCCATCCAGACTCTCACTCTTTGCTCTCCTTAAGACAGTTGATGCCAAAAATGACATACTTTGGGTACGATTTTTTTTATTTGTGTTCATTTACTGTGTATAGTATCAATCAAATAACACATAATATTTTTAGTTACTTTATTCTCAACACATACGTTTATACAATGAATTTATTAATATACACAATATTACTAAAAACACGTGAAATAACAATCAATGATCAATCCGCAATATGAAATGAAAAAAAAAAAAAGACTAAGATATACTCTTTCTTACTGTAATTCTTTGTTTCCCCAAACATTCCTCTTTAGACATTTGTTCTTTCCTGCACTTTACACCCTTTTAAAATACCACTCTTCTCAACCCCTCACCAGATGTTTCTGCAACTAATGTTTCAGTTAGGTTTTTGAATCCGACGAAGACCGCTTGTTGCGGTTAAAAGATTTTTGTCTTTTCCGTTTTAATTGCCCTTTACAAATGAAATATAAATAAAAGTGAATTTATTCTTTAATTCATGCTATATATATATATATATATGTTATAGTAAATTAACTTTGTGAAAAAAAGGGTGGATTAAATCAATCAATGAAAATAATTAATTTTTAACCTACAATAAGATTTAAATTGGAACTGATATCTTGTTATAAATATTTAACAAGTTTTGATGGGAAATAAATATGTATTTAAAATGAATGGAAAAGGGTGAAGACATGAATTGATACTGAGGTAATGTTTCATACGAAAAGCATTTGGGCGGAAGGAGTTTGTGGATAAACACCAGTGGATGTAGGGGGTGTAATTCCAATTACATTAGGATGGCAGAGATTTTCAGGTGGTCCGGGGGATTTTTTTTATGCAGGTCCTGTTATCTGGGGCAGTGGCAAAGTCTGACATTATGCAAACGCTTTTCTCAATCTCTCTCGCCCATTGCATTCCTGCCTTAACATTTCATGGATGCTAGCGAAACAGCCACGTACTACAGAATAACAAATATCTTCTTCTCCCCTCAACGAATTAAATTTATCCAATTGCTTGGAGCATATTTTTCTTCATTGCTTTTTTATAATTTGCCTTATAATTTACTATGCTTGCTCTCTAAAGCCTTTGTTTAATTATCAGTTAATTGATAATGACGGTATAAAATTGATACATTTTATTATATATTTTCAATAAACTTACAAAAACTGAGCCCTTTGTTTATTTTATAAATTTACGGAATGAACATGAATAAAGAATTATATAATTATAAATTAATGTGACAGAACTACTTCTGATTGATTTTACTATTAATATTTCAAATTTAGTCCACTTAATCATTTTTAATCAATTGCAATTATAATATTACGTAATATAATTATAATGTAAGTTATAATATATAATATAACGGAATAATCAATATAATTGACTTCCTATAATTAATCCACTGATTAAATAGTCATACATTATAAATATTTTAATAATACAAATCACTCAAAATGTAATCCTATTTAAATAATTAAAATTAAATAAATATTAACTCCTTCTGTAATTCGTGTACTACTGGTAACTTAGTCCAATCAATTTCAATTTGATGACCCTTACATTTTACAGGCATTATTAAATTTAAAAAAAGTGAGACGAATTAAAATAAAAGTACTTTTTTTTTCTTTTATTTAAAATGAAATAACTAAATCGCTGTATTTCGAGACCTCGAAAGATGTATAATATAAAGTTCCTCTTTTAACTTCGTGAATCAAAAAAGAAAAATAAAATGTTTTATTAAAGATGGAAAATTATATTTACTATTTGATATAATATTTTATAATTCATTTATTAATATACTAATTTATGTCTTATGGCAAGCAATATAATAAAACTTGTCTCATTAAACTCTTTTGACTAATGAATATCATTATAAAACAAGTTCAACATTTTCAGATACTGGTATTTATTTATCTGCATCGTGGATCAGGACTCAGTTAGACTGAGAGCTAACAAATATCAAAATATCGTAAATGAGTTCACATAAACACGTGAAATAACAATCAATGATGAAACCACAATATGAAATGGGAAAACAAGACTAAGATCTTTCAACCGTAACAAGCGGTCTTCGTCAGAGTCAAAAACCAAACTGAAACACTAGATGCGGAAAACATCTGGTGAGGGGTTGAGAAGAGTAGGAGGGTAATGTGGCATTTTAAAAGGGTGAAAGTGCAGGAAAGGACAAATGTCCACCAAATGTGGTTTGATAATTGATATATTTATGAAACTCCCTACTACATTTTGATTTCGAATACTGATTTTATATTCATTTTTGTGTGTTCTTTTTGTGAATATAGTTTATTTAGTTCGTAGAACCATTTAATTTAATAAGTTTTATACATATATCTATTATACTATAGTTTTACATTTACTATAGTGTATCTGAGAATACGGTTTTTAAGTCGACTACTCTTCTTTCCTCAATATGAGAATTCGTCAAAATATTTAAATAAGTTGTTGTACATCACTTGGTTTCTAGATACATGGATCTACAAATAACACACAACTCATACGTAAACATTCAGCATTTTAAGGGAAAGTTACTTAATACAGATATGTCAAGCAAAAGTGAATGAATCACGAATGAAACCATCACAGTCATCTTGAGAAAAGGAAATGGTACATTGAGAAGATATTCAACTATATTTCTATATATGTATATGTTTTAAGTCGAAACCACAATGAGTAAAAAGATTAAAATCTATCAACTGGTAACAATCGGTCTTCGTCACAGTTAAATTTCAACTCAGTTGTTACATTTGAAAGAACTTAGTCTTTTTTCCCATTTCCTATGGTCGTTTGGACGTTGTGCAAATGTGTTGTAAATTTCATAGAAAAAGATGTGATTTATGTTCACATAAAGGCAAAATAAAGAAAATATCACTAATCATTTATCAAATGTCACTAATCACTATATCAAAACACTAATTTCAGTTATAGATTAAATATCAAAAACTGAATTGGTAATCATCAGATGTTTCAGAGTCTAAATTATTAGATTCAAATTTCTTTATTTTTTTTTCTTGCTTCAAAAGATTTTAAAAAAAATTTGTTGGAAAAAAGCTATGTAAGAATGAAAGAAGAATATACAATGTTACGTCGTAAATTTCTTATCAAATCAATTGGTATTGGAATTACTTCTATTCACTCAAAATGCATTCAATAAATTGAGTATTCTCGTCGTTTAAAACTTGACATCAACCTGTTTTCCCGTTTTGATTGAATTTTTTGTATTTATTTTCTAGTAATATAATTAAGTCGACTACAATGGAGTGATTATAACAGCATTGAGCTATAGTTATTAATGACTATGGATATAACCGAGACGCCTTACGGTTATTTAAAAATTTAAATACAAAAATGCACAAGATGACTATAAACAATCAAAATAACTACCCGGCTGCTGATTTATTAAAACCACTAACAACTGTTAAGAAAAAAAAACGAATAGTTAACAGGATGGCTATGATAGATATAAAGAAATTAAACATAAGTACATCTGATAAATGATGAATAGTCAACAAAATCAAATTATATTGAACAGATGGTTTAATATGTTTTAAAATAGCCAAATGAATAATAAAACTCGGTTAGTAATTATAAAGGTTAGTAATAAAGACAAAATATCTTTGAGTTAAGCTTGTACATTTTTCTTTAATCCAATTTAAAAAACTATGGTGTATTAACAATATTTTTTAACATATTTATTTAAATACACAACTAGGCATATGTTGCGTAACAAGCGTATGTAGTATGAGCAATACAAATAACTTCGAAAAACATGAGCAAAGAATGAAACCCACTAGTTCAACTTTTCACTTTGTTTCCTTATTCTGGATCATCATGGCAGTAGATACCTCGGCCATCTTCTCTTAAGTCGTCTTGGGGGATTCTGGGAAGGTGAGGAAGGAGCAAGGTTTTGTACGTGTGGATTTGGGTGAGAGGAAAGTTTGGTATGAAACGCCTTGTAACGATCAGTGACTAAATTATGTATAAAAGCGATTTTTAGGTCTCTATGAAGAGAGTGTGGTTTGTGACATAATAAGCTGCATTCATTTGTGATAGTACGGAGGAGTTTTGATTGTAATGGTTGTATTTTATAAATGTTGGAAGGTTTTGCACAACCCCATAGTTCAAGTCCGTAAGTCCAGATAGGTAGCAGTAATGTTTTATATAACAGCACATTGTTGTGGAGTGTCAATTTTGAATTTTTTCCGAGAAGTCTCTACAACAATATTTTTTAAAAAAAATTTATTTTAAATCGAAAAAAAGTATGTCAATAACTACATAAGAATACAAGTTATTGCAATAATATTTAAGTTTTAGTTGTCATTTTAATATGATAAAATATTGATTTTAAAAGAATTCATTTTGAAGATACTTTATATATAATACGATAAAACTTTGGAATAGAGTGGGGGAAGGAATTCATTTTAGTCCCTCCTTGTCTTTGTTCTCTTTAAAGACATCTTGCTCCCTTTGTTCTTTGAACGTATTGTCAAACTTGGCATGTTACAAACATCTACCTTCAAATTCACTTCTTTTTTTTTTTTTTTTTTTTTTTATTTGCCATGCATTTTAGTAGAACAGGAAAAAAATTATTGCCGTAAATTAAAGAGTATTAATCATAGAAAAAAAAAAAATAATTATAACTGAAATACATTGCATGAAAGTTGTTTGATCAGCATAAGAAGGACTCGAATAGATAATTAGAGGTTAATTGAGAAATAAATTAAACAATGGAATGCCCAGCATAAGTCTGGGGAATAACAGACTAGAGGCAATGGGGGCTAGGCATGCAATGTGTCCCATTCGCCTGCACTTGAAATATATTAATATCACCTTTAATATAGGTCAACCAGCAGGTTAAACACCAATTGAACATTTCTCAATTTCCTCCTTTTTTAAATGGTTTCTTAAAAAGGATTTTAATAACAAATCCTGTAGTAGCGGCTTTATTTTTTATTATTAATAACAACTTATAAACTTTTTAAACGGATGTTATTTATTATACTATGGCAGCGCTTTCCAACCATTTGTAACACTAATTTTTTTTATTATTTCTTCATTCCAAAACTTAGTAACTTTATAAATTGTGTCATTACTGAAACTGTATTCACTGTGGAGTAAGTAAATCATACTTTCACCATACTGTATGGTATGCTCTGTGTTTTACTGTTTTTTTTTTTATTTTGAGCTCTTATTGTGTCCAGTTTGGATCGTCTTTCCAATTTTATAGTGAACATACATATAGGTTAGGGTTGCAGTGGCAGTTCCACAAGGGAACACACGTAGGCCGAGCATTGGCTCTTTGTGTATACCACACAATGAAGATTGATTCTGCATTGGGAGTCCTAAATTTTGCCTAACTCAAGTGTATTTAGAGTAGGATCTTTAACGAATACCTGACAACGTACAGGCTCGGGACCGACAGTTTAACGTCCTTCTCCGAGGGATGACATACTCAGATTTATTCACCTCCCGCGTGAATAAATCGAGGGCCAGGTGGGGATCGAACCTGCATACCAGTTTAGGTTGTATAATTTACTAATGTAGCGTCCATCACACTCTGTGGTATTAAAGATATGCTCGCATTAAATGAAAAGTGAACCAGTTCAATGTCCTTGTAGAATTCTTGAATATTTAATTATCTCTTTCTTTTAGAATTCTTTACTTTTTTTTATTTTATTTCTAAGGTAGTGAATTTTTTACAGTACAATTTTTATTTTATGTTATCAATATAACGATTTCTTATATTTTCCAGTTTCATATGTTTATTGTAAATTTGTACATAGTAAACTAAAAATTGTTTGTTTAGATTAGATTAGATTGAAGAATTATTAAAAAAAAATTATCTACTGCTTTTATGAAATTAAATGTGATAATATATACTTTTCTGATTAGAGATTCATAAAAGTTATAGAAGAACTCTCACTCAGATAAACTTGTTGACAATCGAGAAAAACAAAAACGTTTTCCAATCAGCCTTAGCAACCTACTGGATGCTATTTTGTCAAGTAAATTGAGATTTAGATAAGAGTCTTTAGTTGTAAACAATTCAAGAAGAGCCTTTATTTCGAACTCTGTCTCGATGATAGGTAAATCTTACAATCTGTATTTCAGCCCCTTTGGCCCTTCCATTAGTTACTTGGAAGGACAAAAAAAAAAAACCTTTCCATAGATTTCTTGTCCTTTAAATGCAAGTCATTTACCAGTCGGCTATTTATGAACCTTTTCCTTTATTAACATACAACTTCAGATAAGAAACCAAAAACAATTCAACTCAAGCTATCCACTACTAGGGTTTTGCTAATTTATTTTACAAGGAGGTTCTAGATTTATACTGGTATATCTATTAATTTAGATACACGAGTTTCTACTATTATGATTAAACTGTAAATTTTTTAAAACTATGTATATATATATATATATATATAAATATTTCACATAAACGCGTGAAATAACAATCAATGATCGAACCACAATATGAAATGGGAAAACAAGACTAAGAAAGACTATGACTTCAGTTGGGTTTTTAACTCTGACGAAGACCGCTTGTTACGGTTGAAAGATCTTAGTCTTGTTTTCACAATCCATATTGTGGTTTGATTATATATATATAAATATAAAATTTACAATGAACACGTGAAATAACATTTAATGTTCAAACCACAATAAGTGAGAAAAAGGACTACGGTCTTTCAACCATAATAAACAGACTTCAACAGAATCAAATCTCACCTAACAAGATATAGGAACATCAAGTGAGGGACTCAGAGGAGCGGAGGGAAAAGAGGTATTTTAAAGGATGTAAAGTGCAGAAAACGACAACGCCAATGAGAGATGTTTGAGTAAACAAAGATGTACAAGAAAGTAAAAAATGGAAAAAAACTATCTTCTAGCTGTCAACTCTCTTAGATGAAACTATTAATCTTGTGAGGGCAATGTCCTCATCGTAATTCTCATCAATAGACAATGATGTCTCCACAAGAGCAATAGCCTCATCTTGGAGGGTTGATAGCCAAGCGATAGTTTTTTTGCTACTTTTTTCTTCCTATACTCCTTTGCTTACTCTAATATCCTTTTTCCTTTTGAAATACCCCTCTTCCCTCTTACTCCTCGGAACTCCTTACCTGATGTTTCTACATCTTTTGTCAGTTGAGATTTGACTCTGACGAAGACAGTTTGTTACGGTGATTTTAGTTTTTTTTTTCTTATTTTTTATTTTGGTTTGAACATTGATATATGTATATATATAACAAGATTTCACAATAAACACGTAAATGATATAAACAATAAATCATGATATAAACAGAATTTACAATAAACAGTAAATTCTGTTCTTTGACTAAACTCATTTGTTGTCTGTTCATTTTCCAGTGGCAATTGAGTGTTAATTCTTTTCGTATTAGAGCTGCTCTAAATATCTATATAACTACACAATTATTTCATGTTGTTAGTTAAATTTACGTGCTATTATTTAGTTTTATTTTCTTCTGCTTACATAATTTTAAAAATGAAACTAAGAATACAGATAAGTGAAGAAGTCAAGAGACTCACGTACCGCTAGAGCATCGAATCCTAGACCAAACACTACAGCCAACGTCGACAAAACAACAGAATGCCATATGGCAAGTAAATGCGAGTATAAATTAATTGGTTAATTTAATAACTAAGACCACTTGTAGTCGTAAGCGCAACTGTGAAATCTCC
Source organism: Hermatobates lingyangjiaoensis (assembly GCA_026182355.1). NCBI lineage: Eukaryota > Metazoa > Arthropoda > Insecta > Hemiptera > Hermatobatidae > Hermatobates > Hermatobates lingyangjiaoensis. The sequence goes on along the minus strand of JAPFBL010000217.1, from coordinate 327,754 downwards.
TCTTCTCTATTGGTTAGAATGAAGATACCGTTGGCATACTCGCTTAATTAGTTAGCTTGCTTCAGTTCGTGAATAACTTTTTTTCTATACACTCCATAAATAAATTAGCAAGCAGGACCCTTGTGGAAGTCCATTACAAATTCATCAATTTGCTTATACATTTTTTCTTTTGCTGCTATAAAAAGAGCTTCTTTAGTACACAGTTCAAGCAGAGACTTAAGAGTGTTTTCTGGCTTATTTAGTTTTGGCTGGTTGCCACTGAGATAGATCTGATCTAAAATGTACTAGCTAGTCCTATCCAATAGCACTTTGCAAACGATAAAGAAAACTATATTTGAAAAACTATAAGGTAAACTCTAATCACCATGTAATCTATGATGTTTTTAGACCAAAGTTTGGTTGTATTGCGAAAGTATTGCAAACAATATACATGTCAAACACCTCAACAAATGAAATGGTCAGACACATAGTTACAGGTGCGCTTCAAAATTTAATTAATTCTTGGATAATATTAAAGAATAGCAAAGATCCTTTTTCGTGCTTTATGGCGAAACAGATACTACTAATTTTATTTCACCCTTTTGATGATTTAATACACATAGGATTTTATATTGATTATTGTTTTAATACGACTTTTTCATGAGTTTTCAATATAAAAAGTGTATTATTATATGATAGGTATTGGGTTTCATCTGTAATACTTGTTTCCCAGAAACATGAGAAGTTTCTGGAAAACACATCTTCATTGGAACAACATACCAGCAAGATAAATCAACAAAATTAACTCCGAAGATTTTGGTTGAGAATGTTAAAACATTTTAACAAAAAAAAATTGTAAAAAATTTTAGCGCTTAAAAAAAGGACTGTACGCTGCTTCTTTAATAAAGAATAGGCTTATGACAACACGCCTTATAATTCTTAGATGATAAATACATAAATTTATTTATCCAACAACTACAGTACAGAATACAACACTTTAACACAAGAGATAAGTAGTGTAGGTAGCGATTTTTAAACCGATAGTATGAGCACTAAAAATTATTCTCAGTGGGGTGCTACAATTTATATTGTAGTGTTTTCTGTGGGTGATCTGCTAAATATTCTAAATAATCATGGTTACGATACGCAAGGCTATTCAGAAAACCTAGTTATTATAAGAAAAACAATACTGCTTTTCAGTTCATGCAATGATAATATGACAACATGATTTCCGATTTGTTGAAAGATGGAAAGAGAAGAAAAGTTTTGATATAAATCCAGCTTAAACTGCTTTAATACCTTTCTCAAGAAAGAAGTCAATAAAAGATATCATTACCCAAAATACTAAACTAGAACTCTCAGATGTTCGGAAAAACGAACCCTTCAGATCAAATAATATGATGAAAAAGTTATTTAACATAGACTTCTGAAAATAGCAACTGTCTGTCTACACTTTTCTTCAGTTAATTTAAGACCCGAGACCTCTTGTAGTCGAAGCGCAGCTGTGAAATCTCCTCCTCGTTATTGGCTATAATGAAGATATAAGTGAATTATCTCGCATAATATTCATTATTAAAAATGAATACTTTTTTTTCTACACCCTCTATTTCTTGAACTTTTGTGATTAAAGCCAGAGAAGCAATTCTCTTCTGCAAGTACATCTTTTGTAAACAAAAAAAAAAAAGAGTCTGAACGCTGTATCTTTACTTTAGACCTACGAAATTACTATAACAAATGTAATGTAAGACTAATATTGTCATATTCATTGATTATATGGTTCTTATGGCATATGAAAAAAGTTGCCAGATTGTCCTTAATAAACTACAGAGACAAGCTAGAAATAACAAAAGCAATGACCACTTACCCAATCTAGAGCATGAAAATGTTAAACCTACCCTCTGAGTTTTTTATCAACTTAGAGGAAATTTACAATCTATTCAGACTCGTATGAAATGAAAATTCTTCTACGGCAGATAAAATGTTCAAATATTTAATAGAAGGAAACATTATTAATGTGTTCTATATGTTCTTAGATACTGTCTTCTTCATAATATATTTACGGAGGGCTTCAAAGGTGATGAAGTGATCATAACAGATTACCTGCTTTGAATGCTTCCTGATTTTATAAAAGAGCTACTTACTTGTCTGGTAAACTTACTTATCAACAAATAATAATAAATCTGCGGATGCTTCTAAATTATAATTTATTTTAATTTCGTGCGAGAAATAATTACTACCTTGCAAATGCGGGGCAAATCTAAAAAATATTTCCATAAAGATCTATTATATAAATTTCATGTGTAGAATCACAATGAATGCTTTGAAATCCATGGTTTTTAATTCAAAAAAACCAGAATGGTTAGAGCTTGGAGTACCAAGGCTCTCTTCAAAATGTAGCCATTAAATATAAGTTATTCCCATACACATATATAATTGGACTCAAGAGAAAACAGGGGAATTAGGAAGTGGATCTGTTTGAAAGGATTTGAACCAAACAAACCTTCATTATCCTGCAGTATTTGGTACAACACATACCAGCTTTCTCAGGAATGTAACTAAAGAATGAAAAAGGTAAAAGGTCACCAGAACAACCTAGTATAATTTACTATATAAAGAAGAAAAAACTTCTTTAGAAGTAATGTTTCCCATATTTGTCAAGTTCTAAATGAATTAAATAATTTTATAATAAAACTAAACGAATTTATGTCGTTCTCTGTATAATATTAATAATAGACTTCATTTGAAATATTTTTTTGTGCACAATGGCTGCTATAAAAAAAAAATGTTGAAAATATTAATTCTAGTTGTTGTTTATTCAACTTGTCGTTCGTTTTCTGTGACAAAATAAAGGGCTATTATACTTAAAACCTTTGTTGTCTATCAGGTTCAATATTGCACCACAATGGCGAATTGTTATGCAAGTGTTGAGATCGTATTCAGATATTCCAACCAATGGTTTTCACCATTTTTGTTTTTCTTTTCGATGATTCCATTATCAGATAAAACTCCCTAAAGCACAAAGACGTAAATTATGCATATGTTGTGTGAAGAATGGACAGTCATTTGGGCTAACCCTTGTCTAATAGAGAACAGCCGCTCCAAATATATTTGCTGTTATCACCCTTATAAAATCTTTGGTTGTCCATTAGAAGAGTCCGTGATTTTTCACCTCTCTATATGGTGGTGTAGCAACCATTTTTGCCACCCAGGGAGGAACGTAAGATTTGCACCCCCCTCCCAAATTTCCAAAATTTTTCATAGAATTAATATCACGAATCTAATTTTAGACTGTTGTTATTTCTCCCAGACTTTCTTCTTATTACAGTACTCCTATACATAAACAGTCATCATGAAACAAAAACCAAAGATTTTTCAAAACAAAATATAATTCAAATCATAAAAAAAAATTGTTAAATTAAATTTACTGACTACGTAAACAAATATCATTAACTTTCAGCCCCTTTAAAAAAATTAGCTTTGAACAATTTCAAATAAATTTGTTTTTAATTACAAATATTACAGTTGAAAATTCAGTCTAAACCAGTATTATACACATAAAACATAAAAACCATTGCGACTTTAAAAACTCAGTCTGGTATACATTTTCCGGTTTTTTGTTAGCTTTTTATAATTTTTTCTATTTTCTATGTTTACCTCCTCACAATGCCGCCCCCTGGCACGTACCACACGGAGCGTCCCCCCCCCCCCCCCCACCTCTCAACTCCATACTACTCCACTGTCTCTATTTATACCCCTCTTGTCAGCATCTTAAACATTTCTTACTTACAATTTTTATCTTGCAAATGTTTCTTTACTTAATCTATATTTTTAAAAAATCCTAAATATAATTGAGGTTATGTTGCATTTTCCTTTTTAATAAAATAATATGATAGTAAAGAGAATATATATTACGTCCTCACTACAAGTAATTTATTTTATGTTGCGTTTCAAAAACCTTAGTGTGTTCGAACATTGTGTCTGTAGTGTGTTTGAACACTGTGTTCGTACACTAATTGTTCGAAACGCGTCATAAAATGAATCCCTAGTGGTGAAAACGTAATATTTCCCTCACCTAAATCAGTAAATAGCACATAATAATTGTTAGGATAGCTCTTGAGTTAAAATAATATTCAATAATATTCTGTCAAAAGTAAGTAAATACAACAAATTATGCATTTATGTAAAAATAACAATATGAATATGGATAATTTAGAATTACATAAAAACAAACAAGAAAAATTTGAACTAAAAAATAAACTTTAATATACGACTGACATTTTCTTCAAAATTCAAACAGATATGCGATGCATTCAAATTGAGGTGACAATTCAAGTACTATAGCGGGAGTATATATACATACTTTCCTTAATCCTTCTTTTTACATACTCTTCACTTTAAATCTACCTGGTAATTATTACAATGTTGTTACAACGTCTTCCTACTGGAAAGAATTCATTTGGTTCACTTAAAATTAAGGAATAATTAGTATATATTTCCATTAGAGACTGCAAAGAGAGTTTTGCTGGTCTCCTCAGATCTGTTTTGGCCACACAACCTTATATTTAAGTCACTCCAGCATTAGTTGGATGTCATTGTTGATATGCTTCTTACATAACATGACATTTAAGTTGGCATTAATATCTTCAGTTATTAATAAATATAATTAATTTAGAATATAAACAAAATTGATATTACCACTTTATTTTACTTCCAGATTTTCAATTACAATTCTATCAATCAATCAACAATAATTGATTATGAAAAACTAATTAGCGCATATCTGGATTTTAATTAAAACCAATATCTACTTAAAAAAGTTTTTTTTAAGTTTTAATTTTGTTATCCATCTTAAACTTAATACTGCTCTTAATTATAAATTGTACTCATCGTAAGCTGATTATCATCAAACTATGTAATTCATACAAAATGAGTCTTTTAATAATTAAAAGCTCAAACATGAGATTTAGCGTGAGATGCCAAGTTAATCAAAAAATAGTTTCAAAAGCAATTGCTCTAATACATTTTCATTTACAAAATATATTTATTATTTAATTTTAATATATAACATATTTTTAGATCTTAATCTTCAGCATTATCGTAATTTCTTTCCAATTCATATAAGAACAATTAAAAAAAATGTCATATTTGAACATCTAATTATCACATAACGAAGGAAATGAATGTATTTGGAGTCAAGTATTTAATGTTCAATCCTCAAAATTAAAGAGGCATTATCTAAAGATTATATTTTTATGTAAATTATGTTCCTATAAAAAGTATTTATTTTGGGCCATACATATCAATTTAACGTGGGCTGCAATTATTAATGTTTTAACAGATGAAGTCATTAAACTGTTTCTTTATGTTTTTTTAAATAACAATTAGTAGGTATAATTACTACCGTCTCTTGACTGTATTGGTTCAGAAATAACATAATCCGTACTTCTGTATTCATTCATTGAACAAATCATTTTATTGAGTAAGTTATAACAAATCGCATATTTAAACTTTTTTTGAGTCAAGAATAGAAAAAAAACCAAATACATAAAATTATTTCATTTACATAAAATTTTCATTTTTGAATCAAATCAAATCTATCATGCTAACTACAGATGAGGTAAGTTGGTATCAGTAATTCGAAGAGCTCTATGTCTATTAGGACTTGTGGATGACTTTAAAGTATCTGCGTTCATTCAAATATATAAAAGTATAAGATATAAAAGGTATGGGAAATTATTAATAAGATATTTAGATTAAAATATTTGAAAAACATATTAGTTTAGGAAAAATCTGAAAACACATAGCCCATTACAAATCTCTCTACAAATATAATTGTAAACAGTTTTCTGGACGACATCGAAAAGACTTGATATTTGTTTGATATTTTGACATTCAGTTGTCAATGATGACGATATTCTGACAGCTATATATTAATGTTAGTTCTGATAATGTTTTATTAAGCTTTTACTCTAATTAAAAACATTAATATAATTTAATTCTGATTGCTCAATATGATTTTTTGTCAAATTTATGGAATAATCATAAATTTATTGATGACCTAGATATTAGTAAGAATAATATTGTTATTGTGATAGTGTAATTCTACCCAAATGGAATTTACTTGACATTCAACGCTGTTCATTTATGAAATAAAGCAACACGTATAAAAGCACTTACACAAAATAAACTGTTTTAATAAGTGATGCTATTATAGCATTTCTTCATTTATGGAAGTCTGACCGGACTTCAAGTATTTTTAATCATTTTCCCATATCTATGGCAATACCTGATCTGTTTTTACAATTGATGTTTGTTATTACAGACAATACTTGTTTGCACAAATGAGCTGTAGATAATTGTAATAAAGCACTCAGCCTAATGAAAGGACTTTAAATATAAGTCCTTCGTTTACATGTAGTACTTACTCGTTTTGAGAAAACGAACAATTAGTTTTTTTTTTGCCTATGGTTTATGTTATTTAATTTATCCAAATAAAAATGAAAAAAAAAATTTAGCAATTGAATCATTCTATCAGTTGGTTAGGAATAAAAATTGGATTGGCATCTTTTTATGTTTGATTTTTAGGTCAAAATTATTAAATTTAACGAAAATCAACCTGATTAGCTGAAATGGCATCAAAGGATTGCAGATCTAATCAAATTGTTCCATCCTTATAGATGGAAAGTAGTAATTCATATTACCTTACAGACTTGCCAAATAGGAGACTATTAAATAAATTAAATCGACTGAATAGATTTTCCCAATGAAAAGAAAAAGTGCAAACAAACTGATCTTGCCTTTTTTATACAAGCTACTCAATTTTTTTTCAAAAATGTTTTGATTTTTTTCAGTGGTTACGATATTATTGATTTTCTAAGTATCTGTCATACCTAATTATATATAAGGTGACTACCCACCTATCTAGTATCTTCCTACTACCTAAAATCTACCTATCCGCCTATCTACCTACATATCTCTCTGTCAGAACAAATCAATCGGAGATTTTAATTTTGAGGTTCAAAACATATCTTTGTACAAAACATATTGAAAATTCAGGAAACTTATAATTTATTTTCATTCTCTAAAAATAATAGAATTTTACATTGATGTGCTAAAAAATGAAAAAGAACCTTTCTTCTTGATAACTGTCTCCTCTTTATCTAAAAATGTAAGCACTTGTGTTGTCCGCCATATTTTCACAAAGAAGTTCAAATATATAGAAATTTTACAACTAAAGTCGTAACAGAATTAATCATTTCGACCACTGGACGGAAATTCTTGTGAAAATATAATCATAAAATAATGGTTTTTTCATGTTTTACTGCTTATTTAGTTGTTTTACAATGTAGGATCAATTTTAGAAAAAAAATAATTTATAGGTACCATAGAGTAACTCACCATACCTCACTGTGAATAAATTTGTGTATTTTTGAAAACATCAGTAATCTATCAATATATTCATATTATTAGGATCACTAAGGTTTATCATAAGTAAAATTAGCGATGAAAAATCCAATTTGTTTTACATCTTGTATTTTTATTTGAGAAATTTTAATGATTTCATGCAGAAATTCCCCATCTAAAGAAATATAGTTATAATACTAATAATATAAGGTTATAACACTAATATAATATATTAATCATAGCAATAATATAATAATAGTAATTATAATACATATGAATTGCATTAGGAAATGAATAACCTCTTACTTGGTTTAGTGGTATTTGAGTACAATCATATACATATATATCGTATATTCATATCTCTTTGGCAACGAGAATGTGATTTTGTGAGGCAGAAAATTGACCGGATCCAGATTACTAATATGCCTATGTTATCAAACACTTGATATACTATTGAATTATATATATATATATATATATACTTTTTCGTTCGAAATACGATCCAAAACGGACAAATATAGTTCAATATAGACAAAAAAACATAGAGAAATCAAAAGAACACACATACAGTCTCTAATTTTTGGTTTGAACCGTCTTCAGGAGAGATAAGAGAGGGAAACCAAGCGCACTGGTTCAGAGACGGTTGGAGACCGGTCTTTTTGTCACTCATATAGTCCATCATATAGAATATAGATCATCATAAATAGGTAAACAAATATTATTACTACGTTCTAATTAGCAGGTTTAAAGAAAAAAAATTACTATATTTCAATATAATGATAGAATTTTTTTATAGTTAAAATTATATTGGATAGATATTTTAATTTATAAATTAAGATTATTAAAAATGAAAGCAATTTATTTTTTTTTCTTTTCATAGACGGTATAATGCGATCGTACAGCGTTGCAAAAATTAGTTATTAATTTAATTTGGATTACTAATTGAACTAAAGTGTGCTCCATGTTAGCTTTCCCACTTTACAATCACTAAAATCAATTTTTCAATTTTCTGCATTAGTGTAATAAATTTAACGGTTGTTCAGTTGTAAAAATTTCAATTAATCCTAGATGAGGTGACGTAAATCAGTAGGCGGTAGTCAATATCAGGTGATATTCAAAATCATTCTGAGCACGACAGAAAAGCGTTGTTTGAGAGAGCCAGTCACGAAACCCACCCAATTCACCACAAACTCAAATGAAATAAAATTCCCGTTTTTCATTCTTCAATTGCCCAATCAAAATAGATGGATTCAAACAAAATTGTGTTTTCACATTTACCTATAATGATTTCAAACCTACTATTTTGTCCTTCGTTAAAAATAGCATCCAAATAGTTTCAACATTAAAACTTTGATCTCTGTTTAAACAAAATAAAAAAAAAAGAAATAAATAAACTTGAAAGTAAGTCAAAAGAGAGATAAGGGGCATTCATTACTCAAGGAAAGATTCCTTTCAGTCGGTGGTCCGATCGAATCCCAAGCACGCTGCCAGCTATGACTTGCAAAACCACAAAAGAATTTCATTAAACCAACCCCCTTTACTTTTCTTCAATCTATTTCCATTCAAAATTTTTGTAAAGCTTTCTGTATTTATTTATATATTATTTTAAATATAAAAATAACCTTTTACTTGTCAACAACTGGCATTATCTTTAATATACTTTTCATTAGTACCTACAGACAAGACTGAGCAAAAATGTTATTATGAATACTTATGGTTTGCCTTTTATTTCAATACTTAACTTAGAAAGCTACACACAGTGAAGAAATTATGAAATTTATAACCATAATAGAACTTTTCTGAATTAGTCGTAATTTTAAAACGTTTTTAAAACTTAAACAAAATAAAATAAGGCAAATTTTAAAAAAATAATTATAACTGGACAATATAAATTTAAAAAGAGCTATAGTTATATAGGAAAAAATGCATTCGTATTATTATTTTTTTGGTGAAATCATTATCTTGAGGGAGATGGAGAAAGAATAAGACTGCTGTTCTTTCTTTATCTGGAGAAATATAGGCCCTGACACTGATTATTCATGATTTTTCGTGCTGATATATTCTGAACCTAAATAAAAGTAAAGTGCCTTCCCTTACTTTGCCGTTGTGCATGTAATCTTGCTCTCTTCTCTTCACGTCGTGATTAAAAGTGAAATACTGATTATAACACTTTTTTTTGTGAATGGAAATCTTACATTTATTTCAGTAGTGTTCTTTCCTGATATAGATCAGTTTTTCATCATTATAATAAATATTGCTGACAACTGACAACAAAATATTGACAAAAATATCCTGGCTAACCGTCATTCTGCAGCGCAGCGTGCTTGGGACCTATATGGTAATTTTAATATCCTTTTCTATTTTCTATGATCTCCATTTCATTTTTTCAACACACTCACTAAACACACACACACACACACACACACACACACACACACACACACACCACACACACAATACACACTGATACAGTATCAGTCTTAAGGAAGATTTGCATCTTATTGACACTTTATATATATTTATAATAGTCTAATTATATATATATATATATAATTAGAAAAAAAAAATATATATATATATATTTTCTAATTTAAGAGCTTACTGTATACATAAAACACTGAATAAACCGTTATCTGATTAATAATCAAAATATTTTAATGCAATCGATACCTGTAAAATAAGAGATTCATTCCAAAAAAAGGATGGAGTAAAAAATATTACTTGGAATATCCTTTAAATATTATTTCCAAAAATAATCATTAAAAAAGTATATATAATTATATTTTTGCTTTATTTCAATAAATTTAATTGATTATTACACTATGTAATTTTTAGTAACGGCCTGTTTTTTTAAGAAAGAAGAAAGCAAGTGCTTGAAAAGAATTATTTGTACTGTCTAAGAGAAAGAAGCCTTTGCTGAATATCCTTTACCCGTTCTTCTTTGAGTTAACGCTAACTTATTTGTATTTGTATCCATAAGAAGAGCAAACATTCATCTAGGCTACTAACTGGAATTCCCATGAAAATAAGAAAAAAAATAATGAAATAATAAAAATGAAAAATTTCCTTTTATTTCAAACAACATTTATTGGATTGAACCTTTTTTTCTATTTTTTACCTTTTTAAATTAAGTAATATTTGATTGGTTTTACAGATGAAAAACTAATACTGAACACAGATTGTAATTTAGTTTAACAATATTTGTTTTTCCTTTTCTAAACAATTTATTCACTAACTGTGAACTTTGAATATTGAGATTTTAAAAGAATGCTTTCCTTGTTATAAATAATTATGTCACATCTACTAATAAAAACATTTCTTATATCATTCAAACATCTTTAAAATAATGAAAACATATAAGAAATATAATATGACTGAAATATTTCTAAACATGAATTATTTTGAACAAAGTATTTTTAAATATATAATATATAAACTGATTTTAAATATATAAACTAAATATATAAGTTTAAATATATAAACTGATTTTTATATATATCCTTAATATGAACTCCCTTTAGTTTTACTAATTCAATTTCTATTGTATATGTTCCTAATTGTGACCTGGAAACTAAATTATCAATGAATATGGCACAATACCTAACCAACCATGTGGGAAAATTATTTTATGCACCTAGAATAATATATAGATGAATACAGGTTGATTACATTTCATGTAAGGTCTTCTTTACCTAACATGATTAAATGATTAAAGATTCTTCCTGTCTACCTACTATTACCACCAGTCGATATTATTCTGTGTGGTTGATTGGCATTTACAATTTGAAAATAATTTAATAGCTTATCCTCCTTATTAAAAATTTCTATATAGATTTTTTAAAATTAAAATCACAGGTTCATTTCTAACTAACTAATTCATGTAGTTCTGATATTAACAATATGATATGCCTCTTTTGGAAAGTTATGAAAAAGAGTTACCTTTTTTTCAAAATTAAATTAATTCATTTCAGCAATCAAATTCACAAAGGAGGAAGAAGAGATCACAAATCATACTTCCTAGGTATTATTTCTACAGATTCCTTAAAGAGTTGCTTTTAGTGTACTTGAAACTAAACAATCTACTTACCTATATCTATTTTTATTCAGATATCTATATTCACTATATCTATTTTCATAGGATAACTGTTTTTAGACATAGGTTTTTGAGAGTGTTAGAGTGTATTGTTAAAATAATCATAATTCTATAATATAATTAAAATGATCATCACTTTTATTGATTACTTAATAAAATATGCACCCTTTTATATTCACAAAGCATAAAAAAGGTGATAAAAAAATGAGTTAACAATCCTTTAATGAGTTAACAAAAACCCATTAAATGTTAAATATCGTAGTTTTACTGTATTATGTAATTGTATCCAGTTCCTAGATTTACTTGAAATCGTATCTGACACTACAGATAGTAGTTAATAATTGTACATATTTACGATTTTACAGTATTATTAATCCTTAAGAACCTTTATTCCTGATTTTCGGAACAGTCAATACTAATTTTGTAAGAATATTAAATACAAAACGCATTTATAATCACTTAAATAACGAAACATAATAGTTTGTATAACGAAAAATACAATAAAACAATATTGGTTAAATATTGTTCAGAAAATATAGTTTCGATAACTCAGAAAATTGATGTCCAATTTTGTTAAGGTCTAACAAATTGTTCAGTCTATAGCTGTTTACGATCTTCACGTTCCTCATTCACCTACCATAAACTTTATTAAAACAAAAACGCCGTCAATGATTCAATCGACTTCAAATCTGCCAATTAAAAACAAAAGAGCTTTTTCATTATAGTATTGTAATTATTTAAAAAAAAAACTTAATATTTTATGTACCAATTTCCTCATTTGGCTTGTTTTACGTTAAAAGGCATATAAAGTGGTTAAAAAATTTGCTTTGGAGGTACAACGAGTCTTAATTTTTTAGTTGTTTTTTATCAAGTTTAGCAGATCGAGCCGTCACAAACCATACAGTAGTTCTATTTTAATGATGTTTATAACATCTCAGATTACAATTAACTTTGGTATAAAAATAACTTAATGTAATCTTCCCTGATAACTTATTTAAATAACTAAATTTCCTTTATTAAAAAAACAATTATTTCCTTTCCAGTTGTTATAACAAGTTCATTATAATTTATAAATTTAGAATTTTACTTCAAAAATGATTTGAACACTTGTAAAATATATTAAATAAAAAAAAAACTAGAATGCTCTAAATCTTGAAACCAACTAAAACTATTACAAATTAAAGTCAAAAATAATCAAAAATAACTTCGAAAACAGTCAAGAGTACCTCAGAATGAGTCAATAATCCAATTTTGTTTATTTCTTTTCAACACCATGTCTGGCTTATTATCAAATAAAAATTAGATCAAAAATATTTTCGCAATTTAATATAAGCAATTATACAATTTATACATGTTATGGTAGCACCATTCTTTTGAAAGAAACATCATGAATTTTCTTTCATTTTTTTAATATTAGTTCTCATTTTACATACATTTTTTTTAATTTAAAAATAGGCATGTGTATAAGTAATAATATTAATTATATCTCATGATTCAATAGCTTTCTTTAATTAAAAGACGAAAATAATATTGCATAATTCCTCAAAATTATATTAATATTTCTTGAATTACTGAAATAATTCTTTATTTAAGTTAATTATTCTGAGATTTAATTTAATACTAACTTTTTTTTAATAGTTAGTATTAAATTATAGTTCAATACTATAGCACATAGATAGATACTATACTATAGATTAGGTTTAATACTAACTTTTATAATATTTTCATTGTAACATAATTTACTACAAAAAAGAACTAATGATATTCGTTATTAAATATTTCAATTTTTAAATTTCTGTCGTAATTTTTTAATAAAATGTGACACCCGCAGGATGTCATAAAAAATAAAATTGTTGAGTAAGGGAATTGGTTGGAATTTGAAGGCTGTTAGTAATACGAGAGAGGTAACTTGCCAGAAAGGTCTTCCTTTGGAGAGTCTTGTCGGAGGCGAGAGATCAAACTGGACGCTTGGGTCCCTCATAAATAGTCCATTAGGCCTAAAATTTGCACCAATGAAGTCTATTTTGAAAAGACCTTACTTTATATTCGCATAATTCTATTATTCAAACTGCCATGGCATCGAGGCTTATCTCATTTCATATATTTCAAATATGGAAGAAAAATATGGAAAAAGTATTAATGTATATCTTTGAACAAATAAATTAATCATTTTCATATTATTAATTTGAACATTTGTGGAAACTTAAAGTTTATATATATAACTGAAAAAATAACGCATTCAGAACACTTACTGGATCAATATTTCGAACTGAAGATCGTCATCAGGAAGAGAGTCGCCTGCCACCCACAATCTTGAACCACGTACCTCTTCTTCTTCCTTCTGCTCTCTTCCTGATGACGAACTTCGGTTTGAAATATTGATCCATTAAGTGTTCTTTTTTTCAGTTATTTATCTGCCGGTTTGTATGTTTAGTATTTTCATTATATATTTATATATATATATATATATATATATACTCAAAAGTCGAAAAAACCGATCCAAACTGGACGCAGATCAGCTCAAAAACGAAGAAGAGCAACACACAGAGAAAGAGACATACCCACAAACTCAAATTTTCGGATGATCCGTCTTCAGGAGAAAATTTGAGTTTGTACGTGTGTCCCTTTCTCTATGTGTTGCTTTTCTTCGTTTTTGAGCTGATATATATATATATATATATATATATATATATATATATTAACTGGTTTTTCTCAGAGCCACAATCGACGAAGGCCAATGGTTAGGATGAAAAGGTTAGTCTTATTTCAGCATTTCATGCTGTGATTGAGACGTTGATTTTATTTTACTTGTTTACTGTGAAATATTTTCATATAAATAATGTAACTGTTAGAAAAATGATATGTATTTAGTGTAAATAATTAGAAACTCTTGTTCCAAAACATGTTTCGATAAATCCTAACGAAGTGACATTCTTCACTATTTTCTGCTGATGTTTCCTATCATCCTTACAAGTGTTGTATGATTGGGGGCAATTGAAATAAAATGTTTCCACAATATATGTTAAATAATGAGTAATGACTGGATAGGTAAATGAAGAAGGCACGAAAGAACTAAGATAGGTAAATATGGTCATTTCAAAACAGTACGTCAAATAAGAAACGACGTATGAAATGCAGTATAAAATGTGAAATGAGCTGAAACGTTGTGAATAGTATCAGTGCTTGTCAAGGTTACTCACATTGTATTAAATTCGATTTATATACTGAAACATATTCAAAAAGATAAATCCATTCGTTTTGTTGCCAATGATAAGGACTGTTTCTTGTTGAAAGATGTTAGACCCAATATTGATTTTTTAAATATTGTTTCTGTACATTTCCCACTTATCAAATACTAAGAAATAGTTTAAAGTTTGTTAGGAGCCAGAGAGTTGGTTGGAGTTCATTCCCTTCCGGCAGGTCAATTTGCAAGGGCCTCGCCACCGGCCCTTCCTGCTTGCCTTACTTCAAGCAAAGCCTTGTTGTCCCTTATTTCAAGCATTCAGTCGGACAATAAATCTTATAATATAATTTAATATAATCAGAACCTCATAACAAAGACGTGTTAGCTATATATCATCAGATTATCACATTTAAAAGTCAAAAGTTTATATTTTTCAATTTATATTCTAGGTAATAACATAAAGATAACCCCTTTCAAAGTCAATAGTGCTTAAGTCAGAAGTCCTGTGGATTATAACTGGAACATCTCTGATAAACCTATTCCATGAATTATCAAAAAATTAGAGGAAAATTTGCAGATTGTTTCTGTCAAATAATTAATTAAAAAAACTAAGGAAGTCACAAAAATAGAGAAGCTTATTTATTTGTTTAAGTATTTTATGAAGTATATTTATATTTATAAACTCTTTATCTTTTCAAAAGATTGAAAATTGTTTACCAATTTTACCAATCTATATAATTTTCCCTATTTTGCATAAATATATAGCCGCTTAACATTTTCACTCCTGTGTTTCTTCTTCTATTCTTCTTTCCCCTTTCTTGAAGACGGAATGTCTCCTAAGTTTTAGTCCCTTTTTGTGTTTTCTATTTGTTACTTTAATTATATATATATATATTTGTGTACCAAAAACCAACGGACCAAGGAATATATATTAACCAAAAAAGTGAGTGCCCCGAACGCTACAAAATAGGAACGTTTCATGCTCTAGTACATAGGACATCAACACCTCTTCATCATGGCAGTTGTTTCACGAAAGAATCTTTCAACTAAGGCAAACATTTATCAACAACGGCTATAGCAACACATCTTTTGAAAAAGTAGTCAACGACTACCTGAAAACCCGGTCCAACACTGCTAATCAAACAACCGACCCAAGTAGCACAGTCCATAAGGTGTATTATAAGAATCAGTACACAGAGGCGTATAAAGAAGATGAAAGAGTGTTGAAACAAATCATTCGCAGAATTGTAAACTGCAATAACGAAAATACGAACGTCTTCAAATCCATATTTATTATAAAACTAGAACCACTGCGAACCTGATAATGAAAAATAGCCAGATACAGTCATCCCGGAGCTGCAAAATGCCAACGTCATATACAAATATAACTGAAATATGGCCGATTGTGAGCTCCTAGCCAATTCAAAATATATCGGTATAACATCGACTACACTCTCACGACGACTGACCATGCACTTACGAGCAGGAGCCATCGCCAGACACACCTCCCAGGAACATGGACGAAAACTCACCCGCCAGGACCTTGTACAAAACACCATCATTTTAAAGCAAATTAATGATCCATCCAGACTACAAATATATATATATATATATATAACGATATATAATAACGATATATATATATCGTTATATACACAATATATTTACAGCAATAAATATTTGTATCAAGAGCTCCTTATCATCACAGGATTGGAAGAGAAATGAAGTAAATATTCAGTCTGACATATGGAAGCTAATATGATTTGGTCTCGATATATGTCAGGCCGAATACATCCCTTCCATTAGATCTTATCAGAAAACCTCTCTGATCTTAATCTTGCCTGCAATTATTAAAATACTATACTAAAGCTTAAATTGTTAATTTGGACAAAATTTGAAAGGTTAGAAGAAGAACAGTTTTTTTTATTGTAGTCTACTTCACGCCTTTAACAGATGAATGCCTTTACAGAGACTTGCAAAAAAAATACTCTAGCATTCTAGAGTAATTAATTACAGAATCTGCAGGATATAACAATGATTAAAGAATAGTGCATAAGAAAAGTAGCGCACTGTTAAACGAGAGTAGTTGTTAGTTTATGCTTTTTGAGAATTTATACAAAGTGATGTAATAGTTGTAATCCTATGTAAAACAAATCGCATTAATGCACTCTAAAGATTAAAAATAGTTTCCATTGATATAAGAACAATAGTTAATTGCCAAATATCTTTTTTTTAAGAAACGTAGATCTTTGGAAGTTAAAAATAAACCAAGCAGATCAAACCACTTTAGTACTCGTAGACAACAGTTAGAAGAATGTACCACTGACATAGTGAGAATCTCTAAAAGAAAGATAAACAGGATCAGAAAACATACTAAACTCGGAAAAAGCAGAAGACATAAAATAGTGACAATTCATTAAATATACCTTTCTGTTTGAGTTTGTGGTATGTTATGAAGGCAATTATAAAGTAAGTTATAATGGAACTAAGATTTGTCTATTTCAATTCACAAGTGGTAATAAGTCACTTCAGCAATCCAGTTGAGATTGCTTCTTTTTACTTGACTATAAGTAAAGTATAGTGATCGTAAAAAAATTCGATCTCCAGATTTTGACGGAATTATATGTTTTGAGGTCCCAAAAGTTGTTTTATGATGTTTTTTGATGATGTCTGTGTGTGTGTGTGTGTGTGTGTGTGTGTGTGCGCGCGCGTGGGTGGGTAGGTGGGTGAGTGTGTTAGCATTGCTTGTTACCACGCTAAGGTCAAGAATCTTTGATGGATCAAGTTGATATTTGACACAAAAATAGGCCCATAGTGTAGTAGACGATCCTTATTGTTTGGGAAGCATTATGCATGACGGGAAAGTCACTTTCTTTGATAAAAACCTGTTTTTAGAAAACATTTTTTTCTCCTAAACTGCTAACTCTAAAGTTTTGAAATTCGGGTATTATCCTTGTGGTTACAAATGAAATAAACGAAAAATATATTCAGAATTTTAAATCAAAGAAAAATATATTTTATTCAATAAAATGTAAAAATGTTGACTTAAAATTGAACCTCAAACATTGTGAGAGCAATAAAATCCATACTGTTTGACAGATCAAAATGAAACTATGCCTAAAAAATAGAACATTATGTGGAAAATAAGTTGAAATATTTTTTTCAAGATTACATTAGCCAAAGGGGTGTTAAAGTACAATTTCTGTTTTCAGAAAATGTTTTTTGACTCTAATGGGCTCATGAAAAAATCATGATAATTTGTTAAAAAATGGAACACAAAATTAGCAATTTATAAAAAAAATTCATGAAATTTCAATTACGGCAAAGAGCAATAAAGCTATAAAAACTGTTTGTTTATCCTAAACTAAGGTATCACCTGCTATACTTGTCGAATTTTTTATATATTTTTACATTGTAAACAATGACTTAGTAAATACAATTGACTTAGATTTTTTTCAGCGAATTCACCCATATAATATAATGTTCAGAGGTATAATGAAAATTTTTAAATGATTTAACGACTTATATGTAATGTAAGAAGTATATACTTTGTATATGTAAAAAGTCAACAACAATAGACCATATGAAACATATAATCTCTGATCCTTTTTATAGTATGATGGGTTTGTCTAACAAATTGTTCTAATCGATCTATATGTTGCACAATTCTACAAAGCATAATATCAGATGCTGATTTTTTTACGTTTATGAATAACATTATTATTGGGTAATATTGAAGTTTTTGGAATGAACTTTTGCGTCCTATAGAAGGGTTTCTATTTTTTCAGCTATCCTCCAGTTTTTTCACTATTCTAGTCTAATAGTTCATACCATTATTTTTAAAAATTTCAAGTTAAACATAATGGTAAAAAATTTAAAACATTTAAACATTTTAAAATTTAAAAAAAAAACAATTTTTTTGTTGTTGACAGCTATAGAGTTGATAAGGAATTTTACCTAAATTAATAGTGGTCATAGATTTTTGGATGTTACCAAAATAAATAATTCTTTGTATCTTTTAGAAACATTAAAGTTTTTTATGAGAACAAATATTACATTGTGGACAAAAAAAAAAGAATAATAGGAGAAGAATTGATGAAAAGTCAATGATTCAATACTTCTTAGTATAAATCATTTTTGGATTATTTATTAATGGCAAAAAGAAAATTCATTTTCTCTATAAATTTGCGGGAGAGGTGTTAATGAAGTGATTGCTTTGAACTCGCAAAGCCATACGATGCACCATGCATTACACTGTTCATCTTTCATAACTCACTCCACAAACAACCCTTGTCCTAATTTATGGAAACAACTTCATAACTTACCTCTGCCGAAACCTATTTATAATGTTTAGTTTATTACTGAATTATATAAACACAAAATTCAAACATCAAACATAAGTTTATAAAATAAGTAATAGATGGAACAGTCAAAATAGAGCTAAAAAAACGTATTTAAATTTAACTAATTCATAACCAAACGGTCTGCAAACTCTCACGCATTTATATTTTTTTCAGAAGATTGAGTTAACTTAAAATAAGCGAGACCCGTGAGAGATTATCCTGTTTGTGTGTTTCTCAGTAATAAAGGTAATTATATATAGTGGTGTGGCAAACACAATTCTTTGAAAGGTAATATTTTAGTGATTTTTTCAGTATCCACTCACTTGACTGTACCTGAAGAGAAGAACTCTCAATTATTATTACTGCCGGTTTTTCGTTATTAACTGTGCCCGTTAAAACTCTCATATTGGTAACCTCCAGATTAGCATTGAATAAAACAAAGACATAGATATCATTAGGTGATTTAGTGTCAAATTTTCACCCAATTGGAAAGATAAACCCAGTTTATAGTTTTAACAAATGGAATCAAGTTTTTATTGCTTCTGGTGCTACAGACGACAAAACCTAAATTTTATGATGTCTTCAGTAATCTAGATGGAAACGAACTTGATCAAGTAAGTGAAATTGTTAAGAAACCTCCTACTAATAAAAAGTATGATGCTTTAAAATTATCAGTTATATCACAATTTAGTAAAAATTAGCAGTTAAAAAACGATTATCTGATTACATTAGGTGAATCCAAACCTTCTCATTTAAACCATGATAAGAAACAGATTGCCATGAAGTAAGAGATGTGACTCTAGAGCTTTAGTAAAAGTAAACGACTGCATTTGCTACTATCTAAGAAAAGAGCATAACACAAAACTATGTCCTGATATTTAAGTTTCATATTGCCTAGTATGAATCCTGTTCAATTTAGTGCACTGCACGAATTAAAGTATGAAAAAATTAAAAGAAATATGTCCATCTAATAAGCATAAAAATTTCTTGTAGTAGAAACAAAAGGATGTATGGTTGGCACAGAGGAAGGTTTATTAGACGTGGACTCTCAGCTATAATCCATAAGTAAAAATTAGTCAATAAAACAAAGTATGAACTGGTAAGTGATGAAGAGTTTCTTTATCTATATATTTTGAAAAAGTCTAACCATAAATAAAGAGCGATGGTTACTAAATATTATGTATATGTATAGCTGCTAATTTTGTTTGAAATTTTATATCTCTTATATATATATATATGAAGGCTCTGTAGATACTGCTGGCAAGATTATAACTGTAGAAAAAGAAGTATTCGTAACTGATTGCACACAATTGAGGTTGGACTTTAATGAGATGATAGCTCAAGTTTATTCCTTATATATTGAAAATATGAGCTATTTGGTAGTGACATCGTTGTATTATAGTATTTTGACATCAAACATACTTGGTATTAAAAATTTTACAAACCACAACTCAATGTAAAATTTGTACGAGATAAGGCATCAAATTTTAAAGTAAAACACTTAGAGAGAAACACATAAGAAAAGAACTGACATAACTTGCTTGTATATTTCAACAAATGTCATCATCAGGAAAGAAGTGGTGGGCTAGATACTGACTGAAAAATGATGATGTTAAGTCAATCAGTGTTTTGCTACCAACGAGAAGGGAAAGGGAAATATTACAGAGATTAAGTACAGCAGACGGAAAGTAAAGTTAAATAAAACTATGTGTAATTGAAGAGACAATAATAACACCGAATAAAGTTACAGAATAGTAATAATTATTCTGACAATAATAAAATAATTAATTGAATGATAAACAAAAATAGCTAAATATTAAATAGTTAATTACATTAATTATTAATATTAATACATTAATTAATAAACTTAATTATTTATTTATTAATTATATTAATAAAACATGATTGAAATAAAAACAATTAACAAAAAATATTGATTCCCGTAGCTTGTACGGCACTAAAGAGGTTTATATCCTCAGAAGCTCCTATGGTAACATGAGTGTTAGAAATAGGGCTCATTAAATATTCGTACATCAAAACAGTAATTGAAACTGAGGTCGTGAATTCGCATGAATTGAAATAAGAATGTTGCTGTACTCACCAACGGAATCCAAAATGTTAATTCCTTCGAAGGTTCAGTTTACTAAAAGCTAAACCAACATAGAAAGCATGAAACTTAATGCAATCTGTTTGATGGGCTCAGTTGCGAGACGTATTGGAAGTATTACATGGATGGGATAGGAGTTATGTTTGATATGGGATGTCAAGAATAAGGGAATGCTAAAAACAGCATTCTACGTCACTCCATCGCTGGATTAGGTCTCTCTCTGTTTCCCTTTGTTATAAGTATTGAAATAGGAAATTAAAACCTCTCGATATATATTTATTACTTATCGTTTGCCTATACTATAGTCAAACTGTAATAAAATGAATTTTCTTTTAAATTTAAATAATTTGTGTTATTAGAGTTGGTAGAGTGTAATGAGTCTATCGTCAAGAACACAATGGACACTTTGGTAAAAGAAAACCAGCGATTAAAAAAAATTGCAAGAAAGAATAAGCGACAATTTTTAATTTTTTCATCCCGTCACTCAGGTCAGTAGTTTTGAAGCCTTTCCTACTTTTCCAGCGATAAAAGTGTTGCTCTTTTATTAATAATGTTTGAATTAAACATAAAATATTCACAAGAGAGAATCATGCAATTTGAATTGAATTGGAATATCTATATTTACATCAATATATTTATTATAAATCACTGATCTTTTACATTACGATATTTACATTTACCAGAAATAAAACATGAAGCATTCATAATGCATTGACTTCTTTTGATTGATGTCAATTAATATTCTCTGTATAAATATGTTTCAATCTTGTAATATGAATAATATCACAGCATTATCACAGCTATACTGTACTTATTTGTCAATCCAACCCAATTACGAGCTATTCCTATAAAGTCGATGTTTAACAAAATAAACTTACAATATGGTTGAAGTATAAATAAGATTTTCTCACAATAATTTTCCCAGTCTTTCGTAACTTGATATATATTTTTCTTTTATTGATCAAATTATTTTCTCCAACTAAACATTTCACCCTCGTTAAGTTAAACTATTAACACTGGAATAATTATTGATAAGAATGTTTTTACTACCTTCAATTTAATTTTAAAGCACTTGAATGGAATTATTTATATTTTTTCAAATTAGAAATCATTAAAAATTAATTGCCAGCCTCTTATTCCTTCGTTGGTGTAAAAATAAGTAGTAATAATTAAATTGATATTTCTTTCGTTTAGAATACTGGTATCCGTGTTTTTTTTTTCATTTTACAATTGTATAGCTTCTAAAAGTTATTTCAAATAAATTGAAATTTCTTAAAAATTAAATTATAGAATAAGAATAAATCATTACATATATTTGCACTATACAAAAAATTTACATATATGATTACAAAAAAAATATTTTTTTACAATAGTGGCAACATGTGCTGGCCTCACGGCTAGTAAATCTGGGGTTCAATAGCAGGACCTTCGAGACCTGCCCCACCCCCTCCCATCGGGGTTCAATATTAACTCAGGAGGTGAATAAATCAGAACACGTCGTCCTTTGGAGAAGTCATTAAACTATCAGCTCTGAGCCTGTTCGATGTCAGATACTCTTTAAAGATACATACTCTAAATACACTTGAGTTAGACAAAATATAGGGCACCCAATGTAGAATATTCATCGTATGATATCATAAAGGGCCAATGTTTGGCATATGTGTATGTTCTCTTGTGAGACTACCGGTGCATCCTAACATAATCTAACCAAAAAATAACTATCCAGTTATCCAATATCCAGTAATGTGGCTAATTCATCTCTAAAATGAGTTTCAAAAAGCTATGTTGCATATATCTAAAACATCATTTAAGGTACTAGTTTACAGTAACTACCAATCAACTTACACATACATATTTCACAAAGGAAATAAATTGCAACTAATGAAACATAACGAAATCATAAAATTTGTATTGTTCACTTTTTTCCATATATTGGCCAAAATTTTTTTTTATCTTATTTTACATAGTCACAACAATGGAAATGTAACATTACCAGTGACAATGATGAAGGAAATATATACATTACACATGGAGGCAGGAGGGAAGAAATAATTCAGTAATTATACTTCCTGGCGTGAGAAATAAGTTATGAAACTTAGATTAAATTTACAAGTCACTAGAGTAATTCACACTAATAAGTCTCTTGGCCAGTTTCTCTTCAGGCGCCTTTGGGGATTTCCTGGGATATTTGTTGAGGAGATGTTTTGGACTAAGGGATTGTTATTGCTACAAAGATTTTTATGGAAGGCTTTGTAGCGAGATATTGCTACTTGATGAACTGTTGAAATCCTGAGGTCTGAATAGATTGTTTGATTTGGTATGTAAAAGGGACAATGAAGAATTTTTCTAAGAATTTTTGACTGAAGAGTTTGTATCCTCTGGGCATTGCTAGATTTTGTTGCTCCCCATATTTTAATACCGTAAGTCCAAATAGGCATAATCATAGATTTATATAGTAATAGCTTATTGACAGTTGTTAATTTTGAACGATTATCAAGTAAGTGAATTAAAAGTCTATATCGTCTGTTTAGTTCTGTTCTTTTCATTTTGGTATGGGGGCCAAAATTTAAATATTATATTTCAATAAGATGATTGTCAAAGTTAGGTGTTATTCCTTCACAAGGAAGCAGGAGAGTTGGAATAATCTAGAGATTATACCTCTTGACGTGAATCACATGTTCGTCAAAACAATACAATAAGTATGCTGGGGTAAATGGATAAATCCAAGTCTTCACACTTTTACTCTAAGCCAGCGTTTCCCAAAGTGGGCAGTACCGCCCCCTGGGGGCGATGGTTTGATATGGGGGGGCGGTGGTTTGATATGGGGAGGGGGGGCGGTAATGCAAAAATAGGCGGTTGGGGGGCGGTAACGCAAAAATATGCGGTTTGGTGGGGGCGGTAACTAAAAAATAGATGGTTGGTGGCGACAGTGTAGCTAATGTAGCAGCGCGCTGCTACAATACTTACACCGTCGTCCCAAACTGTTGGCGGTAACCATCAAAAACCATACAAGGAATAAAAATTAGAAATAAGAATTTCAAAAGATATGCTGCTCTTTTACCTGAGGATAAAGGGATCAGCCACGGTCGAAAGTAAAAGAGAGTTTTCGGTCAAAATAAAGGGAAGAAAAAGATAAGCTGCTCTTTCACGTATGTCCTATGGATTAAGAGGTCAGCCTTGATCGGAAGTAAATGAGCTTTCGGTCGAGATAAGAAGAATAAAATGATCGTTACCTATATAAATAGTAGACCACAATCTCAATTCTGTAAAGATAGATTGTGGCTGTAGATTGCATGACAGCTAGAGGATGGTTTTTTACTATTTCTTACTGTACTTCTTTCTTTCCCCAAACATCCCTTTCTAGACATTAGTCCTTTCCTGCGCTTTCACCCTTTTAAAATACCATTCTTATATTCATTAACCTGAATAGGATAGGTTAGTTCTGATAAGCTTTTTGGCATATCTTTCCATTTTTATGGGGTAGGGGGTGCTGTCAGGCTATTCTAGAAGACAAGGGGGCGCTGGCACTCTATTCTAGAAGACAAGGGGGCGCCAGCCTGAAAAAGTTTGGGAAACCCTGCTCTAAGCGTTTCGAACACTTCGTGTTCAATGTCAGGTAAGCTTCTACAATACATATCACAAGTTAAAGTAACAAAAACAACAGGAATTGTATAAAATCAAATGAAAATAAAATAACATACCCAATTGTATGAATGGCGTACATTTGGGGGGTCATTAATTTTTCATTTGATTTTATACAATTCCAGTTATTTTTGTAACTTTTAACTTGTAATTTGTATTGTAGAAGTTTATTTGACAAAGGTCACGAAGTGTTTGTAACGCATAGAATAAAACAAGCATGTTTTTTATGTGTGGAAACTTTGATTTATCCATATACTCTAGTATGAGTAAATACCACACAATTACGGATGACTCATCTAATTAGTTATCATAATAAATAAAAATAAATAAGGAAATCATAGTTATAGTTTGCTTAAAATAGTTCATACATTTCTTGGTCATATTCTCTTCAGAAATCCTTGAGGATGACGGTAAATTGTGGTAAGAAAAATATTGAGGGATTACTATTGTAAGAAGATATCTAAGGAAGGTTCCTAGTTACTGAACTGTTAGGATATTGAGATTGAAATAAATTGTTCAATTTGGCACACAGAAGGAGGCTCAATGAAAGATGTTCATAAGGATTTTGGATTAATGGAATAGTGAAGTCCGAAATCGTTTTTCTTTACTGAAGAATGTGAGTCTAAGTGGGTATGATAACAGTTTTGTTAACTTTCAATGGTTAATTAAATTAATTCTGTTACATAATTTTGGTAAAAATTATAGAAATCAACGTAATGAAATCCAATAACCTGATTATTCATTACTTCAAGTTCAGTTTTATAATTATATTGCCGTTCACGAAAATCAAATTCTCTTTTATAGCTTGATATTTTTAAGAAGGTTTATTTGACAAAATTGCATTGTTTTGTAGTCAGCCTTTTAATAAAAAAAAATAATTTCTTCAAGTAATAATATTTATCATTATGGCTTTTCTGCCCACGCAATTTTAACAATAATTTACTCACTCGTGCACCTAAAAGGTTAAATTTGTGGGTAACATTTGACTTAAATTGGTCAAGTGGTTCTCTGGTGCCTACAAGTCTTTGAAATAAATCATAAGTCAAAGATTTGACATCTAATTGAAAAACAAACTTTCTTGTTGTTTAACAAATTGGAATTGTTTTTTCTCCAAATTAATGCTATTGTCATTTTTATAATATTTCATAGTTTTAACATTCTAGAATTAGTAGTTTTCTAGTAAATTGTATTTGAACAAATTTGTCCAAAAAAAAGAGATGTCTATGATGCATTATTTCTAAAAATAGTAGGGCAAGTTTATACTATCAGAGTATAACAAATATTTTTGTTATAACAAAATATCAGAGTATAACAAATAACAAATGTTTTTGCATATTAAAAATCATTTTTCAGCCATTTTTTCACGCCAATAATTTTTTTTTTTGAAAGCACGTAATATATTTTTATATCATGCTTAATTGTAATATAAAGCGCAAATATATGAGTAACCTTGTTAAAGATTACCATAAAATGTATGGATAATCGTAGATATTTAAGTCATTTTACATGCATCTCATCATTTTTTTATACTACAATAAAGATATTTAAACTAATGTCTCGATATCCATTCAAATGCTACATCATTTATCATTTTACATTATAAAGTTAATATTTGGCCATTTCTGATAGCTATGCTGTATAGTTTCATTATCGTAGAGAACAATAGATACCTAAATTCAACACATAGTCATTTCTTTATCTAAGAACTTGAAGGACGATGACTTAAAATGACCTGCAGTGAGGGATGTAGAGCACATGCAACAATATGTCAGGTCAAGAGTTCATGAATACCATTCAAACTTTTTCCCCTTTTGTCCATTTTTCCTTATTACCAATGTCTCCGAGGTGATTCAAGGATTATCCGGTTGGCTACAAGCCATTCCCATCATTGAAATATACACCCATTATTTTTACGAAATCAGAAAACTTGGACTTTTAACCACAATTTATTTTCATTCATCAAGCACTACTAACAATTGTTTGTTAATGTTTTCCCAATATATTTATTACAAAAATACCCATAATAATTATTTCATAATGAATCATAATTCTTCTAATCGTAATGGATTAGATTTTACGCTGATTTGTTGCAAGAACCAAAAAAAAAACCAAAAGAATAAAAACATTCTGAAGCATGAATGTTGTTCAGGTTAGTGCTCCAAGGCCTAACAGATTTAATAATTTATAGTTAAGAAAAAGATATGATATTATAAAAATAAAAAAAATAATAGAGATTGCTAAAAATAATAAATAAAAACATAATAGTGTTTTAATTAAAATTCCTAATTAATTGTTACATTTATAAATAATATTCACATTTATTAAATACTAGTTGACCCGGCGAACTTCGTGCCATCCAACTGTCAATGAATGTCGTGTTACCTTTGGCTAAACTTAATTTGGTATTTCATTATTAACATAACAGCTAACCCGACAGACGCTGTCCTGCCTTACCTATAAATATTCAACTTGAAGAGGAATAAAAACTAAAATACAAAGAATCTAGAGCAGCTTGCAGTCAATTTTACTAGAAGAAAACATAATATCAAACTTGTTAACGACCAACTAATGATTTGTTTGATCAGTCAAACGTTGTTCAACAACCAGCCGTGAACACTATGGAATGCATCATATATGTTTGTTTGATTCGGGTCATTTTTTACATTTAACTATTTTATTCACATAACATATCATCTTAACTCATTAAACTATTTGAAATTTTTTATAATAAACCTCTAAATAAGAATTTTATTTCACTCAAAAATTATGTCAATATAAAAAAATGCAAACAAATCGGACCACTATGGCCGGTGATTTATTGTTCCTCGTCAAAAATTCAGTTTTTAAGGATATTTTCGCAACAATCGTAATTTTATAATTTTTTTGTAAAAATTGATAATTTTAGGTTATAGAATAAATTTTTGACATAATTTCATTATTTCATAATTGTGGGTTTAACGTTCACAAATAATTCTCTGAATTCGTAAAAAGACATTATAACGCCTCTTTTAATTAATGTAATTTTAAAAAAAAATTACTAAACTCCTTCTCATATAAGGTTGAGAGACGCTTGAGAGCATTGCTCGAAAGACGGAAGTTGATACAGAAAGTACGCTACTCAGTAGAATGGTATAATGCACAGCATATGCAGATGATCTGAATATTTTGAGCAGGAGAGAGTGGGATATGAAATCATCATTCCAACTCCTGCAAAACGAATCAAAGAAAGAATCATGTCATTGAAATCAATCATCAATGAGGGCAAGACAAATTACATGGAAATGACCCACAACTGAGGAATACCAAGAGACGCTGTAGAGATTGGTGAGTAGAGGTTTCAGAAAGTTCCAAGCTTCAAATAATTTAGGCTCACTCTTGATGGAGAACAATCAAAATAGTCTTGAGATTAAGGAGAGGATGAAAACAGGAAATAAAGCCTACTTTTATCTACAGAACTGTCTTAAGTCTAAGCTACTAAGTGGGAATTCAAAAAAGCTAATATATAGAACAATTATCAGGCCAGTGATAATGTATGCATCGGAAACGTGGGTGATGACCAGCAGGGATGAAGACTTTCTTAACGCATGGGAGAGAAAGATGCTTCGAAGGATATATGAACCTGTCTGCAAAAATAATGAATAGAGGATTCTAACTAACCAGGAAATTTATAGCCTTTATAAAGAAGCAAACCTGGTCACAGAAATTAAGTGAGGACGATTAAAATGGTTAGGGCATGTGGAGAGAATGCTGAGGGACAGAGCTGACAGCAAGGTACATCGACTCAAGCCTGAGGGAAGATGACTGCGAGGCCGACCACGGAAATGATGGCTGGATGACGTGGAGGCGGATTTGCGGAGTCTTAATGTGAGGTAATGGAGAAGGAAGACACAACACAAGGACGAATGGAGGAGGATTGTTAGGGAGGTCCGAGCTCTTCAAGGGATGTAGCGCCATGGAGTAGTAGTACTTTTAAAAAAAAATTACTAAACTCCTTCTCATATAATGTGCTATATTCAGGTGTAAAAAGTAGAGGTATGCGATGAGGTAATGCACTATTTAACTTTAAATACTCTATTAAATGCTACTGAGAAATTTAATTTATAATTATAATATTTATATAGTTTAATGTAGATATTTACAATTATTTTAATTTATTTATATGAACATATAAGTGATGTCATAATGTTTTCCTTAAAATAAAGACAAACTCAATTCTCTGTGTCCAACGAGGTGTTATTACATTTACTCATAGCAGGCATGGACAACAATGTGGCCGCGGGCCACATGCAGCCCTCGGATATTATGAGGAATTCCATCTTAATATTTAAAATTACTTTACTTTTTGCTTATTAACAAAAGCTCACCAAGGCTTTGAGAGGAAAGTCCCAATCATAAAATTGTTGTAACCATTTAATGTAGCTGCTGCTGATCGCATTATCGGCTAAGGAAGTGGCAACCTCTCTCAGAAATCCAACCTCTACCGTCGGACAGAGAAGACAGAGTAGAGATAGAGTACCTTAGAAATTTTTGGTTGATTCTAAAAATAAATTAGAAGAGTAATCGGTTTTGTAGGGAAATAAAAAATTAATGGCGCTTTAGGAAGGCATATTTAAGTTTTTTTTTGACTTCTCTTAAAATAGAGGTACCCAAAAAAAATATAATATATATATATAGGACGTATGTACACAAATACCATCGAAAAAAGTAAAATAATATTGTTTGTTATAATCGTGTAAGTTTTTTTTGACGTATCTTAAAATAGTGGTAATAGTGGTGCCTTGATACAACTTGCCTTGATACACAATAGTGTATTTGATACAACTTAATATTTAGTGAAAAAAATTCAATGTATTTTGTAAAGATAATAAATTATCATTTAAATTGTGCTAAAATGAAGGAAATTAAAGATTAAATGGATGTAATCCCACTTAAACTACAGCAGTGGGCGGAAATCTCATTAGTAAAAAGAGCCAAATATCAGCAATTCATGGACTTAGATTTCCTTTGAATCTAAACTTTATTAAACGAGCCCACTTTATGAAAGTAGCTTGAAACAAGGTACAATAAAAAAAAAATGATATCCAACTTTATAATATTCTCAACTGGTTGCATAATTTATGTTCAACATAATATATGATTTATTTTATGCAGATTAAGTTTAATTAATTTTGAGTTTATGCTAGTTGAGGTTTGTTAGTTGTATGCTCTACTGTACATAAAGGATTGTGATCACAAAAAAATTCATTTTGGAGAATATTTTTTTATACTTTGACCTCTTTTCCATTTTTGAAGGGACCTCAAAATCTTGATGCTATTTTTAATGCAGATTATTATAATTATAATCATACAGATGTCTGTATGTATTATTGGTGAGTGAGCCCGTAGTAAAGCATTTAGTTATTTAGTTATTATTGTTATTATTATTATTATTATTACCCAGTTATTTAGTTAGCTGTCAATTTTACAACCTTAAAAAAAACTTTCCAACAAATCTTTAAAAAAAGTCGGATATTGAGTTCCATGGTCTCAAAATGTAGTTCATTGTTTTAAAGCGACATCGCAGTATTAGGAAAAGTACTTTATATCAAAACAAGTAATTAATTTTGATTACCCTTTCCCTTATTTTCAAGAGGATTCAAATTATGTATCCAAGGCTTCAAAATGTACATTGTCGTTTACAGTGTTTTTAGAAGCTCTCTCCATTATATTCAAAATAGATTATTAACTATCCAAATAGAAACGTGCCTAATTGATTACGCATCTGAATACATTGTTAACAATTTCATTGGATGGTGTCATAAAGAATGTTTTTCAATACATCCTACACTTTAACATTTTAGTACGTTTACATATTTAGTTATATCAAATCTTATGATTAGAAAATGTATTTGCTAAATCATAAGATTTACTTTAATTCTATTGCTATTTCTTTTATCTTATATTAAATATTTTATATAAAATGATGTTCCTTTTCAAATCTCAATCACAATCATGCAAAAGAACTAATACCTTTAAATTGTTCAACAGCAGTTTTAAACAAGCATGTCAATTAAATTTTCAACATTATTGACAAAATGCTATAGCAACATTAAAGTATATTAGTTAATGAAATTGACTGTATAAATTTTCTAATAATAATTTTTTTCACCGTAAAGTGTATTCAGACTACTCGAGATTTTCAATTTCATATGGGATTCCAGAATCTTTAATAAGACAATTTTTAGTTTATTTTAAAATTTTTATGCTTAAGAAAAGTGCTTGCCATGAAAGTTGTAAGACCGAGTAAAAAATAAGATAAATACTAACTATGATAACTGGTGCTATTGATCAGAAATAGTATTAAAAGTGTCAAAAAGAATCCATTTTTGATATTTTGACTTATTTTCCAGTTTTGATGATATTTTCAAAATCTTGATGATATTTTTACGATTATTTCCGCATAAAATAACCTTATAATTATATGAACGGCTTTCGAAAGTCATAAACAAATTTAGCTAAACAGTATTTTTCAAACACGTCTTAATAGTAGAACTGTACAAAGAGCGGCTTAAAGAATGTGAGTTCTCTGCACTCTGCGATTTCTCTTCCACTCTTTTACACAATTTATGTGTCGCATTTGCTTATAATTATTATTTTATTGCTTGAAAGCAAACTTTTCCAACCTGTCCTCTGTCACATTTCTTTGTACACGTGTCCAGGTACTCACACACCTATTAGCGTTGGTTCATTTCTTTTTCTTGCCAGTATTCATAAATTCAGCTGTTCTAAGTAATGTATTATCGAAAGAATGATAATCTGTAAATGATAAAGCTGTAACTGTAGTTTTTCGAGATTAAATTTGTTGAATAATTTAATTAAACATATATTTAATTTTGATTATTGTTTTGGATGAATACAGAAATTTCTAAAACATTGCACTGGATTGAATGGTTTTTACTCAATTAGCAATCCTATTATGTTTTTTTGGTATGGCAGTAACATGAGATATCCGTTACGATTTATAAATGAAGTATTATAATAAATTTTAAAAGCCATATAAACATGACAGTAAACAGTAATTAGATTGCAAAGCCTGTCTCATTTGCATATAATTAATGCAACTGTTTCAAATTATTGTTCATTACAATTGTTTTAAACTTCAATACAAAAAATAATAAAACAATTAAGAAAGCATTTTAGTTGTGTAATTATTTTAATTTATTTTTGAGGGTTTTGTTTAGGTGTACGACAAGAAAACATACTTAATTCCATGGAACATTCTGGAGTCTTCTGACACAGTCTTAGTTAACCTCATTGACGTCATCATGACAGAGCATCTGACCACATTCAGGAAGACTTAAGTCAGATTCAAGGAATAGGAATACGTGAAAATCAACATAATAGCATTTATTTTACTTTGTGGTTAGTTATTTGTGCTGCGGTCTTTGTTAATTACATTCTAGTCTCATAAGCTTCAACCACAGAACGCTTAGAAATACATCTTGACAAAGGTCCTACTTGAGCTCCTCAGACTAAGAACATATCTAAGGAAATGTTCAATTCAATGAAAACATTAAAACACTACATCAACAAACTACAAACAGAGTTAAGCTTATTAAACTATATGTGGAAGACCTATTTTTAATTAGTGAAAGAGTAGAAAGAGCGTGTGTTAAATATTTTCATAATCATTCACAGTGTACATGTGAACAGAAAAAGATGGAAACATTCCTTCTTTAAAAGTAAAAGTTATACGAGGTGAAAATGAAAACATATTTGCAGACTATTACACGAAACCCACTAAAGAGGGCAACATTTCGAATAGCTTAGGTAATACTATGATTTAAAAAATGAATGTGCTCAGAATTTAGTTAAAAAACTAGAAAAAAAATTGGTATACCATGTTTTTAAATGGCAATAAGAATAATATAAAATTATCATTACAAATAAAATGGTTATCCAAATAATTTAATTGAATATTATTCATCTAGAAATTTAAGACAGCGACCAGAATATTCCAATAATAATAATATTAAGCTCGAAGTTATAAATAAAAAGTGTTTTTTTTATTTTAGAGTTATTGTAGAATATTAAAAAGTGTTCAAACGAAATGTATCTCAAGTTATTCTATTATTCTATAACAAAAAAAATTAAAATTAAAATTATTGTTTCTTTTTTTTAACTGAAAAGAAAAAATTAGGTCGGATTTTCAAAGAAATCTATTTGATGCTATGAAATGTAAATATTGTAATAAAAAAAATTATAGAGAGATTATAACAGCATTTATTAAATAAGAACAAATAAAATAATGCAACCGCCCTTCCTCTAATCCATGAACTTGACGGTACTTGTAATTCTGAGGGTACGAGTATTTTCAATAAAGAGCAAGAGGGACATAGGAGAAGATCATTGAAAATGTTACATACTAAAAAGGATCAACATTAGTACGTATAGGAATAATAGGAATAGTATTAGAACAATATGAACTATCGTATTATTCCCTAAGGACAGCCTACAGTAGACACAATGCCTGCAGTGCTAAAACCTATGCTTACAATAATTATTGTTATCGTACATTGTTCTAATCCATTCTATAACTCAAAGATTAAAAACCTATTTATACGTTCTGATTTGATAGATTCATATCCGTATCAACAAAATAGAACTAGATTCATTTCTTCAAACTTAAATAGTCTTGTGTTTTATAGCCATCATTTTTGAATGTTGATTCTGTTTATTTGACCTTTCGATAGGTATGTTATCCCGTATAAAGATACTTATTCATCAAAATTTTGTCATTTTTTGACAGATAAAACCGTAAAGTTGTCATTTTTAGTGTAATATTACTCTTTCAAAAAGGTAATTTCATGGATTATTTGTATTAAGACAATAGCCAATACAAGATTTTAGCTTAATGGTCAAATACAGAGTGGTCTAAAATTAGCTGTTATTTTTTTCATAGTGAAACAAGACGTTCCTTTTCTATGCTTTAATATTACCCAAAAGCAATGTGATTCATAAAAATACGAAAAACAATATACCGGACATTATGACTTGTTACACGAAGCAACATGTAGATTGATTACAGTTCTTTGTTAGACAACACTGGAGAGCAAAATGAATATATTGTTCTTTAGCGGTTGGTTATATAGTTTTGTGTATATCACAAGTCTTGATTAATACGAATTAATTAATACGATTAATACGATTTAATTTTGATTCGATTCTGAAGATAATTTCTGAGTCAAATTTTTCTCTAAGCTGGTTACATATTTTCTTAATTTGTTTTCACAAACTGACAAGCACAGATTTTTTTTGCAACATAATTTTGAGTATTTTTTGGTAAAAATATTTTATTTTATATATTATTCCATTTAGTACAAAAGATGTACCTATCTATTTTTTTTTTTAGAAATAATTTTCTGAAGTCATAAAATGTACTATAACGTCTCTTTCTGTCAATATATCTTCAACGCAATCTATCCAGCGCATACAGTTATAAGATTCCATCTTTGGATGTAACATCAATATGATCGGTCAAACAGAGTGATGGAAACGACAAGCTGCTAAAATGGCTAATACTTTATATGATAAACTCCTTGCGATTTCCTTTTCAGGTACGTGAAAAGATTTTTTTTGTACTTAAACATTTTCGAAACGTGTTGAAAAATTTAAGAAATCAATCACTGACATTATTAATAATGTTAACTCAACATTGCTCATTCAATGTGGAAGAAACACCATTATGGTGTGAAAAATAGTAGAAACATTTAAAATTTCTTTTAAACTTCCACATTACACAATGACTATTCCTAAAACAGTTTAAAAATTATAAAGTAAATAATTAATTATTTTATTGTAAGTTTTAGTTTCATGAAGTTACTTTGATTCACAATTAAAGCACTGTGAATATTGAAACACCTGGAGCATATATATATATATAATCAAATATTATATATAAAAAGTTTACATTAGATCTGAAATTAAAGTATGCACGTATGCCCTACTTTTTAGATTCGATATCAAAAAGACACAAGAGCGCTCAAATAGAAATGGTTATCTTCAAAAAGTTCGAAGGGATAATGAAAATAGACAGGTTTTGGCATGAATGAATGTAGATAGAATTGGTTGTTTATGGAGTTTGGACTAGAAATGGAAAATGATTACCCATTAATCACAATCAGTTACTATTTCAAACCCTGAACCCGCACTTTTATGTCTATCTGTATTTATTCAGTTATGCTGCAACCAACATACAAATGTAAACTGGTCCTAGGCTATTTATATATTTAAATAATTATATATATGATTATTTAATATCTGTGATCACATCAAACTTGATTACGGTATGTTATATAATCAGATGATCAAGTATATGATTATTTTAATATATGATAAGAGATACGATATGATATATAGCGTTCTCCAAAAATCATTGGAATCAAAAATTTAAAAATAAGTTAGATATTAAAATAAATTAGAGTTTCTATGATATTATTTTCTATCAATATAGCAACTGTTTTTTAGATTGATAACAGAACTTTATCCTGTCCTGTTCTTCTCCACAAATAGATCGCTGTTTAATAAACGTTCTTGAATCTGTTACTGAAGATTAACCAATCATAGCAAGTTATTCTCAAATAGAGCTGCTAACTTACCTCTTCAACCGAGGTGAGGTATACAGGTCATCTTTATGCAATGATATCATCTTCAAGGTGACCTTACCTGTCCCATCATCATTTATGCTTATATCATTTACTTCTCATATTAATCGTAACGGTTGAAGTACACATACTACTTACTCCTGCATCCTTAGTGATAATATGTAAGGATTACATATTATCTGACAACTAACCGTAACAAGCGGTCTTCGTCAGAGTGAAAAAGGTTTTTGACTCTGACGAAGACCGCTTGTTACGGTTGAAAGATCTTAGTCTTGTTTTCCCATTTCTTATTGTGGTTTGATCATATATATATATATATGATCGGGACGGTCTCCAACCGTCTCTGTACCAGTGCGCTTGGTTTCCCTTTCTTATCTCTCCTGAAAACGGTTCAACCAAAAATTTGAGACTGTAAGTGAGTGTTTTTAATTTTTCTACGTTTCTTTATGTACATTGAACTGTATTTGTCCGTTTCGGATCGTATTTTCATCAAAAAAAAATATATATATATATATATAGTTATAATTAATATAAAAATAAATAAATATTAAATTAATTATTATTTACAATTATTTTAACGTACATATTTTTTAATTTATTAATTATAATTTTTTTATAATTAATTCTTCTGGGTAAGTGAGGAATGGAAATTATCATACGAGGATTTCATCCATCATTTACCAAATGTGCTTAGCCTCCCTTTCTCTTCTCTTGTATTCGACTAAAAATATGCTTTCACTCAATTCATTAATTGTGTAATCCATAATTGTGTGGTATTTACTCATTCTGAGGTAAACTGTTCATACAAGTCTCCCAATAAATGAAGTTTTTTATCAAACAACAATGCGTTTCGAACACCTTGTGTTCGTCATCAGGAAGACACCGAAGGATATGGTGCTGGAGGGTTGGTTTTGTGGTTGTGGTTGGAAGACCACAACTAATGAATTGGTTGGAAGACCATAAACACAAGATCAACCCTCCGGCACCACATCCTTTGGTGTCTTCTCGATGATGAACACAAGGTGTTCGAAACCCATTGTTGTTTAATAAAAAACTTTATTTATGTGAGGCTTTTGTATACACTTTACCTCAGAATGAATTTCACCTAATTGTTTCTTTGTCAAATACATAGCTCAACATTTATTTGTTTTTTTATTCCTTTCTCAAGGTATAAGTATATGTAACTGAAACACACCAAAAGTTAAACAGAACAAAGTACATTACTTGTGCAGTATGTAATAGTGGGGGATTTCATGAATTACGACTCACACAAAAAAAGTTTAATAATATGAAACTAACAATGCGTTTCGAACACTTAGTGTTCTTCTTCAGGTTAATATGTGCACAGTTGAGAGTCGATCTAAGGGAATGGCATAGTGGTTGCTAAACTCAGACAGAAGTATCACATTGTATACAGCATAATTGGTACATACTATCACTAAAGGTGCAGGAGTAAGTACTCGTAGTAGTGTACTTTAACTATTACGATTAATATGGGAAGTAAATGTTATAACCATGAATGATGATTGGACAGGTAAGGTCACCTTGAAGATGATATCTTTGCATGAAGATGACCTGTATACCTCACCTCGGTTGGATAGGTGACGTTGCAGCAAAATAAATTACTAAGCGTGTTTAATCTTGACTAGCAGATTCGAGGACGTTTATTAAACACCAATCACGTTGTTGTGAAAGAGAATGGGACAGAAAGTTCTTTTATCAATTTACACAACCTGTGAGCACCATGGAAATAATCTGTCATAATGGATACTAAATCACTACGATCTCTCTTTATTCACAGGGGAATAGAGAACATGTGCTGGGACAATACTGCTGTCTATCATGCTAGCAGGATAACCATACTCTCTGATTTTCCCTTTAAAATTATCTATTTTGTTTCTACGATCAGACAGATTATTCCAGTTTCACCGTTATTACATAATTTTTTTTTTTCAAATAGCAGTTTTATAATCACAGTTGTTTGCTAATTATGTTTATTTTTTTGATCTTTTTACATATTATTTCAGGAGGCACATCAGAGAAATTTTTCCAAATGAAATAAATAGTACTTCGTATTATCCTGGTAATCATAGAAACTCGTTGGAATATAAAGGTCTTCTACGAAAAAATAATAATTGTTTTAGCTGAAGGTAGTTAGTTATTGATGAATGGCATGTATATAAAATATTAACATAAAGAAAATGTAATACATTTTTTGATGGTTTTGAAGTTCATGCTAAAACTATTTTCAATGAAGTATCAATGACAAAGAGAATAAAAAAATATATTAATTTTATCTATAAAATATGCGTATTGTCTCTACAATATGATTAAGAAAATATATTTATTTATTTTTAAAAACAGTACATATAAGCTATGAACAATGAGAAACAATAATAAAATTAATATATAGTTAAGAAGAATTTTTACAATAATACCAAATAAGCATTAAGAGGGAATAAATAAGATAAAGTTATGAGATAGAAAAAAAGAAATCTGATGAAGTATAAGAAATTGTGATTGAAAAATAAAAACTTTTCAATAATTAGTTCATAATAGTGTTTAATATAGTAACGGCAATACATTTTTTTTTAAACGATAAAGGAAAGAGTACAATATGAAGAAAGTATTTTTTTTCAGTAGTGTTTAGATGTTGATTGCATTCTGAATATAGCTCCATTGTTGACTGAAATGCGTCATTCATTGAATTTCTATTTTTGAAGGACTACAATCTATAATAAATTTAAATTTACTTATAAAATACTCGCAAGAATTAGCAAATAATGAAGATAATACTTCAGATGAATACATAAAGTTATTTTTTAAGAAATAAAATAGTAGTAGTTGGAGTAATATAAATAAAAATTCTGGGAGTAATGATAATTGAAAGTCTCCACACAAAAAGAAGATTTTTTTAAACTTCGCGTTTCAAACACTTTCTGTTCATCATTAGTTAAACTTCCAATAGGAGTAGTGGAGGGTAGGTGACTGTCTAAATGGGACGAAGTGTTTTTCACGAGTAGTTTAAATAAAAAATTTCTTTTTTGTGGAAGCATTCAGTTATCATTTCCTCTGGTATGAGTAAATAACACATAATTACGGACTGCAGAACTATTAACTAAAATAATATTCACGTAATACGAAAATAGTGAAATTTTATAACCTGAATGTCATTCATTGATGAATGAAATATTGAGCTCATGAAATTACCATAATGGTTTGATATAATTTATCAAATAACATTGTGATAGTAAAACAAAATATAATTAGATTACAATATCATACCGCTATACCTCATACACAGTAGTACGAGTAGTTTGAATGGTTTCGGAAGTTGTGTATCTTCATGCAACTGTTGTACTTGAAAATAGACAAAGTCCAAAACCGATTGAATAACTAGTACCTCTTATATGAGGTATAAGGGTATCATATAACAAAATTATATAACAACTATATAACAATATTGAATTAGTCCTCTAACAAACAACACATGATTGCAAATAGTTGCTATGTTTATAAAATTTTGTTTATTTCATTAACTGTGCAATCTGTTATAGTGTGGTATTTACTCATGTCAGGAAAAGTATTAAGTCTCCACACAAAAAAGTTTATTACAAGAAACTAAGGTTTTGAACTAAGGTTACAAGGTTTTGAACCCTTGATGTTCTTCTTCATGTTACATCTAGAAAAAAATATATTCTGAGGTAAAATGGATAAACCAACAAAAGTCTCCACACAAATGAAGTTTTATTCATCGCGTTTCGAACACTTTGTGTTCATCATCAGGAAGACACTATAATACAAATTATATCTAATTAGTTACAAAAATTAGAGTGAAATAATAAAATTCAATTAAGAGAATTCAAGACATACCCAAGGATGTGGTACTGACGGGTTGGTCCAGTGAACACAACTGGACAAACGGAAACAAATCCGTTGCGAATGAGTGGGGATAGGCAATTTAGGAGATAAGGGACAAATGCTTCCGGAATGCTTGAAAAACCTTTAACTGAAATACAGAAGGCAAGATCCACTAATTTAGAGGAAAGAAACCCTTTTTTTTTCCTTTTTTTTATTTTTATTTTTATACTTATTTATTTTTTAATTTATTCTATGTGATTCGAGGAACAGTTTAAGAAATTTTTCAAGCATTCCCGAAGCCTTTGTCCCTTATCTCCTAAATTGCCTATCCCCACTCTTTCGCAACGGATTTGTTTCCGTTTGTCCAGTTGTGTTCACTGGACCAACCCGTCAGTACCACATCCTTGGGTATGTCTTGAATTCTCTTAATTGAATTTTATTATTTCATTCTAATTTTTGTAACTAATTAGATATAATTTTATTATAGTGTCTTCCTGATGATGAACACAAAGTGTTCGAAACGCGTTGAATAAAACTTCATTTGTGTGGAGACTTTTTGTTGGTTTATCCATTTTACCTCAGAATGAGTAAATACCACACAATTACGGATTGCACAACTAATGATTTAAAAAAATATATATGCGCTTAAGAGCATTGGGAACATAGGGGCAAATTATTTAAAATGTCAGTTGTATAGTGTCAGATGTATTCATTTTAATTAATTCGCCCCTATGTTCCCAAAGCTGTTAAATGCATATATGTTTTTTTTTCTAGATGTAACCTGAAGAAGAACATCAAGTGTTTGAAACGCATTGCCGAGATTGCGGCAAAAGAGCTTTCACGTAAAAAAGGCATCAGTCTGTTTAGTTGCTGTTTTCAGTGATATGGCTAAATAAGCTGGGAGCACTAAATAATTCCAAAACAGCTGTACCAGCCACTCGGGCGTATCTCGGGGGTTTTGTTTGCCTCTATCCTAGGCTAGAACTTGTAGCTCCCGAGATGCGGCAAAAGAGCTTTCACGTAAAAAAGGCATCAGTCTGTTTTGTTCTTTTCAGTGATGTGGCTGAATAAGCTGGGAACACTAAATAATACCAAAACAGGTGTACCAGCCAGCGATTGTCTGCTCAATTAAAGTACTAATTGTATTCTACCTTTTATACTGATTCCGCCACTAGGCATTCTATTTTTGTTTCATTGACCACTTTAGTTTTAACTAAACTAATGACTAAATCAACATATTTCGTTACAGAAGCTTGTTGTTATCATTATGAAGTTTTATTGTTGGTCTTTTATATCACCTGGGGTGATTAATGCAAATTTCATGATAAAATTTATTTTGTGTGTGTATATATGTCTCTCACTTCTCTCTCTCTCACTCTCTCTTTCTTGATTTCTTTTTGTACATGTAATATTTATGACATCAATATATTTATATATTTAAATTGTAGTTTATGTATATATATAAACTACAATTTTCAAAACATACAAAAATGAATTCACTGAAACTCACTACTATATTTCGATGTTCTCGTCGTCAGGAATAGACGACGACTATCATTGCTTGTTATTTCACGTGTCTATGTGAAATCTTTATATATATATATATATATATATGTATTTTTATGCAATCGGGTTTCGGTCAATTTTCTAGGTATAATATCAAATTCTCATTTCCTATTATGACCAAAAATTAACCAAATCCCGATTGTATAACATATCTAATATAGATATTTATATCATTTCCTATTCTATCAAACGGTTTACATATTATTGAATTTGTTCAATTCAATTGTATTCAAAAGACATTTTAACAAGTCTTTTGAAATTGTATTGCTTCTTTTGTATTTTCTATATAAGAACGACGTGGAGTTATTGGTGGTCACAATTTATAAGGTTTCCTTCATGTTTCAACAGCGTTTTAGGTTTTACTAGCTAACTTATGATGAACTAACTATTCCGTGCTTTGAGATCATGAAAACATGATGGTAATAACAAATAGTATCTTATGATATAACTAGTTAAATCTATGGCTAAAAACCATGACAGAAACTTTTGAAGTCATAAAATTTAACAAGATCATTTATCTTGTTTCTATACTATTTCATTTCATTCTAAATATAATAATCTTAGGGATATTATTTTCGGTTAAGCGCTCGTTTTTATGCTTGCGTGAAAACGTAAAATATTCTATTACAGAATAATCACTTTGTGAATCCTTTTTTTTTATTTCAATTATTTTGTTATTCATTAGTTTGAAAATGGCTTCCAGTTTTTTCAGTTTTTTTTCTAATATTTTGTAGCGTGATGTTTCTAAAAAAAAAAACTCTTTTATTGTGTTATTTTATTTTCATTTATTCAGTTGGAATTGAATAACTGTAAAAAAAAAATGGTGAAACAAAGAGGTTGTACAACTTTTTATAAAAAAATATTTATTTCATGGTGCTTTTTGAATGAAATTTTATTTTAAATTCCATGATAAAATTGCTAACTAGACGAAATGGTAATGATGAAGCTGAAGCTGGGCTTAGTGACAGTTACCTAAGAAAGAAAGCAGAACTGCGAGTAGACAGGACTGGTGAGTGAGCGACGTCATGGTGCAGGCGAAGGATTAGAGACGCAGCATAGCTCGGGGGTGGAGGCAAACGCGTCCGACAACGGTTAGTCTCCGACTGTCTAGCCCTACGCCCCACTCCATGCGCCTCATTAGGGCCGCCCCCTGCCCTTCATCCCCGTCTTCAAGAAACAACCCCTTCAAATATCACAACTTCCTACTAGCAACAAATTCATTATATCAATTCAGTTTTTTTGTATTTTGATTAGAACAATACTTTTGTGATGCATTTCCAAACGTGATCAGTTCATTTCTTGAAACATTCGTGTCAAATTTCTGTTTTCTCTTCTTACCTTGTATTGATCTACACTTTTTCAATTATTATGGAGCAACAATACAACAAGTACATAAAGTAATATTAAATGAATATGTAATATTACTATTATTCGCACAACACTTTTTTAATTAGTATTTCTGTTAAAAATTTAAGTTTCATAATGGAATAGTAAACAGTAATAAATCCTCATGGCTTTTCATTCCTTGCAATGACAGTGTTTTATTATGGAAAAATGAATACCTTCCCGATGTTTATTAAAGAAAAAGCGAGTCTTGACCTAGTTATAGGTGGCTCCAAGCATAATACAGACTCGAAGAACTGAATCAAATCAGCAGTCCATGTTTCTTGAGGAAAATTACGAAAGTTATAAAAATGTATGACATCTTTAGTCTAGTGGTGTTCATATAACGCAGGTACTTAGTATATGTTGATCAATCCTGCATTATCTTTTTACAAGTGCATAGCTGATAGTTCATACGCATTATTTATACTTTTATAAAGAATTAACATGATATTAAAAGTAATTTATTTTACTTAATATTTATTCTAATCGGTGAAAGCACCAATGCATTTTCATATTTTAGTTTTTCTAGCTATGCTGTCATTTACAATGAGAATCTCTCATATTATGATTTTGTTTGTTTAGCCATTTAAAGCCTCAATAACTTTAAGCAACGATAATGACAAAAAAAAATAATAATAAAAGATATATTAGCAGTGCTATTATCTTTATGAACCATTGAAAACAATATAACTCTCAAATTTGTTGTTTCTTAGCATAAATGACATATATTTTTTTTTATTTTGTTAAAAAATAATATAGTTATCTATAATAATTAAAATTTTATTTTTGCAGACATTAAAATTTTCATTATAAAGAAGTCTCTTCAATACATTTTTGATTATTTAAAAATAATTGCGTGTGGGGTGGTGAGTGACTACCGAAGATAACTCAAACCCTCCAAAAGTCGACGCCTATGTTAAATCATAATATCACTTAAAAGACTTACAGTCCTAGATAAAGGGAATGATTTTACTATTTTCTAATAAAATTTAAACATACTAAAAGTATTTAAGTTATTTATGAAAAACCTAGGACAACTTTTTACTCGCTCATCTACACATTGTAGAAACATTAAATATCATATTTAATATTTATTTTAATATGAATTATCATTATATAATTTTCAGAAATTCAGAATATTGGAAGGGGAATATACAATTTACAAAGACAACTAACTATTAAGTTTAATCTGCGAAAACTTTTCAGAATATGCTTCCTGAAGCT
Source organism: Hermatobates lingyangjiaoensis (assembly GCA_026182355.1). Lineage (NCBI taxonomy): Eukaryota > Metazoa > Arthropoda > Insecta > Hemiptera > Hermatobatidae > Hermatobates > Hermatobates lingyangjiaoensis. The sequence continues at coordinate 284,322 of JAPFBL010000217.1, read as the reverse complement.
GAGAAATTACAGTAAACTTTAGACTTTCCTTGCAGTTGATGAATAGAAATAGCCGCATTAAAATGAATGAAATCATTTCATTGATTGGTGATGATTTTGATAATCGTTTTATTTCAGAGTTTGATGACACGTGTGCACCATATTCATACTAAAATAAATCAATCAATTAATTAATATAACTGTCAATGATCCGATAATACATTTAATTAGAATCAAATTGAGCAGAGGCCACTAGAGACGTTTTGTTAAACATGTACATATATGTATCTTTGAAGTTCATGTATTGTAAAGACGTCAAAGTAAATTTCAAGTAATTAAAAAGCTATCTATAAATTTATGGTTTCGTGAATGAATTTACAAAAAGAAAATTTTTTAACAACTATAATTAAACAGGTTATATGTCTCGGAAATTACTAAACTGGTGTGGCAAATAAAATATGAACTAAACTTCCCACATCCAGAAGAGCACGGATAATTAATGCCTTTTCGGTCGGGTGTTGAAACAAATACAGTTGTTTAACTTACAAACTTTTGCTATTGAAAGAAAGAACAAACGAACAAAACATTGTCACATTATCAAATCATAAATTAAAAAAAAAATAATATAAAGGTTGTTTGGAAAGAACATTTCCTGGTTAAAAATGAAAAGGAAAACAAATCAGAAACACACATTTCAGATTTATACTGTTGTTAGAGATTTTGAGACCACGAATAATATCACACACAGAAATTTATTAAGAATAAAACATTATGTGCTTCCAAATTCTCTTTTAAGCGAATAGTTTTTGAAACATATTCACGATTATTTTATATGTTTCTTCACTTATAACTTTTCTCATTTCAGATGGAGACATGACCTAATACTACAGCAATATAAAACTCCATCATAGGTAAATGGTGACGACAATATGTAGTCGTAGCTTTGACACAGACAAGATATTGATATAAAGGAGTTCATATTGCTGTGAAAATCGTGCGTATGATGTCACTGTAACACATCTAATACATTATTTTAACCATAGATTTTTGAGTTGCTGAATTTATAAAATTCAGAATATAATTGTGGATTCTATGCCTAAATCTCTGGAAGATGTGTAATATCAAACAACAGACAAACTACTGTTCTATTATATTTGGTGGTTGAAAATATTATACTGTAAATATTGTAAGTTAACATAAAACATACATTATATTAATGTATGTGTTTCACACATTAAAAATTATATATACTACTTTTAAGTTAGGTAATTTTCAAATCACATTTTATTACTCTATTTCATTTAAGATAAGAGATTTTTAAAGGCAGGTTATTCGATTTATAAAGTTTTAATTTAAAATCTTAAACAAGCCCTTTTGTTCCTTACCGATACACGTTTTGCAAATGACTCTCGTAAATAAAGTATTTTCTTGGTTTCAAAATCAAAAAAAAACACATCACTTTGGAAGGAATATTCTTCATTAGGGTTATTTTGAGGTGCAGATTCAACAAGGTTTTATTACTGAAGTGAAGAAGAAGACTGAAACGTTATCAGCGTTCTTCATAATAACATCAGATACGGTCAAACGGTACTTACAGATAAAATTCTACACGAAAGAGATCAGACATTTATAGCTGATGATTAATAATGATCAAAAATTGAAATATTTCCAGTTACTCTTCAATTTCATATTAACTAATGGCAACAGAACTTACCCTTCAAACAAAAATGTTGCTTCGCTGTGTAGTAAATATTAAAAAAATATACTACACATATTTTTCATATTTAAAAATCTTTCAAGTTATATTGCTTCGAAATAATGAAAAGACATTTAAAGTGTATTACACTTAATGATTTTAACGATTTCATTTTTTAAATGAGAGAATATAAATTCATTTTTTAATTTAATAAATATTGCAAAATTCTAATTAATTATTCTTGAATGATTTCAAAGTTTTATCTCCTTCGAATTTCTTGTATTAAATCTGGAACCAAGTATTATGTTTGACTCCAATACTGATAAAAAAATTTCTTCTAATTCCTACCCTTATCTGCAGAATCATTTGACGACGAGCTGATTAGTAGAGGTTTTATCTCTCGACTTCTTTTAAGAGATAAAAAATCTAAATCAATCTAAACAAACTCAACCAGTAGAGTATGTTGTCACAATTCTAAGTTTAGTTTTCAGTTTTTACAACTATCTTGCCATTTTCACTAATTGGAATATACTGATTTTTTTTACTCTAATGTTTTAATATGATGAATTGTTACTAGTTTTAAGTAACTTATTTTACTAAAAAGCAATTTGCTATAGCTATAATTAGCTCTTTAGAGTAAAAAAAAAGCCCTTACCAAAATCATGTACTGTATATATAATATATATACAAAAATTAAAGTTTATCAGGACTCGGTAAGTTCTTCAGGCTTAAATTAAACTTTCATTGCCAACGTTTGAACCTGAAGAACTGACCGAGTTCTGATAAACTTTAATTTTGTTTCTATTTCACGGTCGATACTTTTATCAATATAATATATATATATATATATATATATATATATAAAATAAGAAAAATTCAAAACGAAGGAAACACACAGAAAGACACAGACATAACTCACATCGATATTTCGACCATCGTCGTCATCAGGAGGTGCGAAGAGCGAAGAGTCCCGCAGGAAGACAGGGCGGTACTCAGTACCGCCCTGTCTTCCTGCGGGACTCTTCGCTCTTCGCACCTCCTGATGACGACGATGGTCGAAATATCGATGTGAGTTATGTCTGTGTCTTTCTGTGTGTTTCCTTCGTTTTGAATTTTTCTTATTTTAAAAAAGTCCGCTGGACCGTTTCTTTTAATTGGTATAATATATATATATATATATATATATATATATATATATGTTGTGTGTGTGTGTGTGTGTGTGTGTGTGTGTGTGTGTGTGTGTGTGTGTGTGTGTGTGTGTTCATGTAATCTAACAAAATGGTATTCACTTCAAACCCTCAACACCCACTACTTTGTAGTATAATTTCATTTTTTCAAACAATATGTATCATAATACATTATACCATGGTATAATGTATCAACAAGGCATGCGTCGTATCAACAAACTTTTAGAATCAATCATAGCATATACATTTTGTTACAATTACTACCTTTTTACTTGATTTAAAAATCTTGAGGTTTTTCAAGTTATAGCTTCTGTCTGTTTCATTATAATCCAAAATCTTCAACATTGAAGCAATAATAGTTCAGTAGAAAATAAAATGTATAAATTATTTCTCAAAAAAGTGATTTTAATGAAATGTTACCCAAAACGAATAGAAAGTTTTCACGTTATAAATATGAATTGATCCATCAGACGGTCTGAATTGGGCCCACAAACTATTGGGCACACTCAAATCCATTCCCACCTATATACATAAGCAATAAATAAAAAAAAAAGTCTGGAAAACAATTTTTGGAGCTTATAACAAGTAAATCTGCCAAAATCAAGAGATTCAATTGTTTCATGAATACAATACTTTACTGATGGGCCAGTAATAATAATGATATGTAAAATATGTTTTCAAGTTAAGTCCGTGTCTATATCTAGCACTCAAAACAAATTAGCTCTTCTTCAAAAAGTCGTAAAAATGTAAGAGGTTTCTTACTCGGATGCGGTCAGAAAATCTGAATTCTTGAAATAGAGACCACGGTAGCAGAAACAAACAATAAGAACAGGCAAGCAACTATTCAGACGGCTGAAAAACTAAATCTTCAAAATACCAGTGATTATTCATTTGATGGTAAGTAAAGCAAAATTCAGGTACAAGTAGAATTAATACTTTGATTGAAATCCTAACAACAAACATTGTTACTAAAACTGACATTTATGTTTGATGTTATTATTATTATTATTATTACTGTTACTGTACTATAGGGAAGTATTAATCTTGAATAATCTTGAAACAATTCGATCTCCACATTAGGCAGACTTACATTTCTTAAGGCCCTAAAATTCTTTTCTAGATTTTTTTTTTCATATTCATTAGTGTTAGCACGAGTGAATAGAATAAAGAGGTTACTTATGTTGACATAAAAGTAAATTTAAGGTGAAATGATAACTGCAGTTACTAATAAAGCAAATTGGGTATTTAAGAAGAGAACAATGCTTAGGTACCACCAAGAATAGAATCGTAACAAACTATTATTATTATAGTTTGAATAATATAATTATTATTATTTCTATTATTTTACGAATAATATTCCATTCCATTATTACCATAATAGAATATAGTGATCATGAGAAATAAGATCTCGAGATTTTGACGGATTTACATATTTTGACGTTTCAAAAAAATAGGTATGTATGAATATGGGGGAGTGGATGGGGTGGTTGCAAAAGTTTTAAGAGACTGTAAGTCACATTGTTTTATGGATCAAATTCATATTTAAACAAAAATAGGTCTTTATATTGTAGATCTGCTCCATTGTTATTGAACAGTATTGAATTATGTAGAAGTCAGTCTTTAAACCCGAAATAAAACTATGGTTTAAGTATTGAACTTTTGGGATCATTATAGAATTAATGTGAGGAAACCACCTGGCCTTCGATTTGTTCACCAGGTGGTATATAAATCTGAGTACGTCGTAGTCAGACGAGACTACGTTAAGCCGTCGGTCCCGAGTCTATACAATGGCTGGCACTCGTTAAAGATCCAGATCCCTACTCGAAATGCACTTGAGTTAGGAAATATTTAGGACTTTCAATGTAGAATCTGTAGAATCACCGATTAAATAAAAAACCGGTAAACAGCTGACATTTATCACCCGCTAAGGGATCAGTTTAAACAATAAAAAAAAATGGGGAAAAATTAAAAATTTATCAAAAAAAGAAATTTTGATAAACAAAATTAACCTAAAATTTGTAAGCGCTAAACAATTTTCTTGAAATATTGATAATAAAAATGGAAATTAAGGTGTAAAACTGAAAAATCAACTTCAAATAATCGACTTCTAAATAATCAACATCAAATAAACTGATGAACTTCATATATTCTTTTACATTGACTAATATATTTTTTAGGAAAATAGTATGAAACAGCATAGTTTTGTAATTATTTAATTTTAATTTCAGGTTAATAAAAAAATTGAATATTTAATATGATGTGAGAATAATCAAATTATTAAAACTATAAAAGCAAACGCAAATCAAACCTACATCTTGTTATGTTTTCTAGCGTATGATTGAGGGTTATCCAAAGTGTGTTAGATAAATGTATATTTCAAACGAATAATTGAACAAGAACAATAACATATACGACACAAATTTTATAAGTAAATCAGTAACAGAACATAAAGAAAATATTGTATACAATACATAAATAAGTTTTATTGTATACATTCTTGTTGTTTTTGTAACTTTTAACTTGTAATTTGTGTTATAGAAGTTTACCTGAAGATTAACACGAAGTGTTCGAAACGCATAGAATAAAAAAATGTTGTTTTTATTTGTGTGAAGACAGATTTATCCATTTGCCTCAGTAGAAAGAAAATAATAATAAATAAGCTTACCCAGATACATGTTCTGTAAAGACGGTTAGTTATTTTCAGTCCCAAGAATTACCTAACACTTACTAATAATAATAATAAATCGAATGAGTAGAATAATAGATAAATAATGCAATAATACTGTTTTTTTAGAAGTAGTTTGATAGTAGGTTAGGTTGCAGTGGCAGTCCCACAAGGGAATACACGTAGGCCGAGCATTGGCCCTTTGTGATACCACACAATGAAGATTGATACTACAGTGGGAGTCCTAAATTTTGCTTAACTGAAATCTATTTAGAGTAGGGATCTTTAACTAGTACCTGACATTGTACAGGCTAAGGGACCGACGGTTTAACGTCCTTCTCCGAGTGACGACGTGCTTAGATTTATTCACCTCCCGCGTGAATAAATCGAGGGCCAGGTGAGGATTGAACCCCGGTCCTATCATTTCAGAGGAGAGCACGAAACCACTGAGCTAGCCTGTTTCCCAAAGTGGGCGGTGCTTTGATATCGGGGGGGGGGGGGGGGGGGGGGGCCCCATGCAAAAAGGAGCGGAGATTCTATTTCCATAAATTGAAAATGTTCATACAATATAATTTCTAAATTTAAGTGAAAACACGACATGTAAACTTCTAGGAAACGATTTCTTAAAATTATTTGTTTTGATAATTCATTTTTATGTCAAAAGTATATTCTCACCTAAGTTTCTTTTATTGTATACTAGCAAACGTACCCGTCTTTGACGGAATCAAAAATTCTATTATACTTGGTATTCCAAAATATCAATTATAGTATTATACTAATACTACAATTAGAAGTTATAGAATAGTAGAAAATACCATTATTAGTACAGTGCTAAAAAAAAGCCTCTGTATACAAAGATTAGATTTTAAGTTAGACATACACAAATCTACAATCAATGTTTCAGCTTTATATGTCTTATGGTAGCAATATTTTGTGGACAAACCGACAGACAGAAATTATTCTAAGGGTACATGTGGCTACTCTGAAGTATGAAACGTAAAGAAAACTTGAAATGAGTTAGTTCTAATTAACGTGCTCCTAGTCAAAAGCTAGCACGCAAGCCACTGGGCTACTCTGGTTCCATACCTTACTTTATTACCAGTGTTTATATTACGCAAATATTAAATTAAAAAAAAATATTTTTGTTGTGTTTATTTATAATACATTTGCACTACTGTCATCGGCGAGCAAGCAAGCTACTGGCAACCCTGGCTAGATCCCTTTACTTTATTACCATCTTTTATATTATCCACATTTTAAATTCAAAAAAATATTTGTTTGTTACATTTATTTATAATACATTTGCACTACTGTCATCGGCGATCACGCAAGCCACTGGGCTACTCTGGTCCCATACCTTACATTATTACCAGTGTATTTATTAAGCAAATATTAAATTAAAAAAAAGTTGACAGTTATATATAATACATAGCAAACGTACCCGTCTTTGACGGAATCAGAAGTTCCTGTTTTGGTTTATTGCCGTGTGTTTATTGCCTTTCGGCTATACCACGGAGGAATCAGAAGTTCCGTCATTTTTGGTATTTCAAAATGTCATTAGAAATTATAGAATAGTAGAAAATACCATTATTACTACAGTGTTAAACAAATGCCTCCAGCTTATACACTACATTAGCTGTCTGTCCTTCAGGTTCATGGTAGAAGAAAGAGTTGAAACCTCTGACCGTTGAGCTTGTAAACTACATTTGACCATGTGAGAAAAACTTGGTTTCGCTACCTTGTATTCCTGCGTTAGATGAAGTCTCCCTTTGCGACTTAGTTAACGTCATTGCGAAATAGACTCTGACCCGACTTTGCAATCATTTCAACGTAAACAGACAGTGGCTCGGAATCAATGGTATGTGAAGTATACACACAGACTCCCCAATACCACATCCAGTCATTATGTCCGCCTCTATGGCATATCTGTGTAGACCACGAACTCAGAGTCGTGTCCCGTTGCACAGTTTTGGGGCACTCATGTTTCGTAACATGAAATTTGTTACTGCTACTAAATTGTACCATGATTGGTGCTCTACTTTAAGTTTTTACTCATGAGCAGGCAGTCCAGGAGAAATAAATTCAGAGTCAAGAAATTCAATTAGATAATGAACTGCTTCTTCGTCACTAATCCAATCTCTTTACTGACTTGTAAGTTTTTTCCTCGGCTTTATATAGCTTAAGAACTTATTTGTTGATTTTTCCTCCCTGTTCATATTAAGAGTTGAGAATTGCTCGTTTACAAAACATTTATTCTCAATAGATAGTACATCCTTAACTCTGTGAAACACCATTTCAATGATGTCAAATACGCAATATATTCATATGCTCAATTGAAATTAAAATCAACTAACAATACCTACTTGCCACACCTGTGTATTTTCAAAACAAACTTGTCTGTGAAGTTAGGAAAATACAGCTAAAAGCCCATAACTTCGCTTCTGTACTGAATTAATAATCTATTTAGAGCCCATATTTTAAGTTAGGCACACACAAATCCAGTGTCAATGTTTCAGCTCGCTATGTCTTATGGTGGCTGAGTTTACTTGTGACAAACATTTTTGCGTTAAACGTCCATAACTTCACTTCTACGTTGAATTTCCAATCAATTCATAGCCTATATTTTAAGTTAGACCTACACAAATCTACTGTAAAAGTTTCAGCTTTATATGTCTTATGGTAGCTGAGTTTACCTGTGACAAAGTTTTGCGGACAAACCGACAAACCGACAAACACACCGACAAACGACAAACCGACAGAAATTTTTCTAAGGGTGGATTCGGTTTCTCCAATGTATGAAACGTAAAGAAAACTTGAAATGAGTCAGTTCTAAGCAATGTACAGACAAAATCATTATTTTATTTATAAAGATTAATTCTTTTGCATAAATATGCTATGAAACAATACATCTATTGAATTCTACATAATTATTCTATTAGTAATTATTTTAATTTAAGCATTAAAATGTTAGTTATTTGGTTATTTAGTCTAGGAATCTGATTATTATTCAAGGGTGTTGAGTTATCGGTTTATGGACCCAAGGGGGTGGTCACTCGAAAAAGTTTGGGAAACACTAAACTAGATAGTATTATCTTCAATCGGAGCATGCTATCAGGAGTTTGCTTTTTTTAAGAGATCCACTCTGTCATTTTCCAGAAACCTACATGCGGTCTTATCTAAAACAAAAAAAATAAGCCTATCTCTCATTTGAAGGTGTAGTAATGTTGCACTTATACCTCTTGAAGACTGATGTATGAAATGTAAGACACTTGACTGTCAGTGTTTAGTAAAGCTTGATGAGATGCAGCAGTTACCTGGTGAGATTAAGCCACGGGATGGCTTTTAACAGAGCTTGTAGTCAAACATGATGGTTTCAACATGGAGCTCTGCAATTCAAAGGATTTGTAGTAGATTTCACTTTCGTCTGCATAAACAAGCATTATATTAATACTATCAGAATTCATTCTGTCAGTGTAATTCAAATCTATAACAAAATATTTATCAATATTAATGATCTCTGGTCTTTTTACAGGGAGATTTAGTAAAAAATTATATTTGTCGTCTTGTCATTAATTATTTACGACTAGAGTATTTCTAAATCGTAATCAAGCCTTTCTGTGGACGCTGATAAATTAGATGTTACATTTACTAATGCAAAAAACACATGAAATATTTCTGCATTATTTTACGATCGCATTATCATGATTTCATTATCAGTTCTTCCACAGCCATTATATCCAACTGGCGTTTGATACAAAAGACGACGTTTTTGTCAAAGATGTTAGGCACATTTCTACATTTTTATTCCACATATATATATTATCTTCTGCGACTACTGTATTTTGCGTCATCAGGTAAAAAGAAGTGAGTCATTTTGAAGAAAAGCGATGATTTGATTCTACTTATTTTAATCTAATATAATTAAGGAGTTCTTCCAACTACAATAACTGGTATTCTTTAGTCACAATGCTTTATAGGAGTTTACACTTCACATGTTTAGATTATAACATTTCCAGTAAGTCTGGCATGCATTTCTAAAATTCTAGAAAACTTGAAGTCTAACTATTAAGGTTTGTTGTTTTTTTTTCTGAGAGCTTCCAAGACTTGAAATCTGCTAAAGTGTTTTTTGGATAAAACACTTCAGTATTCTTGACTAATTTTTGTAATCTACTTTTAATTTATTAAGATATTATTATCAACCGTCATACCTCGTCTATCGCTGGTGAAGTCACCCGACCGGTTTCACAATGGCTGCATCATCAATGGGTCTCATCAATGATGATGCAGCAATTTGTGAAGTCGCTGGCGACTTCACCAGCGATAGAAGAGGTATGATGGTTGATAATAATATCTTATTTACTAACTTTTGTGGCATTAACAATATGCATACTTTTAATATACTTAAGGTCTGCAAGACCTTAAGTGGCCTCTGCAAGAAGATGCACAGTTAGTTCCCTTGATAATGTGGTTATAGAACATTTATATTTCACACTTATACACTTATATGTAAATACAACACTAGTCTTCTATGATAATAATTCCTTACGCTAATTATTTTGTTATGGCCATGTTTGTTGCACTATATTTCTTATAACATATATTATATTTCAGTGGGTCTTCAAAGTTGATACAAATTACATTAGTTTTGATCATAACCTTAATATTAGTTCGTCGTTTTCATAAAATTTCGAGTATTAGGTAGTAGTAGGTCGGTCTCCAACATTTTTTTTCATCTTACTAGACTTTCTATCCATTTTTCGTACATCCTTAAATAGTTTTTCAAATCTCCGGCACAATATACAACAAATAACCATATAAGTTAGTCTTCACATAAGCTTTATTTACATACTAAAAATACAGTTCCCGATGATTCAATCAACATTGAGTAACCTTAGAGAGAAGTACACAGATACGGTAATTAATATTATAAAACTCTTTCATTACTAACTTGAAGTAAAGGAAAATGAAGTAATATACATATCAATAATTACTTTCATATTTGTGTGTATAAAAGCGCACAATCATCACAGAGAAATCGGGTTAAAATTGTTTAACCAAAACAGCTTGTCATCGTCAGATACTCTTGAACGTTACAAGTAGAACCAGATTAATAAAAAGCAATGATTAATGAGAAAAGACGAAGAAAAGGAAAATATTTTATAGGATGTTAAAGATAAAGGAATTTAATAAATGACTGGGCAAAACAGGGTAAACAAATGAGTTCTAAGCAAAACACTATCTGCTACTTGCCAAGTCTTGTAGATAAAGCAATTCCCTCATTAATGCTGACCTAATTAAATTAATCGTTACTAATATCAATAATTTTTGATCTGTTAAATTTAATTAATGAACACCCAATAATATTTCTTAACATCAATCTTCCATGCGGGAGCATTTTAGCTTTTGCCCTATTGGTATCATTATTTTTATTATTTCTAGGTAAAAATGAGACCCTGCTTTCTTCGCTTTCGAAGAATTGTTGTTTGTTATACAACTTTAATGATTTACAAGTGTAACTTCTGTACTTTTTATCATATTTACATGTATTTATAAATATCATTATAATATATTTCTCTAGAAGAGTTTAACAAGTTACATGTTGAATTATAAATATATTGCGAATGGCTAAATCATAAATAACTGCTGCTAATTAAATTATAAAGCAATCAAGGATCAATAATTAGGCAACTGATAAACATAATTACTTATCAAGTCAACATTATTACTAAAGAAATATAAACTAAAAGAAAGATATCATATAGATGAATAATTTTGAAAAAATTGTTTGCCAAATTACTATAAAAAAAGGAATTACAATAAATTGGGGAAAAATATCAGAATAAATTTATGTATGACTGGAGTCATTATTATTTAACCATTATTACCATTATAAATAACTATATTAAATTTGAGATTACGAAGGAGGCTAGAAAGTGAGCCCATTGGTTAGTGGCGTAGCAAGGGGAGGGGGGGGGCGGCATTTTGAGGGATATCAAAAATATAAAAAAATTAAGATAATAAAAAGGAAACAAAAAATATGAAAATTTATACCAAAATGAGTTTTTAAGGTCGCAATTGTTTTTATGTTTTATTTGTCTAATACTCTTTTTAAACATATTGTCAACTTTATATGCAAATATTTTCAAAATTAAAAAAAAATTGTTTCAAATTGTTCAGAATTAGTATTTAATTCCGAGTAAAAATGTATTTTACATTTATATTTATTGGCGTAGCCGGTTAATTTAATTTAATCATTTTTTCATTATTTGAATTATACGTTTTTTGTTTTGAAAAATCCTTGGTTTTCTTTGATGACGACTGTATATGTATACGAGTACTGTAATAAGATTGAAGTCTGGGATCTGTTTTGATATTAGGACGTGTACGCAGCTTTTCAGCCATATCACGGATAATAGCAGAACAGCGTGAAAGCTCTTTTGCCGCATCTCGGGGGCACCAAGCCCTATCCTAGGATAGAACCAATGTCAGCCTCCGAGATACGCCCGAGATGGACCGCGCGGAGGCAAGCTTTCACGACCCTACATCACAAACAACAAGACCAAGACAAACCAACCAAGACCTCAACCAATGAAGTCTGGGACTAATGACAGCAGTCTAAAATTAGATCCTTGAATGTAATGCCATGAAAATAAATATGTTCAGGACGTTCTGGAGTTTTGAATGTTAACGGATTATCAGGGGGGGGGGGGGGGATGTTACGTCCGCCCTGGGTTCTAAAAATAGTTGCTAGGCCACTGAATATGGTTGACATTAAACTGGTTTCTGTTGCTGTTTTGGGTAACATTTTTGTCAATACTTTTAAATATTTGTCTACATAACAGTCGGGACATTGCGCTAAATGAAAAATAATGATTTTTTAATTAAACATTAAGAAATCACGATGTGTAAAATCTTTACTGACTCAGAACCACATGGTATTATACCATTTCTTAAACTAATTTTATAAAGATTTGATTTACTGCGGTGAATAGTTAAATCAATTTAAACTATGTTCTTGGTTAAACAGGAGAATATTTAGATTGGAGTTTTGTGTTTTCATTTTAAGAAGAGTAACAATTTTGAACGAAAATCCAATTGTTTATCGCTGTTTCATCTAATAAGAGGAGGTTACATGGAGGCTGGAAGAGACTGTTTTCACTGCCCCATCCTCCCGTGCATGCCCATCAGGCCAATATCGTTTGCCTACACCCCACCTAATACAGTCTTGATGACATCAGACCACAATATAACTTCAACCTCCTTCCTCTCTCCATTCCATATTAGCACTTGCAACATTTCCTTTCAATAAAATCTCCTATTATTTGCTCCGCCCTTTTTTTTATCTGCATTCTAAAGAGAACAATATTTACATCCTTTTAAAATTTTCATGGCTACAATACTTATAAATTCAAATCAAAAACCATTGATTAAATGTACCAATAATTGTGTTTGTTTTTGAATAATGAAATTCTACTTACGACCTTTCAAGAGACAAATTTCTATTATACAAAATAATTTTAAATTAGAAACATATCAAAATTACAAAAACCTAAAGATGAAATTTTCTATAAATTATTACTATTACATGAATTATATTGTATTAAAATTATAATTTATTATATATAAATAAAAACGTAAATTTTTGACAGAATTTCGGATTTATAAAAATGAAGTTATATATAAATTATTACTATTATATGAATTATAATGTATTATAATTATAATGTATTATATATAAATAAAAACATAAATCAATGACAGGGTTTTGGAAATCTGACCTTCAACTTCACTTTTAATTAAGACTTTAAAACCTATAATAGCTTCCCCCACTCTGTAAACGTACTGTGGTCACAATTCACCCCCTGGAACCCAAAACTCACCCTTGGGGGTGAATTTCATCCCCATTGAGAACCCCAGTTCTAAAGAAATTCAAAAATGTAAAAGAAATTTAAACTAAAAGAATTGAGGGTTTTAAACATTTATATTCATTACTTTGATATAAAAATAAAGTAATTTTTTTATTTAATAAAGTCATTATTTATGACATCATATTAATTATAACATTCTTGAGGAGATTATGTCTTTTCATTTTATTATATTTCATTTTTTTTTTACTTAAATTTGCAATATATTTCATTGAATAGGTTTAACTTTAAAAAGCGTTATTGATTTCAATAAAGTTATAATTCGGTTTTTTAATTCTGAATCAGACAATTTATTTCGTATTATATCGGTTCAATGAGCAAATTTAGGTTGAAGAAAATGAAAGGAACTCAAGCACTAAATTTGAACTCTTTGATATTAGAATTAGGCTGATTTAATTGCTGCTATTTCGTCATAAGACCGTTTGTGACAAAGAACTCCATTGAGCTGTTCTTTCAGAGTAGGCAATATTTTACGCCGAATGGTTTCCAGAGGAGAAGAAAATAAATGGCTTTATTAGCCTCAAGTGGTTGGGGGAATCGTGGAATTTTATCTCATTCCTAATATCTCCCAGTGTGACTTCAAGTTTTGCAGTGAATTCTAATAATCTATTGCCATTAGAGTAGAGTAGCTTCGTATTTTTCCATTCTGTTATAGCCAACGCCACAAATATAAATAATAGCTCATATTAAACATTTTAAACAGTATAATTTTTAACATTAATCTATTTTTTAAAAATTATCTTATAACTTTTTTTTCATTTTTGTTGCAACAAAAACCTTTTGAAAATATATAAGGTTTAACTTGTCTAACTAATATGTTACATGTTTTATAACAGTTGTTATTTTATGCTGTATTTTTTAAGTCACGCAGAAGTAATTGTTATGCAAGCTTAGATGAAATATTTGGTGTCTGTATAAAAAAAAATCAAATCCACTCAAATAGACAAAATTTAACAGTAACTGTGACTATGATTGAATAAGTTTGTTTGATTTATAAAAAATATTAAATTTGTTATTACCTTAAACTGTGTACCATACAGATGAAATTGATCCACATATCACGTGTGATTTGTCCGTATCAAGCAAGGCAATATATTAGTATTAATTTTTCAACCCTTAGCAGATGATACTTCATAATAATCTGTAGAAGTACGAGTAGTTCAACCGGTTTTGGAAATTGTTCATCTTGAAGTATAATTCGTTAGTATTAAGATATGTGGATCGCTACAGTGAGAATACTTAGACGAAAAGTATTTATTATCTTTGTACTATAACTACAAGCCTCTAATAACTGCAATCAAGGGGCCAAGTTACCTCAGTGGTTAACGCACTCGCCTCTGGGCTAGTTGTCCGGGGTTCGATCCCCACCTGGTCCTCGATTTATTCACACGGGAGCTTAATAAATCTGAGTACGTCGTCCCTCGGAGAGGAGGTTAAGCTGTCAGTCCCGAGCATATATGATGTCATGTACTCGTTAAAGATCCCTGCTCAGTTAGCCAAAATGCACCTCAGTTAGGCAAAATTTAGAACTTCCAATATAGAATCTGTAGAATCACCGATCAAACAAAAAGCCGGTAAACGTTAGACGTTATCACCCGCTAGGGGATCGGTTTAAACAATAAACAAAAATACTGCTATCACAAGTAGTACACCAAGAATAATCTGTTATACTGTTATTAAGGAAATGAAAAATTAATAAATAAAAAGTTAAATTAATATTTCAGATGAAATGATTTCGGATGTTTGAATAAGATGAAAAATAAAAAGTAAAATAAATAAAGTAATTGTTTAGAACTAAATCCTGTGTAAAACTATTGATATTAACAAATATAAACTATTTATTTTTCAAATTTATTGTATTTAATATGTGTTTAGAATCAATAAAAATAAAAATTAAATCAACGCTCATATTAAACCAACACTATATATAAGTAAATATCTTGTTCCATTGGAGTTTTTCAAACTTTTCCTTCTGCAGTTTTTATGAATAAATATATATTTCTGTTTAGATCATTCTCTGTTGGAAATAGTAACTGCACAGATTTAAATTTATGGTAGACTTTCACTGTGGACTTAATCAGAAAGTAGTAGAATTCATTCCACTTCTTTCTTTATTGGTCTTTAGTGCTGCCTTCACGAGAGACTTTGAAAAAAATTCTTTACAAAAATCCTTAAATACCAATTTATAATTATTTTCCAAGACAATATTTGATCACAATACCCATATAAGATGTAGACACATTAATTCTGATGGCCATAGAAGCTAATATTTAGAACCAAAAAGGAAGATACGAATGTAGTTATGTAGAGATAACTATAAAAAATGGATAGAATTCAAGTGTTTGTCTGTATTTAACATTGTACTACACTAGCATTAGTTATAAACATTTACTGGAGCTATCTGAGAGTTGTTAAAAGTAAAAACACAGTAACAAACTTGCAACGCTCACTGAAAGTGGGCCAGTAGCATAACTTTGATTGTAAAAGCTTGCCATGATTCAGTCTGAAGGTGAGACTTTGTTATAGGTTCTTACTGTGGACATGAACGAAATTTATAAAAGCCTCAGATGAGAACTAGTACTGTACAAAGTTGCGAATAAAACTTCCAAATGAAACATATAAAGGTTTTCAAACAAAGTTGTGTTTTCGTTCCTCTTTAAGTTGAGATGATCAGTTGGCTACTTTTTTATATTTTTAGGGTCTCATCAGGTACATTTGTGATATGTTGCAAGCCTGGACTAACTTACGTCTAAACCGTGAAGTCTACTTGACAAAACGTCATCATTTAAAGTGTCATTCTCACAAAAATCATATGGTCAAATGGATTTAACCTTCTGATAAAATTAGAGTTTTTCTTAAAAAAATTGCTTATTAATTAAATTTTAAGGCTTTACAACCACAGATAGAATATGAAAGAGAAAACGTCTAGTGAAGGTAAGCAGGTTTCAGAGAGGAGGGTACTTTGAAACTAACATTATTCGTCAATCTAAAATAAGTTTAAAAAATAACAAATTGAATTGTTCATAGTATAAAAGAATGATAAATGATAGTTTGCTATAGAAATCAATACCGCAGTAAATGCAGTATTCCAGACCAGGCGTTTAGAATGGATAAGCAGCTTTTAGCAGCATTGAAATACAGCTTCCTGTAATGTTGCATTGAATGAAATCTAAGTATTTTTCAATAACAGTATATTTTTTAAACCAAAAAATCATTGTCGTGAATAGGGTGTATTTCATATTGAAATATATGAATATATGAATCATATATGAATATATTAATTAAGAAATTTCTGTTTAATTAAATATATTAGTTTTTTAACAGTACTAATATACTTTTAGTATACAGACACTAATTTGTCAATTTAGTCACCTATTTGCAAATTTTTGATGGTAGTGTCTACAGAACAAAGTTCATAAGAGAAAAGTCAAAGAGAAGGTTTGAAGTTAAATAAATCTAATTTAAAAAAAACATTTAAGAGACTTCAATTTAAAATGATCAGTTGATCTGACAATCATTCTAAGAATGTGTTTCGTTGAAA
Organism: Hermatobates lingyangjiaoensis; assembly: GCA_026182355.1. Taxonomy (NCBI): domain Eukaryota; kingdom Metazoa; phylum Arthropoda; class Insecta; order Hemiptera; family Hermatobatidae; genus Hermatobates; species Hermatobates lingyangjiaoensis. Next base: position 267,329 of record JAPFBL010000217.1, on the reverse strand, counting down.
CCTCAATTTTGAAATGTATAAAGCAAGTGACAAAGAAGACAATTGTCCAAAAGTCACTCGTTAAGTCAGTTTGCCAAAATCATTTCAAACTCCGCTTTGTTTAGATACAAAGAGCCTTGTCACTACATAGATAGTCTTCATACCAACATACACATCCAAATTGGTTCCTTTCCCATTGGAAAGTTCTAACAAGAATATTTGTAAGCAATTACTTTTAAATAATCACTTAACTGCTGTAAAAAGTTAAGTTTGAGTCATTTATGTCATCACTTTTTCATCGCATTATGCTTGAAAAGGGTGCCAGGCTAGCTCAGTGGTTACGTGCTCACCTCTGAACTGATAGGACCGGGGTTCAATCCTCACCTGGCCCACGATTTATTCACGCGGGAGGTGAATAAATCTGAGCACGTCGTCCCACGGAGAAGGACGTTAAACCGTCGGTCCCGAGCCTATACGATGTCAGGTACTCGTTAAAGATCCCTACTCTAAATACATTTGAGTTAGGCAAAATTTAGGACTCTCACTGTAGAATCAATCTTCATTGTGTGGTATCACAAAGAGCCAATGCTTGGCCTACGAGTGTTCCCTTTGTCGGACTGCCACTGCAACCTAACCTAACCTAACCTATGCTTGAAAACCATCAACATTCTCTGTTCAGGTTGTAACTTAAAGGTACATGCTCTCTTAGAGCTGTATAGCGGTACTTGACCTCCTAGCTTTGCCAAACAGTACTAGGTCAGACTTGGGCCCTTCGCATTCGCTTCCCAACCACCAAGCAATCAACACCACTACACGCCCATACCCTCTACCATCACCCAGGCATCAGCTCCTCCTCAAGCTTCCCCAGTTGTCATACCAGCCACAACAGTCCCTATACAATCAAAGTTTGGTTATAAAAACGCGTATTACCCAAGTAGTTTTACTCATTAAATTTATCTGTTTGTCACCACAATGAATTGTTTATTTTTTTTGTTTATTGTTTATATTTTCCTTCATTTCAATTGACTAACAAATTAATCCATTATTTATTAGAAATACATATACACCTCAAAGGAGCACAAATTTGTATCCTTCAAAGACCCTCCGAACTCATCGTTCATTATTCATAGCTTTTCTTTTTTATCAGTTATTTCTTCTACTATTTTTATTATTTCATTTATTTATTGTTTGTTATTTATTTATTTTCAATATTTGAAATTGTTATTTCATATTCATCACGACTTGTTATAATCATTACTTAAACTTACTTTGTTTTCATATATTTATTATTTATGTTATTTTGTTGTAATCTTTAATCTATTAGTTACTATTACTATTTATTTTCTCCATTTTTTTATCTACAACTTTATAAACAGTGAGCTTTATCTTCTCATGACGACATATGTGAAATACTTAAGTGAATTTTTGATGGTGTATTTTTAATACAACATAATTTTAATTCTTTATATAAATCATAGGAGTACAACATTTTTTTTTAGGATTATAATTGTTTTTAAATTATTTTATATACTACAATAACAGTCATATAAAACATTGTCCTAATGTTTTTTTTCATATTGAACAACACACATTATAGTTTGCAGTGAGTGTAGATAAATTAGTAAAAGTTGTTGCATGTGTCATCGTTTTGAAGTTAATAAAATACCCGTCCATGGTCTATCTGGTGTTAAAGTTTAAAACAATCCCTTCGTAAGGGAAATAGTTTTAACAAATTTTAAACCGAGATAATAATAAAACCTAAAATAAATAGCTTATATAACAAATTAACCCTACCGAAACATAAATTAAAATATCTCCTCCTCTTACTTCTGAAAATCATATGACCTCCAACACTCAATCATTAAAATTTTTATTTCAGAACATGTAAAAATATTAATGATATTAATAGACGTGAATGTTTGAAACAGTAATATGAAAAAAACAATATGGTAATATCACTGTCGGTATAGGTATTAAGTTTTTAGAGAATAGAATTAGACTCTCAGTTGAGTGGTATTAACTATAAAAACAATAATTTAATCAAAAAGTACCATTAATAAGGTATACATGAAATATTAATTACCATATTGCCAAGAGCAAAACTTAAGAGAAGCTTGGTTTCTTACCCCTTTACTCTAATTCTAATTATTCTAATACTTCTGTTTTGAAACATTTTTTCGTCAACTTTCTCTATACACAAATATTGATCTGTGGTATTTAACCAATTTACGAACACTCCTATTAATGAACTCAATTCAAAATAACTTCTTTTCCAATGTAGGAAATAAACAAGAGTACCTACTCTAGTAAATTGTTAAAATATCTCCTCCTCTTTCTTCTGAAAATCATATGACCTCCAACACTCAATCATTAAAATTTTTATTACAGAACATGTAAAAATAATTATGATATTAATAGACGTAAATGTTTGAAATAGTAATATGAAAAAATTGTAAATTGTTAAAATTGATAAAATATCTCCTCCTCTTACTTCTGAAAATCATATGACCTCCAACTTATGTTTTAACAATTGTTAACTTGTAAATTTATGCTTAAACCAAGCATAAATTATTAGTACCTACATACTTACCGCTATTATTTCTTTTGAACAAATTTAGATCTCGTTCGAATTTGATGTTAACTCTACCAGTTAAATCATCATTTTCGTTTCATTTTACAACTATTAGGTTGTTTGGACCTAACCATCATGACATTCATTATGGTAGAACTCAACTTTGAATAGATTTATGCATTATTCTTCCAATAAATAAAATAGTACATTCTAAATTAAAAAAAAACAATTTTTCATTGAAAGTAATGATAGATTGTAATAAAATCAAATGGAGTTTCATTTCCTTCTTGCTAGTTGATGGATCAACAGACTAAGATATTATTACTCGATATACGGGCACCTGACCATCATTTCTTCTTCTGATAGCTATGGGTGCCAAAATACTAAAGTAAAATTGTTAAGTTTATTTTCCATATGTGTTTCCATATAACTATTTTCCTCTCTAATTCAATTGTCAAAAATTGATTTTTTTTTTTCAATTGATAAACTTAGCAAAACAAAATTGAAAGATGGTTGTTTCAAAATAAATCAGATTTCAGACATATACATTTCAGTTTTATTTTTGTTAATCCGACTGCTGTAAACTTTTATATGGAGTCCATAAAACAACAACATAACTACCAGCTCCCAAACCGCCTCCTTGTTGAAACAAGGTCATCAACTAGATATTGGTTTGGATCTAGTTTCATGCGTTAGTGAACATACAGATATACGGATTGCTAAAGTCTACGATATAGTAATCTTTTATTTGCTTTTTAGATAGTTTTCCAATTTTTTGAGTCTTTTCTTGTTTCCTCATTAAAACTGTGTAAAGCACTAGCAATGTTATTGGCTTGCATGTTTCAAGTAAGATTTGTAACCTGATTATCATCAGGTTATAAATTGTAAGTGTGGTTGGATCTTCTCTATTTTTATATTTATAGAATGGTAGGGTGCTGGTTGGGGGTTTACTTGTTTGTTTTTTAAGTATCTGGTTGAGCAACCATGTTCTTCTACCTAGCTAATCTGGGTGGAACTACTCGTAAGCAATCTTAAAACCCTGCTTGTACTGGCAATTTCCATATGTATTATTGGATTCTTTTATTGTATTATTATTAAAAAAATCATAAACTGAAAGAAAATTATCAATGCATTCATAGACAAATTCACGGGGATATTTCTGTAGTCCAGTGACTCCGTGCTTGCCTCTGGACTGGTAGATCCGGGGTTCAACACTACTTTGGCCCTTAATATTCTCGCAGGAAGTAAAAAAAAAATCAAATAAACTCCTCAACAGAGAAAAATGTTTATATAGAAACATGTTTGAAAGATCTAATATTTATTTCAGGTTATACCTTCAGAAGAATTAAAACTACACTTAACTCCATATCAATGCAGTAAATTAAACAGAAATAATTATAGGGATTTAAAAAGTAACGCACGACGTTATATGGATGAGAGAGGACTGTAAGTCAAAATGAAGGACGGGTGGCAGGAGGTCGGCCAAAGGAGAACCTGAAGAATGGATTCCAGACAGAATATTATAAAGACTATTATATCGTTTAACTCAAGTCAAAAATATTGTATTTTTGTCAATCCAACTGCTATAAACATTTATATTGATTCTATAAAACAACCAAATAAATACCAGCTCATTTGAAGGCCAGGTTAGCTCAGTAGTTAACGTACTCGCCTCTGGGCTGGTAGTCCTGAGTTCGATCCCCACCTGGCCCTCGATTTATTCACGCGTGAATAAATCAAAGTACGTCGTTCCACGGAGAGGAGGTTAAGCCGTTGGTCCCGAGCCTTTACGATGTCAGGTACTTGTTAAACATCCCTACTCGAAATGCACTTGAGTTAAGCAAAATTTAAGACTCCCAATATAGAATCTGTAGAATCACCGATCAAACAAAAAGCGGGTAAACAGCTGATGTCACCCACTATGGGATCATTTAAACAAGAAAAAAAAGAAATAAAAAAAATACTAGCTACCATCGCTTCATAATATGACATATATTTTTTATAGTCTAACGGTCATACTACTATTATTTCATTACTATTATAATTATATCATAAAAATGTAAAACCTATGTTATTTCATACAAAAATAGAATGACAGCATTGTTAATTTGATCTATCAAATAATATATACTTGTAAAAAAGTAAAAATTACTTCATTATTTTATTTTTGAAAACACTTTGAGATGTATTTATATCTGAGTGGATGAGGTTATAATATATTTCTTTACACCGCAGTGGCATAAAGACAACATTTTATAAAGAATTTCAGTTATATATAATATATTTATATTCAGTGAGCAATTGAGAACTATAAATCACACTGATTACCCGGTATTTTCTTCAAGAATGTTTATCTTTCATACTCGAATAGTCATAATATTACCATGAGAAGAGAACTTCTATATAAATAAACAGCTTAAAATCACATTTACATAAAGTTAAATCCCATTTAGCTCGTGCCAGTATAGAAAAAAATATTCTATTTCTATAGAACACTCCTGGAGATGCAAGTAGAAGCCATAACCTGCTTCTAGTAAGTAAATATAAATTTATTGAATTATTTCAGCGTTCATGTAAAAATACATAATTCTAGCTTAGCAATTAGATATTATATAACATTAATTACAATTTCATTTGTTTATCTTCCTCTTACATCCCACTGACATGAGTGAGATGACGGGATGGTTTTTTCCATCTCATCATGCTTGTTTTCTTCATAATATAACAAATATTTTTATAATTTAACAGTAATAATATAATTATTTTATTTTAATAAAATGTTCTATTTATTTTATACAAAAATAGAATGACAATATTGTAACTTAGCAATTATCAAATGTTTTTAAAATTATTTAATAAAATAATTGTCTTAATTTACAAAGAAGGTAGTCAACTATTGTTCAATAGTATATTTTTGGCAACAAAATGTTCATATAAAATAATTGGAATGTTGCACCTACATACTAGTTACCATTATAAAACTGACAAATGTATTTTTTTCAGCGATTAATAAATATTCATTCTTTTATTTCGTGGTAAATTTAGATTAAAAAGTGTAATTCAATTACTCAAGAAACAAATCATGTAATATACTGGGTTGGATATAATGAAATTATATTTATAATATTTTGGAAAAAGTATGAAATTTTGGGAAAACATAAAACTGATTCAAGTAGACTGGTCATAGATTTAACGATGAAGATAAAATTATATTGATATAGCTTCTCGACCACTGATATTTCAAATTCACACAAGGGGTTCTTGAGGATTTTGGTCATAAAACATACAACTCCTGATTATAAGCCGACGTTTCGCCAAAAGTTGTTTGGCATTTTCAAGGCTAAAAAAAATTTATTAACGACATTAGTAAAGCATGATAAATACATGAACACACCAACTGCCTGTAATAAGAGATCTAATATATCAAGTCTTAGTTTAATTTATTCTAATCTCCTTCAATAGTTTTTATTGAACTGTTTTTCATGTTGACATTAGGGGAGTAGCTTGTTTTCCGTTTTTAGGGTTATGTAACCTTCCTGTTTATGTGTATCTGTTATGATGCAGCCAGACATAAGCATGGGCCGGTAAATGGTGTTTCTTCTAAGTCAAGGTAATAATGTTTGTAAGGTTTTTTGTTTTTTTTCCCTTAATTTCTTTTAATTTTTGACTCTTTTTTCATTGTTTTGTAATTTTCAGTGTTTGTTACTGTCTGTGTGTTGTTTTGCTGTTTGAAAATCGGCTTTTTTGATGTTCTGAATAATTAATAACCATTAATTAGGTTTAAACAACAAATGTCGGTTTTTAAATAATAATATTAATACTAGGTATTTTATGACCCTTTGTGGTTCTCCTGTTACAAAATTTTTGTTTGTATTGTTTGTTTTCTGTTGAGTGGTGTCCGGTGATGTATTTATCTTGCTTTACTTATGTCGTTAATAAATTGTTTTTTAGCCTTGAAAATTCCATACAACTTTTGGCGAAACGTTGGCTTATAATCAGGAGTTGTATGTTTTATGACCAAAATCCTCAAGAACCCCTTGTGTGAATTTGATAAAATTATAGTTTAATGCATTTTAGTCATCAGTATATACCGATGGTGTACTAAAGACTAATAAACTGTTCGATATTATGTATGATTTATTACCACTTTTCGTCTTCTACAGAAATATTTATGTAATGCAGATGTATTGCGTGCTATGGCTAATATATATAGTTCATGATAAAAAGCTAATACGATTGTGTTATTTACATTCTTTGAAGTAGTAGAACCAAGGTGAAAAAGAAAACATGATTCTTTAGTAAGGAATAATATGGAAATTTGGTTGAATGAAGTATTAGCTGACGCATAAGAGATATCAGAATGATGGGCTGCTATATTGCCAGGTCTACGTCATTCTATCATTCCTTCTAGCTAAAATCTCTTCAGTACTGACTTCTTCACTGCAGCTTCATACCAAAGCATTTTCAGCAAAGTCAATACAATGCATCATTCTTGAAATTTATTCAGAAACTATGCATTATTCATGCACTCACATTACTTTGCCAACCACTATTATAAACTTGGTCTACGCATATTTAACAGTTTCTCTTTTAACATGGATTTATTTAGTACAAAATTATACAATAGCTCAAGAGTACTTTAAAAATATTTTGACGGGTTGTATAATACTGTATACTGAATCAGAATTTGTAAATAAAACACTTACCACTGACCGCAGACGAGTTCAAATTACATTTAAATTATAGAAACACTAACGAATACTGGCACATAACCAAAAAGATTCAGTTTCCTTCTTATTTTAAAAACTGTAACTAACTATTCAAGCAATATTTATTAAATTTAGTAAAAGAATCGTACTTACATTACAATTAATGTGTAGTTAGTTAATAAGTTAAATTTAATAAATTAAATATCCATAAAACTTGACAAAAATGTTATAGTAAAATTGAGTGTCAACCACTAGAATTTTTTCAGTGTCACGTGTTCATTCAAAATACGTTTGTTGTTGAAATCCACAGACTTTTTTTGTAAAATAATTTGTAATGCAATACTTAGTTTTTTCTGTTTCAAAATTTATACTTCTGCCTATGAAAAAGGTTTTAAATAAAAACCAAAACGTTAGCAATGAGAGTTTAATTTGAACCTGAATAACTGACCGAGTCCCGATAAACTTTAGTTATTGTATATTATATATATATATAAAATAAATTCAAAACGAAGGAAACACACAGAAAGACACAGACATAACTTCTGTGTGTTTCCTTCGTTTTGAATTTATTTTATTTAAAAAAGACCGTTTCTTTTAATTGTATATATATATGAGAACCGATTATTGAAATATTTAACTTCAAAGTAAACTATAGTTGTCTTTTTGTTTGCTTAATTTATGAGCATAATAATACAGAATTAAATTAAATAAGGATAAATAATTTATAGAAATATATATTAGTCTCTAAAGAGGCGGAAATTTAAAGTAGATTATATTCTGAAACAATGGAAAGTGTTTAGGAAGACTGAGTTGTTCATCGTTTGTTTTTAAGTAGCGAACTGAAAGTATTGAAGTATTGATTTGAATTGGGTAGAGTTTCAATCGGATTGGCAGAGTCGAAAGAATGGGGCGAAATTCAATAAAGCTGGTCCTCCGAGACCAATAATCGTAGAGGCAAGGGGTTAGGGTGGAAAGGAGTTATTTAGTTTTGAATAGTTAATTAAGGGTAGGTACAGAGGGGAGGTGTGTAAGTTATACAGGTCATTAGGCGGCACTCAACTTGACTATTACAGGTGACACATCCCCCCCACGCCTCCATTATAACCCGACGTACTTCGCTAATCGCAGCCTCCTCACCAACATGCAAACTTACCACTCTCCCATCAACACCAACTTGTTTCCATATTTCAGACTACCCCTCCACTCGTCATTACTTCTCCACGCTCCGACCATTACATAGAGAATAACCTTGTCTCCTTCAAACACATGCCTTGCGCTTAAAATTACTCTCTCTCACTCAACCTTCATTAACAGAAACACGAAGCTACTTCTCCTTAAGCACGAGGCCCCCAACGCACTTCACCAGGAATTGAATTCAGTCACATTCTCAATTATACTTCCAGTCCATTCAAAACACCTATTCCTATTCTTTTAGGTATATCATTTTAATTTTTTTCCTCCCAACATACAATATTACCCAGCCACAAATTAAAGTAACTCAGTTATTCTTAACTACAGACAACAAAACTGTGAATACCCCTTTGTCATGAAAACACCATTTCATGTTTCTTTAGGCCAGCCATTCCAACGTTTGGTGTGCAGATCTTCAAAAATCTAATTATAACTTTTTGTATAAAAGAAGTGTTTATAATTTGCATGTCTGAAGCTGTTTTGTTTTTCACATTTCATGCTTACAACTGAATATTAATTTCCGTATCTTTTAGAAACACACTGATCTCATAGCTTTATTCAAACGTAATTGAATAAAAAAGTGATTCATATGTCATGTTCAGTATAACTTTACAATCAAATTTTACTAATAATAACGGAAACAAGTGACAACAGGTGTTGAGAAGGGAGGATGGGGGGGGAGAGGTATTATAAAGATCGTAAAGTTCTGGAAGAGAAACAAAGGAAACAAACATGGTTTCCTCCTCTTATCTCTTCATGACGATTGAAAATGAAAATTAAAAATGTTAGTACATATATATATGTTTTTAATTCATCTATGTATATTTATTTACACTGAAATGTAATCCTCCGTTTCGAATTGATTTATTATAGTAATATATATTAGAAAGAAAAAAGAAAAACATAAAATAATTTATAAATTCAACTGAGGAAAATATTAAAAGATGACATAGGTTAAAAAAAAATGAAAGTTAGTATTTTTGACAGAATTTTACTGTTCTACAGTTCACCGTTTAGAGTAAAAACAAAAAAATCTTAAATTTTAAAATGAACTATAACGACCTTTCAGTCAATCTAATTTTAACAAAAAAGTTGTCAGTTCATGTTGGCAAAAAGTATATTCTAGCCAAAAAGGGACTTTTCCATGATGCAATACTGCCTCAAATAAATGAAATCAAATTCAATTCTGATTATTTATTTTTTGTTGAACGCTTTAATTTAAGAATAGTAATTCAAATGTTAATGAGTTCTTTCCTAAATGTAATCAGTCCACTTGTATGTTTCCATAGTGTGTTAAATAAAATAAAATTCCCTATCACTTCTTGATTGGCTTAGATATTGATTTTTATTAATTAGTAGTTCTTAAAGAACCACTTAAAATGAGCTATATCAGCTTATCTTTGAGTTCTAATCTAATTCCTTTGAAGGTTTGGCCTTCACCCTTAAGGTTCCTAGCAAACTGAGTTATTAGGAATTCTCGCAATGTCTTGGTATAAGTATAATCTTTGTGTTAAGAACCCTTAATCAAGCTAATCAGCGCTGCAAATTTCAAAGTAAACGAAACAATGGCTTTAAAGTTTTCGTTGACCCTGCACCCCTGCATCATTTTCTGCTGGGAACAACTCACATCTAATTGAAAAAAATCTGCATATTTACTGAGAAAATTTTCTAAAACACAATCATTGAATGGATACACAAAGGTATGTCAAATGTCAATCTGCTACACTAAGACAAGATCAAAAAACTTTTTTGCCTTAGGATTACATCAAAACCCCTTCTTATAATCGTTGCCTGTTATCCACCAGCAATATAGAGAGACAATGTAAAATAGATATATAGAAAGATAGAGCCCACATTAGTAGGTTTACAGTAGGAGACAGAAGAAACCTCGCTGATAGAAGAATTTTTTTGATTTTTGTATTAAGGAAAATACAGGGAAAACTTCCTTGATAATAGTTTAGCCCGTTGGCACCAAGAATAAATAGTACTGAAAAGAGTAGTATCACTGCAATCCCTTCTAAGATGTAAGATGCACATCAGTAGGACCCATACGGCTATAAAAAAAAGTTAAGAGCATATCCACGGGCAGAATTTTTTTTAATAAGTCCATTTTCAGACTAGGGTAATTTTCATTGCTACAAATTTTAAGATAGTGTTCAAACAGAAGCCTGGGTAGGGAGTTGCAAATATTAAAATAAAGATACTGCTCGGCATTGTTCGGTTTAATATGCACAGAAGTAGAAAAGCGTCCATTATCATAGCAGACATTGACATCCTTTTGGGGTTTGGCTTCCACCAAGATAACCTTGCATATGCATAATCACAGGTAATCACGGGTAAAAGCAGTGACCTTCCAGTTGCCACTCATGCCAGTTCTCACGGACTCAACTTCAATTACTGTTTCTCTGTACAGCTTTATAAGCAGATCCCTGATTCCAACAACAATATCACTTTAAAAACTTCAGATTTAAATAAGAATAAGAATTTAAATAAGAATCACTCATTCGTCTTCCAGGGAGTAGATTGGCATCTGGGATTAACTCTAAACATTAATTTTTCTTTATTATTATTCATTTAGTTGTTTTACTAATTTTTTACTTGTTTGTTTTTCATTTATAATTCGTTTTTAACCAGTTTTAATTTTTTGTTATTTATTAGAATATTATTCTTTATGTTTGTTATTATTATTTATGCTAGTTCTTGTCTCTCCTCTTTACGTAATTTGCCTCCACCCCTTTGAATGCAACTCTTTAGTAACACTTAACTTCAGTCATCATTTGCCTCTAGAGCAGCAGACAGGCTTTCTGTCAGTCGGTAGACGCTTTCACGTCTCTACTTCTGTGTTTCATTTTCTTTTTCTCTTCTTCTGAAGACGGTAAAAAAGCCGAAATGATCGAAAATTGTGAGTTTTAGTCTCTTGTTTGTTTTTTCTAGTTGTAACTTACGTATATCTATATATTTAAAATTTGCAGAAGCTGCTCCAAACTTTAATACTATTGTTTAAGAGAAGCTTCTACCTACTTATGATTATATACGTACAGAGACTCAGAGAAACTGATTAAAAGATTGTATATGTTGGTCTCTAATCATAAATCCATTGCATTTTATTTAAAATGTATATTATCAAATGTAGTAAGCAAAATTTTTAACACTCATATTTAGGACCTAAAAAAAAAACAATTTTAAATGTTAGAGTTCCTAATAACCCTATAATTATACTATATAATTTCTCGACTATTGAATGTCAAAATCATTTAATTTATTTTCGAGGATTAGACCTATACTAATAAGTAATTTCCAGTCAACGTTTATATAATTAATATTAGAAATAGAAAAAACCGTCATACCTCGTAAGTTGATATCGGAGATGTTGGAGCGCTTTCGGATCTTGTCCATCTTTGTTCGCCATCGTTAGATGGACAAGATCCGAAAGCGCTCCAACATCTCCGATATCAACCTACGAGTTATGACGGTTTTTTCTATTTCTAATATTAATCATACTAACCTCAGTGGTAATAACAATATGCATGTATTTAACGTTTATATAACCTCCCTGTATTTCCAGTATGTAATCTTGTTTATTGAAATAGTTTATTATGATGTATGATGTTAATCGCTTAATAAATTTAACATTGTCATGCCGTTTTTTTCTAATATGGTGTAGGTAGAAGAGATGTCAATAAAGTATAAATATTGATTCTATTAGCCTTAATAATGACAATTAATTTTCATCGAAATTTCGGCAGATAATTAATTACTATTATTTTGGACCTTATCTTGGAAAACCAATTGAGTACATATAATTATAATTGATAAGTATATTTGCGTAAACTTCTTCAAGCATGCTTGCTTAATATACTGAAAGAAAATCATCACAAATAACAGAGACAAGATCTTTATGTTGGAGCTAATTTAGAAGGGTATTTGTGGAAGGAGTCAGAATTTGTAGAGAGAGATAAAGAGGCAGACTGATTTATATAATAGCAATGGACCCGGCGAACAATGGTAAATTCTTCCCTCTGTTAAATGTAATGAAAGTGCTATCATTTGAAACAGGCATATTACTTCATATTTAGCACTCTCCACTCATTTCACGTGCATTTTAAATTATTTTTCTTTCACTATATTTATAAAAAAATTTTCACAATAAACTTATAAACCACAGTATATAATAGGACCAAAATCTCTTTTTTATCTTTAGCGGACCTAGTTACAGAAAACCAGGACCAGGTCCTTTACTAGACAATATAATTAAATTATATTTCAGAATTTTATTTTGTTACTTATACGTTTATTACAATGGAAAATATCAGTAATCAATCAGTTTTCCAGATTCAGGTCAAACATTTAATTTTAAAGTTTGGGTTTTATTCAAAACCTTTTTGCTCTTTTAATCAGAATAAATATATAAAATCGTACAGTATAACTTATCATACATCGCAAAATGAATTATTATTACACGTAAAATATTACAAGTTGCTATAAACTATTATGCATAGAGACTTATTATAAGTACGTTTCTGAATTTTTGGAATATTTAGATGTTACAAATGTGTTTAACTGAAGTTTAATACCAACCAACACCAATTTTTATTAAATAACACTATCTTCTTTATGTATATATGTGGCACTTAAACTTGTTTTTCCAAGGAAACTTGAATATGAACTACCTAAACTTATAACAACACTTCAATAATTAAGAACTCAGTCGTAATATTTTAATATATAACATTTACTACAGTTTTTTTTCTTTGTTCATCTTGTCCCACAGCTATAAATTATGACCTTTAAATACTATAAATTACCATTTCAGTCGGATAACATTTGTTCCTGTGAAGCCTATAGGCTTTTTCAAACTTTTTTCCTTATAGAAATATGACCATATCTTTTTTGATATAATCTGATCATGGTAACTACTTTTTTTTTTACTTTATTTCATTAGAGAGAATTGTGTTACTTTCAACTGGAAAAAGTATAAATTTAAAATTTGTATTGCTAATATTAATTTTATTGGAATGTAATAGTAGCTTATTTAAAATATGGCTCAAAAATTTACTTACAAATTATGAAAATTGCCATCAGTTCATTCATGTTATATTTCTTTAGATTTTCTTTGATACTAAAAAAAGAGGAACTTACCCAAAGTACTTTACCTTATTTTTTTAACAAATAAGTTTATTTAAAAAGTTTAATAAATTGTGTAGAATATTTGTTTATAAAATATATATATATATATCTTATACTGGCTTAATCCTGAGGAGAATGCTTTCTATGTTATCCTTAACGAAGAATTATAGTATCATTACAACTTACATTTCATCGGATCTACTTCAATGTATTCACGAATACGGGATTATCTTTATACAAGTCTCTTCTCACTTCATACAATAAGAAATATTATGTTTCCAATTAGTTATTATACCATTCATGTATTTTATTTTAACTTTACAAATGATTGATGACTATTCGGAATTTTCTAATAACTATCATTGTTAAAATTATATAAAAAAAAAAGGCTATAGAATGTGTTAAATATTAATTTAAATAAAACGACAAATTGAACACTTTATAACACTTTATTCATGCTTTATAGCATGAATTAAAAATATTTACTAAATGTTCGATTGTAGGGAATCAATCTTGCTAAGTTTAAAGGGGCTTCTACCAGGAAAACCCATTAAGCAGTTGAGTGGTAGTTTAAGTTAGCTTATTCAAATTCTAATCTCTGTTTGACATTGTGTCTGTTATTTGATTTTTATAAAGTGTGTTACAAGGATGCTTTTGAGATGTGATTCAATTAACAGAGTGGCACTATGTCGCATAGACTTCATTTAACACTGTATACTTCATTCATATTGATAATCATTCACAGAAAAACACACCTACAACATTTTTAAATAAACAAGAATAGGATTTTTTTTTTAAATCAGTAGCAAAATCTGACTATAAAACATCGCACCTATGATTTAAGCTATGACATTTTTTTATTTGTAGCTTCTCTCCAATTTTATCTTTCGTTTATAATAAAAAATATCTCTTCGTTCTTTCTTTATTGCTATAACTTCTATTTATTTGTTCTGTTATTTCTTTCAAACAATTCCATTTGTCTGTTATATTTTTGTAGACATTTACCTCTGTACAGATAGTTTTTTTTCATAAAGTTCACATCTTATTTAAACCACCAGTGGTATATATGTTCGAAATACTGCTAACTTATTTCAAATCAAACTTATATAACAAATCATTTTAAACCTTAGAACATACATAAAAGAAACTGTAGCAACTCAAAATATACTAGTGGATTTCTGTGATCGATTTTATGTGTGTTATTTCTTAGAAACTAGATGATTTATATTTCAATATTTAGCAATTATAATAAGATCTGTCAACAACTATAGACATTATGAATATATCAGTTCTGAGTAAATAACTGAACTCAAAGGAACATTGCGTGCAAATAGTGCTTGTGTAGATATTAGAACGTGCTGTTGGCTCCCTGAGAAATAGAAAAACCCTCTGGTCAATAACTTCTAGTCATTATAAGTTAACCTTTGCTTTTTGACTATCACAAAAAAAGCCTAAAAATGTGTTAAATTAATATAAACACTTGAATAATAAGATAAAAGCAAGATGTTTATTCAACAAAACTTTTTTATTAATTTTGCATGATAGACTGGAAAAGTAATCAACTAAAATTGAAACATGGCTACTGAACTGGAGGTTATTTTTCTGTTGGTAGAGTATTAACGGAAACTAGAACTCGCTTGCATACTCCAGAGGAGAGTTTAAATTGATTTGACGTTCCACTGATTAAACATAGTCTTCCTAACTGCTTTTAATCAATCAAAACTTTCATCTTAAAAATATAATGTTCATTCAACTATGTATTTATCTAAATTTATCGATTTTAAGTATTAAAATTTAGTTATTTGCTGAAGCCATCATTCTTATGAAGAACAGATAAAGATCGAATGATGTTCGAATAATTTTAGAATTTCTAAAAGTAATTTATGTATTTATATGTAGATATTTATAAGCAAAGTTCAACATTCAAATTTATATTTTTTTTTTGTCCTAATTATTTTTTTGATGATAATATATCTGAAATGAATAGGTAATGTATATTTGTATAAACCGGCAGAAAGTCTTCCATTAAACTAGTATTATTAAATAGCACTGCGGCTTCTGCATTAATGATTTTTTGAGAGATGTACTTTCTGTATTATTATCTTCCAATGATTAACTGTTAACTCGAAAATTTAACTACCTGTGGTCATAGTGGACACTCTACATACATATATATTGATATATGTAATGAATTACAGAAAATAAAGGACAAATCTCACGTCTCTATTTCAATATCCATTTCATATTTTTGAAAAGCCAGAAACTTAAGTCGATTGATCATTTTTCTAATGTGTCGGCATTAAAACTGACTAGGTTATTTCTTTTCTGATGGTGTGATGTATTGAAATGTACTAGTTTATTTTATCTGTATTTATATTCGGTGCAGGAAAAAATCCCCTCTCAAAAAATTCTTCCACCCTCCTCCTCACCCCCTCCCCAAAAAAAGAAAATTAATCTATTTTTTGACTAGAAGTAGTATACTGAACTAATACCAAATTACTAAAGACTATAAACACTTCTGGAAATTCAAAATAATTTTCACAGGTTATTATATTTATTTAAACAAAAACTGGAAAATAGCACAATATAAAAATATTGAAGTAAATCAAATTCATCACTTAAATAAAATAAGTGAAAAGAATAACCAATACGTTTTTTGATAAAAGAATGTCAAAATCAGTTCAGAAAATAAAATACATCCAAATAAAAACAATGTAAACACTAGTGTCAAAGTATAATGTTTTAATGTCAAAGTTAAGTCTCAAATCATTAACTGAGAATGCACTGAATCCTAGATCAAGTAATCATATTCTTTTTCTTTGGTTTATAACTCCGAATATAAATACATACATACCGAGCATAATGCAATGTGTGTTTATCTTTCAATTTTTTTTTAGGGGGAATTTTTTCCTCCGGGGATTTTTTTCTAGAATCATTTATATTAGTGTCCCTTTGTCTAAAATAAAGTATTATCTTCATAACTATTTCATTTTTAAATTTGAAAATTAAAAAAATTAGAAAATGAAAAATTATATTTCGTGTCAAATGATAAATCTAATTTTTATCTGACATTGAATAAATTTACAACATATATTCAATGCCAAATTCACAGCTGTTTTTCCTTTAGTATAATTTATACTATAGTTAAACTAACATAGAATATAGCAATAGTAATACAACACTGTATATTTGCCTAAACTTTCCTTGAATATTTTCCGGCATACACTATCTTAAAGAATACAAGCCTTCTTAATATGGCTCTGTCTAAATAGAAAATTGCTATTTTGAATCCATTAATTGTAAAACTTCAGCTCTAAATAATATTATAAATGACACTAATTTAATAAATAAATGTAGGAAACTCAACTTAGGAATAAAGATTGATTAGTTTGAATGTAATGTCTATTTTGAAAAATACATCAGTGACGGACGATGAATTAGTTTCCTCCAGGTGAACATGTTCAAAGTTACCTTCTGCCCGTCGCACTCTAATCCTATATTATAGTGGTACTTAGTTTATTATTATTCTAAATTTTAAAGCAATTATTCTTGATAAAAAGTCGGTTGAACAAAAGGCAGTTGCTTATCACCCTTCAGAGTAATAAATATATTTTCTTTTCTTTCCTTTTTTAAAAGTAATCAGTTAAGTTCTACACTACTTAAACATGTCAGTTGCATATATAAACGCTATATTATAGCTTTTGCCCAAATTAATTGAGGTGTAATTCCTTTCTGGCATAATAAATTGATTGGTGCAAACATGCAATTCAAAAATGAAAATAGAGTGAACAAAAATGGATTTTATTGATTCCTTTATTAATAGAAGCCGTAATAAAATTGTTTCTAGTCCTTAAAGAAATGTGTGACACCCAATTTTTTATGTTATCATTCTATTCTGATAAGTATAAAAGGATAAAATATCTTTTTTCTTTTTTTTTTTAATGGAATGCAGTGTGTTCCGCTTCTTTGTCGTGTACTCTTGTTGATGCTAAATAAACTACTCCTTTGTTTTATACCCGCATCTAGAAGCATATAATTTTCCGGTCTGTAAGAATGAAAAGCACTTTTCAAGCTCCACCAGACAGTCATTCTTAAATCGCAAAGTACATGGTACAAAGGAAAACACAGCGCCAAATGGCATAAAACCCAACAAGTGTCCCAGTATGAAAAAAAAAATATTTTAGATATGCAACTTAATATTAATAAATGTATAGTAAAAAAGCTGTTGGTGGTATTAAAATTCTGTATAAATCTTGTTATAAACCACACATCTCATAAGTCATTAAAATTTAAAAAATAACTTTTTTTCTATCAATAGATAACAATTTCAGAAATTTCAAATATTCTTTTCAGAGGAAACAAACATTTCATTTAAGTATGTTCTTCGTTTCTTTAATATATGATAAAATAATATATGATAAAATTGATAATAATTAATTCCTTAGATTTTTCAGTATTCTTATTTCCATAGAACACAAGATATTTTTAATAATATAACAATTGTATAGCATCATACTTTTCTGAAACTGTAAAATTGTTTCTACCCCTTATGACTAATATCTAATGAAATAACAAAAAAGTATCAATACTTTTTTTGGAAGTGAGTTGTGTGTTGTTTCTACGAGTTCTTTTATTGTAATATTTGATATATATATATATTTTTTTAAAAGTTGGAAGCAGTCCTTCATTTAAACATATACTTATAAATTAAATAACGCCCCATATTTGACTTGTATCTGTTTCTTACACAATTTCTCCAGTTTCCGGAATTCCTTCCTCGTCTCTTCATTAAAACTATAAAGCTTATCAGCAACATTGCTAGTCGACATGTTTCGAATGTACCACATTCATCATCAGGACAATAATGAGAATAATAGTAGGATTGTTAGTTTATATATATAGAGGTGGATTACTATTGGAATGTTCACAGGACATCGCCCTGGATCACGGGGCATTATGGGGGATTAAGGCAGGATGGTTGGACTCACTCACTACCTGGCTAATCTGGTTTGGCCTGTAGGAAAATAATCCAGATTAGCCAGGTAGTATTAGACTCACAACGATATTTCGATGTCCGTAGCCGTTAAGAAGTTCAAGAAAAAAAATAGATTGACCCATGACAACGGCTTCTCTACCTGCACACTCTTTATACAGACACTGACACTCGTAATCCAATAGGTCTGCAAGACTTATTCTTTTTTAACTCATTCATTAAAATTTAGAAAAGAACTTGATAATAAATATTTTTTTAAAAGAAAACGTTCATTTCATTGAAGTATTTGCTACTTGTTTCTTCAAAATATTTGTCATTATAGTTAGTGAATTTGAATATTGTCTTCGAAGTTTGTTTCATCGGCAAACCATTTCTGTCTTTTAACTTGAAGAAGAATCACAGTCTCCTATTCCCAACTTTTGTCACTGAGATGGAAAATTCCTTCGGAGTTTATATATCTAATATTCTTCAGTATTCAGCCTGGAGAAACCATATATATACACCCTAAAATTAAAAGATTCATAGAACAACTCAAAGAACTTACAAATAAAAACACGTACTGACAACCAATTCTATATTTTTGAAACCTGTTATCAAGAGCAGAAATTGTCGGCTATCTGGTTAGGTATCGTCTATATATATATCCTTAGACCATAATAGAAATCATTATAAAAACATTAATTGAAAAAAGTTCAAAATTGTAATCTATTTTCAGCAATTATGTTTCATAATATTGTTTAAAAGTTCTAATTTTCTTTAAAATTTGTCTCCCTAGTAATTACGAAATTATTAGCTTCTATGACATTTTTAAAAGGTAAATAAAGCTGAAATAGGAAAATAATTAAATTGAAAACATATAAAGCAAAAAAAAAAAAAAGAAGGTAGAAATATAAGTGACGTTTGGTTTTTAAAGGGAGTCGGTTAGATTTATGTGGGTGGCAGAGGGCCAAGGGCGATGTGGTTAGGGTCATCGTGTGCAGGGCCTCGGGGACCAGTACTTAGATAGATTCTAAATCAATCTAGCCCCAGGTAAGCCGGCTGCCCCGGCCAACACCACATATATCAATACAAACAATGCCCCACCAAAACCATCCGTTTCCATTTTTCCTTTCCAAACTTGGAACCATAATTAATGTTCAGCCTTCTGTTGCAATTAATAAACCATAGAGGCATTCTTTTATCATAAGCAAGTATATTCCCCTTCAATCATTAAACATTAATACCAATATATCAGCTAAAAATATCTTTAGATGTTATTTTGCTCCTCTTTAAATATGGAAACCAAAATCAATTAACTTAAAAAAAATATTGATTGATCAGCTAAGTAACCAATATAAGTAAACCATAACAACAATGCAAGAGCTCCTTAACTATTTTTAATGACCCCTTTCTTTAATGAGACATATCATTTAGAATAAAACATATAGAAACAACCAAAATTTAAAAGAGCTGAAAATAAGTATATTCAATGAGCTGGTATTTGTAGATCATTTGTTCAACAAATAGTAAAGCCTATATTGTTGAGTCTAAATTAATTAATTCACTACTAAACGAATAAAACAATCAATTTAGTCAAACATGTAGCAGGTATAACTTTTAACTCAAGTTAGTAACACAAGTCGTCTGCATGAATAAGACAAATAGCAAAAGTTAAGCCACAATTACCTGTAATTCTAAACAAAAAATTTTAAAAAATAAAAATTATTATTCTTCGTGTACCATGTTACAAATTTTCTTTATTTTTAAGAAACGAATTTGATAATATAAGATTTATATTATATTAAAAAAATTTTTGAGAAGTACCATTTTCCAAAATATGACCACGTCGTCAACAGGAGAAGATGAAGAAAAAAAGAGCAAAAAACTGTTTGCTGTTTTCCAGCAAAACTTCTCTTCTTCTTTTCTTTCTCTTTATGACAAAGAGTTCAAAATATTGAAGTGAATTATGTGTTGTTTCTACGTGTTCTTTTCTTGTAATAGTTTGAGATGTTGTCCTAACAAACTGTTCCTTGTTTTGAATTTCATATATATATATATCAAATAAGATTTCACATAAACACGTGAAATAACAATCAATGATCAAAGCACTATATGAAGTGGGGGGGGGGGGGGGGAAGACTATGATCTTTCAACCACAACAAGTGGTCTTCAACTGTACAGTCGAAAGCTTGAAAGTAAATATATTAGTTGCTTATTCGTTTAACTTGTCATTATATGTTAACCCAACTGGTAAAGTTCAAATGTCTCTGGCAAAATTAATTTGAGAATTACCCCAAAATGAAAGAAAAATAATCACAAAATTAGATACAGTCAGTAAAAAAGTCGTAAATGCAGAGAGGCTGCTGCATATTTCAATTCAACATGTTTAAAAGAAGATTTGCTGCCTACCTATACAAATATATATATAAAAGACGATTTCACAGTAAACATGAGAAATAAAAATCAACGTTTAAACCACAGAAAGAAACTTCTTAATAGTCTAAGATCTTTCAGCCAAAACAAGTGGTCTTCGTGATTATGAGTGACTCTGACTCCGTTTTGGTGTAAGGATCTTAATCTCATTTACGATTTTCTTACTTTAGTTGTAGTTTAGAAGGCTATATATATATATATATCTCAATACATATCTCCACTATATATATATATATACGAGGGTCGTCCAGAAAATAAGTTCCGTTTTGGTCTGTAGGGCAGTAGGAGTGGTTTTTGCCAAATCCGGCAACACCGCTCGAAAGAGGAGAGGTGGGGGAATAGAATGAGAGGTGGGGGACCTCAGTCGGTCAATTACCAACGTCAGGGCAGGTAGTTGAAATGGAGCCCTACATGTCACGTCCCGCCACCTCGATCCCCGTTCCTCTCGAGTTGTTTTGCGCGGAGTGATTCAATTTCTTTATGCACAGGGTTTCAAATCAGTTCAAATTCACGAACAGCTCATTTCTGTTTATGGAGAAGGTGTAATGAGTGAATCAATGGTGAGGAGATGGGTACGTGAATTAAAGGCGGGAAGACATTCACTTGAGGATGAAGTGGGAGAGGCAGACCCTCAGTTGTGACGGACGAAATTGTCGCAGAAATCGACAATGCAATTCGCAAAGATCGTCGTTCAACCTGGATGAACTCCACCTGAGTTTCCCAGACATCTCACGATCCCTCATCCATGAGATCGTCTCGGAAAACTTGACTTTCGGAAAGTTTCCGCCCGGTGGGTCCCTAGAGAGCTGAATGTCTTCCCGCCTTAAATTCACGTACCATCTCCTCACCATTGATTCACTCATTACACCTTCTCCATAAACAGAAATGAGCTGTTCGTGAATTTGAACTGATTTGAAACCTTGTGCATAAAGAAATTGAATCACTCCGCGCAAAACAACTCGAGAGGAACGGGGATCGAGGCGGGACGTGACATGGAGGCTCCATTTCAACTACCTGCCCTGACGTTGGTAATTGACCGACTGAGGTCCCCCACCTCTCATTCTATTCCCCACCTCTCCTCTTTCGACGGTGTTGCCGGATTGGCAAAAACCATCTACCGCCCTACAGACCAAAACGGAACTTATTTTTGGACGACCCTCGTATATATATATTAGTTCACACAGGAAAGAGAAAAACAAATAAAGACACAACACAAAAGACTCACAACGATATTTCGACAGTCGTCGTCATCGGGCAGAAGTAGTCCTTTTGAGTAGCTGAAGCTACTATATATATATATATATATATATATATATATAGACAGGAGTACCGCCCTGTCTTCCTGCGGGACTCTTCGCTCTCCACACCTCCTGATGACGACGATGGTCGAAATATCGATGTGAGTTATGTCTGTGTCTTTCTGTGTGTTTCCTTCGTTTTGAATTTATTTTATTTTAAAAAAGTCCGCTGGACCGTTTCTTTTAATTGTATATATATATATATTCTATGAAACATACCCTGTTGAGTTTAATATTTAATAGGAAATACATAATCTAAAGTCTACAACCAACATATATTATGTTTGTATATACAAAAGAGTATCCATGAGTTTAAAGAACATAGCAAAAGGAAGTCCAATAAATAAAATCTGAAAAATGTCAATCTAAATCGAAATGTATTTACAAAGCAATATAATTTATTAATTGTAAATTAGCGGTGTTCTATCTTGTCTAGTAATGAATCTATGGTATTCAGCACAAATCGATGTGAAGTGCAGCTGGGACTGACCTAGAAAGTCGAATCCACTGCAGCGATTGCCCGCAGCCAATGAAAACCAATCCGTTCTTCAATCATTTCTACCCACTTTCAAACAAACTCAACTTCTGTTCTCATAATATCAACTGCTTCTTCTTTAGACTATTCCTATACAATTTTTTAATTAAATTAACAAAGTTACGAATTCACAAGTTAGTCTATTTCGAAATTTGTTTATTTATCTTTAATTCAATACTTCATACACATAGTAAAATGTGATTAATACTTATAATAGATAGTACTTATAATAGATAATAGTACTTATAATAGATATAATAGATTAATACTTATAATAGATATTCTCTCAAATAAACGGAGAATCTGTTTTAAAAGTTCAGACTGCAAATGTGTTTGTTTAGAGTTTATTTTTGAAAACTGTTTATACAACAAACTATATGCAACAAATATAGACATCATGCATATAATATGTAAAAAGAGTTGGTTCATATAGCAAAACTTTATACACTTCATTATAAATGCATCCTATTTCAGAAATGATATGAAAATCTCAAAGAACTCCAAAAATTATGCCTATGATTTTGAGCTAAGAGGAATTCAAAACAATGTTTATAAATGATTGGATTCTGCAGTGTATTCTCCTCAGAAGCAATTGTAGAAAGAGTGTATTTGGTAGCAATCTTAATTTGCTAGGTTACTTTGCTAGATTGTTATTTAACAATGGTTCTCTATCTAGATCAATAATTTTGATTTCTTATCTCGTTATCAGTTTAATTAATTTCAACTAACTTATCTATATTTTCCACTTCTTCTTTAATACCTGTACACATTTATTCAGAGAACTTTAAATTTTCGTTTATTCTTATTCTAGAACAATTTTACAAACTTTTGACCTTAAGAACAATTTCTAAGCTCACAAATCGTTATACACGTATCATATTTAAACTAAAAAGCTCTTTTAAATAAGATATAGTATAAACAAATTTCAACGAAATCTCACAAATATTGAATTCTCTTTCACATTATGCACTTCATTAGAAAGTACAATATTAATGACTCAAAGCTAACATAAAAACATATATATAAAATTTGTCGAAATATTTTCTTTTTCTATTTAGAAATATGCCCTCTCACATACTAATCTAAACGACCTATTCACAAAATCTATTTGGTTGGGTTCGGGGGCTTTCAAAAATATATTGACGTTGAAACCAAAATTCGAAACCAAAATTATGACTCAAACATAAAAAACCCTAAATTCTTTATAGAGAGTAATTAAAAGTGGCACTAATTTTAAAATATCGGAATATAAGTTTTCCAACATATTAGATAGGTTTTAAATAATTTACAGTGAAAGCGACATATTCCTTCAAAAGAGAAAATGAAAGATAAGAAAACTTTGATATTTAGAAAACCTTAAATAAACTGAATTCGATTCCAACAATTACGTTTTCGTTATTAGAAGAAAACAAATTTAAAGTCATAATCCAAGTGTGTTGCAAATATTTAACTTGCAACTAAATATTTAATTTGGCTAAAGAAATGGAACTAAATATGCTAATTTGACATCTTTAAGTTTATTTTCAGTTGACCAAAAATAGGGATAACATGTGATATATTTCCAGTTTCAATACATTTTGAACTTCATGTCATGTAATCAAAACTTTATGTTGATATTTAAAGTTATTTAGGTAATTTTAACAACCAATATAAAAGTTTAAGACGTTATAATCTTTAATTATCTCATAATTCAAGATTATGCTATGATTTTTTAAACACTAGTTAGTGAGAATTAGGGAGATTATTATAATAATATAAAATATAAATCTTTTATTATTTTATGGAAGTAAATGAATTTTATTTTCTTTTGATATTTCAACAGATCTATTTCTCATGAGGCTACTGAGTACTTATTTTGTTTTGATTACCTCTCAAATGGTTATCAAAGAAAAGAAAAGAAAATTGACAATGTAACAAACTTTCTCAAGGCTTCTTAACCGTTGATAATCTATGATATGTAATTTTATTTATTACATTTAGTTTTCAACTTATGTATCTTCTATGACTATTTTAAATTTATTGGTAATGATTTCTCGTCTAACCTATTATTGGGAATTTCATTTTTGTTAAATAATAATATTTAAATTAATGCCAGTGTTACCTGTTCAACATTATTATTGAATTACGGTCATTCAATTACAAACAACCTATCTGTTTTATTTTCAATATAATGATCAAAATCTTGTTCGAGCAATAAAAACAACAATCATTCAAATTGATTGCTCATTATTTCTGATAATGGGTGTACTTACAGGAAAGTTGAGTGCAGGCCAATACTTTTGCACCCATATAAGAGTATAAGAGATGGTATCACATCAATCACTTCCATTTAATGATTCTATCAAATTTATGACCAAAATGCATTTCTGTCAGCCCAATGAAAGCTAGAAAAACACTTTATCTGGCCATCAAAAAGACAAACAACTTGCAATCCATTCCTTTAAAAAGTTGACGATTTAATCAATCTGCCACACAACCTATAAGCTTTCATAAAGGAAGTTTACATGATTTGTCTGCTGTTTGCTGTCAAACAAAATCATTCTGTTTGTATTTTTCACTATGAATTAGTAGTAAGAAATATTCAATAAATATAATTTTACTAGATTATTGATACAATATATTATTGTATATTAAAAACTTCATATAGCAAGCAGCTCTTCTCACGTTACCATAAGTATGACAAAAATAATAATAGTTAAAAAAAAGTTGCTGCCATATTTTGTTGGATTTCCTGTTTTAAAGTTCTTTGAATATATTTTTCAAATCTGTTATAATTGGCAAAATAATGATGCATACATTAGAAAAGGCGATAAATAAAATGAATTACCTACATACATCAATCACTCTACTGTAAATAGAAATATAAATATTATGACAAGTCGACTTTGATATTTTGATGTAATTACTGAAATATTTTTATATTTCTAAGTTAATTTCTAGTTGTACTGAGGTGCGTTTGACGTTTTTAAAATTGTATATTCATTCTACAAGTTATACTGCTGGATAAATTGTAATGAAGTTTGTCACATATATTATTAGTTTGGTAGAAATTATGTAAAAATATAGCCAATTGTTTTAGATCAATATTTTATCACGGAAAAGGTACTTCATCAAACTTGAAATAAAAAAAAAAAAAAAAAGCGAATTTCTTCCTCTCTTAAGGTTATTTTAAACCACAGTCTGCAATCTCTTTTTGGAGAAGAGCTTTTAGCTTTGAACATTTTTAAAAACTTTAACAAAGTCTTCAGGGTGGTTGTGCAACAACTTTCTGGATCAATCGTATCCACACTTTTAGTTATTTTATGATATTAAATAATACAATAACATTGATTATTTGTTGAATTTGGTTTTAATCTTATTTAACTAAAATAATTATGCCAGAAAACCTCATCAGATAAAAAAATCTAACATTTAAATTCATAAAAAATGTTTGCTATATCTCTCCGAGCAACTAAAATTGTTTAGTCTACCTTTATAAATAGTTGTTTTGATTGGCATATCTTAAATTTCTATAAATTATAATTCCTAAGAAGTAAAGTCACATAAATTTCAACTTTATCAATTTTTATTTACAAATTATTCAACCAAATATACATAATATTATTCGATTTGTTTTCACCTTTGATCCATTAAAACTCCAATAAAGTTAGAAACCAAATTTAATTGAATTATTTTGAATAATTCTACTTTCCTGTTTTCCATACCTCTGCCATGCAAATTTACTTTAATATCAAAAGAGTATATCTGGCTGAAACTTCAAAGAATAAAAGAATCTTGAAGAAGATACCTTCATTCGATTTAAGAAAGGAATTAATTTTCCTCTCTCATTATGGCAGGCTTATATCAGATTCGATTCCTATCTTCGTTTAGTTGAATTGTTTATTCCTAATCACAAAACAAAGGCTTTTATACATAATTCTGTAATCCGTAACATTTTTTCAATATGACAATTACAACAAATAATTGGTTTTAAACATATTTTGATATTAAATCATACTACAGAAAGCTGGTGAATAAAACTCGTGTACTTATATATTAAAGTAGTTCTTCTGAAATAATGAAGTGGGCCTCCCTCATGGGGTCTCCCAGAGGGATCAGATACCTTGAACAACATTTTACTTTTGTTTTGGAGGTGAATAATTCAGAACTACTGGACAGGACAAGATCAATTCGTTACCTACATTTATAAGATAAACTGTAGGCCCTGATAAATGAAATATTTTATAATCCTAAGTTTAATTAATTTTCAGATGATATATTTGCATTATTTTTATCACAGGTTTAACAAATCTCAAAGTAAAAGATCATTTACAAAAAGCACTAGACGTCATACTTCCGAATTACGTTGAAGGTAATTTAGTTGCGTCAAGGTTGGCACATGCTAACATGAGCTGATCACCTAGTGTGACAACATAAAACTAAACAAATATCAACAATTTTGGAGTTTGAATGACACAGATCATTTAATTAGTATATGTGATATGCAAATGACTTAGTCAAGACTGGAAAAATAAAAAAAAATGAAGGATCACGCTGTAAAAAAAAGTCCCAACTCTCATCGTTAGCTTTAAAGATATGAAGACTATATCAACACCTCGTAGACTTAGGTTAGCTCAGTGGTTATGGTGCTCGCCTCTAAACTGGTGGGTCCGTGGTTCAATACACACTCTGGGAGGTGAATAAATCTTAGCGTTTCGTCCCTAGTGAATGTTACCCCGCCGTTCTCGAGCCTGTACGATGTTTTGTTAAAGATCCCTACTCTAAATACATTTGAGTTGGGGAAAATTTAGGACTCCTTGGTAGAATCACCGATCAAACAAAAAGACCGCAAGAGCTGACGTTTTTAAATCGCTAGGGGATCGGTTTAAACAAATTTAAAAAAAATCAATTTATACATTGATAACGACAAAAGTTGTTTTTTAAACAAAAGTAATCTAGTTATCTTTAAATGACACATAAATATAAAAAATAATTTAATAAAGAAGCTAATCGTTAAAGTTTTGAAGTAAAATTAAAACGGAAGTTAGCATATTGATCACAGTAATATTAAGAATATTACCTTTGCAGAGGAGATATCAGAAATCCACTTGAATAGTTTTAACGATCGCCTAATTGTATAAGTACTAAAATCACGAGATAACTAACTTTCTTCCAAACGATTCAGTTCAATAAAAACTCTGTTGATCTCGTTTGTGGATAATTACAGTCAAATATGCAAATGAATCCCATTAATGAACACAACAAAGTAACGGTGCATCTTAGCTGCTTTCAACCACCATTATATTATCATTAATATATGTATATATTGTTGTTATTATATATACATAATATCATCATTCAAGTTTAAGTTTTAATTTTAATTCCGTTGACCTATTGTCAACGGAACTAAAATTATTAGTAAAAAAACAAACATTTTTGATTAAAATTGATGAAAGTAATAAAAATTCAAGAAAACGAATCATGCGAATATATTGATATATATATATATATACATTGTGATATTTACCACTATATTTTTCAGTAATATGTTTTTCCAATGGTTCACCAATATAAATTCATTAGTAATTAAAATAGCAAAGTCAAAATAACTTTTTATTTTTGTATATATATATATAATATATATATAAAAGATTTCACATAAACACGTGAAATAACAATCAATGATCAAACCATTATAGTCTTGTTTTCCCATTTCTTATTGTGCTTTGATCATATATATATATATATATATATATATATATATATATATATATATTGTTAAATACCAGACCAAATTTTGCATTCACGATTTTCCTCTGCTAAACATTGTTGTTCCTTTAAATAATGTAAATTTCATTTTCTTAGTTAAAAAATTCTTACTTCTGCCTATGAAAAAGGTTTTAAATAAAACCGAAACGTTGGCAACGAGAGTTTGATTTTTTATCGTGGAAAATTGACAGAACCCCGATTAGAGAACACACCTATTATATATATATATATATATATATATGGCATCCAAGCATTGCTTTGCAAGTGCGTTTGGTGTCCCTATCTCAACTCTCCTGATGACAGTTCAACCGAACATTATAGACCGTATTGTATTATAGTTTGTATCTTTATTCTGTGTCTATCGTCTACTGTGAAACATATATATATAAAGCAAGATTTCACAATAAACACATGAAATAAAAATCAACGTTCAAACCACAGGAAGAAATCAGAACAAAGACGAAGTTCTATATATATTATGTATAGACCTATATTACTTTTTAAAATTTATTAAGTTATTCTTCACTTTAGATCAGAACAAAACATGCCATTCGGTTAGAGATTGATATTTAAATTTGAAAGATGTTAGGGTGGTGGTTAGGGTTTTGTTGGTCTTCATGTCAGGTAAATAAAGTAAATAAAATTAGTCTTTATTTAACTAACTTATCTGGATGAACCTACTTGTAAACAATTTTAAGATTTTTGTTTTATTGAAAGTATTTACATACGTATAAAATACATACGAATTTTATTATTACAAAAGTTTTACTCCTTTTTAAACCTTGAAAGCAGCATTTGGTGACTTTTTTAAAATTTACAATAAATAATGTCATTAAAAAGTAAATCAACCTCCTTTGCGTGAGCATCAACCTTCAAACCAACTAAAAACATCTTTATATAGATAGTTAAGTAGCAGAGTAACTTACCTAAATCAGGTAGTGGATACTCTCAACGACACAAAGATGCCACTAACAGATCAACCATTGACAGAACACACGAGACTGCTTCATTTCGGGAAATATTCCATTAAGATATGTTTTTAAATAAACGAGTATTTATTAATAATGATTACTTGAACAAACGCCTTGAGTGTATTCCAAAACGATGCCTTCAACATATATTTCACTAAAAAAAATAATATATCAGGCAGAACTCATACACATTACGACAGAAACTAGTATAATGAAGAATACCTTACTGAAAAATACTAAATAATATTGCAAAAAAAAAACAATGCATTGCACATTAACTCTGAAGATAAGGTGGTTCTACTGACTAAGTATACAAGCCCAACAATTAGTAAAGTAATAATGAAGTAATAGTCCTATATCGCTGATCACCTGAAAGAAGGTGATCTGGTGTATGAGTACACATGTCACATCGGGAGCTGCGAGACTCGCAAAAACACATACATCAGAATAACAATAACATCGACCACCTAAAATATCACCTAAAGCCAAGGTTTAAAGAACATCTTAAAGATAATTAAAATAATACAAAGAAATCTAATTTCGCAAATCACCTAACTAAACACGGACATGAACTTGGCAGCTTAGAAAATTCAATGGGAGAGCAAGGACAGAGACTCAATATAACTGCACAACTTGAAATTTATAAACATAAAAATTCGGGTAATTTAATAAACGAACAAATAAACCACCAAACCGATATTCTATGTAAACTAAAAAACGACTATGTAAAAATAAAAACGACTGGACAGATATGACGACGTAAATAACTATAAAAGAATCAGACTAGATAATATAAACTAAATTCAAAAATAACGCAATGATATCAAAAACAATATCTAGACAGCAGTGGACTTGATATATAAACCCCTTGACAACAGCTCCTTAGGTTACTAGCGATCGAAGATGGACAACGTCCGAAAGCGCTCCAACGACTCCAAGAACATCTTACGAGGTATGACGGTTTTCCCTATTTCTAATATAAAACAATAACATATTTATCCAGGTTAATCACAATTCATGTTTCCGATAGTGATTTAACAACTCATACAGAATATATATATGAACGTAAACTGTCAAGCAAGATGATTGTCAACGGAACTAAAATTATTTATTGTAAAGATCAAAAATTTCTGATTAAAATTGATGAAAATAATAATAATTCAAGAAAACAAATCATAATTAATATTCAAATTACTAGTACATGCAGGCTCTTAAAATGTTTGCAAGTAGGTTCACCCAGATTAGCCAAGCAGTGGAATAGACTAACCACCCAAGCTGAATCTCCAAATTTGCTTACCTAAGACATGAAAACAAACAAGTAAGTCTTTAGAAACCACCATAATGTCCTTTAAATAAAAATATCAAGATTTTGCAATACGCTTACAATTTTTGTCCTGGTGAACTCTCAACTCATAACTCTCAAGAGTGAGAAACGTTTTGATATCATAGATTTGAAATGAAAAACTATAAAGGGTGCTATAAACTTCTAGCAATAATATCTTATTGTGCGCCAATTTACAGTAGGCAGTGATTGCAAACTTTTAGAGAATCTCAAAATAAAGGAGGCACAGATGAAATTTTAGACGATTTCATTCCCTAATTATCTCAGTTTAACTTTTGTATAGTATATATAAAAATACTATATAGATACCCGAGTTGTAGTCGGACCTGATTTGGCAGATATCTGCATAATTTTATGAAATAGAAAGAAAAAAAACTTCAAACATCTTTCACTCAAGTAAAGTCATCCCCCTTTTTCTCATTGCGTGAACCATTTTCAAGAGGGGACGTGTAAAAGTGGCTACAATGCGAACCTACTCAAGACAACATTGCATGTTCGATTGTGTACCTGTAATTCATGATTTACAAGTTATGAATCATAAAAGTTATGAAAGTTATGAAACTATTTTAATTTTAATATTGGTTAATATTTCATGAACTACTTCCTCAATTTCAAAACTGTAATTTAATTCTTTTTTTACAGGTAAATATTTTATATCTGATTTGTATGTACATTATTTATATTTTATATTCTGTTTTAATTTTGAAAAGATTATTCTTTTTTTTTTTTGAGATAAAGCATCAAAAAGTCATTTTCTTCTCCAATAAAAAGAATAAAAAGGAAGAAAGACTCATGGAGATAAATTGTGGGTCTGAGGAAGATATTGAGAGAGATGGATCGAGAGAAGAACAGAACCCAACTGATAGTGACCTGAGAAGGAAAGAAATAGAAACAATTCTATTTGTCTTAGAGAGCATTAATAGGTCTTTCCATCATTTAAAGTATACAGTATTTATATTAAAAGTATGGAATAAAAAGACATCTCTAAAAAAACATCTGTCAGTTTTTCAGGTTCAAATCAAAATTTCAAAACCGACGTTTTTTTTTTTTAATAAAAGAATAGATGCTTTTATAGATGAACAATGTAGACAAAGGAAATATAAATATAATTGTTTATATGCTAATCAAAAATTATGCATATGTATATCAAAAGTGTAAAGTTATAATGTATAGAATATTGCAAATATGAATATTTTGTACAAAAATTGAAAACATTTATGGAATTATGAAATGTTTAAAGAATAAAACCAAGAATTATTGCTTAAGATGTTGAAAGTTAATAATATTAGGAATAAAAAATTCAAAACAACTGTTAAATTTACTTTGATGTAACGGTAAGTTATTGGAAAATTGTTAGTGCTTTTTTTTATATTTAAAAGAATTGAATAATCTTCTTTTATTTTAGTCTTACAAACCGTTCTGTTTGTTCAACCTAATATTAAGAGATTTAGAATTTTATTTTATATATTCAGCTCTATTTAACTTACTGTTTTCATGTTTTATTATATAGTTTAAACACTTTATTGAGTCATTTAGTTTTAATGTGATGTTTTTTTAAATATACGTATTTATCTGTTTTTTCAATATTGATTGAGCATTATTCATTCAATAGTGAAAAGTTACAGCATTTAAAGTGTTACAACTGTAAATATTTGGAAGAAAAATTGAAAAAAATTACTGAATTATCAACTTTTAAAGTCTCTTCACATTTAGTAAATTTAAATAGTTTATTTTAATATTTTTAGTTCATTATAATATTACATGAAGAATATTTAAATAATCTATTAAATTGTTATCAAAAAAATAATCTTTGTTTGCATGGTATGATTCAGGATTGTTAAAATCTATTGATATAATTATAGATTAAAAAGCAGTTTGATTCATAAGAGATTTTGGTCTTCAAGTGTGAGTCCAAAGTTATGAAAGTTAAAAGAATGAGCGCGATTGGTTATTGAAAACTTATAAAATATTTCAAATATCATACAATCAATTTTACCAAAGCTGCGTGTTTCATTTCATTTTAATAAAATAGTAAATCAACCGAGATCATAAATTTAATCAGAAACTAAACATAAAACCTTTTTCCTTGTAGATTTAAAGTTATATTGGTTATATGTCTAGAACATGGATGTGAGATGTTTCTTCGTCTAATTTAAAAGAGTTAGTATCTGATATATATTTATTTCTAACCGTGTTTGGTGTAGCAATGATCTATATAAACCAGCTCCAACTGTCTACCCAACCTCATAAAAAAGGTTTTATAATTTAATATGAAATGTTGTTTTGTTTGATCATAATTTATAATCTTCAATTTAATATAATAAAATACATATTATCAATGGTTTTAACTTGATATATAACACAATTAATTATTTATCCAATGTAATAATGCTCTAGTGTCCATCAGTTTACCACACTACTAATGCAGTTTTAGAGTAACACCACTAAAATCGATTTTATTTTAATATGGCTATCAAACTCTGTGATTATTACCAACATTTAAAGAAAACATATCTGAGATAATATATTAAAGGAATTTCAATTTTCTTGAACTACCAGCGAAGTGACTTATAAAAATGGTAGCCATTTTGTCATTAAGTACAAAAGAACTTTTTACATGCCTCAGTTGTAAAAACAAACAAAAACAATGGTGTTTTTAAACACACCAAAAACTATATGTCTCACATTAAGATTTTTAAAGCGTTCGACATAAGATAAGCAGTCATCATCTCTGTTAACCCGTGTTACCGGGTTTATACACGAAAGTTAGCATATTTTGACCCATTTTGTTAAGAAGTTTTCTCTCCTCAGTATATAGAAAATTGCTTCTTACTTGAAATCAGGAAGCTTCCAATCCAATACTTTTATCAAGTATTCTATGAAGGGAATTGTATCTGATAACATACTCGTATATACCAAGTTATGAATTAATTTTATTACTTTTTAAAACGTTCTACCTTCCATAGAGGCTTTTCATTTCATACCAGTCTAGATAAAACGCAAATTACCTCTTTTTTTAGATAAAAATATCTAAGAGGGGATGTTTAATAACATTTTCATTCAGGAGGTTGTACAGAGAGTTTAGATCGGTTTGGTCCTATTGTCCCATGCTTATCTTTTGTAGTTTAATAAGGCTAATTTTGGAACCTCTTCCATTTTCCAAGTGATGTATGTATGACCATTGGTTTTTCTCCCAGCATTAAAAATAGATTCATGGGACAAAACTATAGATTTGGCGTTAAGACCAAAGATTATTATTTAAATTTAGTCCATTTAAATAATAATCAGTCCTTACGACTGTAAAACTTTACAGTTGATTTAAACAATTTGAGATTTTGTGAATGAATTTTTCAAAGTTCTTTCTCTAGGATGCCTTTATGTTTTTGTGATGGCGTGTAAGTAACCAAAATTTTATAAGTTTGCTACAATTAACATCTTTTGAAAAAGCCAAGTACAACGTGGTAGAAATATATTACTTAGTATAAAAAATCACATCTTTTTCGACAATTTAGTACAAATGTATAGCTTCTACTGTCTTTACTCTTGAAGCTTAAAATATTCTATTCATTATGTTACTTACGTATCCATAACACGATAAAAGTTCTATGTATTTTGAAAATTTTGAATTATTGTAAAGGGCATTATAACACTAAAGCTAAATTTAGTCCAAAGTTCTCACTTATGGATAAATGAAAACAATTGAAAGATGTCTTCATTTAATAGTGAAAAATGAATAGTTATAAAATAACTATTAAGCTTCTAG
The DNA here is from genome assembly GCA_026182355.1 of Hermatobates lingyangjiaoensis. Taxonomy (NCBI): domain Eukaryota; kingdom Metazoa; phylum Arthropoda; class Insecta; order Hemiptera; family Hermatobatidae; genus Hermatobates; species Hermatobates lingyangjiaoensis. The sequence continues at coordinate 232,689 of JAPFBL010000217.1, read as the reverse complement.
GTAATCACTTGTAAAATCGTTTTACTTTGGTCTTGGTACAATCTCACAGTTATTCATTATAACTTCTTAATTTAAATTTAAATTATTCATATTTTGAAGTATTAATTACAAAAAGGTGCATGAAGGTTAGCACAATTCATTCGTCGTATAGTTATCAACCTTAGCTCTCCTTCAGGTATTGATAATCCATCAGATGACATGGGATTTTTATTTCACTACAAATAATGATTTGATTAATATCTTTCAAAACAGCATCACAGATCTAATTTATTAACTAATGTTTCTTGCCGAATTTATGTTAAACAGTTATTTGGAAAATAATAAGATTCAATCCTTGCATGTCATTGTAAAATTATAGTCGCTCAATAGAAACAAGCACGTTAATCACATTTCATTATAATTTCAGATTATTTTATATATCTCGGTTTATTTCACATGTTTGAAGTGATTTTTCATTTCCATTGTTTCAGACTAAAGTCATCTTTGCATACATTGCACCATATAAATACTAAATGAAAGATGGCAGGGGTTTTTGTTGTCCCGTTTATTGCAAATTCGTTAGTTTGAAATAAAAAAAAACGCAAACCTCTGTCTTTATTGAATAAAGGGGAGGAAAAAAAAGCGGTTTTCGATAAAGATGAATAGGGAGCAGAGGAGCTCTAAACAATGGAATGGCTTGGGATGGTTTGAGCGACGCTATCAGACGGCCTTCGCTACAGCTGTCTCCCAACCCACTCGCTCCTATTATTTTCACCGCAAAATGCCTCCTCTATCTTGACGTTTAAAAGCTCTGCCAAGAAGCATCTTCAAAGAATAAATCAAATACCTTTATACACTTGATATCTATTACAAATTCAGTCATTGATTTTATTCATCTTAAACTGATATCAAATATTTCAACCAGACGGCACACTTTTCAATTATTTTCTTTTTACATTTTATCGTCTAAGTATTCCAATGAGGCCAGGTAAGCTCAGTACGGTAACGTCCTCGCCTCTGGGCTGATCGTCCGGGATTCGATACCCACCTGGCCCACGATTTATTCACGCGGGAGGTGAATAAATCTGAGTACGTAACCCTCGTAGAGGACGTTAAGCCTGTACGATGTCAGGTACTCCCTAAAGATACCTTCTCGATATGCACTTGAGGCATAATTAAAGACACCCAATGTAGAATCTGTAGAATCACCGATCAAACAAAAAGTCGGTAAACGGCTGACGTTATCACCTGCTAGGAGATCTGTTTAAACAATTAAAAAAAAAATATTTCAATAGACATACTTGAAACAAAATATATATCCTATTATAATTTTCAAACATTTTCACAGTTAACTTATACAAACCAATGAAATCTCTACACAGTAAAAAACTCACTTAAACAAGAAATCAAATATTTCTTTATATTTTTTTTTACAATATAATACATCAATTATTTGTAGTTAAATTGTAATTTAATTGAATCATTAATGAAACCTATATAAAATAATTGTATACTGCATTTATACAAAATAATTTACCTTTGAATAATTGAGAGAAGAGGTTAGTGAGAATAAAAAGAAACAGCTTAATAAAGGGAAGTTATTAAATTAAGTATATAAATAAATATATTTGTATGCGCATATTTATATTTTTATATTGTAAATATATATAATAATATAAATATACATATCATATTTAATTTATACATTTATAAATATTAAATAGAAAAACGAAAATAAATTATACATGTATATATATCACAGGATTTCACAACAAGACATATTTAATAGAACTAGTGTTTCAAGTGTTTGTCAGTTATTCTAATGAAACAAGCAAACTGCATTTCCATTACAAATGAGCAAATCTATTGATAACAATAAAAAATCAAGTAATTGGACTGATTATTTATTATTACTGTTCACTATTGTACTTACGGTGATGTTTGTAAACCACTCTAATTATTTAATTAACTTGTTTTTGGATACAGTTTAGACACTTTTCTATGTAAGAGTAATTTCAGTTTCACTAAAAAATCATCAGTTATATGATACTATATATAAGTCAGGTGTTATATTTATATAGAGCCACCCATAAACTGGTCATGGGCCTATAAATCATTACTCTCATGGATAGAGATGTTTTTCACCATGGTTGTACTTAACTAAACCCAATCTGTTTAAGCGTAATAACCGGTATTGTTTTAATAGACTTTGAACTGGGCAAACACAAGCTAGCGATATTTACGAGCAAACTCTGTAAGGAGATGCCTGTTTGGAGCAAGCCCAACGTCGCTTGTTTCTATATCATAACCATTGCCGGTCCGTGTTAATATTGCAGCGAGACGTCTACTCCCTACCCTCTAAATCATCTCCGGGCTAATAGCACCTGCCCCAACTCCTCCACAACCAAAACTATTTCACTATAGCTTCAACTTTACGTTTTTACTCTCTGGCCTTACAAGCCTCTTAATCACACAAACTATTCCGCGTCAAATTAATATGACACATTTTCAATAGAACTTTACTAAAGAATTAATTAAATTTTGATCGCAACTCAGTTTGATCTACCATAAGTTGCAAGGTAATCAGATAAAATATTTTTAAATAATTATATTGAAAAATAAAAAAACAGACATAATTTTTACCTGCCAACTTGTGTAGTCAGTTATGAGTCTGTGCTATTTATGTGTCATGTATTGTTTACTCATTAGTGGAAAAGGTTAGATTATGTTGCAGTGGCAGTCCAACATGAGAATACACAATAAACTTGATACCATACAATAAACATTCTACATTGGGAGTCCTAAATTTTGCCTAACTCAAGTGTATTTAGAGTAGGCAACTTAAAACGAATGCCTGACATAGCACAGGCTTGGTACCGAAGGCATAACGTCCTCTCCCAGTGGAGATACCCATTTATGGAATTCCATAAATGGAAAATTCCTTATTATGGGATTACTCCCAATTTACATGTTTCAGGGGTAGTACCTCCAGAGCATATGCATGGAGGGTCAGATCTATCTAAGGCGAGTACATTGCTCCTTGTCCAACCTGGCCCCTAAAATTTTCATTAAAAAAAAGACTTAGTGTTTTTCCTCAGATGTGTCTATAATAAAATTACAACATGATAGCATTTTATTAAGTAGCACAATCACAAATTGAGATATTAAAAATCAAAGGCATGTATTCTGTGCGAAGGTAGAAATGGGAAAGGGCAGAACGATTTGGTGGTCTACTAGTTTGGAAGGACGGCGGAGGGGGTATATACAGACACTAGGAAATCATCAAATTCATAAGAGCAGATTTGATTTTATGTCTTAATGATTATATCCCTAATTGTCTTAATTTATTTTTCTCCTCTTATCATAAATCTAAATGGTTGGTGTAAGGTTCTGTCTCTTCTGTCCCAGTTCTTGTTTTAATATAAAACTATTTTGATGGTCTAGCTCTGCAAATTTTCCTAGCATAAAATTCTAGCATAATCATCTCTTTTTTCCACTCTCTTCCTCATAAACTCGTTAAACCGTCACTTCCTATAACCCATTTCCGCTTCTACCATCTCGTTATAAGCTACACTTTCTTAAATATTCATATTTCAATTCATAATTTTGTTTTTTTTTAATACGCTGTTTTCATGTAATAATCTTTATGACACTACATTTTTAAAAAAAGTTGTTTTGCTAGTAAAATTGTTTATTAAAACATTTCAAAATCGATATTTATTTAAAATTTCAAATAATTAAACTTAACTGATTATAAGTATAGCTATATATGTCTTAACTATTTAAATAACAGTTATCTGCTATAGTTCTTTTTAAATATTACTCTTAAGAAACAATTTAATGCTAAATTTGCACAATAAAGTGTAAAAAAAACCGAGAAGATAAGTTTTCAGTCATTTCACTGGAACTTTTTCTTTTATTGTTTAAACCGATCCCCTAGCGGATGATAACGTCAGTCGTTTACCCTCTTTTTGTTTGATCGGTGATTCTACAGTTTCTACATTGGTAGTTCTAAATTTTTCCTAGCTCAAGAGCATTTCGAGTAGGGATCTTTAACAAGTACGTGATAAAGTTCAGGCTCGGGACCGACGGTATAACGTCCTCTCCGAGGAATGATTCACTGGGACTTATTATCACAAGGTTTCTCGGAAAAAAATAAATTATGGGTAGCAGTGAAAGTAACGGTTATATAGTATGAAAAAAGTCAGCGATATTAGAATTACGTCAATCAGAAAGTTGAATTGTCAATTTTTAATGATCCTGTGCTGTTACTTATAAGCACCAATCACTCTATTCTAACTTATATGATAGTCGATCTTCCTAGAGAGGAGTGTTTTTTCAACCACAGTGTACGGCACATCAGTGTACTGCGAGATGCTGCCTGGTGTGCTGTGGGATTTGTGTGCTTGTGCAATCTAGCGCATTGAACAGTAACCATGCAGTGTCTTCCATACCAGTAGGTGGCAGCAGCAGGTAGCAAATTATCACAAAAAAAAAGATGTAAACACTGCTGCACTATGACAGATAAAAGGGAAACATTTGAAAATTCTTAAGGAAAAGATGTCATTTATTTCCCTTCAGCCTCCATGGAGTGCCTTGTCTGAGTTAGAAGAGTTCATCTCAGCGTAAGCTGGACATGGCATTACAGAAGCAGGAGTAGGAGGAACTATCAATCTATCTTTAGATAGATTTTGGTTAGCGTCTGCCAAAGACTTCCTAATGCTGGCCAACAAAGCTATTTTAATATTCTCTGCTTTGTCAGAGTTTTGAAAGCCTGACTGCTGTAAAAACCAAAACTAAAACACCGAGAGCTCTGGAGGAAGAGCTTAAAATATGACTTTCATCAATTCCTGCAGGGTATCAGCTATATGTTCATCCAAATGGACCCAGATGTCTCAGTGACTTTTTTTTTATCCCTATTCATGACGCCATATAATAAAACGTTATTCAACAATGTTAAAAAAAGTTATATTAACAATATAACACTTATATTGGTTTTATAAGCTTTTTTACATTTTCAAATGTCAGTGTGCCGTGAGATATTTTCAATAAAAGAAATGTGCCTTGACTGGGAAAAGTTTGAAAAACACTGCTATAGCGGAGTATGAAAAACATGTAGCACAACAACCTGTTATTATGCCAAACACAAATACAGCATTGCAACTATATAGAGTCAGCAGTTGAGCGTAATATATAAAAATATATAAAATTCCATTAAAAATAAGTACCTCAATTAAAATAAACTACCCTTTTCCATGCTCCCATATTTCAAAATAACTATAATGTTATTTTTTAAGAAATGTTTACGAGTCAAATATTATTATGAATTTTCCTATTTTGGGTAAAAGAAAATCATTTGTATTCACAACAACGCAAAAACATCTGTGAAAAACATGAAATAAATATTTTCTCACAGGGTTATCATAGTTTATTTATAGCAATTTAGGAGCAATTATTTTTTTTTCAAATGTAATGTTCAACATAATAATTGAGCACTTTATTCTTCCCATATAATAAATTAATTAAAAAATATATAGTAAGAACATACTCGATTGAAACAAAAGAACTTTCAACTTTCTTAAAAAAATGGGTGCGTTATTGGAAAGAATATTGACAAGAATATATTAATTGGAAAATTATATGCCAATAATAATGATCATAATTTTAAAAATTGTGAATTTTATTAAAATGAATCAGGTAATCGTAAGAACATTGTAAACATATAGAACGCTTTCCCAATTCAAACCAGGAACATTTTCAAATGATGTACTTTGCTAGATTATTATTATGTTATCAATAGTAAAACTCTTTAATTTTTTATGAGTTTAATTAATTTGGTTCAAAATAACTGTTGATTATCTGTATTTTAAAATTTTTTGTTTAATACATGTATCGATTTTTACCAGAGCTCTTTAAATGTTAATTTATGCCTATTTCAAAACAGTTGTGTAAACATTTGATTCTGAAGGTTTATACTGACTTGTATAAACATTCGATCCTAAAGGGTTATCTCATCTCAGATTACATACTACAGATAAAAAATACGAATCTACATTGACAAAGGTGTTACATGCTTATTGAACTTATATTCAAATTAACTAATATTTTGTCCCTATATAAAAGTATTAACAATTCCATTATCATCGGTGCTTAGTTTACCAACACTTGATCTAAATCTGAATAAATAATGATATTCGGAAACGGTCGGTCGATATTAAATAAAAATTAATTTATTCCCACGGTACTCCTTACTAAGAACCATCAATCAACCGCTTCTTTTGTGAAAACAAAGAGATTATTTTGAAATGAATGGGATATTTACTCATTAGGATGAAATTGAATTAAAATTGACGCAAAAGAAGGCATGAAACAGCTAAAGAACGTAACATTGTCGCATTCTAAGTAAAGAATGTTCAGATTTAAATATTATTAGATATTTCAAAGGATTTATATAAAAAAATGGTCGTTTATGTCCAAGTTTAATTGTTTTTATAACAAAGGTATCTTTATCAGAAAACATCGTTATGATTTTGAATAAAAATTAATTACCATCTAAAGAGAAAATAATATTAAAACGATAAAATCAGTATTAATTTTTTAATTTGTTTAAATTAAAGTAATAATTAGCATACCTAATTGCTGTTATCTCAAGGGAATATTTAGTTTAAAAACTAATTGCAACCGTGTGCGAATTATTATTTCTTTATGTCATGTTTTTATTAGAGCCCTCAGCACATAATAATTATGTGGTATTATGTATCGCTGATACATTGATTGATAGCCCAATACGGATCCATTAATTGTGTAACCTTTTCCTAGTCTGACCAATTGTTGAATCTTCACTTCAATTATAAAAAATGTAGGATCTTCATTTCAATTTTTAATAAATTCCTCTAGTTAAGCTGATGTCTCAATAACATCAATTGTTGAGAACCAATCGTAGACTCAACAACAAGTTGATTATTTCTAGTAATCTTTGAATAAATCATTTTAAATATTTTATTCTTCTCTCAAATTATATATTACGATATAATGATTTACAAGTTTGGCCAATATAAATTTTATGGCAATTTTTCCTGCGTTTTCACCCTTTTAAAAAACCATTCTTCCCTCCCACTCTTCTCAACCCCTCACCAGTGTTTTCTGCATCTAGTGTTTTAGTTGGGTTTTTTACTCTGACGAAGACCGCTTGTTACGGTTGAAAGTTCTTAGTCTTGTTTTTCCATTTTCATATTGTGGTTTGATCATTGATTGTTATTTCACGTGTTTATGAGAAATCTTTATATATATATATATATATATATATATATATATATATATATTTGTGTGTGTGTGTGTGTGTGTGTGTGGATCTTGTTACTGTATCCACAGAATATAGTAAGTGTACGAGTATAAATGTAATTATGGGGACTGCAAACCCATAAGCACTCATACATTGGAGTAACTATAACTACACTTTCTAGGAGACTCACAATGCACCTGATATCTGGAGCCCCTAGAAAGCACACAGAGCAAGCTCATCATTCTAAGTTAACAAGGGAAGCACTTCTTGAAGGGAAAAAAATAATAAAAAAAGAAAGAGATCAGCATAGACTTAGAATAACAGAAGGAATACTTATTAACAAAAAGAAGCCGTATATTAATAAGCAAGTAGAAATTAGTTCTAAAGTTCTGAAATGGTTTAAATCAACCTCCAGGCAATTAGGGCCTCTCACAGGTAGCTGCAACGACGCCCTAGGTCACTCAACCCTCACCGATTAGAAAAACAACTTTAATCCCCCCCCCCAACCCCAGCAATACATTCTACCTTTCTTATATAAGCTTCAAAACTTCAAAATGCATTCGTTTCTTGATAATGGCTGAAGACAGCAGAAACATGTGTTCATTTAGCATGTCGATTGGTAACTTACTATATTCTGTGGATACAGTAACAAGATCGTTATTCCAAAAACTCGAGAAACTTATGAAAAAGCAAGTTTCAGCTAAATATGGTCTAATTTTTAACAATTTTTGTATACAGGAAGGACTGCTACTAAAATTTACAAATATATATATTGGTATAAGGCCAATGTCATATACCAATATAACCGCAATATAGGAGATTGTGAGTCCCTATCCAATTCAAAATATATCGGTGTGACATCGATCACACCCTCACGACGACTGACGATGCACTTACTAGCAGGAGTCATTGCCAGACACACCTCCCAGGAACATGGAAGAAAACTCACCCGTCAAGACCTAGTACATAACACCACCATTCTAAAGCAAGTCAATGACCCAGCCAGACTACTATATATATATACTACACTTAATAAAATGAAACGCGATTCAAACAGGACACAATACGAGTTATAATTCAAGAAGAGTAACACACAGAGTAAGGAAACACCCTTACAGACTCAAATTTTTGGGTAATCCGTCTTCAGGAGAAAAAAGAAAGGGAGACCAACCATGTTGTGTCTATATGTTGAGTCCACGTTACGTTGAGTCTGTAAGTGTGTTTCCTTACTCTGTGTGTTACTCTTCTTAAATTTATAACTCGTATAATATATATATATAAATGAAACTACTAAACAGTCCAAACAGGACAGATAAATAACTGAGAAATCAATACCGAAATATTTCGAACCGAAGTTCGTCATCAAGAAGTGAGTAAAAGGGAAGAAGAAGAGGTGGTACCTGCATTCAAGATTGTGGGTCGAAGGCGATCCAGTAAGTGTTTAAGTTCTTTATGTGTTGTTTTTTTTATTTCTGTATATGTACTAAATATATCATATAAAATAACATTAACGTACTGATAAAAATCTCTTCCCCGATTAGCCTCAATTTTACAATCCTCACCCTTGGCCTGTCTGGGAAGGAGGATTGTACAATCTCCATTCTCAGCATGTCGGAGAAGGTGATTTTTGCAACTGATTCAAATTAGCTGGATTTTATTTATCTAAAGTGATCTTTTGATTACATTATATTATTGATATTTAAATCAAACCTGTTTTATGTGACTACTCTCTTGAGCATATAAATTCATATAATACGTCAAAGTAATAAAGACACAAAAGACATTTTTAATATTATTAAAAGTTTTTTTTTTTAATAATAATTGTTGGTTAGATGAGAAAAGGTAAATGTCTGGATGGCCGATATCAATCTAGTGGTGGGGGCAGAGAAAGCGTTACAAAGGACTGAGAGATAATCTACTTGGGGCAGAGTCACGCACCAATCAGACAAACATAACGCTCAGAGAAATGTTCCCTCGCTGATCTGCATACTAATGTCGAACTGGACGCAAGAAAGCCGCCCTGCCCTGCATCTGTCCACCTGATTCCAATCAACTCCAACCTCAATTAAATATCAAACAAAACATAAATCTCTTTCAAAATAGTTATTTCATCAAAACTACTTACTTCAACTAATAGTACATTTGTTTTTCTAAAAATTTCGCAAATATATAAATATTTATAATTTTCAAATAGAACGCCTTATCTTTTTTTGAATTTGTTTTTTTTACATAATTTCGAAGCATTTTGAATGTCTCTTCATCTAAAAAACCACACAACTCTTCAAAACACTACCTAAATTATTAATTAATTCTGTTCAACTGAACATCAGTCATCTTCAGGGTGATGAACTTTGATAGAAGAGTTAAATATTAATATAGAAACAACAGGGTTAGTATCAAAAGGTAAATAACCCATTTTTCTTGTAAGAGTAATTAATATGGGGTGATTATTCCATAATTTATATTATTAATATGGCAAACCGTCATACCTCGTACAATGATGTTGGAGTCATTGGAGCGCTTTCGGACGTTGTCCATTTACAATCGCAACTAACTAACAAACGAGTAGGTTAGTTAGTTAGTTGCGATTGAAGATGGACAACGTCCGAAAGCGCTTCAACGACTCCAACACCATTGTACGAGGTAGGACTATTTTATGTCCATTTACAATCGCAACTAACTAACAAACGAGTAGGTTAGTTAGTTAGTTGCGATTGAAGATGGGCAACGTCCGAAAGCGCTCCAACGACTCCAACACCATTGTACGAGGTATGACGGTTTGCCATATTAATAATATAAATCATACTAACTTCAGTGGTAATAATAATACGCATGGATTATTCTACACCTGGCTAATTGAACCAGTTTAGTCAGAATTTTTAACGTGAGGAGTCAAATTCGACTTAACGCACAGTCTGTAACTATAAATACCATTAATTTATTTAATTAATAACACATCATAAAAATGATTGCAATAGCAAGTACATACATGCAGAATTGTCCAACCGAAATTAAAATACCAGATAGGTATTTGCTTTTGATAATTCATGTATTATAAATACAAAAATATTCATAACGATTGTAACACGGATGTTAGTTAACTGTATTTTTTGTAACTTCCCAATATTTAAGTGATATTAAGTCAAACGCAAATTTAATAGTTATTTTTACTTTTAATGGTTCTAGTTGTAAGAATATGACTTACACTTTGTCTAAAGCTACAACTATATAAACATTAGTAATAAAAAACTGTAAGCAGGAACTTTATAAATAATGTCTATATTAAGAGAAATGTGGTAAAATGCAAAAAAATTCTTCATTCAGCTGTTCCCAATTTCCCAGTGTCAGTACTAAATGTTTTGCCTACATTAACAAATTATAGTAATTACAATCAATTTTAGAACGTTTTGGTCTGTAGAGGCAAAAATTGGAAATGTAAAAAAATAATCTTCCTGTCAGGTTATTCTGTTGTTTGTTTTTTTCTCATTCACGGGTTAGTATTTCTCTGGTTCTTTTTATACTCGTATTAAAAAACTTATTTTAATTTAAAATTAACGAGTTGGTTAAAAGTAATAAAAGTTGGTTTGTAAAAAGACTGTATAGTCGAATTTAAATTCTTCGTCCTGCGTATTGGAACGTTCTTATCGTCTTTCTTAATACCCATGTTCCCTTTATTTTCTATTTATTGCACTGGATGATTTTTCTATACATTCTATCTTGTATCTCTCTTGAGAACCTTAGCCTCTCTACTTCACATTAAAGTTTATTGAATGAAAAGTTTCTAAATTATCAAACTAGTAGTCTCATAAATAGAAGCTGTAGCAATTTTACGATATAATAACAAGGCAGGAGTGAATAACGGCGATATTTTGTTTCCACCGAAAAATTGTTTGATGTTATTAATGATACCCATTTTTGTTGTTGTTAAAAGTAAATATAAAATGAATGTACAATAGTCTTAATGTATATAATGTTTTTAAAAATTCGACTGGGACAATAACAATTCAAAAATAAACGCCCATTGTTGATTGAGAAACAATTGGTGTCGCGTAGATTTGATCGCCCTACTAACTCAAACTGTATGTCAGATTTCCGATTTATCTTAGTATATCAGCACCATTTAATATTCTAAAACCATATGAAGATTTGTTTGATAGTTATTCAAAAGTAGGACTTATGACAAGGTTGAACATAGGGTAACAACAGTGTTAGGTTAAAAGAAGTCTGAGCAACTGAAAGTAGGAGATATATTATAAAAGAAGACAGAACAAATGTTCTGTCATGTTTTCTCATGAACAGAGATAGAGCTAGAAATCTGTTCTAAACCCATGAGTACATGATGCTTAGATGCAGATAAGAGTTAGCAAATGGCTTCAAATAGAGATTATTGATACCAGTTTATAAAAAGAAAACATAACAACTAGATCATTATCAGCTAAGCTGATTTTAAAATAGTGAGCACTAACCTATTTAAATAGAGGATATAAGCACGTACCTTATGAACTTGATGATTCAGATAGTAACACAATACGAAAACTTTCCACCTGTAGATGTAAGAACACCCTGAAAAAAGGTCAAAACATTAGAAACAAAACTCTGCAATAAATGAATGTCACTGGAGGTAGTAATATACAAATGCAATAAGAGTTAAAAAAATGTCTGGATCAAACCTTTGTGCTGAAAAGTTTAAACAGACAATCAGAATTTTATTTATTGATATGAATCATTCAAAGAAAAGTTCAAAAAACTTATTGAGTATTATTTCTTTTTACACAAGAATTAGATAAAACTTGGACTTTGTTTGACAGACTACATGAAATATGTTGGAGGTACCAGTTTTCTTATCGAATACTCTCTACGGCAATGTGAAAGATATGATGAAGTGTATTCAAGAATATGATAACCACTCTCATATACAAAAGTACAAAATTCCAAAAAAATATTCTTATAAGAGTAAAAGCGTGTTTTATAACATCAATTTCATGGCTGTAACAATTGTCATAATAAATAGGATCATGTTTTTTTTGGTTTTTGTTAAGTGTGAAGATCAAAATTACTTCACACACAAGCAGTACAAAATTGTTCAAAATATTTTATGTAGTTAAACCTCTATTTTCTAGTTTTATCCATATACCACTTTTTACTTTACTATGAGTAAAGTATAGTGATCGTGAAAAAATTCAATCTCCAGATTTTGACGGAATTATATGTTTTGAGGTCCCAAAAGTCGTTTTATGATGTTTCTTCGATGATGTCTGTGTTTGTGTGGGTAGGTGGGTGAGTGTGTCAGCATTGCTTGTTACAACGCTACGGTCTAGAATCTTTGATGGATCTAGTTGATATTTTACACAAAAATGGGACCTATAGTGTAGATGATCCCTATTGTTTTTTTTACCAAAAACCGGTTTTCAGAAAACATTTTTTTCTCCTAAAATGCTAACGCTAGAGTTTTGAAATGTTGGCATTATCTTTGAGGTTAAAAATGGAATACAAAAAAATATGTTTAGATCTTTAAAACAACGGGAAATATTTTTTTCAATAAAATTTTGACTTATAATTCAATCTCAAAGCTTGTGAGAGCGATACAAGTCATTTCATTTGATGGATCAAAATGAAACTATGCCTAAAGATAGAACATTATGTGGAGAATGAGTTAAGATTTTTTTTTTTTAAATTACATTTTCAAATGGGCGTTAAAGTATGATTTCTGTTTTCAGAAAATGTTTCTTTGACGTTAAACGGCTCATAAAAAAGTCATGAAAATGTTACTAAAAATGGAACAAAAAACTCGCAATTCACAAAAAGAATTCATGAAATTTCAATTACGGTAAAGAGCAATAAAGCTATAAAAAATTATTGTTTATCCTAGACTAAGGGATCACTTGCTATACTTGTCGAATTTTTAATATTTTTTACATTGTTTACAATGACTTAAAAATTTATTGAGCGAATCCACTGAGATAAAATTGATGTTTATAATGAAAAAATTGACCTATATGAGATATTGGAATGTGACGAATGGACTCTTTTCTCAAGAAAAAGGAGTTATGTTTTCTAAGAAATTCCAGTTTTTTCACTATTCTAGTTTTTCAAGCTATTCAATTTCTATTCTAAAAATGTCAAGCTGCCAGCTGTAAAAGTTTTAAATTATACTGCATAGTCGGCTTTGACTTTGATTTGAGTGTGTAAAACTTGATAATTACTAATATATTTTTTACAGAGTAATCTTATAACAGAGTACAGCACGCAGGAAAAAGAGAACACTCGCTCAGAGTGAATTGGTACATATGACTTTTGACAAATGGAAAGAAACGTGATTTTAATGAAATACTAAGAAGCCGTAAATTCCCAGTATAATAATTATATAAAGGAACAAAAATTTAAAAACATAGTTCAAAATTGAATATACTCTTTCAATAAGATATAATTATCCTACATCTTAAATTAAAATTAACTTAAAACGATATTCTTTGATGTTTCTAACATTTTTCATATAAAATAAGGATATTTTTAAGTTTTAAATGGGAAATTTTGTCTTAAATTTTCAATGTAGAAGGAGGTCAGGTAAACTATGTAAGATATCCAATGGCTATTGGAACAAAAGCCATGTTCTCCTGTAAGAAATTATTTCGTAACACGAAATCTACAATTTCAATTTTCAAAAATGTTATTACTGTTGTAGTTATACTAATGTTATTATATGCATCAGTGGTGTGATATACAAAATAAAGCGTATATATTGATAAGTGGATCAATAACTATCTCTACTGCCTCCAGGAATGAAGACAAATAAATATCTCCCATTTAGACATTTATATTATAGCCAAATGGAAAAATACATATTGTATACCAAATAATTATATTATGTTTACTTCTAGTAAACTTGAATGCAGTTCACTCCAGATTTGATTTAATCTGTATAAGGGAACAGGTGAATAATTCATTCTCTGCTTAAGAGAAAATCAGGAAAACAAAGGATAAAAACTAATACAATTGGCATATTGTTACATGGATCAGGAGTGAAGTGTAAGAAGACAGCAGTATAAAGGGGTGTGAGACGGAGCAGAAGGAGAAAGAAAGAGAGCGACATAGTGTAGAGAGGGAGAAGTGTCTGACAGGGATGAAGAGGGAGTGAGAAGAAGAGAGGAGATGGGAATCAAAGATGGTGGCTAGTTTACGAGTTTAACATTCAAAGCTTAAAGGACGTAAGCTTAAATCAAGCTTTCAACTAGGAAATTATAACTATGATTTTTTAAAAAATCTATTGTATTTCATTAATTAGATAATTATCTTAACATTTTTTATATCCATTTCAAAAATTTGTTGATCACCTAGCAGTAACGTGTTGAAGACAACCTAATTTATTCGAAATAAATAAATTTTAGACGCTATTTGCAGAATGTAACAAATAATTCATAAAAGTAAATCTCCATGTGTGAGTAATTGAAAAGTAGCTTACAAACGGAGAAGAGACAAACCAGTTCATTGCAATTGGTTGGTATAATCATATAAAACTACTGGACTAAGAAATTTAATTATGCATGCTTAATTTCATCGTAATCAATTTGATTTAAGTATTGCCAAGAAATGACACTAAAAATTTACATTAACTAAGACTTTTTTTGATATTGGTGGATCAAAAAAAATTAAAATAACTTCCATATAACTTTAAATACAGGTACTGCGGTAAAATATATATAAATGCATGTGAAAGAACATATAAAGAAAATGATAAAAAATTATATCATAGAATATGATCTGTAAACTATAAAATAAAAGGTATACCTTAGCATAATGGAGAGGTAATCTTGTGTTCTGTCTGGCGAAGCCCGAATGTGACTGACGTGTTAAGACATGCATCCAACTATAGGGTTCAAAAGTTCGCTTACATTTATTCTACTGGGAAAACTACCCCCACTCTAGCTTTACAATTGCGTCTTAATTTATTATGAGCGAATATATGTCTCATAGTATTTCAAGCAGAAATCGTATAAAACAATCTACTGCTGTTTTATTCTAAAGTAAATGATATTTCTGAGGTTTTCTTCCTTGCACTAATTCAAGCTCAGTGCACTAAAGTAAAAAGGTTAATGCAAGAAAGAACTTTGAATATACTTCTTTATATTCAAAATTTATATAATTTGGTAGCAGCATTTACTAAAATTAAATTTCATATTTTTACAGCCACAAGAAATGAAAAATTAAGATTATAATTGAATTTGAAGATATAAAACCTTTTTCAGGAATTATTTGATCTATAGATAATTTGTTTAGAATACAATGCATTCAAATGTATTTATTGTATTCAATGTATTGAATGTAACTTTACAATAAGTTTAATTGTATTAAAATATAGTAGTCAAGATCAAATTGATTGGAACAATTCTAAGTATTTATACTTTTCTAGTCTCCTGATTGCATTTTTTTTTTTTGCCTGAGTCTATGCGGGCGGGAATGAATTTAAAAATTTGTGACCACGCTATGTGTCAAGTACCACATGAAATTGAGAATTTTGCAAACAAATAGTCATGGTTATGATAACACTATAAAGCATTTGGGAAAAACCAATAATGATGGCAGAAGAGTTTTTCACTCCTCTCACAATCATAAAACAAAAAATTTTAGAATAATTTTTCGTTAGCATGATAAAAGACTCTGTATTTATTAAATTAGTCACTCTAAATTGCTACATTGATGGATATGAAGAGGCCTTTTGTAATATACTCTCGACTCTACTAAATTTCCACTAATATATTGATGTTTTTATACAGGAACTACATAGCGGATTACAACAATCGAATACTAGAATAGTTAATGTAAATTTTGGACTTAGCACTACTAAAACTTCGATTACTGAGAGCTTATGCAGTAGGATGACCGACTGGGTACTCTAAATAACCAGTGTTACTTTAATGAGCAGATAAAATAAATTATTTCAAGTTTTATAACCACTACCATAGTTTATAATATTACATGTGCACTATAGTGCCATTAAGATAATAACAAACTCAGTTACTTGTTAATGAGTTTATTACCTTTACTTATAGTAAAGTTGAGTGTAGGCTACTCCAGATTTTTTACTTTACTATAGTAGAGTAATTATACTATACTATATAGAGTAAAGTAGAGTAATCGTGAAAAAATCGGATCACGAGATTTTGACGGAATTATATGTTTTGAGGTCTCAGAAGTCGTTTTATGTAGTTTTTTCGATGATGTCTGTATGGTTGGGTGGGTGGGTCAGTATGTATCCGAAGTTTGTGGCCACGTTACGGTCAATTTGACGTGTTTGACGGATCAAGTTGATATTTTACACAAAAATGAGACCTATAATGTAGATGAGCGCTATTTTGCTATTGCTATTGCTATTTTGCTTGTTTGGGAGCAATAATGCATGATGAAAACGTTACTTTTTTTTGCCAAAAACTTGTTTTTAAACTACATTTTTTCTCCTAAACTATTAATATTACAGTCTTACAATTTTGCCATTATCTTTGCAACTTCAAAATCAATAAAAGAAAAATAACTTCAGATTTTTAAAACAACAGGAATTTATTTTTTTCAATAAAATGTAAAAGTTGTAGGTTATAATTCAATCTGAAAGCTTTTGAGAATTATACAAGCCATACTGTTCGACGGATCAAAGTGAAACCATACTTAAAAATAAAATATACTGTGGAGAGTAAGTTGAGATAGTTTATTTGAAAATTACATTAACCAAAGGGTCGCTAGAAAACAATTACTGTTTTCAGAAAATGTTCTTTTGACATTTAACGGCTTATTCAAAAACAATGAAATTTGTCTAAATTAGAAATGAATAAAAAATTAGCAGTTTATATAAAAAATTCACTTAATTTCAATTATGACAAAGCTATAAAAACTGAATATTGGTCCTGGACTAATGATTTACTTACTATACTTGTCGTATTTGTTTACATTGAGTGAATCCACTGAAATATAATTGATGTTTAAAGGTTTAATAGCATATTTTTATATGATTTAATGACCGATATAAGAATAATAATACTCTTACATGTAATAAATCAGCGCCAATGTACATAAATTCCTGATGCTTTCCATTGTATGGTGAAGTTGTCGAAATATTGAAATATAAGGAATAGACTATATATAATTTGTAAGCTATTCCTTCGGTGATTCTGAATTTTTTTTTTAATTTTTCCTTACGTATCACACCAAATTAGAATATTTTGAAAACTTAACACCGAAATCTTTGGCTTTAATCTTCAATATAGAAGGAGGTTAGATAAACTATATCAAATTTAACATAACCGTTGGCCATGCTATTTTTCTGATACTGTTGTAAGAGATGCATTGGCTATAGGAACAAAACCTAGCTTATCCTGTGTAAGAGATTATTTAGTAACAAAAAATCTTTACTTTGGTTTTACAAAAGTGTTATTACTGCTGTAGTAATACAATTTATAATATACGCATTAGTTATGTGATATACAAAAACAAGTGTGTATATTGATAACTGTATCATTTAGAGGAATGAAAACTAGCAAACACCCCACATTTAGAAAATGTGTTTATTTTACAAAATAGAAATGCCTTTTTGAGGAATAAAATGTCAAAGAAATTAATATAATGAAATATTGATATTTGAATCTAAAGCTGGGTTAGATACAATGCCGTCATAGATTCTTTTATATGCGGCTTCGTAGCGAATAATGTGAACCCCTGGAATGAATGTATTGTGATTTCAATAAGAAGCTTCTACTTCTGATATAATGATCTGCCATAAATTAATAATGTAAACAGTTTGAATAATTTAATTTGTCTGTCAATAGTTGATAACGTGGAAATAGATAATAATGAGTAAGTCTGTTTGTGACTATACAAGAAATTTGCAGTCTACAGAATTATTTGTACTAACACACGTCGGTATTACAAAAGTTGAACTTACAAATAGATCAAGATGAAATCATAAAAGCTGCCGAGAACAAACTCACCCAATACATCTTAAAAAGCTTATTCCAACTGAACTTAAATTTATAATTTAAATTTATATTTATGTTTACTATAAATCTACATAACTTCAAAGGATAATATAGAAATATATGTAGAAGATCTATAAAAATTTGTCGACTTATCTCTTATGAATTAAAACTGCATTTAACATCAAAAGAAGAAGGCATAATATCATTCCAGAATAGATACAAATCTTTGATAAAAGTGTTGCTGAATGCGAGGCAATCACTTTACGGAAAGTAAAGATTTTTGTTGTCATACCCAAAACACATTTCAAAAGGGTTATTGCTGCTGTAGTTATACCAATGATAGTATATGCATTAATGGTGTGACATACAAAAATAAGCAAATGTATTGATAAGTGGATTAATCACTATCTGTACAACCCCCAGGAATGTAAAACTAATAAAGATCTCCCATTTAGATATTTATATTATGCCTAAATGGGACATTACATATTATGTGTCCAAGAAGTTTACATATAGTACATTTGAGCGTAGGCCACTGATCATTTTAATTGATTAGTAGTTGGTAACACGGGTATCTGGATGGTAACACTAAATGGTTGAGTGTAGGCCACTCCAGATTTTTCTTTTTCATTATTTTTGAGCGTAAAATTGAGAGTATCTTAGAAATATACATCTCTGACACTGATTACACAAAAGAATATTAACATTGCATCTCCTTAATCATTCAACATTATGGGTCATAAATTTCACCTAAATTAATGTTATTTAGAGCAGAAATCTCAAGCGAATGTCTGATATCAAACAGGCTCATCCACGTCTCCGAAGAATGACGATGAGAGACTCCATCCATCTCGTACGTGAAAATCAAAAACCGATCTACTAGTCCAGATACGAGTACGCAAGTCCCCAATGTCCGCTTAGGTACATAGTGCTCTAACTTGTGAACTACAATATCAGCTTTGAGACTGATAGTTTACTGATTAGAAATATTAGTCGTTGTTTCTTTATGAACATAAACTTATATTTTATCCAAGAATCGTCAATGAAAATATGTTTAGAAAGCTAAATTTTTTCAAAGAACTTCTTTAGCAAATGATAATTTTAACGATTTTAATATAACTATTGATTGATTATTGTAGCAGATACAGCTATATTTTGTATACATTGCAGTTTATTCTTGACAATTAGTTTTAAAAACTCGTCTTGATATGAAGAAAACATAAAAAGTAATAGTGTATTTCTATAATAATATTATTGACCTCTCTGATGCTAACACTATTATTCAAAACTTTTTTTTCAAAGATTCCTAAGCACAATGTTTATTTAATACATTTTTTGAATAACTTCTGAAAACAAAAGAGATAATGTATTCCAAAAAGTCTGAATGGATAGGCAAATCTTTCTTTTTATCCATTTTTTACAGTTATTTCTACCTCATCTGACATTATTAAAAAATATATTGCTACTAGTATAATTAATATATCTTAAACACTTTTAATCAACTATTTGTGCTTAACAGCGATATTTAGTGTAATTGAAATCTTTAATTTTCTAAACTGACCTTACATTTGTCAATCAAAATGTCATAGATAATTTCTAAAAAGGCATGTCAAATATTATTTAATACACTCAAGACATCATAGTTGAGCATAATACGTTGTATCAGAGGATCTTAAAAAAACGAGAGAGTTTTAATGGCTTATCCTATTAAACATTCAGTTTCCTTTGCTGTTCTTAATATATTTTAAATTAATGCATTTCATCATTACCACAGAGGTTAGTATTATTAATATTAAACACATAATATACCGTCTTACCTCGTACATTACTGCCATAGCTCTCCTGCCGAAACCGGTCCGAGAGCTACGGCAGTCATGTACGAGGTAAGACGGTATATTATGTGTTTAATATTATTAATATATTTTATATTAGTCAATGTAAAAATAAATTCAAAAAAATTTTTGAAAACAATGCTAATTGAAGGAAGACATGGTTTTTTTATTTTTTGTGCATATTATTGACAGATATCGCCTTTGAGCTGTCCAATGAGTGAAAATGTTGCTCATTTTTTATTTTATGCTTATTACATTAGTGTGGTGGAAATAGAATTCGGCATCGCAATTCATGTTCTAAGTCTGTTCAATATTATTAAAATTCGATTAATTAACGGAAAACGATATATTCCGTGACAAAGTGCTCCCATCGATAAATTTGAGTATCATATTTTTGATTCAACAATAAACAATAAGTTCATTAAAATCAATATTAAACAATTAATAAATATAACAAAAATTTTGTTAAGTAGTAAAACTACATAAAGCTAAAACATAATATGGCTATATTTCAAATTAAGCCTACGTAAATATTTGTGATTCCAGTTTATTATCTAATATTGTATTTCAAGCTTCTGTAAATTGCAGAAATTTAAACAGGTTAGACAAAATATCGCTTGCTTAATAACGACCCGTAAAACATTCTAGTTTTAATTAGCCAAAATAATGAAAGGTAGTTCATTATGTAGTGCACATAAATATTTAAAATAAATTATGAGATGCAGCATAAAATACTAATAGTTGTTGGCTGCTATGACTTAAGACTTAAATATTTCATTGTATTTAAATATTCTAAATTCATTTCCAAAGGGTGAACATAAATCTGATTTTATGCTGAAAAGTGTCCGGATACTTGTAATATTTTTAAGGGTTTTCCGAAGGAGACTATTATTTTAGGAAAGATGAAGAGTAGTATTGAAGGGCTTTATTTTCTGAGTAACCATGATACCTTAGTGCAATCCATTCCAAAGCGTCTTTCCAATAATATTTAAATCATTGGGAAGAGGAAACTTTCTTGATTTAAGCCTGCTTCACCTGTCTAAAACTACCAAGAAGTTAACCTTGTACAAATATTCAAAGTTATCTTATAACATATTACAATTAGACACAAGCAATTGTAATTTACTAATTTAAAATTGATTTATTAGTAAATCAATATTAAATTACTAATATTATTATCAATCAAATAGTTTTAGGAACCCGTCGTGATATGAAGAAAATGTAAAAAGTAAAACGGTTTATTTCTATAATATTATTAACCTCTCTGATACTAACAATATTATTTAAAACTGTTTTTTCAAAGATTAAAATATTCCTTGACGAAGTGCTTTTTAAGGAAAATTTTAACTTAAAAAATTAAGGGTAAAATTTACCCTTACAATTTTAAACAAAGCATGGGCATTTTTTGTTAAGAATATACTAATTTCGTTTTGCTACATTTGATACTCAAAAGAGATCCCATTTAAATTTAATATACAATAATAAAAAATGATTATATAGTATTTATATTCTATTAATTGGATACACAATATATAATAGTATTTTACTATCACCTACAGAAGTCTCTTGGAGGTATACAGTCTGAGTTGGTGCAAATGGCTCTCAGATGATATTGAAAGTTCAACGCGCACAACCAATTTCTCGTTTCTATAGAAGAATTGAAACAGTCATCAGTTACTAAACATTCTCTCATGCCTTTTATTTTCTCTACACATGCAATTGGAAATTGTTTACGGTAATATGTTTTATGGTTGTTACAACATTCGGTCGTAATCAACTTAAAAATTAATACTATAATAATCATCATTTATGTTTTATACTGAACTCGAGCGCACCACTACAATATCTCTTCTATTGTACTTCATTCAGTCATTGTAAAATCAACTTCAAATTTTAATTTATTTATGAAACTTCATAATTGTCTTAAGGCTAGTGTCTCTCAGTTATATTTGATAGCTCAGTAGTATGGACTTCCTGTAGTTTAGACGTTGATATATATATATATATATATATATATATATATATATATATATATATATATATAAGAAGACGGATCATCCGAAAATTTGAGTTTGTAAGTGTGTCTCTTTCTCTGTGTGTTGCTTTTCTTCGTTTGTGAACTGATATATATATATATATATATATATATATATATATATCATATATATCATATATACATATATACCCAAAACTGAGTTGGGTTTTTGACTCTGACGAAGACCGCTTGTTACGGTTGAAAGATCTTAGTCTTGTTTTCCCATTTCTTATTGTGGTTATATATATATATATATATATATATAAAGATTTCACATAAACACGTGAAACAACAATCAATGATCAAACCACAATAAAATTTATTAATAAAACAATAAAATTTACCAATAATTAAATTATTCTGTAGAGCTGCAATTTATCCACAATCTACTTTCCTAATTAAATTTTAATTAAATTTTCTAGTTTTCTAGTAGTTTTACATTTACACAACTTTGATGAAACTGTATAATATTGCGGCTAGTTGTTAAAACTTTGTTACTGACTCTATACTCAAATAAGTATAAATCAGATTCGTCCGATAGCAATACATAAATAAATAGAAATATATAAACTGTTAACTTTTAGCAGATTGATTTTTTCGAGAGCATAATTAAATATAAACTCAAAATCTAATTAAATATTATTAATATTCAATTGTCAATCATCTTTTGAAACAATTTCCATATATATATCAATAATGAGATGCTTTTATAATAATGAAGAATTAAAAATTAAAAGGTATTTGAATAAATATCCATAATTTAAAATTTAAGATGTGCTATGTAATAAGGGAAGCTGAATAACAGAGTGAAGTCCTTTGGATGTTCATGTGACGCCAAATAAACAACAGGACAGCTAGTGAAGTAAAAACAACCAATTCAACGATATTGTTACATAACGCAGGGGTAGTAATGAAGTGATTAAGCGCCTCTAATAGCCTCTAACACTCAACTCCGACTTTCGGCCTTCACGAGGCTACCCTGTTAACCTGCTATATGCAGGAACAAACGAAAGAGGAGGAGAAAGTATCAGGGGCAGGGCCTAACCACCTTTGTTTCCCTTCCTTCCTAATCCTCAAATCCCCTTCTTTTATCCCAGCCCCAATCTAAGGTGTTATGCGATCCGTGCCGAAGGATGCATGATACAGGAGTTTCTATATTATGAACGGAGCCTCAAGGGCACCAGGCGACCTTGTAAATAGTTCCCTTGTAAATAGCCAGGCGGAGTAAATAGCCTTACTCCGGTATGCAGACCTCTGCCGGAGCGGACAAAATACTACCGATAGAGCTTCAGGGATTTTCCCCTGTTAGGAGAAGGAAGTCTGGAGACTATCCACCAGAAGTGCAGAGGGTTCAAAAGCGCTAACTAGTGAGAACCTCCCACAAGTGCACCTGAAGACCAGAAGAAGACCATCCCGAAGAAGGAGAAAGGAAGTACCTTTTATTTTCTCTTGAAACATAGGGAACCTGAAGGGACATTATCAATGATGGTTTGTGCAGATTCTGCAAAGAGGAAGAAACACCGTTGCACCTACTGATAACTTGTAAGGCAACTTTGCTGCAGAGAGGCAGGTGCTTCGGGACACTCAACAAACCATAGAAAAACTTTTACCGCTGGAACCAGCAAAAGTGCTGAGCATCTTGGAGGCCTTGAAGCTAACTGCTGGGGTACTTTAGTACAGAAGAGGGGAAGTACAATAGTTTTTTTTTTAAAATGCAGTGCTACGGTCACCCTCAAATAATAAAAATAAAATAAAATAAATACATAACGCAATTCTGCAGGAAAACTATATGTAAACACAATAGTTTCCAACGTTAATTTTACTTAGTTTTTTTTTTTGTTTTACTCTGATTTTATTCCAGTATTTATTCCAGTTTTAAATTCAATCTTTTAGCAAATTAAAATTTGCTGCTAAAGATTTTTGATCTTTAGAAAAGTTTAGATGTAGCACAAAAAAGTTATAATTAACGCCATTGAGCCACCACTGAGAAGAAATTTTTGGAGCCAGTGAAGATGTTAATGAATAGCTGTATTCTTAGTTTATGGAAAACTAAGACAATTAGGTTAGAATTACCTACGGTAATTAATTTACCCCATAATCACAATATGTATTTTTATTTGATTTTTATTTTGTAATAATTATTTTCCTACATTACGAGTATGATGAACAGACTGAGTAACACTAGTTACAGAGGTGTTCAAAAAATTATAACCAATAAAATCAGCATTTTAAGTAATTTTTAAACTAATGATCAAAAGTTAAAAGTGTTGTTTGCTGTTATCTGTGGAGTCTAATAATCTCTGGAGAAGCTAATAAATGAGATTGTAAAAACAGATAGATAAATAAGTTATTAGTAAAAGTATTATAATTGGAAATATGTTACTTTTAACTGCCCTTAAACTTTAAGTTATTGACTTATGTATTAGATAGTTCTAGTATAAGTTTGTTTACATTTGTTATAATGTGTTTAGATATGCCTGCAGTTTCATTATTTTGATGAGTGTAATAAACTTCAAAACTTATTGGCTTTAAAAACTATATTGAATTCCTTCGCTACATTAATTACAAAAAAAAATAAAATTGACAAATGTTTAAAAAAAAATGATTTGCTATTTGGAGTTTGATCTACTGTTAAAGTGGTTCAATCAAATCATTTAGTAAGAAGTGACTTCCTAACAGAGTATGGATTTGGCATACTGGGAGTAGGTTCATTGCACATAATTTCAATAGTGTTGTAAAATATTTATGAGATTGAATTTTTGCTTTGACAAATTATTGTTAATTGAAATGGCATTGATTTTGTTGTTTCTTATGTATAGGAGTCAAGTGTTGCCTACCTAAGATTACTAAAGTAAGCTCTAGTTTTAAAGATTACTAGTTCGAGTCCTGGCCTAGACTAGAAATTTTGTAAAGGTCATTCTTCAAAGAGTACATAAAATAGTATTAATTAAAATAGTATTAAAATAGTACATTAATGAGTATTAAAGATTTTATCTGTTACTCTAGTAGTACTTTATTACTCTCATAGTAATATATATAAGTTTAGTACTCTAGATTTAATAAACTTGAGTGATATAAAATTAGGACTCCCTAGCAGAATAAACATGCTCATATATCTTGCCCATATCTAAGATGGGTGTCAAACAATAAATGAGCATACTTTCCTCCCCTATAATACGACTAAACCTGCAATCGTGAAGAAATATGTCACGATATTCGGAAAATATCTCTTTTTACTATATATATATAATTATTTATATATATATATATATATATATATTTTTCTATGGGTTGTCCGGGGAAAGGAATATGATTCGATGCGATGTTGACCAATGGGAGTAGAGTTACAGGTCCAAGCGTAAGGTCCCAGTTGCCCGCTGCTCAGCAAAAAGCCTTTGCGTTCTGCCAATAGGTATAGAGGTTGCACAGTCCCTCTGTGTTAAATGATGTTTGGCAGAAAACATTAGCCTCACTTTACAGTGAACTCCTGTTCCCTTACTATTTTTGATTTTTGTGGTGGTTGGGTGTTGTTGTTGTTTACTATTTTCTGTTACGGATATTGCTGGATATTTAAATGATACTCTCGGTTGTTTACTGCGAAAAGCCGCCTTCATCTTCATGCCAACAGGGGTAGAGGTTGCACAGTCCCTCTTGATTATTAAGAGATGTTGACACTGGAATCCAGTGTATTCCAGTGTCAACATCTCTTAATAATCAAGAGGGACTGTGCAACCTCTACCCCTGTTGGCATGAAGATGAAGGCGGCTTTTCGCAGTAAACAACCGAGAGTATCATTTAAATATCCAGCAATATCCGTAACAGAAAATAGTAAACAACAACAACACCCAACCACCACAAAAATCAAAAATAGTAAGGGAACAGGAGTTCACTGTAAAGTGAGGCTAATGTTTTCTGCCAAACATCATTTAACACAGAGGGACTGTGCAACCTCTATACCTATTGGCAGAACGCAAAGGCTTTTTGCTGAGCAGCGGGCAACTGGGACCTTACGCTTGGACCTGTAACTCTACTCCCATTGGTCAACATCGCATCGAATAATATATATATATATATATGCGTTGACTGTCGTCTCTCAGTCACGTACAGGTAGAGTTAGAGGAAGGATCTGTTTTCCTTTGTGCGGCAGAGTAGTTATCCTGGTCATTCGCTGATCTGTGGAACCCTAGAAGGACCCTAAAGTGTATTTCTCGGCACCTGACCAAAGGGCAGATATACCTGACAGTCTACCGCCATTGTCTAAACGACCGGCCAAGCAAGTCCGCCAGCCATCTGTCAACCCTGCTCAGAAGGGATTACCCACCCGGTCTACAACGCCTGCTCTCGCATCTCACCGCCTACCTGCTGGACAACTTTCTACTGGAGATTAGCTGGCTTAGGTTCATTCATCCCGTCCGGACTGTGTACCGGAGCCACTTGCCTTCAGCCTTTGTTTACCAGTAAGTGCCACTCCTTAATAAACGTTTTGTTTTATTTTTCAATTGTAATACTTGCCAGGTGTGCACGCTACAACATGAGTTCACTTAACCTTAGCAAATTAGACTTCACAAATGCTGACGAGCTTAGGGATGCCCTGAACAAGGCTGAGGCTATGGTTCAGGCTATCCTGACTGCTCTGACGGTGCTACAGAGCGTTCAGCCTGACTCAGGTGGACCCCCAAACCCAAACAAAGGGCGGGCTGGAGGCTCTGCGGTCCCAAATACCACTGATGTCCCAAATACCACACATACAAAAGGGCTCTCAGCGCAGGCGTCTGCGACCACTGAGGCTCTTTTGTCTACAAAGGCTCATGAGCCAACCGCGCCTTCAACCTCGACTACAGGCTTTGAGACTGTGTCGAAGAAGAAGAAAAGGAAGCAGGCTTCACCTGGTTCAGCGAATAACACTGTACAAACACCAACCACGAGGAGGTTTACGGCTGAGTTTAGGAGAGAAAACGTTGGTATGGAGAGAGTGGTCTCTAAGACACCCTGTGCCAACTCTTCCTCTCAGCCGTCAACCTCCAAATCAAACAGTAGGGCAGACACTATCAAAACTGACACTGGCTCCAAGGTACCACCCCCTTTCCTTGTCGCCAGTTACGACGAATATAAACGTTATGTAAGGCTAAACAGCCATGTATTACATCTGTTTAAGGCTTCTGCCGGTCCTAAGCAGATCAAAATCCAAACAAGGGACGAAGATGGGTACCGGACTGTCTATCAGACCCTTGTGAAATGTAACGTTCAGTTTCACTCCTATCGCCCTCAGTGGGAGGAAAGGAACTTTCGTTACGTAATTCGTAACCTTCCTCCCCACGCCAGGGAAGAAGAAGTGAAAATGGCACTGGAAGAACAGGGTCTGGAGGTAAAGTCTGTTACCCAAATGACGTCCTCCCGGCTGACTGACAAGGAAACGGGCCAGCCTAAGAAGCTTAGGCTGTTCGAATTTGTTACCTCCTCTAAGGAGCTAGCAACTATTACCCACTTGCTAACTTTTGAGGTGAAGATTGAGAGGTCTAGAAGGAGCGCTGGACCTCCTCAATGCCATAGGTGTCAGCGTGTGGGCCACACGCAGGCATACTGCAACTTTCACCCCAAGTGCGTTAAATGCGCGGATGCGCACCATTATAAAGAGTGTAAGAAGCCTGAGGGTGCGCCACCCTCTTGCTCAAATTGTAAGGGAGAGCATCCTGCCAATTACAGAGGCTGCACTTACTTCAAGGCGCAAACTAAGAGGAGGAAACCTAAGAACTCCCTCGTAAAAAAGGGAGTGTCTTATAAACAGGCTCTTGGTGCCTCCAGCCAGCCTGCCTCCCAAACTACCCAACCTGTTCAAGAGGAAAACGACCTCTTGATGGTCATCAAGGCCTTACAGGACAGTTCGTTATTGTCTCGCCTAAGTGCGGCAGTACGAATGTCCAAAGAGATAGATACTATCTCTCTGCGGGACCATGCTACTATTGCTCTGCTGTCATGAACAGAGATAATAGAAGACTAAGAGCCCTTATCTGGAACGCGAACGGAATTCGCGCAAAGAGGAACGAGCTCTCGGAGTTCCTCAACCGTCACTCCATTGACATAGTGCTGCTCAGTGAAACTCACTTAGCACCACAACACAAGTTCAGTCTACCTGGTTACTCAATCAGCAGAACTGATAGAAAGTCTTACCCTAGAACGGCAGAAAAGAGTCATGGAGGAACTCTTATAGCCGTCAGGTTAGACATACCCTATACAACACTGCCAGCTAACCTAGAGGTCAAGCTAGAAAACACTTCAATACAGGTCCAACATAATGGTAAACCATTAAGGTTGGTATCGGTGTATAATACACCGAACACAATGATACCCCACAAAACCCTAAAGAAGTTTATGGGGACGTCAACCCCCACGATCATGGGAGGAGACTTCAACACACAACACACAATGTGGAACTGCTCGAGGGATAGAAAGATGGGAAAAGCCTTGTTAAGCGCCTGTAACAGGCTTGGCCTAAACATCTACTATCCAGCAGTTCCAACTCACATAACAGCCAGGACTGCTAGCACCATCGACTTAGCTATTGCCAACTCCAAGGCTCCGGCTGTGAGGCTGGAAACGATCCAGGAGCTTTCTTCTGATCACTATCCAGTCCTCATGGAGTTGACAGGCTCAGTAGTGCAATGTCCCTCCACCAAACCCGTCGTTACAGATTGGGTGCGGTTTAAAAGGACACTTAGTCACATGTCCTACCCAACAGAGGTTAACACACGGGCAGAAATAGACAGAGAGGTTCAAAACCTAACTGACTCTATTCACGAGGCCCTTAACAAATCGCAAGCTGAACGAAACAACACAGGGTGGGAAAAGCCACAAGATAAACAAATAGTTAATCTTATCTCGTACAGAAATAAGGTCCGTAAACTTTGGAATAAGTATAAACTACCATCACACAAAACTGTAGTGAATAAACTTAATAAACAAATTCGCTACAGATTACAAGTTATGAGGGAAGAGGCCCTCAATAAAAAACTCGAAGAAATAGACAATACCCCAGAAGCTTGGCAGTTTCTGAGGAGATTGCGAGGGACTAAACAGCCGACTGTTGCCCTCAAACACAAAAATAGCCTCTGCATTACTCCTCAGGAGATTGCAGAGGCATTCGCGGAGACTTTAGGCGAATTATACAAAGAGGATGGCCCTAAACTCTCTTCTTGTATATCTCCTCCGGAGGAGTCTATCTCTCTCAATATGGAAGAAATTAAAACCATATTGAAAGGGCTCCCGAGGCGCAAAGCACCGGGTGCGGATGACGTAAATAACTACGTTCTGAAGCAGCTCCCTGACCCTACACTCAACTGGCTAACCTCCATATTTAATGCTTGCATTAAACTTGGTTACTTTCCATCAGCCTGGAAACAGGCCAGGATAGTCCTTATCCCCAAACCGGGAAAGGATCCAACTCTAGCCAGTAACTACAGGCCTATAAGCTTGCTTAGTTCTCTAAGCAAGGTATTTGAGAAGGTCTTACTCAAACACGTATCCGAGTTTCTCCAATTCACAGATATCCAGTTTGGATACAAAAAGGGACACGGGTGCGTTCAGTTACTGCGACGCACCCTCAACTTCTTACACTACGCTAAGCAAAGAAAGCTTAGAACATACACCCTAGCCATCGACCTTAACAAGGCCTTTGATTGCGTCTGGCACGAAGGCATTGTTAAGAAACTAGGAGACGCTGGACTTCCTCAATGGTTCCAAAGGATCGTTCACTCCTATCTAACTGAACGATCCTTTAGAGTCAAAGCCAGAGACACTTTATCCTCGCAGTACAAGATTGAGAGGGGGGTTCCCCAAGGCTCTTGTCTGGGGCCTATCCTTTTCAACTTCTACTTGCAGGACTTTCCCCAGTGGAATAAAAATAATAGAAACATACAGACACTAGAGGGTATCTATGCAGATGACATTTTGGTATCATGCCGGTCGTACTTCATAGATACCCCCCTAAGACAATTTCAGCAACATGTTGACAGGATGGTGCAATGGACTAAGGTATGGAGGATGAATATTAATCCATCCAAATGCACCTTCACTGTCAACCTGCGCAAGAGACTCGGATACACACCTACACTGCGCATCCACGAACAACACATACCCGTAACAAATTCATTTAGGTACCTTGGCGTTACCATTGACCAAAAACTGTCCCTAAAAAACCATGTGAGCTGCACACTTGGCAAGGCCTACGGCGCCAGGAGTGGCATCTACTTTTTATTACGGCCTGGCTCTGGTCTCTCCCTTCGGACCAGGGTGAACCTCTACAAGGCACTTTTAAGGCCAATCGTCGCGTACGGGGTCACAGCCTGGGCTAAGCCGGCGGGTAAGTTAATGAAACGCATTTATGCGTTTCAGAATAAAACCCTCCGACTTATCCTGGGCGCACCACGCTACGCGACGAACGAGTTCCTGCATAGGGAAGTCAAGCTGGAGCGTCTCTCCAGGTTTGTCCGCAGGTTGGGCAGGAAAGAGGACAAAAGAAATGCCACTTCAACTAACCCTCTGATTGCTGCCATTCAGGGTTTATTACTCACTGAAGTGATGCAGGAGGAAGAGGCTGGGATGGGCAGAGCTGCGGCTGATATGGACAACAACCCAGTAGAGGAACCGGTAGTAGGCCGGCTATGTTGACGCTGTCCTACACAGGAGCCGAGGGATAATACAGTTCCACAAAGGGAAGAAATATTATTGTTATTATCATTATTATTATTATTATTATAAAATCATTATTATTATTAGTATTATTATTACCATTCCTATTATTATTATTATAACTATTATTATTGTAGTTGCTACTTATTGTTAGTATAATTATTACTATTATTATTATTATTATTATTATTTTTATTATTATTGTAGTTGTTATTACAATATTATTAATGTTTATAATTATTGTTAGTATAATATTTACTATTATTATTATTATCACTATTATTATTGTAGTTGTTACTAATACTATATTACACTATTATTAATCTTTATAATTATTGTTAGTATAATTATTACTATTATTATTATTATTATTGTAGTTGTTACTAATACTATATTATTAATCTTTATAATTATTGTTATTATAATTATTACTATTATTATTATTATTATTATTATGTTTCGTTTATGTACAAAGGGGAAAAAGCCTGGTGGAGAGCACCCAGTGCTCTCCGTACGGCTACCCCAGCCTTGTATACCTTGGGCATAAGGCCTTTAATAAAGAAATTTTCATTCATTCATTCATTCATTCATTCATTCATTCATTCATTCATTCATTCATTCATTCATGTCGTCTCTCCGTCAATTCACTTCTTCTCCCGAGGACGACCGCCATTACGGTCGAAATATTGAAAAGTGAGTCTTTGTTGTGTTTCTGTTTATGTGTCACTGCTTATTTTAATTGTTATTTGTCCTGCCGGACCGTTTTTCGTTTATCATGGTATATATATATGTATATATATACCATGATATATATATATATATATATTAAATATTTTAAAATCCAATAACCTTCTAAATCCATACTTCAAATATATAAATATCTAAATACATATCTGGATTTGGCTACACTCAACTTCACTTTAATTTGAATGCTTTAGAGACGAATAAAAGAAACTTGCTTGTAATAAGCGGCTGTTGGCCATTATGTTTCCTATAGTCCACATAAAGTAACCCTAAAGTGGCCAGGTTAGCTCAGTAGCAACGTGCTCACCTCTGAACTGGTAGGCCCGGGATTCGATACCCACTCAGGCACTCGATTTATTCACGTGGAAGGTGAATAAATCTGAGCACGTCATCCCACAAAGAGGACCCCTACTCTATATATACTTGAATAAAGGGAAAATTTAGAACTCCCATTGTAGAATCAATGGGAATGGCATATTCCTTCGAGGAATCAGCACCAGAGGGGTGACTTTGTCAGTCCCTCAGCCCTCTATAAAAAAAAAGAAAAAAAAGTAACCCTAGTATTACATTATAAATAGAAAGTTAACACGATCATTTTTTCAACTAGAATAACATTTTAGAATTGTTTGGGTATCATTTTACAAAGCATTAATGGTTATGTTATTACAGTAAATTAAAATTCCTCCTACTATAGCTGATGTATATACAGAATGCCAGTTTTATTTGACATTATTGTTGGAATGAATAAATTACAAAATGAAGTCTCATGCATGGAAATCTGATGCAAAATAAACACAAGCAGATTCTATATTCCATATATGTAGTTTCAGTTTATTTTTTTTCTTTTAATATAGAAAAATGTCACCATATTCGGAAAATATCTCTTTTTACTATATATATATTAAATATTTTAAAATCCAATAACCTTCTAAATCAATACTTCAAATATATAAATATCTAAATGCATATCTGGATTTGGCTACACTCATCTTTACTTTAAGCAAATATATTATCAAACACGTTGATAATCAATTTAATTTTTGATTTATTTTAATATATCTATCGTTGAGTAGAAGTATCCAAAGATAATATCAAACTCTATGGTGAAATTATCAAACACATAGATAATCAATTATATAACTTATTTGTTTTTGTGTTACTATATGAATTTTATCAGTTATGACGAATTTAAAATCAAAATTCAAGCATAACGTATTTGTTATATAACTGATATAAAAAATGTTATGTACAAATGTTACGAGTATAACATATATGTTTTTTTCAGTTTGGAAAAAAAACTTAATTTCAAATCGTTTGAAGGATCCATCTCTTCTGTTTATTCATGCGGCTATACCTCATAGAGTACAATTTTTTCGATAATGTATATTTTCACTCTTTCAAACACCAAACATACTTCTTTGCTTTTCTCAATGTAAATTCTTACTTTATTAACTAATTATGGAATGAGTTCACTATGGAATGAATTATTAACTATATCTGGGGTTGTCCTGGTTTTTCAGCCATACCCGATTCCTGGTAAGGTTCCATTGTTGAACCACTTTACATTCTTGTGATATCAGCTTGAGAGGTTTGTATGAATCAGTGCTTTAAAAAAGCACTGATTATATTAATCAGTGTACTAAAAAGCTTTATTTACTATTCACATACTTTTAATCCCTTCTCTTAAACTTCAACTTTTAGGTAGTCTTCTGAAATAGATATATTTCTGAGGTAAAATGGATAAACAAACCAAAGTCTCTATACAAATGAAGATTTATTCAACAACAACAACGCGTTTCGAACACTTTGTGTACATGATCAGGAAGACAAAGAGTTCGAAACGGGTTGTTTTTGTTGAATAAAACTTCATTTGTGTGGAGACTTTTGTTTGTTTATCCATTTTACCTCAGAATGAGTAAATACCACACAATTCTGGATTGCACAACTAATGACAGATATATTTGTTGACTTCTTCAACCATTATCATTTCTTGTATCAATGGTTCTTATAGTTTAACTATTTAAATGCAACTGATTACTCGTCATTTTCACTGTACTATTCTAATTTAAGTAAATTGTTAACCATGCAATATTATAGTAATCTTATAGGATATTTGAAGTTTTTAAACTTGTCAGAAGAGTGAGCTTCAATTATTTGAAAAGCTAGTTCAATATGACTGTAAAATGTCATTACGTATTGCTAAATAGTCTAGACTTGTGGAGAGTTCAAAACACTTTCCATAAACATACAACCAGCAAAGAGCAAACAGCCTTTGTAAAAAAAAAAACTTATTCAGGGCATTTCACACTTTTTAAATCTGTCAAATTTTAATGTTTCTTTTATTATTACTATAGATGATTAGTAACCAAATAAAAATGTTATATAGTATATGTCAGTAGTTCTCAACCTTTTGTTACCTGTGGACCCCTTTTTCTTTCTTTTTTTTCTCTGTGGACTCCCTCATAACTATTGGTCAAAAAAAAACATTCTAATTTTTCATTAATATAAATTTAGAAAATTTAATAAACATAGAAATAGTATACTTTTTTCTACTTTCAAGTAAGTTTTATCAAAAATATATCAAAATCTAGAAAATATATTTAAATTTCTTTGAATGTATGGGTACTTCAGATTTTTTCAAGTAAAACCAAAATTATAGTAAAATTTAAATTATAATAATAAAAACCATTAAGTGTTTGTTGTCTTTCCTCATGAACCACCAAAATGTCATTGTGGACCCTCAAGTTGTTATATTTTACCTCTGGG
This sequence comes from Hermatobates lingyangjiaoensis, assembly GCA_026182355.1. Lineage (NCBI taxonomy): Eukaryota > Metazoa > Arthropoda > Insecta > Hemiptera > Hermatobatidae > Hermatobates > Hermatobates lingyangjiaoensis. Next base: position 198,405 of record JAPFBL010000217.1, on the reverse strand, counting down.
CCCCCAAGAAATATTCAATCGACCACTAGGGTCCATGTGGACTCCGGTGTATGTTAAACGAAGGTTTTCTATTGGTATTACTTGAAAAAATGTAATTTTGTTATTAAAAATATTGACAAATATTTAAGTTATACATCACACAAAAATTATACTACAACTCATAACTATATATATTATGCAGTTTTATTGTTATTTTACTAATATACCAAAAGAAGTACGATTAAGTGAAGAAGGATGTTTCTAAAAACACATCAAAGTTTCGGCATATGCTTAAATTTATACGTTTATAGAATGCTTACTATAATTGTATCAATTTTTTCTACTTCTTATATTCAAAATAAATATAATACACAGTATTCTTTTATCAAGATTTTAAAGTCTTATAAATCTATTTTTTACGTTAATGAAATCCCTTTCTATGCTAATATAAACAAATCTGATAAGTAAGACGAGTAAAAATTATACTAAGTTAAGTAAACAGTTTCACTGTTACATTTTCTCTTCCAACGTTAAAAAATTCCCTAGGCTTTTTTTTTCATTAAATGCTAATTTTATGTAGATGACATATTAAAAATCCTAATAGTCATGTTTTAGCAGCTAGCGAGGAAAGAAATCTCTGATTTCACCATCAGTACAATAATGTCCTTTTTTGTTGACACAATTTTGCCAAAATAACTGTGGGATCATTCTTTAATGAGGTCTTATAAATGTATTTAATGTCATTATAATTCACTAAACAATATTACTGGTACAGTATCTATAAAATTGAGATTAAATCATAAGTCAAACTTTTTTTTGCATTTTTGAAAATTTACCTATCTTTATCCAAAAAAAGTTACAAACTTTTTACAGTTAATGCTACCAATAGGACAGTAAAAATATAAAAATTTAGGTATCTAGAATCAGTAGAAGAAATTGTCTAAAACCAAAAAATGGACAAGAATAAAACTGATTTTTTTCTTCTGGTTTTATACTATATATATATATATATATATATATATATAAAGATTTCACATAATCACGTGAAATAACAATCAATAATCAAACCACAATAAGAAATGGGAAAACAAGACTAAGATCTTTCAACCGTAACAAGCGGTCTTCATCAGAGTCAAAAACCCAACTGCAGTTGGGTTTTTATATCTTTTTTTAATTGGTTTATATATATATGTTTCATTTAAATACACAGTAGCCTCTGCGTTAAGGACTTTAAAGCTGGTGCCCTCCAATTTACGAACAACCTTGCAGTGGGCTGGTGTTAAAAGCCATATCAATTGCCAATGAGACATCTTACTTTGCATGAGCTGATGTAAAAAGTAAATCACAACTTCCAGACGAAAGGCAAAACTTTATAATACGACACAAAATACAATTAAAAAAATGAACAACAGTGACAATGAATTAAAAACAAATGCAGTGAATAAAAACAATTACAGTGAAAACCAGTACTTACAGCGAGTAAGTACTAAGAGCCATGCTTGCAATATTTGAGGTACAAATATTTGAGTACAAACCATTCTCAAGAGCACTTCAAGAGTAGATACTAGCAAGTAGGAGGAGTACATAGGCCAGTCTATTGTGAATGATTCCCAAGTGGTACAGAACAACTGTACAACTTACAGTCAACTTAGAGTCCCCAGCTATCCCTAAGATTGTCAGAACCCTATTTAATTAGATACTAGATACTAGAACACCTAAAAAGGTATTTCTGCTCCAGTATCTTTATCACAGCTCACTATTAAACACCCGTTGTGATAGAAAACGTTTTAGCGTTAACTGTTTGTCAGCAGCTCCATTTACCGCTCTGTCGGTAAATTTGAATTTCTATTCCTTGACGGCTAGGATTAGAAACAACTCCAATCGCTATATTTTTATGGTAGTAACATATATGATTACATTTATAAAATGGAGATATACTATTTATGAATTAGTATATAATATACCAATTCAAAGGCATTTAAAGTTTAATAGAAAATGTCATCGAATAGAATCACTGTTTACATAAGATCAGTTCTGAGCCAAAAATTAATATCTTTGCCACCGCTGATCCTGTGCTTTTCTCTTTCTATGACTTTTGCTCCGTGTCCATTGCGTAGGATGTAAAGCCACCGGCCCCGAACCTTCATGACCTAAAGAACACACACCATACTCTAAATGACTGCATCTTTTTTTTTTGTAACAGCCTAAATCGGAATTTTGAAAGCTACTCAGTAACTTCTTTTATTTGTGTGTTTAATATTAAAAAGCTCTACGCCCATTATTTTTCTTTTACTGCTAAATTCATTAATTATTAGAAACTTTTTAGTTGTCTGCTTGTAGACAGAAGGTTTAAAGGAGACACTGTTACAGTGGTATAGGAAGGGATGGGCAGTCCGCCTAGGTATGCATGTGCCAGGGGGCAGAATTTTGAAGGTTTAAAAATAGAAAATAGAAAAAAATTAAAATCACAATAAACTAATAAAAAATCTGAAATTTTAAACAAAAATGAGTTTTTAAGGTCGTAATTCTTTTTGTGTTACATTTGTGTAATACTCTTATTAAACGGATTTTTCAACTTTAATATTTGCAAATTAAAAATAATTGTATTTCAAATTTTTTAACTATTTTTTTAAAAATGGTTGGATATGTATTATATTTGTTTGTATAGCCAGTTACTTTAATATAACATTTTTTTTATGATTTGAATTATATCGTTTTTGTTTTGAAATATTTTTGTTTTTTTTTTTATGATGACTGTACATGTATACGATTTTTGTAATAAGATGAAGTCTGGGACTAATAATATCAGTCTAAAATTAGATTATTGATTGTAACTCCATCAAAATAAATATTTTTAGGACTTTCTGGAAATTTGAAGATTAACGGATTATCAACGCGTTCAGCGAAGGGGGGCCTTACACGACTGCCCGGGGAAGCAAAAATGGTTGGTACGCCTTTTGGTGTACCTATTATGATTTTCCATTATTCCAGCAATGAATCTATATATTAATAAACTAACGTGACTGATGCTAGTTAAAAAGTCATTGTAAAACGTAGAAATTGATTTAAAAATGCATAAATTTATATTGAATGAATATTCAAATATGGGAACACAAGCATTCAATTCAGTTGATATTATGAAGCTGATCAAAAAAAGTCAACAACTTTAAGAGTTTGGATAATTATTAGACAAACTGAATATACATTGAGATAATAAAACTAAATAGCTACATTATTTTTGTAATCTTTAAATTACGAAAAAAAGAACATAATCTGCAATATATAAAATGGGTAAAGTTGCAAAACAAAGATTGGAAATGTTAAAATCGTCTCTCTCCCTAGTGCCGCGGTCTTGCTGGTACAGAATACATTGATTTACCCTAATGGCCTCTTGAACTTAGCTATAACTGCCTCTTGCAATAATCCACCAATCGAATACTCCTGGTTTGGCGAAACCCTTACTGCATTAAATGCAAATTATGAGACAACAGATTCCTTACTCCAATATTTCCTTTTTCCTGGCATTTCATTGGAGAGGGGGGTTGACTGGTTCTAATTTTTTTGTTTCAAATAATTTTTACATATCAAGCCTATAAAATCGAAATATATGTAATTGTTACATATCTTTATATATTTTCAAAATATAACATTAGCAGAAAATAACATTAAATAATTCCTTACTGTAAGTAAAATATACCAAAAATAAAAAATACCGATTTGGATTTTTTGACAGATCTCATGAGTAGGGCTACATGAGTACTAATATTTTTTATATCATTTTTGAATGTATATGAGGAGACTGTTACAAACACAAACAAGTGTCTGTTTGTATATAGCCTAATATGAAACTGGTCAAGAAACTGTCTACGACCTGGCGATTGTCCTCTCAGCTTCACTGTGAATGAAACCCACTAAAATAATAAACCGTTTCATTTTACCATGGCTGCTACACACTACTAATTATCATGCAAATGTAATTGGTATGTTAAACATATTTGGTGGACTATTTATTGGTTGGCTTATTACTAAATATTCACATGAACAAATGTGATTCAACCATCAAAATATAACAGGTTACATTCACAACCATTAAAATACTATGATTTATCCACAAATCAATGATCAAACCACAATATGAAAAGGCGAAAAAAAGTTAACGAAGAGAATAGTCTCTTCTAAGAGGATTTACAGCTAGCGGATAGTTTTATTTTACTTTTTCTTACTGTACTCCTTTGTTTCCCCAAACATCCCTGCCTGGACCATTGTCCTTTCCTGAACTTTCCACCCTTTTAAAATACCACTCTTCCCTTCTACTTCTCTCAAACCCTCTCCATAATGATTGTGCATCTAGTGTTTCAGTTCGGTTTTTGACTCTAACGAAGAGGGATTGTTACGGTTGAAATATCAATTCCCCCCCCATTTCATATTGTGGTTTCATAATTGATTGTTGTTTCACGTGTTTATAGTGAAATCTTGTTATCCACTATGTGCTAGTTGATAAAAAAAAATATAAGTTAGATGTGTAACACTCATTCAATTACATTATTAATATCATTAAAACTAATAAAACACTTAGTGATATCATACAAGGAGTTATCATTTAAGAGAGTATAGTTTAGAAACTGAACAATATTGTTAATTTGTTTTATTTTACATTTAAAAGGATACAATATCTCCTAATAAATTTTATAAAAATATTATGAATCAATATTTAATTTGTTTGGATATATTTTATTTAAAATAATGTGATTGTCTATGAAATTTTTCCTTATCTTCCAATATGAAAAATTTCAATTATTACTAATTATTGTATGTAATCCTTACTTTGGAGAGTAATGTGCTTTTAATAGATTAGTAATAAAACTTTGTAATTTCAAAAAACTAAAATAAGTAAATCTGACAAGTGATTACTAACTGAACTTATGTATCCAGATTGTTCAAAATAAGTGTGCCCGCCTTATAGCCAGGGCTCGTTGGTACGCCCGTAATGTTGATATTCACCATGATTTGAAAATGGAATCCACAGATAGCTACATCACCCGACTACTCCCAATGAAGACAAGAAACTATCTACTCATCCAAACTTCCTTGTACAAACTCTAAATCCTGTCGCAAACCTTCCTCAACCTCACTGAATAATTACTTCATCCAGTGACTATCTGACTACCTTTCAAGCTCATGACTAAAAGCATTAAAAACTATGACTAACAAGACCACATGACCGCGTATACGACATCATTACTGTACAGACTAACGTAATATCCGACATGAATTACTGACATTCCAAGTTATAGTAGGACAGTAATCAAGCAGTAGAAGGTCTCTGGTCTGGAACTGCTAGTTACGACGTGCACTATAGTGCGAAGTTATATTCGTTGGTCGTTGGTAATTGACTTAATACTTGATCTTTTTAATATTGAACTGTTTTTTTCAGTCATTCGAAATTCAGTCAACTTTTACCATAAATGCTAATTTAAAGTTATGAAATACATTTTATAGCTTTATATTACCTATAGGAGCTGGAAGAAATTGGTACTTTGATATAAACTACATTTTCCCATAGAGTAATATTAAGGAAAAAGAATATGATTCTTTCCACACTAAAAACTATTTTTCATGTAAAATTACGTTAGTATTTATCAAATGGTACTACTTGCTGTTAATACACGCCTCTATACTTGTTCATTCAGATATGATCAAAAAGATATGAAAAAACATTCAGAGGACTGCAAAAAGTGTAAATATTTAATTTTGGGTAAAGGAGAATAATCTTTTTTTTTTTTTGACAGTTATAAGCTATAAAATAAGAAATGTTATAATGATTATATAACGTCTTAATGAAAATATCATTTTCTTAAGAAGAATCTTAGAACTATGGATAACTTTGTATAATACGGGTTCATCTTACCCGTATTAAAATTAAAAAATAAAAATAAAATGAAATTTATTATTCAAGATGATGTGACATACACTTTATATTGTAACCACAATTGGTACAATAATGTTTAAAAACTGTCTTTTCTATATCTTCCAATGAAATCAGGAAAAACAACTGGCATTTAACGATTTGTATACTGGTCAGTTCTAATTACTTTTTTTCATTGAATACATGTCACTCTGTATGAATAATTCATTTGACCTAATTCATTAAATTGAATATGCAGTATAAGCCAATTACAAATAAATAAATAAATGTTTCTAGGAAGGATCATTGTGCCTTAATTATTGAATTCTATATTTAATGAAATATATTTCAATTAACTTCCATGTTAAAGAAGTATTAAATTACAGGTTGGGTAAAATTTAATAAGGGTTGTTTTGATAAATGGTATATAAATATAACTTGTCATTTTTTATGGATATATCAAATGTCTGCTTATATCGAAAAATATTTTTTTCACTTCGTTGTGCTTTGTCATAACCTTTTGGTGGTAACTATAAATGACTATTTTATGATTATGATAGATTAGTCACTATTAATCACTTTTTATCACTATGATTATTATCTTCAGTGATATAAAGATGCGCTGTTAAACATCATAGTACATGTTTGTCGTTTAATTCACTCAGCTATTTTAAAACTAATAGACTTTAAAAGCACTAATTTTTTGACTCATGCATGAATCGTGAAAAATTTGTTTAGCTGCACAACAAGATACAAGCTTATACTTTTTTAGAAATATGTTTTGAAAAATATTCGAATATCTGGACGCTAATTTTACTTCCGTTTTAATTTTATACCACTCCTATTTATTTTAACATTTGATCCAATGCCTCAAGAGGTAGGATTGTTTAGAAAATTCTATTGCTCGTGATCGTGGGTACTAATTAAAAAACAGACTAAAATCACTTGGTTTAAGAGTACTTGCACTTCAGTAGCTTCAAAGTTTCTCACTTTAAAAAGCTTTACATCACACTATTTTTATTTCTAGTTATTGAAATGATAACAACTTTGACCAATTCCAGTACGATATCGACAAACTAAGAGACAAAATTGTTCCAACGAGGCTTTTATTCTACGCTTGTTGAGAAAAGTTTGTTACCTGTCATCACATTATAACTCTTATCACTAAACCTATTACGTCTATGTATGTTATTACTATATTATTCTGTGGAATGAACAAAGTCAACATTTTCCTCTTCATTTTCTACTTTTCTTCAATTCCATTTGTTTTCAATAACCTCTTTGCTTCTATTGACGCCTAATTTTGGAAAATTTTATTCTTTTAAAACTATTGCTCCTTATAGACTTAGAGTAAAATATGGTCATTGCCTTCGATTTCACTAGATTAAATAATCTTGACTCTTCTACTCTAGTACACCAATAGTTTTTCTATCATTCCTAATAGTTTGAACACTTTTATCAACAGTGTTTTGCTGGAATTTAACCAATATGGCGTTTTTTAACTGGTCTTTTATTTACCATGCCCAGTATTCGTATGAATTACCGTGAAGTTTGTAATCCACCAGTTGTTGTGTATGTCAACACTCATGTTCTCACTTTCAAAGGATGCTTTGAAGCACAAACTATTAATAAGATAATAATAAATTTACACTTTGAGCTTCTACTTTATTTACGCCTATCATCTTCTACTGTAGTGGTCAAGATGGGTGTTCCACTTTCTGCCCTTTCGGTTTTTCCCAGAATTACTGCTACAACCCAATCAGTTAAAAGATAAGAGATTTCTATTAACTGCAATTCCCATATTCTTCATTAAATTAGATTACTGTTTAAATTTGTTCATCTTCTATTAAGGATCAGTAAAAATACAGTACAACTAAAGTTGCTGGACTCTTCGAGGGTTGTCTGGTCAAAAAGGAAGACAGAGTTGAGTTTTTGACCACACACCCTGAAAGAGTCTGGCAACGTTAGTTGCAGTGTATTATTAATGTTTTAATTATTCTAATATACATATTCTACTATATTTCTATATCAATGATGATAGTAACGTTATAAAATTGACTGAAACTAAAATGGTTTCTCATCAAATATTCATATTTTTAAAGATTTCTATATAAGTGAAAAATAAAAGTAATATTCAGTTTATTTATTAGCTACAAATTATTCTTAATTTACTATGATGTGTGTTTGGCCGTCAAGCAAAAAGATTTAAATACTCTTATATTTTTTTTTTTCTAGAAACATGGAAAGAATAAATTTGAAAAATTAATGTTCATTATATCAAGTTAAATAGATGAAAATATCTTAGAGCGGACAACCACTTCCCTAAAGTCATATCGTTTTGCCCCAAACCCTAAACCAGGGGTGTCAAACTCATTTTGACCTGGGGGCAGAATACAGCTTAAAATTGATCTCAATCGAGCCAGACCAGTAAGGTAATTGCCAAAGTACACAGAACTAACAATAATTCTACCTTTTTCTTTGTATTAGTCACTAATAGTAATAATTAGTGCAAAGAAGAATAAGTCAATTATCTGAAAAATGCATTTTTGGATCTTAAAACGAGAAATCTAAATTGAAGATGTCAAATGGAAGAAGTTCCTTTATAATGGAGTAATAGGAGACTCGCTGCTGTTGTGATAAAAGATTGGTATTGGTATTTCCTTAGAAGGTTTGGCCTTGGCGTCCAAGTATCAATCAGATTTGCCTCAGCTTAAATAGTATTGTACTATTATTCCTCTAAACAATAACTGTAAATTTAATCTATATACTTATAAAACTGTGATGACCCATCTTGTTTGTATTTTTGACACCATGCATTGTCTGAATAAATAATAAGAAATAAGTAATTTTGTGGAAATCGAACCCACGACCTCTGAATTGGAAGTTCAGTGCGTTACACTGTGGGCAATGGGTTTTTTTATACGAGTAATACACTTCCAAAACGTGATATAAATGTTTTGTGTGTATAAGTCAACTAATGATGAAGCCTTGGATGTTGTCCACAGGTGAAACTTGCAGTACCTGTTAGTTTTACTTCATATTGGATTATTCAAATAAATATTAATGAAAACAGAGAGTAAGAAGTGATTTTATAAATAGTGGCATTAAAAAGAAAGAAAAGTGAAAAATAAGTTCTCTCAACATAAGTCAGGTAAAATGACTGACACCAGATGTAAAATCTATTTCTGTTATAGAATAAACCTAATCAGTTTTTCTAGAAAAGTTGTTAGTCCCACTTAAGAATCTTATTGTTGTTTAGACGGTGTTCTTTTTTATTTGACGTATTTCACGTATTCTTGGCCCTACTCTCTGCGCCAAAGGGACTTTTTTCACTTTACTTCCAAAACATAACCATGAATTAAAAAATGGAGCTCCTGTCATGCGTATGAGAAATACTGATCTACCGAGCTTATATTATAAAACAAGACTAATAACTAGGGAGCTTTACGATAAAGTCATTTTTCTAAATTATTGCATCAGGGTTCAAGGGGAAGTAGTTTTAATTACATGATTGAAATTTGTTTTATCTAAAGAGGGCAACATTTCTTTTTCAAGGATTCAATTTCTAATTCAGTTAGCATTTACCATGAATATTCATAAGTATCAAGGAGAGACTCTAAAGAAAGTTTTAGTTCATTTAAGTAAAGCAGTATTTCAACATGGCCAATTACATGTTGCTTTCAGTAGGATCATTTAGAGTTTATCTGCATTTCTGTAAACATTGCTGCATTAAAAAGGAAGGTTATGGATGACCCAACAGGTCACGGCTAGTCCAGTACCATATAAAATTACAGTACTTTTATAAACAGTTAAAAATGTTTGACATCACTTGAGGTTTCCTTTTAAAATTCTCTCTTGATAAATATATTTGAATTTTTATTTCAAAAAGGGAAGCTGAAAACATTTCATGCTTCGTAGTTTTGAACTTTTAGTGTAACATTTTTTTATATGTTCTTCCTTAATTAATAGGATGTAATACTCCCTCACCCACTTCGTTCTGTTTCATACTGTGCCTATTCCATTACTTAAGGGATAGTCTGTTTTTTCCATCCTTTTGATTCCGTCTGAAAATATTTATATTTCATTCCCTCTTATTTTCTATCCTTCTATCTTTTTAATTAATGATTTATCACAATAATATAGCTTTCTGATTTGAAATCAACAAAACTGAAAAGAAGTCAAATTCCTGTGGATTGTGTCTGATTTTTTGGGGCCCATAGTTTCTAAGCTGATCTGATTAATTTAGGGGTTCTGATTACGAAAATTATATTAATTTTTTCTCACCAGGTCTATTTATTGAGATATCTATTAGTTAATACCTATTTTTACCTTAAAATTAGGTGTATTTCTAAATACATTCTAGCGTCATAATTACAATTGTAAGTTATCATTATGATCTATGTTAAATGATCATGACATCAGAAACTTAAAGTAAAAGGATATTTTACTTGTGAATACAGATTTTTGGAGTAAAATATAAGCATGGCCACATCCTCTCCTCGGTGATATTCTTGAAACAAACCAAATATGTTTGGCTATATTTGTGGGGAATATACGTTGAAATCCAAATGTATTAATACGTAATGCAATATGCATTGCAAATATTTTGGTCTGATTAATGAATATGTGTCTTAAAATTAAGTAAAAATATTGTTCCTTCGATTTGCCTGTCTTTATTGTAGCTATTGCATTTCTACAGAAAAGAGTATACTATAGCAGAAAAACTAAACCTGACAGAGAAATAACAAGAGTATTCCTGGAATCAGCGTCCTTAATTAAGTAAAAACTGTTAAAACATGACAATTTTTTTGCTACCCAGTGTAAACATGTCAGTCTGTATTTCAAGGTAATTAAACATTGTAGTCTATTTGTAGTTCTCTACAGTCACTTTGCTGAAACAACGTTTTAAACTGACATCTACTTCAAGACGAATGAGATATTAAAGCTTCATTTTTTATATTAAAGAAATAAAATGCATATTTTTTTTCTTTCTGCCTCCTTGCATTTAAAATAATTTAAATAAATGATTCATAATCATGTTGAGATAACACAAGTAGACAAACTATATTCTTCTAAATTTTATACAACTATTAATGTACAATGAATCACATCCACTTATAAGAAAAATTAAATAAAACTATAAAAATGAGTTAATCACATTACAACGTGCTAGCTATTTATATGAATTTGACAAATAACGTCTATATCATTAATAATAATGATACAGTTATATTAAAACCATTCACAAATATAACTAGTATAAAGATAAATTAAGATTTCTATTTAACATGAAACAAATTCAAAATTTAAACTGTAGTTTTACAGTCCAATAAAAAATCTAGAGAGGCCTACACTCAACTTTACTTTAAGTAAACCTATTACCATAATTAATTAATAAAAAAGTTAATTTAACTCCTTAATTGCAATAAAGTTACTATATTTTAACAGTTACGATGAAGAAGTAACTGAAATAATTGTTGATTGACAGATGTTCTTAAATTACTGTGACTATGCTGAAAATTGAAACTTATTGTTGGCACACCTATAAATATTTCAGCATATCAAATGTCATTGCCAATCAAAATGTTAAACCAGACAATAAATCATAACTTATTAGTCACATGTGTAACATTCAATGAACGAAGTTAATAACAAAAGCACAAAATCTTGAAACAAAGAAATAAGAAGAGAAATCAGGAATATCATTTGATGAATAGCAATGGGTGATGTAGAGTTTAGGTAGCTAGTTATATGTATTGGCAATTTGTTTTGATAATATGTACTATTAGAGAGATAATAACACATAAACTAGTTTCAAATATTACTGAATTATAATTTATTTATTTAATAACGAATGCAAGATCTTTAATGCCAACATGTTGTTGTTAATGCATTAGAACTAACATGTTGTATCAATATAATACTAATGCATACATAAATCTAACTATAGAAACTAATTTCATGATTTTATTAAGGGCATAATATGAGGATAACTAAAACAGCAGAACCAGCTAAATTTCAACAAAACAAAAATATAAAATAGACACTCATAAACAATAATAATTATTAATTGATACCTATATTTAAATATGGAATTAATAAAAATGGTAAGGCTTTGTTGGAAATGATTAATCGTTTACGAAATAACTTTCTATTAACAAAAAAACAATCAATACTTTGGATGGAATTTTTAGAATAATTATACTTATCTACAGGTGTATTTTTACCATAATTAAGAGTTATAATGATAAAGTTGAAATAGACTTACACTGGGCTGTAAGTATTTTCCGACCTTGTCGAGTTTTCTTTTCGACAACCAAAAGTAACTGTTAAGTTATTTTTATGAAATGTACGGATGTCCAAATAATCATTACGAATACAATATATGGTAAATTAAAAAGATACATAAGTTAGCACCAATAATAAATTATTACCGTTCAGGTAATTACAAATAGCTTTTATTTAAAGAAAAGATAAATTATCAATATTATTAGTTCCGTTTTGAAGAGTATACATGATGAAAAATCATGAAATAAAAAGAAATAAATATATTTTAAAATATTAAACAGAAATTGCTCCAAACAGGACAAACTAGTATTTGATTATATTTCTAATAATGGTTTACCATCTTGAAAAAATCAGGCAGAGTTCTCCTCTAGCTAAAAAAGAAATAAAAGCTTCTGACTATTAAAAAGGTTTTAAATAAAAACCGAAACGTTGGCAATAACAGTTTAATTTGAACCTGAAGAACTGACCGAGACCTGATAAAACATTATTGTTTTTTAATAATATACTAATTATTTTATTTTGTATTATCATTATCTGATATATTTTCATTGTATTAACAATGAAAGATAAAAATATTAAAAGAAAATGGTAAACACAAGAAACATAATGTATATAAGAAATATAAGAATTACTACAAAAAATGGTTGTATTACCTTTGTAATTTTTTTTCTTTTCTTCTTTCTTTTCAAACGTTCATACGAACAAAAAAATAATTTCACACGGTGCATTACTTAGTAATTCAAATAATAAAATCACTATTAAACCGTTATAAATAACTATTTTATTTTAAACTCGTATTAAAAAACCGACGCCTACGAGAATAAAAAGTGAATGATGCCATTTTGAAATATAAAAGAGAATTGGCTCGTAATTAAGCCAGTGTATACACAAAGAACAGGAAATAATAATGAACTAAATACAGACCTTTAAATTTTTGTTGGTTCTATAAAAAAAAAGATTCTGTATAACAGATATTAATTTTAAAGACACATTTTTAAGCATACAATTTTATAATAAAAGAAAAAATGGAAACAATACATATATATTTGTGGAATTAAGTAATTTACTTTTCAGGTGGTTAGACAGTATTATGTTTTATATTTAAATAATTTTTGTGGTTATGCATTCAAATTTATTAAAAGTAAATATATTATTAAGTTAATTGACAAGCTATTTAAATTCAATGTTTTATTTTAATGTAGTTATCTCTATCAAGGAAAATGTAATCTTCATCCCAACATTGTAAAAAAATCAAATGAATCACGATGACTAATAATTATGACTAGAGTGATTTGCTGGGTAATATTTAAAATTAATTTTCAATATCTTTCAAATTTATACAGTTTAATATATAATATATATGTTAACATACTGAATAATTATAATTCAAAGAGATTGTAAAAACAAATAAAAAATAACACATATATTAAGATTAAATAATTTTTTTTTAATTTTACTGAGATAACTAAACTTTTAGATTATATTTGCATGATTAAATATTTTATGCACACTATTTAAGTAATGTATTAGTTGTATAATTCATTTTCCTTAATTATCTTATTATATAAATTAATTTAATTGAATTACATCATTAAATAAAGCAGTAATTGTTGGAAAAAAATAATTCTATTAATTCAACAGCTATGTAAACAGTTAATGTATGGTATTTACTAGTGATGGGACGATACCAAAATTTTTAACGTTTCCGATATGAGTCCCGATACTGCATTAAACTTTCAATTCCGATTCCTATATCTGCAATGAATAATGCTTATTTTTCAAACCCTGAAGTATGTTTAAATTACAAATGTTTTATAGACAAAGTACATTTTTTAATCATGTATTGATAATGTGCATAAATAATTTTTTATAACAAAACAAACATAAAAAAAGTATTATGATATCAAATATAAAGATTAAAATTTTAGACAAAACAAAAATCTTCGTAATATCCTAGAAATTGCAGTACCTATTCATATAAAAGTCCCAATATTCTTAGATTAGCATCTCTCCGGTTTCACCTGTTACACGATTCCGTTTTGGTGTGTAAATATTTCCCCCAACACTAAATAATCTTTCGCTTTCAACAGAAGAGGGAAGTGCAGATAGATACCTCCAGGCAAAAGATGTCATGATCGAAAATTCGTTTTTATTTCATCTCTACCACAAAGGATTATCATAATTTCCTATATTCTTCAAAGCAATATATTTGGTCATTTCATGTTCTATTGAAATTCTTTTGTTCCTGATCTCGCTACATGTTTTATCACACCCTTTGTCTTGCATTAGTTCCATTTTTTCTTTTTCTTTTCTCCTTAATTCAGAGAATCATTTTTCAAAACTAAAGGGATAGTCACTTTCGTTTTCATTTTTCATAAATGTTTCTTTAGTTATACTGCTCATATCTTGACTTTCTGGGTGATGCAGACTGCAATGGCCTCTTCAGTAGACAGTCCTTGGTAGTTACTGTCTAGGAAAGTAGTCTGGAACCTTGGATCAAGATATGTGGCCAGTATTAAATTCTTGTTCTTTAGGTAACTGCAAAATCTATCATTGAAAGAGGCCTTCCATGCTGTCATTGTTAAACCAAGCCCCTCGAAAAGCTTCTTATCTTCTCCCTTAGCAAAGAAGTAACATATCACTTTAATGTGTGGTATGATAAGAGAGGCATACTCTTCTCTGGTACATAATAAAATATATTTTATTATGTACAATCAACAAACTGTTTAAGTATTTTAAGCATTTTCTCTAAAATATTCTATTGGTTGGATTCTAAGCAATGTGGTTTTGCTTGGTCACTGCATTATGAGATAAGAGCCATTTTTTTTTCAAATATTCTGGACATCATGTAATAATGACTGTCCCATCTTGTCTGTATATCCTGAATAAATTTATGACCTGGTAAATTAAATTTTTTTCTGATATACTTTGTAATTGGCAAAAGCTGCTGGTGAGTTAAATTAAAGTGTCCAACTATTTGTTCACAAGTAGATAGTATATCCTTTATATACCTGTAAGTAAATTTTGGAAAAAAACTGAACACTTACTCATCCCTCTCTTAATGCTATATTTTTAGGTCTAATTTCATTTTGATACGTCAAACGGTATATCATCTTCACAAGCATTCTGAATGAATAATAACTCAAAATTGTTACATTTTATTTAAACAAAATTTTCAGTTTTTTTTTTTAAAAAATCTGAAGTTCTTTTCAGTTAATGCTTTTCCAGCTTCGAAGATATTTCCAAAATTTTGAGACTCTAGAATTAACAGTTTCTAGTACTGCTCTAACCTTTAAGCTTAAGTCCGAAAGTCCACCTTGATCTCTGTGAAAGAACTTCATCAAAATAGTAAACTGCAATATTTTCCTCTTTACAAAATAACCCGTGCATGTTAATGTATCTTTTTAAGAAAAAATATTTGAAAGTGATGTAAATATACAGGGGAGTGCAAAAACAGGTATACAGTAAAATTTATGACATTATATTGAAGTGAAAGTTACTTATTTGAATATGTAACAAGAAATTTGAATACTTGAGGGATTATAGCTTCACATGTATTACACGTGCTTCTTTTTTTCGTTTTTGTATATTCGTTCGCTTGCATAATAAATGCAGTAAACTAAGTATATGTTGCTTTCTCTTTTTTATCACTGTATACCTACTTTTGCACCCCCCCCCCCCCCTGTATTTATTAATTATCAAATTCGATAGTACAAACTCCCTCTTTTATTACTTAATGATGCAATTATTTTTTTGAAACATTGCACAAATATATCTTTTTCTTTCTCTCTTTTTGATTATAGATAAGACTAGTATTTAAAATGTTATAAAATAGATTATTCAATTCATTTGCCTTTAAGAGATTTACAAGGACAGTAACATTTTAAATGTAAAACTAATAAATCTTTAATAAAGTTCTTTCCCAAAATATATTATTTGATGATAATGGTTCTTGTGTTTAAAATGCATTATTTGGAATGATGTCTTTGAAATAGTACTTTAAATGTAATAATCTTTTTGATAATAGTACTTTATTTTATAAATAACTTATGCATTATCAGTAGGTAATTATTAAAACAACTTGTACGACGTAACCAGAATTGTTTAAATCAGAAATTTAAAATATGATCATTTATTAAATGATATTTTTCTAATATTACTCATATACATTGTTTTATGTTTTTAAAACTTTATATAATCAGTAATACGTATTTCATTAGGAAAATTAATGGTATTTCTCATTTCCCAAGGGGCGCAAGTGCGGATAGCCTGCAATATGTCTAGACCTTTAACCTAATATAACCTCCAGGTCTGTCATTTGTTTACTGGGTTATATCTTTATGTGAGAGGCTGTTTATTCTAGAGGTAACAATCCTTTTTTTTTTAAATGTTAACCCATTTCAATAAGAAATACTTAAATGGGTTGTCAGTATATGAGTATTTTCATATTATGTCTTACACTTTATGGAAATGTACGGTTCAGGGAGTATTGGTTTTAAGAAATGTTCTTGTCTGTGAAGTTTGGACTTGAAGTATTAGGTGAATAGTGTCTAATCTAGTGTTTTCGCCCTATTTACATAAGAATATCTCAGCAAACAATTTTAAGAAAGCTTAATTTCCTAGTGATGTCAAGTACTATATTATTTATGTTGTCATTGGTTTTAGATGTCATTATCATTGCACGTTGGGCGACGTGTTGAAGTGACGGGAAAAAATGTGCAGGGAAAAGTTGCCTACGTTGGGACGACGATGTTTTCTTCTGGAAAATGGATAGGTGTAATACTTGACGAGCCAAAGGGAAAAAATAATGGCACTGTTCAGGGGAAAACATATTTCCAGGTAACTGAATTCACTTGAAACTATTTTGTTAAAGGAATAGTGCAATATAATGTGGTACAAACGATGCAGCTACTATTAAACTTAATATACTACTGCTGCTTCCTTAACTGTGCAAGGTGAATTGATAGTTTCTTTTTTTAATGCTTATACATTTGCTTATGGCATAATTGTATTAATTTGTGTATGATTTTAGGCTCATTCATTCAGTCACAGATTTCTGATTTTGCTTTCCCTGATAGTTTTTAACGAATTGTAATATTGTCAATGCTTAATATATTTAAGTTGTATTTTTATTACGAAATACGTCATATATTAATGAAGCCTAGACATGATAATTTATGACTGTTGATTAAATTATCTTATATCAGAACAAATACATGTCTTGTTCTTTTGTTGATTTCACAATGCTACAGTGAAACCCACAATGCAAACAGTGGGTATCCTACTACGATAAAAGAATCATTGACAGGAATGAAATAGCATTCAGTCCTCTTACTTGATATTCAGAAAACCAAAAAATCCATCTAATGAAATAACTGATACTGATAACCCAAGTAAAATATATAGTTTGACGTTTAGGAAATCCCTCATTTGCTTCATGCGGATGGATAGAACTTTAGTAGTCTACTAAACATCATACTACTTTTAGAACCTTGTTAAGGATAGATTAAATTGTGTTATCCTTTGGAGCAGTGTGACGGCCATAAAGCTTCTATATTTTACGCTAAACTACAGTTGGGTGCCTCAAAATATCTTGCCAAACGTCAATTTTGCAACATTGCTCTAATGTTAACCGGCAAGCTATATTGAAAAATTCTAAGGGGATAAGTACATCAGAAATTATTGGATTCATTATTAACTATCATACCTCGAATATCTCTTTGATTGTTTAACCGGTTTTGTTCTTCTTTGAGGAACAAAAAATAAGTATTTTTGTTGATAACTCTTGTAATCAATTTAAACTTTTTGTAAATTGTCAAAGTTTGTAACATGAGAATAGGTTATGTATTTTTCTTAGTGGTATTAATAAAGAACTTAATAGTTCTGCAATCATTTACTGTGTAGTACTTGCTAATAACGAGAAAATTATTGGAACTATTTACTACACTAAAGAAGTTTTATACCAAAAAAGGAAATACAACGTGGACATCTTTCCGTTTTCCTTGTTCATGAGCAAACTGAATAGGAGCCCAGTAACTGCTACATACGCATTATTTTTTCATAAAATCTTGTTTATATGGAGTCTAGTTTCTGGAACATTCCCATTATTGTTAATTATTCAAAGTTTTATTGGACCATAAAAAATAGATAAACCGCCTTACCTTGTAGACTGGTACCAAAGATGTTACACGGAAAACAGGGTAAAACGGTTTTCCATTTCTTAATGTAACAACAGGGTGCTTTGTGGACACTAACAGTCTTATTTATAATTAGGAGTTGCTAAAATCAAATAGTCGTACTAAAACAAAAATTCAGATGTTGTGTAATCAGTTATTATGTGGTATGACTCATTTTGGAAAAGTTTGTATGTGCACAAAACTTTTTTATGGATAGTTTTTACCATTTATTCCACAATATCAAATGATGTTGCTGTAATATAAATTATGAAAGATAAGGTAACTGTTTTCAGTGTAAAGAGAATTATGGAATGTTCGTTCGCCAGTCTCAGCTTAGTTTGATATCGGATTCTGGTAGCAGGATAGATCTCAACAGTTCTGTTTCTTCAGTTGCAAGCTCGGATGACGGCTTGAGTGCGAGCTCCACTCCTCAGTCGAGACTTACAAGGTAATTTAATTTCTGATATGAAACATTTTATAAAGTGTCATAAATATATATATCTTTAGTGTTTGCATTTCTGTTAATTATAATATTTTCAAGAGTAGAACAAATAGTTATTGCTGATTTATGGTCAAGTCAAGTGAACTAAAGCCCAAGTGCTGAAAAAAAATTCTGAGGTCATCAAAATCAAGTTGGAAAAACTGAATTAAGTTCTTTTAAATTGTTGAAATGAATATCTTCTTTTAACAAGAAATATCACAATCAGAGATATCATTCTGTACGGAGCACACTAACCAAATTATTGAAAAAATATTGGTTATCCGAATTTCAGTCTTCAATATTCCTATCAAATTTGTTTTTCTTGGATTATGAATCCATCAATAAGTTAGTACTACTGAAGTTATAATTTACATAAAGAAATGGGTAAATAGTCTTATCTTGTTTTCTGGTTTTGGGTTTTTTTTCGACATCTTGAGGTCTTTTTGAAGAAGACCGTTTGAATGCCAATGGGCCGGGTCGTACGACTCTGGCAGCAATATAGAGCATAAGACTTTTAATTTAATAACTGGGTTTTAAAATTTTATGTACTAAATGTTTAATGACGTTAGTAAATAGTAAAATAATATTTGTAAAATAAGTGATGTATATTTTATTAATTAGTTTTCGAGATTTTATAGATGAGTATGAATAAATATGACTTCTTCCCCCTTCATGATTCAATGATGAAACACATGTTCTATTAGAGTGACCAAATAATAATAAATGCCTTAAATTTTTTGATATTATTATTACTGATTACAAAACGTATTTGTTTCTTTGATGCGCTTAGTATCAGGAGGAAGTCACCTCCTCGTTTGAGCAACCGTCAACCAAAACCCAGGTATTCCCCTAATCTAGTGTTTTAGATTTTAGTTTACTAGTTCTTTTTCTAATTATATGTGACAGATATATTAGTGGCTTATTTATTTGTGGATGGTTCTAAGTGATTTAATTGTCTTCAAGTTGTATTATTTTCAACTCCTGAATGAACTACCAATCAGTCCATACGATTATTCTTGGACAGCATAATGTAAGAAATTATTACTGCAGAGGCGTTCTGCTATTCTACCAAATATATATAACGGAGAGGTTTTTTAAATGCATTATTACGTTTTTTTCACTCAAATATTAATCTGAATAACGAATTATAGTTAATTGCAATATAGGTTATATTATATGAGATATACAAAAGTATTTTTAATTGTCTTTTATAATTATTTCTCAAAAGTACTGCAACAAGGCTTGTATCCAGATCGTTCAGAATAAGCGTGTCTTGTAGTCGGGGCTCCTTGGTGTGCCCAAAATGTGGATATTCACCATGATTTCCTGGTGTACCAGCTCCTCCAACCTAAATGTGAACACCACAGTTGTTTCATTTCATATTGTATTCTCGGTGAACTCGCCGCTCTGAAGATATTGGCTATAATGCGTTGCTACACTCAGAGTTTTAATAGAGATCACATAAATACTGTAAGGCTGGAGCTAAAATGGGAAGACTAGCTCCTCAAATATATATTAGGTATTTAAGGAACTGACATCTTCGTAGTTACTTATTAATTATTCCCTAATATGGAGTTCTTGAATCACTATGACTACAATCTAGCGACCCCCTGCGCAGTGTGTAATTCCGTGACTCTGTCGTTCTACTTCCTTTGTTGTTAGTGTCAAACAGTGCGACCATTACTAAGATCTTATTACGCTAATAGTGAAAGATATGTGGTGTCTTACTTATTGATTTAAATTTTAAATTAAAATAATGTTTACACCTATAATCCTTACAACCGTATGCAGTGTTGTATACTTCATGTTAATAACTACCAGTGTTAGTAACCCACCATGAATGCTGCCGTAACTACTATTGTAAAGAAACTAGTAACTCTATTGCCACTGAACTATAATGTATATACATCGCTTTCACATTCAATGAAATTTACCATATGTAATTTTATATCTCTTCTTAGATTTATTTTAGGTAAAGGTTTTGTTTTTCAAATCAATGGTTCAAAATCAGTCTAATTTGAAGGACAGCTCAGGTTTCACTACATTACGTTTCATCCCGACTCTGGCTTTGACTCTATAGGCCTTGTTGTACTATAGGAGATTTGACTAGTATCCTTCACTCTGAATGGTCATGGCCGATTCTCTACTGTCATGATCTATATTCCAAAGAAGAATTAAACTCGTAATCTATACAGCGTTCCTAGTCAAATGTCAAGTTAAAAAAAAATGAAGAGAGGAATACAAATTAACAGTTAGTTCAGTCACATTTGACCGAATGCTGCTATTGACTTATGAGAACAAAATATATTTCCAGGTTTTTTGTATGAGATTAAAACTGTTTTTCTTAAATGTTTTACTTTTAGTATTTTCTGATAATTTTGAATATTTATTATGTACCTTCTAAATATCTTTTATTAATAAATTGTCATAATTTTAGCTATTTATAGTTAATGGGTTAGTTCCACTGAGGTTAGTAACATTAGAATTAATAGTACTAGTATCCGTCACACTTCGTATAATTTCTGGAGAGCTCGATCAATTTTGGGTCCTTCTGGTTCCCATCTTCAACAGCAACTGAAGATTTGAAGATCAATGAGTTGCAGTTGAATCAGAAGGACCCGAAACTGGTCGAGCTTGGCAGGGATTATACGATGTATGACGGATATTATTACTATTAATTCTAATTTTAGCTATTCTCCTTATAATTGTAGATCAATAGCATGTAAGGGTATACCATTCTACATACATATGTCACATGTTAGGAGAGCACCACATCTATAGTGCATAGTGAAAGAATGACAAGGAGACATATACAAGACAAATAAAGTAATGATTGGAAAGTACAGTCTAACACTTCAGGCAGAGAACCTCATCTATTTGAAAGATAGTTCAATGGTGTACTGTTATTCTTACACTCACGATAGGAAAAAAATCCATTTATAACAAAAAACATATAGAAAAGATGTCCTTAAATAAATTCTAAAAGGGACAAGTTATTTCTGCGAAATGGGTTTTCAGTTTCCTATGTGAAAATGAAATAATCTAACTGAATTCTCCTGAAATATTATAACTTTCTTAAAAGTGAATATCAACGTGTAAAAAGCATTGAAACTGAACAAAACCAACTCGTCCTCGTTAAGAGTTTCATATCTAGTCATTGTATGATCAACCACACAAACTAACTAGTAATTAAATTTGAATGACTTTATATCTCGCTTCCATAATTAGGTTATTTTCCCCAACTTCCAGTAAACTTCTTTATTGTTACTCTTCCAGTATTATTCTTACATCAACTAGAACCTGTAGTTTTTGTATATGTAACTTGTACTTGAATTATTTCTAAACGTTACATTAATTTGAAATAAAAGTAATTAAGTTGAACTTTCAACATTTGGTAATATTAACTTTTTTTTTTCTTATTTTCTTTAGCCGAGTGTCTTTAACTGCAAACAAGGTGAAGGAAGTTAAAACCAAAGAAGATGTATTGCCCCAGAACACTGTTACTCCTCTCGGGTCGAAAAGAGCATCTTTTGTAGAGGTAATTGATAATTTGTCTTCAAATTTTCGACTTCCCTAGGGAATTAAATGTTTTCATATTCTTTAGCCCCTTACAGGTATATTTGTTCATTTAGGCGTTACATTTTTGAAATAAACATATTATAACCATTTATTTCCTTATTTACGTTATAAGAAATTAATAATAAGAAAATTAATTTTAATTTTGCTGAACGTGTTTCTTAATTTCTTAGCTAAATAAGAAGAAGTTTCTTAGCTTTCTTAACTTAGCTAAATTTCGTAATGTATTTTCAAATATATTCTTTCGATTGGAACAAACAGATTAATATATAGCAATAGAACATTTAGGAACATTTAAGGAACATTTAGTTTCTCAAAAATCTAATCTAACAAGAATCATATTTCGAACATCATGCAATCATAATGTAGCTGCATTTTCCTCCGTTTTTGCCATATCCAATTTTTTTCTAGTTTAAATTTATGGCAAGATAACAATAAAACTTTTCTATTTGACTACACAACCTTTAGTAAAAAAAAACCTACGGAATGTAAACAGTGTAATGAATTTATATAATAGAGTTTATATAAAAGAGTAAATAGAGTAAGAGTAGATATATGTATAAAAGAGTAAATACTCTTCGAACTTAATGAATATAAATACAATTAGGCTGTAATTCCCAACAAATTTTTTCTCGCTTGAAGTATTCTGATTTAAAATTTAGAGACGAATTTCTGTTTTTGCTTTTTGTTTTATTCCTACAATAGTTGGCTGGCCCTTTTTCTAATTGAATGTTATTACTCTTGATTGAGCTCCAGTTGTTAATAATTAGATTCTGCTTCACTTATAAAAAAGTTATTCCAAGGAAGATAATTTTAATATTGATACTCAAATTCATTTTTGGTTTAAAAGAAATACGTATAACTAAATTCACAGAAAGAACACACATAAAAGAGATCACAAAAAATCACTATTGTATTTCGACTCCTATCTTTTTTACTGATGATTACGCAGTACAATTATAATAATTTTTGTGATATATTTTATAATGTTTTTTTATGTAATTTAGTTTAATTAATTCGTGGACTCGTTTGATTTAATTCGCTTTATATATAAAGTTGAATATAAACAAAGATACATAGATAAATGAAAACACACACTTACAGTATCTGATTTTCGGTTTAAACCGTCATCAGGAGAGCTGAGAGAGGGAAACCTAGCGCACTTTTCAGAGACTGTTTGGGAGTGGTCTCCAACCGTCTTTGCACTAGTGTACTTGGTCTCTCTCTATTTGTTTTCTGAATGACGGTTAAAACAGAAAATTCCAGACTGAAGTGTTGCTCTTTATTTATTGTGTATCTATACTCATATTGAACTATTGGTACCTATTTTGGATGGTTTTCTCATCGTTCAAAATGTGTATATTATATGGAATCTTTCATTATATATTCTCGTTGTGTAGTCTATTGTAAATCTATTTTAACTTCAAAATTCTTCTTAATATTTGTTTTTGATATTAGTACAAGGATAATACATGCAGCTAAAGTGTAATATTTGCTAATCCCGTCAGGTTATTTTAAACAAAATAAATAAATTTCATTTTTCTTCTGCAATTCATTCAATTGCAATCATTTTGTTAGCTTTTTTTTTTTTGTAGTTTTCTTAATAAATTCTGCACTCACTGTTTTAATAGTTGTGCTTTTTTTTTTTGCTTTCGCTTTTGTGAATGATTTTGAAAAAGCATAATTTTTGACTTCAGTAGTTGTTATATAACATCATGTATTTTGGCATTTGTTGTTAATTTTAAGTATAATTTTGACAATCTGTATTTAAATATTTTTTTCTTTATATTCTAAATAGGTAGTTACGCCTTATTTTCTAACTTATAGTTTTGTTGATTAGTTAGAAATTCGTTAACTGTTTACAGGTTTTTTGGAGTAATGTATTTTTTTTTTTCATTTAATGAACCTAGTATGATTCATTTTTCTTTTCCAACTATTATGTAAGTTCTGATAAAAAGAAAAACCTATTCATTTCCATCCACTTTTTCTTTAAATAATTTACTTTATTAAAGAGCTGATATATTGTTTATACAGGACTCACAGATCTTCAAATCGTCCACTAATTAAATGTTTTTTATCTAATTAATTTTTATTTATGATAAATAAACATTGAGATTGACTTTTAAGACTTTGAATCCATCTTTCGCATTTAGTATTATTGATGTGTAAACAACATTTTTTGTAATCCTAGTACAATAGAAGTCTTAATATACCTTAATTAGATTTTTCCACATCCTACGACGAAAAAAAAAACCTTAATGACATAAATCAAACTTGGTGCAGAACTATTCTATTGTTTTTATACGTTATCGTAGTTTATTGTTTGCCCTTAATCCTAATAATATCTCAGAGTAGTTTTTTTTAAAAATTTTATTAATAATCTATAATCAATTAGGTTATTGAAATAATTCTTAATATTAATTATTAATTAGGACAAATTGTATAAAAATTCATATAGTTTAAAATAAATTAGACTGCTAAAAATTATTTCTTAATATTTGAAGTTTATTATTGTTTTTATAGTCATATATTTAAAGGCGAAAACAAACTGGTGATATAACTAATACCTAAACTCTATTCCATCCGTTAACAACCCTGATTTGTTTCAATACATTTAGTATCATTCACTGTGTTACATATATAACTCCTTAGTTATGGTTATGTTTCTCATTTTATTTTTGGAAATTTTATTTCATCAGCTTATCTTTTAAAAGGTTAAATTGTTGTTAATATCATTCTTAAACATCTTACCTTTCGAGAGTTCACCTTTGTTCTAAATAAACACCCCCCAAATAAATTTTCATCATAAATGACAAAATACTACATTGAAATAAATTAATTCATTTAAGTGTGTTTATTATTCCTATAATGTATTTATTTACACTAGAATGTTACCTGCTTCATATTTTAAGTTTCTTATTATTTTTATACATATTCAAGTTAATAAAAAAGAAATTTAACAATGCAGTTGTATATCAGGTGAGCAAAACATTTAATAGATTATAGTTTACATGTTTAAATGTCTTTGTAGTATATTGTACATATTAATACATCGTATAAATTGCCTTGTATGTTTATAGAGATAGCAGGTAAGTACCATTATATTAATGTTTGAAATCCCAGGAGAGTCATTGTAAGTGTACCTATTGTTTTAGTAGTTTAACTTTTTTTTTTTTTTTTTATTATTCGTTTAACTTTTTAAAAAGATATTGAAAAATGTTTTTGAAATTGTCCTGTGGTGATAAGTAGAACTGAATGATTGTTGTGTGTATTATGATATTTTTGATTTTAATAGTAAATTTTAGCTTGTTAAAATAGACAAATAATTAAGACTGTTGATAAAATAGTATTGAAATTCATATCATTGGATTAAACTTTACAGATACTTCGGAAAACATGTTAAAAATGCATGATGTTTATTACGTATATAAAAAATATGATTTAATTAATCATTTTTACAGACATTAAAAATAAATAAAGTATTCTAATGTAATGCAATCAGTTATTATGTGGTATTTACTCATTGTAGGGTAAAAATCTAATGAAATGGTCTCCACATATAAAAATTTAATGATATAAACAACGCGTTTCGAACACGTAGTGTTCTTCCTCAGGCATTAACTAAAAAATACAATGACGCCTTATTTTATTTTATATTAATTTTTGTACGTATTTACTTTGTACTATAGATAACTCTCTGGTGTCATTGTATTTTTTAGTTAATGCCTGAGGAAGAACACTACGTGTTCGAAACGCGTTGTTTATATCATTAAATTTTTATATGTGGAGACCATTTCATTAGATTTTTACCCTACAATAAATAAAGTATTCTTTTGTTGTTAATTTCATTTCAATTCTTTTTTATTTTTCATAATATAATTATAAGGAAACGTACATAAATAAAGTCCGATTGGTTTTACTCTAAGTCCCTTTAAACCGATCGTTTCGTTAATATTGATCAGTATACTTATTTATACCTTTATGTCAAACGTAAAGTTAATCAAAATATTTGTGCCCGGCGTCGTAGGTTATTTTGCACTTATTTATTGCATACGTTCTATTATTACGTACGTGACATAGAACTAAATAGTATTAAAATAGCTAAATTTGACATGACAAACAAAAAAAATTTAAAGAATAAAAACTGAATTCTTAATTTATAATAGGTATCTATCTATCTGGCTATACATGTCTTATCACAAATATAATTTTCTTTATACTTCTCATAAACAAAATACACCATCTACTTTTTTTATTGTCTCTCATGCGTTAAAGCTTTAATTTATGTTTTTTAATATTTATCGAACTCTAAATCTTTTCCAAAGTAGTTAAAAGTCCTGATCATATAGTTACATGTTCAGCTATTTTTTAGTATTTTTTTTTAAATAACTCCCTTTCTTTATGCTGTAGTTTTACCACCTATTAATTTAAAAATGTAATTGCTAAAAATAATCCATTATTCGAGTATTTATATGATATATGAATTTGTAACTTTCCTGATGGTAAAGCAGTTTTAACAGTCTTAGGAATACTTGAAAATTGTTTACTTAGTCTCCTTTTAAAAGAAGTTTCATAAACAAAACGTGTTATGATCTGTTTTGACAACTTATTAGGTAACAAAAAATAAATTTTTATATGGAAGGTCAATGAAACGTACATGATTGCTGTAAGAAGTTCAAAATGAGCTGATCTGATGTAGAAGTGACTGTTTAAACTATAGGATGGACGAAACTTAGCACACTGAATAGTTCCTTTTGGCGAATTCACACAGATAAAGATAATTTGCTAACACATATAGATTTGTATGTACATTTTTTTTTTTAAAAAAAAAACTGATTTAAAAGAAAACGAAATCTCGACGAACAGTTTAAAGTAAGAGAACTTTCTACTTCTCTCAGTAAAAAATTTAACTCCAAATATTAAAACACTGTTAAGTTAAAGCAAACTTGAAGGACTTAGTCATAGGGTAAGCAGTGGATTGCTTGTCTTCGAAGATTCTGTTTCCAGAATAATGAATATTACCCTTTGATAAACTACTAATCCTAGAATTGTAATAATATAAGTATGTATTTACAATTAGATGTGGTATACTTTTTGTATGACGCATCAGACCTATATCTAAGTAAATTGGCTTATGATTTGTAATAATATCACAAGTGGGCCGTCACCACCAGTATAACTAAATGGTTATACTCGTCCTTTACGAGGAAATAGCTGATCAAACGCAGATAGTTTTTTTAATTTACAAAACTATTTTGTTTTGTGTATTATTTAAATACAGAGTAAGTATACAGTTATAAATACTTGTTACTGGCACACACTTCACGTCTTTTATATTATGTCTACTAATATAAAATGAATATAATTTGTATATTCATAGAATTCATAAAAAGTGTATCACATAAAGCACTTTTATGAAGCCGTGTAGCGTCTCAAGGAGTGTAGCAGGTTGAGCTTCAGTACCTTGAACAATGCATTGTTTATGTGATGCACTTTTTATGAATTCAATGAATATACAAATTATAGTAATCGTTCATTTAGAGAAAATTATTTAAAAATAGATTTTAAAATAACTTTTATATTTAAAATTAGCAAAATGAATTTTATAATAAAATGAAGACATTATTTTATTTCAATTTTAATTTTTGAGTATATATTTTTATAATACTTGTATAGTAAAATTGTAAATTTTAATTCATAATCAATGATTTAAAAATTATGACTCAAAAATTACAAAATTGTTTATTTATGCTTTTTTTTTTCTTTTTAAAAGTGAAAAAAATGATTTTTGTGGATAAAATACTGTGTTTTTTGTATATTAATCTTTTAAGTCAAATTCTCTCTTTTGCAAATTGAATTTACCAGTTTATCATCCTTTTATTATCTTATAAATATTATAAGTATTTTAAACAGAAGAGCTTCATGCAAATTAATGATAGGAGGCAAATATTTTATTTCAATAAATATAATATTTACAATGAATTAACAATTTATTAAAATATTCAGGATTAAAATAATGTATGAATATATATAGTTTTTTATACTACTAACTCTGAATCTACACAACTATTGAAAACATGACTAAATTTGTAGCATTATTTTCGTATAAATTGTCCATACGAGTATGAAGATATATGGACTATGTATTGACCGGAAAATGTAAAACGCTTATGTATGATTACATCTTTTTGTGAGAAAAATATTTGACCTCGTTCACATTAGTTGCATTTCATGTTTTTCTAAATAAAATGTATCGTTAGTTAAACATCATTATTTTGTAAACCATTGATCTCGGGTTCAATATACTATATAATTATGTATATAAACATCTACTTATATAATTATTACAATTATGTTTATATATAACAGAAAATTTGTTGTATATAAACATAATTATAAACAAATTCTAAAAGGGTGAATTTGATTTAAAAGGATGTGAAATTGACTTGTAAATGTGAATTTGATTTCTAAAACTTATAAAACAAGATGTTTTTATCATCAAAATCATTTTATTTATTTTATTTAAAAGTACCTTATTAATAAAGATATGTATGTTTATTTTCCATAATAGCCATCCGTACAGGGATGGTTATTTTTCACATATCATAACCTCATATTTTTCTTCTGTTTCGACCGGTTTTGGACATGTTTCGAAAACAAAGAAGATATACTAGTTCTTATGGACAATAAATAATCTTATGCCATAATAACCATCTGTAAGAATTATGTTAACAATTGACAATATTTTAACATAATTAAAATGACAACCTGTAAGAATATTTCAATGTGAAATAAATACTTATTCAAATTCAACGATTAGTTTTGGAAGAACTATTTTAAAGAATTACTTAAGTATTCGAATATTTAATTAAGTATGATGAAATAAATTTTTTTATTGGAAAATTGATAGGTAAATTTTTTTTCTTAAGATGTTTTCTTTTAACATATTTAAAAAAAGATGATTTTTACTTTGAACATGACATTTTCCTTGTGGTAACCTTAATTATGATAAGTATGATATGTCGTAATGAATAAAATATTTTATCATGTAACTGTGTAAATATGTTATTTGATGAGTAAAATAAGAACATAGTTTTTCTGTATTTCTTAGATACAACAGTGTTTAAAATTGGAGATTTTTTTTTATTTCAGTTTACTTGGTATTAAGTGAAAGTGTGTATAGGATACTTAAATTAATGTGATGACAGTGTTTGAATCCTCAATGTACATGACTAAGGAAGAGGAAAAAGCGGTTTTTATAAAGTAGCACTGCCCTAACACTTGGTTGGACTAGCCTTTGCGAATGAGTTTTTTTTTGTTGAAAATAGTTTATGATCTCATGTTGCAGCCGGGAAAGTTGACTTCTACAACAGGGATACCTCGCAGGGTAGCTGATCTACCTGTCAAACAACAAGTAAATAAACTATATTTTACAAACTCACCTTACTTCCATCAATTTCTCCAGCTGCCATCCATAGTTAGCACTAGGTCAAAAAGTCATACAGAAATCATTATAATTTTTAGGGAATCCATTCAGATGTGGAATTTTTTTATTCGCGTCCTTGTTCCTCGCATGATATTCTATAGAGTACCTTCAGTGTTTGCTTAATTAGGTTCATTAGTTTTTATGTTCTGTTTTACATGATCCATTAGTGTTTCTGTAATAAATGAATTGTTTGTCGGATTTTTTTTTAAACTTGAGTTTTTGTGGCCATGCATTTCCATAATTTTATATTTTTTAGAGTTGTTTTGTTTAGAGGGTGGTAGATTCAGTGCTGAAATAATGAGACAGAAAACAAAAGAGAAACCACTCAACTAATGAGAGAAATAGTTCACTGTGCGTTGAACCTGTAGAGTACACATATATACAGTATTGTACGAGAATACCTCTTTTATCAATTCGCATTCTACACATAGTAATCAAGGATGACTAACTCTCATCGTCGAACGGTCTCTTTCAACACATTTCTTGAAGGATGGCTATTTCCTGCTTCCTCCTCAAACCTGGGAACTGCTTTAAATCTACTAGCTGGTTGTATCCGGTCCCTACATATTGGCATCAAATTCTAATAAGTTCGGATTTTATCGAAATGTATCTATTTGCACTTGACAAGTGATTGTGTTAGATTAGATCTGAGCATTTTCACTTCAAATAGACGACTATCTATATAAAAGTGAATATCATAACCTTGTTTCCACTTACAGGTGGAGGCTGATAGGGCATATTTGTCTCAAGTACAGGTATCGAAAAATAATTCCATATTATTTTGTATTGGTTGCATTGAAGAGGATAGCAATCATTTTACATTTTTTTATTTTCAAACTATTTATTTGTATACCCAAATAGGTAAACGTCATGCATATCATATGCTTTTCATATTACTGTTAGTGTTTAAATAAAAATTGGTATACTTTAAGAGGCATTCTTGAAAGTTTAAACTGTTTAACTGGTGAAATGTTCAGCTCACCCAACCCTAAATTCACCATTAGTATAAAGCTTTTAAAATTCGTTTAATGTTTAAAGTTTACGATATGAAAGTGTTCATTTCTATTGTAGTTACTGTAAGGGTGCAATTACACTCATAGGTATTGAGGTAAGGGTACAAACTTATGAAACATGTAAGCTTTCCTATTTAGAACAGGAATTAGTGTTAAGATCCCAAACTTGGGGTTTCTTAGGGACGCCAAAGTTAAGCTATGCTACACATTTGAGGACTTAAACTTTACATCAGTCATGAATAGTGTACCATAATCACAATAAAACGTGTTGGCAGCAGTTGTTATTAAGCAAATTTAACAGAATAATGGGTATCAAATCGAGCCTAATATACTGGAATCAATATTGCTATCCTCCTTTATTGTACCATTAATAAGACTTCTTTTTATATAATATCCCCATAGCCTGTAATAATTGGTATTATCAATGTCTTAGGGCATGTATTTCCCCCCAACATCTCATTGATTTGTTTCATTTCTCTAAAAATCTAATCAAACCATTTATACAATCACTAGAATTCATGTTGTTTAAACTATAAAGTCTAGTAGTTGCATGTGTTTAGTCCAATTAGAAATATAAATGTGCCTGTTATAGACCATCTTAATATTGCTTAAAACATGTACTTATTCAGTGTCCGTGGTTATAAGTGTTTCCATTATTTTGGCAATCTTTTTCCAATGTTTACTCTTAATGATGAGACGAGTAACTAATTTCAAATTAATTATCTGATTAGCCTCAATTATTAAATTAATCATTCAATTTGTGGATAGAATTTTATCTGAATTGCTCTGAAGGGTTGGAAACTAATGTTTAATATGTTGTAACTATGGCATTACATTACCATCGTTCAATATACGAAGCTATTAAAAATGAATTGACGATTTTATTGCAACATATATTTATAGTTTGGTGGTTGTTCCTCTACAGTCTACTGTTTGTGAAAACCACCCTATGAGATGTCGGCTGTTTGTCGTCCTATACGTGTGCGTCACGATTACCTCTGAGAATGTTTGTGCCTGGTCACATGAAGAAGAAACCTGAGCCCCAGTACTCTTATGCCAGGCACTGATCCATGCGATGGTCTATCTCACCATTTGTTGCTACTAGGCAGAATAGGCAACTCTGATCATCTGAGCGGTATCGACCGTATTTAGTGTCCGTTCGGGAGTTTCACCAAACTTTTATACAATCTGATATAAGGACTCTACTAATTTTTTCCCATTTTTGGAACAGCTTAGCCAGCCGTTAATAAATAGTCTGTGTCATCTTCTAGTTATAGCCTTTTGTTGTTTAGGGCTCCTTTGAACGAGGGTCTGCTCCCGTTTCTCGAAGACATGATAGAGTTGTAGCAAATAAGCACTTATACATCCAGGTGTCACACAAATGTGAGTTACTACTGGTGCTTACTACTGGACGCCCTAAAGACTTTATTAAGGAAAATAAAAAAAATAGCAAGTTACAATTTATTAATTCTTATTGACTGTACGAGTTTTCAGTGTGGCTATCACATTCAATTTGGGTAACATTAATACGAATTGAAAATTTCTAGATGGTTATCAGCATATCCCGGTCCACTGAATTAATCTCTGCTACAATTCGTTGCTTAAGGTAGTGGCTTTTTAAAGGGAGTAGTGGGACACACTTAAACATGTTTATGTTATGCTAATACACAAAAGCATAAGATCTTAAACAATCAATACTAGTAGCGATTAAGTCAGTGGACTGTGATATGTTGACAAATATCTGCGAGGATTTTCTCATCGCATTGATTTTACCTATATAGCACATTGTGGGGACATTGAACACTTGTTAAACAGTAAACAAAACTTAAGAATAGTCGAATAAATCGTGAAAAACATGTGGTTGTTATTGCTTTTTTTTTTGATTTTTCTCGATTTAGAAATTATATGATACATAATTACGCATACGAATTCAGTATTCAACATGTGCATGTAGGATATAGACTTATGAACAATGGGAGGTGTGGATGGCTTTTCAGAACCACTTGTTTGTAAGTTGAGGAATGTCACATTCAAAGGTTGAGGAATATAATGTTTCTGCCTATAGGTTCAGTTCTCTGAAAACCACATTCTCAGTATGTGTTGAATGTTTCATACAGTAATTTAATTACTTATTAATCTCTTATCTAAATTAGGTTTATACATGAAAGTGGAACACTGTTGCCGTATATATTTTATTATATGGGAATAAACATACTTTTTTGTGGGTGTCAAGAGAGTAATTATTTAGTCAGAAACAATGCCTTTCATCTTACTGCTTTATTGAGCGCAGATTTCCCTATAAATTGAAAAGTAGAAAAAATAGTTATGAAAAAAATGCAAAGAACTCGAATTGAAATATTTAATTTTAATCAATATTTATTTATTTTTACGTTACAGTGCTTCTTGCTATTACAACATTAGAAAATATTTAAATTGTATACTTTGTTCAGTTTGAAGGCTGTCTTGTCCTATGCATACTGGTATTTTATATGCATACATTAATTTAAATGACGGTGTGCTAGTTATATCCTACTAATTATACTGTTTCAGAAGTTTTGTCCTGAAACTTCTGTTTAAAATATTGCTAAATACAATTATACTTATTCAAATAACGCAATAAGTATTTTCGGCAGGGCTATTATGGTTTGTAGGAATATTTTAGAAGGATGATGCTCTGTTTTATTGAAAGAGGATATAATTATTGAAAAAAATTATTTGTTGGTCAAAAAATTAAGTTCAATTTGGTAAAGTTATTACAGGTTTAGGTTTTATTGTCTTCACTTTATTTTTGTTTAATTATTTATGGCATTTGGCAGCTGGAGACTTGTGATTTGTAAATATGGGAAGTTTTTTTTTCTTCATCGTGCTAAGGTATCTTCTAACATTATTTAAACATTTGCTATCTAAACATCAATTAACTTGTGAATACACTTATAGTTGGGGATATTTCTTATTCAATAAACTTCAATCACTTAAACTTGAAATTACCTGGATTTTTTTATTTGGGGATATTTATTTCATTTTTTTCAGATGCTTTGTTTTAGTGAAAGTTTTATGTTGAAGTATTTTCAATACTTAACGTAAAATGTTTTTGTATGTTTTGATTTATTGCCTGAGGTACTTTGTGATTCAGTATTAAATCTTCAATTATATTTCTGGTAGCAGGAATTTTTCTTCATATTCAAATGTAAATAAAATTTGTTTGACGAAAAGATCAGAACAGTTCGACTGTTTATAGCAATATTTCTCGACTTAAAATTGTACGATACATAATTACGTATACCTATTCACTATTACATGTGCATGTAGACTTATGAAAAATGGGAGATGTGGAAAGCTTTTCAGAACTACTGGTTCGGAAGTTGAGGAATGTCACATTCAGTTGGTGTTTGCATTATAAAGGGTTCTTACGAAAGAAAAAAACAATAGTTGTATGTGTTTTATTTAATTCCATTATATTTCATTAAAACAGAAAAATAGCCTATCTCAAAAAACGATTTTACTCAAAGCAGTGAAATATTTATTTGTGTATTCATGCGCTTTAGTAACTTATTTTTTTATTTAGGTAATCGAATTTAAACTAATCCAATGCATCGTACTATATTAAATGCACTAAATTGTATTTATGAGTACTAATGATTATAATTATGATTACTAATTAACTTAGATTAATTAATTAATGATATAACAAAATATTTATCATCTAGAAATTTTTAATATTTAGTTTTTATGATCTTTTGTTAATCCAAATATATCCTTGCACAATTTAAATACCGTTTGTGTTAACCTGTAGTCTTGAGTAACTTGCTTTTTTTTAACTTACTTAATTCAGTATCAGTGAATATTATTGTAGTGTTAGTATTATGGTACAATATAACAAGTCTAAAGTTTCATTGATGTAGATTTATTCCAGAACTTATTTTTTTTTCCTATAATTGGAATTAAATTCTTTTTCAAGTTAGTTTGATTTTTAAGAAATTAATTTCAATTATCGCAGTTTACTTTTCCTGATTGTTAATTATAGTGTGTTACAGAGGACTTACTAAATTTATTTCACGCCAGATTGATATTTATAAAAATAGTGAGTATATATTCTAACGTATTTCATTTTTACCCATTGCCTCACTATTTGTTATTCGCATTTACAAATCAAAAAAATGTTTTTTGTTAATTTATGTTTTATCGACATCAACCACGTAGTTAAAAAAATACTTAGCAAATATAAATCTTTTAATATGAAATAATGTAAGATAGAAGCAATTCTGAAAATAAGTAAAATTGAAGAAGTACAAACTGCAGTATAAATTTAAAAAGATATGAATTTCTACTTACTGAAAAGTGAAAACATGTTTAATTAATTTCTATAAATTCGTTATGTATTGTATTTTTGTTGACATGTAATTAAGTTAAAAAAAAATTATGAAATTAGATATGACATGTATAATAACAAAGTCTATCAAAATAAAACAAACAATAAACAATGGATGCCTATTCTGCAAGAAACCGGGAAGACTGTTTTCGTAGAGATGTTTTTTGTATTTTTGGAATATATTTACTTAGTTAAAACATTGTATATAATTTTGGTGCACTATCAAAGAAATGTTTGCTTGGTATTGCATTTTTACTGCTTAGCTTGCTGTTTAGATAAGTTGGGTAGTCTACTTGTTTCCAATATTGCATGAAATTCGGCAAGTTTTGTATTTGTACTTAATTTTTATTCTTGATAGTTATACAGGTAGACGTCATCAAGAAGGGATCCAAAGCTTCTCTGACTTTGTTATGACACTATGTGTAACTTTTCTTACTTGTGTGTATTCATGATTGATACTTAAAATGTACACCTAAGTTGTCATATTACTCTTGGGTCAAACAAATATTTGCATCCACAGTCCAGTGTCAGTCATGAGACATATGTATTCCTGTTTATAAGGTGATATTGTCAGCTACGTGACGAGCAGTTATCTCTGTACAAATAAACCACAATATCGTCTGGAGTTCGTTACAATTCTTGTGTTGAACTTAAAATGTTTTGTTTTAAATAGTTTAAATGAAATCAACCTTTCAATTTACTGAGGCAAGCAAATTCAAATACAAGTAAACTATATATAAAAAGAGAAATTTTTATTGTTTAAATAAAAGAAGTATTTTTTTTAAATATGCCTTTTAATTAAAATAGTTTCAAAATAAAATTAGTTCAGTACTTCATTTAAATATGGGTTATTACTGTATCTCACTTAGTTCTATCCTACAATGGTTTTTGTCGTTATTCGATTCATCTCTCTCTCTCGCTCTCTGTATCACTCATTTTTCTTCTTTCACTGTCTTTTTCCCCTTCTCTCACGCTCCTCTCTCTCTCTCTCTCTCTCTCTCTCTCTCTGTATCACTCTTTCTTCTTCTTTCACAATCTTTTTTCCCCTTCTCTCACGCACCTCTTTCTCTCACAAATGAACTGACTGTTTCTTTCTTTCTCTCTCTCTCTTTATTTTTCTCTTTCTCACTAACTAATTCTTCTCCTTTCACTCTTTCTCTCTCTCTCTCTCTCTCTCTCTGTATCACTCTTTCTTCTTCTTTCACTATCTTTTTTCCCCTTCTCTCACGCACCTCTTTCTCTCACAAATGAACTGACTGTTTCTTTCTCTCTCTCTCTCTCTCTCTCTCTCTCTCTCTCTCTCTCTCTCTCTCTCTCTCTCTTTATTTTTCTCTTTCTCACTAACTAATTCTTCTCCTTTCACTCTCTCTCTCTCACTCTCTCTCTCTCTCTCTCTCTCTCTCTCTCTCTCTCTCTCTCTCTCTCTCTCTCTCTCTCTCTCTGTATCACTCTTTCTTCTTCTTTCACTATCTTTTTTCCCCTTCTCTCACGCACCTCTTTCTCTCACAAATGAACTGACTGTTTCTTTCTCTCTCTCTCTCTCTCTTTATTTTTCTCTTTCTCACTAACTAATTCTTCTCCTTTCACTCTCTCTCTCTCTCTCTCTCTCTCTCTCTCTCTCTCTCTCTCTCTCTCTCTCTCTCTCTCATTTATTTTTGTCTTTCTCACTAACTAACTCTTCCCCTTTCACTAACTCTCTTCTCTCTCCCTGACGCTCCCTCTCTCCCTTTATTATCCCTCTGTCTCCCTCAAGAGAGAAGGGGAGGTAAATCGTACAAATGTACATATATGCACAAAACAATATTTCACAATAGACACATGTAACAAAAAACAACGTCCAAACCACAATAAATAGAATTTATTTCTGATTTCTTACTGAGGTTTGAGCGTTGATATATATATATATATATATATATATATATATATATATACAAGCACATATTCACTCATTCATGCCTTGCTATACGCGTATATAACTCAATTCTTGCATTTTCATTTTAAAAGCTTAATGAGCTTAGCAAATAGTTTTTAGATGATTTTTGAAGAGACCATTTTATCTCTTATTTAATCTGAAATAAATTCATTACAACATGCTTTACGAGTACACTTACAGTTTTGTTTATACTTATTTTCCTTTATACAAGTTCATTATTGGTGACTTCCATTTGTCTGTCTTTATTTTTTTATTATTAATTTATTCTAAGATAGAAGGTTGTTATTTATTTCGTTTAATTAGCTTCATTGAATATAATTTAACTAATATCAATTTCATTTAGACGGAATTCGTGGAGACCCTTCAGGCGGAATTCAGACCAGGCCAAGCTGTTTCTTTAGGACAACAAACACCTCTCTCTGGTCCTGAAAAGGCAGCACAGCAACTTCAAATGGAACTGCACAATCAGCAAATAGAAGCCCTTAACACTCGAATTAAAGACCTTCAAGAAAAACTTGACACCATTAAAAGTAAGCTCCAGCTTGAATAAACGAAAGCTAAATGAACCAAACAAAAAATATAATAACAAGTTAACCTGGTCGATTAATATTTCACCTAGTTTAAAGTGAATAAAAGTTAATACAAGAAATAAGTAAGCAGATCAAGACTCCTTAAATGTTAGGAACATTAAATTCAGACAGGGATGCCAGCAATCCTGAAGACTTCAATCAACCAGGTTAACTTGTTATTATATTGTTTGTTTGGTTTATTTAGCTCTCTGATGATGTTGTAACGAAAGGCCTTAGAGCGTTGTAATTAATATATATTTTTTTATTGTGGTGTTTAATTCATATATTATATCAAGAGTTTTTGTTGATTATTAATTTATATATATATATATAAAGATTTCACATAAACACGTGAAACAACAATCAATGATCAAACCACAATAAGAAATGGGAAAACAAGACTAAGATCTTTCAACCGTAACAAGCGGTCTTCGTCAGAGTCAAAAACCCAACTGAACACTAGATGCAGAAAACATCTGGTGAGGAGTTGAGAAGAGTAGGAGGGAAGAGTGGTATTTTAAAAGGGTGAAAGCACAGGAAAGGACTAATGTCCAGAAAGGGATGGGAAATTTCTGGACATTAGTCCTTTCCTGTGCTTTCACCCTTTTAAAATACCACTCTTCCCTCCTACTCTTCTCAACTCCTCACCAGATGTTTTCTGCATCTAGTGTTCAGTTGGGTTTTTGACTCTGACGAAGACCGCTTGTTACGGTTGAAAGATCTTAGTCTTGTTTTCCCATTTCTTATTGTGGTTTGATCATTGATTGTTGTTTCACGTGTTTATGTGAAATCTTTTTATATATATATATATATATATATATATATATATATATATATAAAAATTTAAATTACACAAAGCACGACACAGAAAAGAGAATACAAAGAAAACTTACAGAATTCAATATTTCGAACTGTTGTTCGTCATCAGGAGAGTAGACTAGTAGAGAGGACGAAGTGAGAGAGATCTCCCCACGTCGAAGAACGGAGCGCGAATGAAGAAATAAAGAGTCAACCGAAGAGAGCAGCACTAGCGTAAAAAAGGAGCTAGGCACTAAACGTCGGAGAACGGAGAAAGCAAAAACAATAGATAAAATTATAAAATTAAAAATTATAAATTAAAAATTATAAAAAAGGAAATAATAAAAAAAATAAATAAATAAATAAATAAAATAAAAAATATATATAATAAAAAAAGGAAAAAAAATATATAATAATAAAATAATAAAAAAAATATATATATATGAATATGAATATATAAGTTAAAAATAAAAGGAAAAACAAATATATATATATATATATATATATATATATATATATATATATATATATATATATATATATATATATATATATATATATATATATATATATATATATATATATATATATATATAATATATGTATATAGGGCTGGACAAAAGTCACCCAACAGTGAATCTAAACCATTTTCATTACAAAGAGTATTTATTTTTAACAACTGAATGAATTTAATAAAACATGGAGATATAAAGCAATATGAATCATCTTTAAAATTGTTCTATCTGAAATCCTTTTTAGTTATTTAACTATGAAAAATATTTAGAATTGTTAAAATTGGCTTCCTTTTTTTTTGAGTGATACATCAGTATTGAGTCAATACAGATTTTACAACACAGTACCTAATTAGCATTAATTTGTTGGTACTCAGATGTTATTGAAGTTTGCAGTCCTTGGTTTTCCTCTAAAAACTTTTATCATTCCACAAAAACCACCTCTAAGCACCTTTAACTCAAAGCATTCAACCAATAGACATTTATATTCAGAATGAATAAATAAAACTGAATATTTAGTGTTTATGGATGTTTCATTTTAGTGTCGGGTGACTTTTGTCCAACCCTAATATATGTATATATATATTCGTTTCGATGTCGACCAAAAAGGGAGTAGTTTGTAGGTTCATAAGTGCGGCTGTTAGAAAGTCCCAGTTACTCGCTCAGAAGTTTCTGGGATTAATAATGGCAGCGAAGCTTCTGCTATTCTGCCAATAGGTATAGAGGTTGCACAGTCCCTCTTTGGACTAAGGACTGTCTCAAATCTCAACGAGGGACTGTGCAACCTCTATACCTATTGGCGGAATAGCAGAGGCTTCACTGGGTAGCTCCATGAGGTGACTAACTAACTTATTCTACTATCAGGGAAAAAGTAAGATGATTAAAATATAATTTTATTCTATGAGCCCTTATAAAAAAGAAAAATTGAAAAAATTTGTGAATCTTGTTATCTCTTTTGTTTTGTTTTTCTAGTAAGATATAAGGAAAAAGTACATGAACTGGAACAATTAAAGCTTCAGTTAGATCAAGCTGCAGAGTTCAAATCTAAGATAATGGAAGCACAAGCTACTCTTAAGAGAGACTTAGAGAAAGTGAAGAGGGAAAAGGAAGAGGCACTGGAGGCCAGAGAAGACTTATCAGAGCTGGCTGACAGCCTTGAAATCGCAACTCTCGATAAAGAAATGGCTGAGGAAAAGGTACTTATTTCTCATTTCATACTGTAATATTAATCACAACACAGATTCATAAAAAAAAACCTAGCTTTTTGGGTTCAATTTCAAATTACTCTAGTAAGGATAAACATAGGATGCATTTTGTTGAATTCTTATCTCAAATTTGATGTAGATATCAATGGATTTCCATCTCAAATCATAGAAATAAATAATAATTTATTTCAATTAAACAGAAACTGCCACATTTTTAATTGTGAGATATTAGTTTTTTTTTATATTTCCAATATATAAATAATAATATCGATAAAAGTATCGACCGTGAAGTCGAAACAATATAAAATTTATCAGGACTCGGTCAGTTCTTTAAGTTCAAATTAAATTCTCAGTCTCGATATTTCGGTTTTTATTTAAAGCCTTTTTTTATAGTTTCTGCAATTCCGCCTATGAAAAAAGTTTTAAATGACAACCGAAACGTCAGCATTGAGAGTTTTATTTGAATCTAAAGAACTGGTCGAATCCTGATAAATTTCATTTTGCTTATATATATATATATATATATAAATATTGATAAAAGTATCGACCGTGGAATAGAAGCAAAACTATAGTTTATTGGGACTTGGTCAGACCGAGTCCCGATAAACTATAGTTTTGTTTGTATATATATATATATAGCAGATTCAATAATATATCGACCGTTTGATAGAATAGGTATACTCTCTATTCGGGATTCGGTCAATTTTCTAGGTTAAAAAATCAAACTCTCGGTGCCAACGTTTCGGTTTTATTTAAAACCTTTTTAATAGGCAGAAGTAAGAACTTTTTTAACTAAGAAAATGAAGTTTACATTATTTAAAGGAACAACAATGTTAACCGGACAAAACCTTCGACTAGACAGTCTAGTCAATCATTCGCGCTCCGTTCTTCGACGTGGGGAGATCTCTCTCACTTCGTCCTCTCTTCTAGTCTACTCCTGATGACGAACAACAGTTCGAAATATTGAATTCTGTAAGTGTTCTTTTTTCTGTTTTATAGTCCTTGTGGACCGTTTCTTATATTTAGTATATATATATATATATATACCATGATAAACGAAAAACGGTCCGGCAGGACAAATAACAATTAAAATAAGCAGTGACACATAAACAGAAACACAACAAAGACTCACTTTTCAATATTTCGACCGTAATGGCGGTCGTCCTCAGGAGAAGAAGTGAATTGACGGAGCGACGACAGTCAACTCTTGACGGAGTTGACTGTCGTCGCTCCGTCAATTCACTTCTTCTCCTGAGGACGACCGCCATTACGGTCGAAATATTGAAAAGTGAGTCTTTGTTGTGTTTCTGTTTATGTGTCACTGCTTATTTTAATTGTATATATATATATATATGTTTTGATGACTAAAACAGCGATAATATAAGTTGGGCATATTTGTTCGTAACAATTTGAATGCAGGTCACATTCATAAAATCAGCTGTAGAGTATACTTTCGGGTGTCAAAGTTTCAGCTCGCTATATCTCATGGTCGCTGAGTTTACTTGTGAGAAACGTTTTTGCTTTAAACGTCCATAACATCACTTCTACGTTGAATTTTCAATCAATTCAGAGCCTATATTTTAAGTTAGACATACACAAATCTACTGTAAACGTTTCAGATTGATATTGATTGATATGTCTTACGGTGGCTGAGTTTACTTGAGACAAAATTTTGCAGACAAATCGACAGAAATTTTTCTATGGGTGGATTCGGTTTCTCTAATGTATGAAACGTAAAGAAAACTTGAAATGAGTCAGTTCTAAGCAATGTACAGACAAAATCTTTCTTTTATTTATATAGATTAGAAATATATATATATATATTTGTGAATTTTGGTAGCAGTCCTTCTTTTAAGAAAATATTATTAAAACGTAACCATAGTTGGCAGAAACTTGCTTCTTTATAAGTTTCTCTATTTTCCTAAATAAGGATTTCGTTGTTGTATCTAGACTATGTAACAAACTTCCTACCCAGTTAAGTCAACATGTTTCAACTCTTTCATAGATCCACCTTCAGGACGAGAATGATTCTCAATAGCTTTTTCCTTTATATAAGCAAAGTAGAGTCAATTTCAGGGATTAAGGAACGATTTGAGAATCATTCTCGTCCTGAAGATGGCTCTATGAAAGAGTTGAAACATGTTGACTGTTAACTGTGTAGGAAGTTTGTTATATAGTTTAGATACAACAACGAAATCCTTATTTAGGAAGATAGAGAAACTTATAAAGAAGCAAATCTGGAGTGGCATAAACTTAACTTTACTATAAGTATACATAATATCAAACTCGTTGACAACCAAATTATGTTTGTTTGATTTGTCAAACACTTGTTCGACAAGTTCCATAACACCCAGGAATGCATAAGAATATTTATATATTTTATTGGGGTTAATTTTTTACCTTTAACAATTTTATTGTTCTAACATATGATCTTAACTCATTAGACATTTCAAATTTTTTTAAATAAACCTCTAAATAACAATTCTAAAACTGTCTAAGTCAATGTAAACAATGTAAATAAATGCAAACAAATCCGACCAGTAGGGCAGGTGATTCATTATTCCAAACAAAACTTCAGTTTTTATAATTTGTTTGGGAGCACCTAGAACACCAACTCTGATTTTTAAAAAAAATACATAAACCTTCCCTGGGATATACCTAATAATTCCCTAAATTTTCACGGCGATTGGATGTATGGTTTTTGAATCTATCGAGTACAGACAGACATGCACATATATATATATAATTTTATTTTTTATTAATATAGCTATCGTAATTGAGAAAGATGTTGTTTAATTAATTATGAATGATTTTTACTAGGCCGAATGTTTGCAAAGAGAATTGGAACAGTCAAATGAGAGAATAACCGAGCTTGAGATGCAGTTGGAAATGATGAAAGTAGAAAGAATGGAGAAAACAGAAGGATTTGAGTGTCAGGACGACCCTCAGGTGTTGATGCTGAAGATCTCCCAACTCCAGACGCACAATGACAAACTCAAAGACACTCTCGTCACGTAATGCCCAATCATCTATCATCAGATATTTTAAGTCACTTCAAAGGGATCCCTTACAATAAAATCTATTATTTCACTCTTTTCACCTTACTGTTACAATAACAATTTATTTTTATTAAACATAATTTGTCACATTTATACATATATATGTAAAGGTTGGAAGTAGTCCTTCATTTAAACATATATTGTTATTTGGCTTGTATCTGTTTCATACATAATTTCTCCAGTTTCTGGAATTCCTTCCTCGTCTCTTCATTATCATTATTTTATTGAAGAGACGAGGAAGGAATTCCGGAAACTGGAGAAATTATGTAAGAAACAGATACAAGCCAAATACGGAGCGTTATTTAACAACATGTATATGTGTAAATAAATCTTGATAAATATGATAAATACAAAAATAAAGTAGAAACAATACAAAATTTTTCAGGACTCGGTCAGTTCTTTAAGTTCAAATTAAACTCTCAATGCCGACGTTTCGGCAAAAAATATATATATATGAATGTATTGACCGTGGAATAGAAACAAAATTAAAGTTTATCAAGACTCGGTCAGTTCTTCAGGTTCAAATTAAACTAATGAAATCCACAGATTATTTTTCTTTGTAAAATAATCTTTAATGTAATACTTAGTTTTTCTGTTTTAAAATTTTACACTTCTGTGAGTTTTCGGACTTCTTTTTGTGTGATATTCATAAGTCATTTTTGTAATGTACCTTTTGTCTACTTGTATTGATACATTTTTTATCTTCAGGTTACGTGATTTGTCAGTTCATCACAAACATGAAAAACAAAAATTAGAGAAAGATTATGAAGAGAAAAAGAGTGAAATTGAAACTTTACTTAAAGCCAATGAAAAGTTCAAGAATAAGGTTGACGAAATGGAAGAGCAGATCAGTGAACTTCATTCAGAAGTAAGCAATTTTTTTTTATATTATATTATATAATATATACTATTCTTCTTTATCAAGGTTTGGTCCAACTTCAAAAAAATCTCAAAAAAAAATACCTTTAACCAATATTTAGTTATTTTTCTAGACATTTTCAGAGCTTGGTATTTTTTATTTGTTGAAAGTTGGTATTGTTAATTCGTATTCTTGAAGTGCGGAATACAAAACATTCCCCATGATGAGTAAATA
This sequence comes from Hermatobates lingyangjiaoensis, assembly GCA_026182355.1. Classification (NCBI taxonomy): domain Eukaryota; kingdom Metazoa; phylum Arthropoda; class Insecta; order Hemiptera; family Hermatobatidae; genus Hermatobates; species Hermatobates lingyangjiaoensis. The sequence continues at coordinate 153,963 of JAPFBL010000217.1, read as the reverse complement.
CCATACTATAACAGATTGCACAAGTAATGAATTTCAATATTGTTTGATGCTGGAGCAGATACCTGGTCGAGAGAAAAAAACCATTTCTATTGCAATATATAATCTATGTTATTATAGAAGTATGGGAAAAAAATTGATTACATACCCAGGAATGAATTTGAGTTAACTGGGTCCTTTGAGAGAACGTTATTGTTTACGTTCCTTTATATGGAGAGCAAACTTTCCTCACGTATCCATCTAAAGTTAGGATATTCTTATTTATATTGATCGAATTTTTGCAAGTGATAAATTTTTACTTTTAATTTTAGAGAACACAAAATAACAATGCGATTACACCTCTTACAATATTTTATGCTTATTATGGATAACTGTGGACAGTTTCTTTAATTTTTTGCAGATGTTTTCTACAGTTTTAGTTTCAATCTAATCTAACCAATATATCTAATCGTTTTATGCGAAGACTATCAGCATTAGCAACCCGCTCTGGCTTTCTAAGATAATAATAAGGAATAATAATAACTAGTTCGGAAGTTTTTTTTTAAAATACTCTTGTGCCTATATTTTGTAATGTCTTTATTGTAGTATCTCTGCGCTGTATTTCAAGTTCATTGGAATAAAATCTGTAATAGACATTGTGTTTTCCGTTTTTCTCTTAAGTGTTTGATTTTTAAAATGTTTTAGTCTGAATTTTAGTTATCACTTTTTTCTTTTGTCGATTTTAACTTTTGCAGATTTAGATATAGATATAATCGAAAAATTCACCCACTTTTATTTGTAATTAATGATACATTACGATTCCCATTTGGTTATTTCTTTTTATTTTTTTTTTCCAATATCTATAATGACTGCTCAGTTTTCTAAAAACTAGAAAGAAAAGGACTCCCCGTTATGATATATTTTATCTTTTTTATTGTAAAATTTTTTTCTAAAATCAATATAAGAGTAAATTTTGTTATACTTATTATTGCACTATGTATATCTTTTTAAGAATGAGTTATGATAGGGTTTTGTAGGTCTCTAATGTTACAGTATTGACTTCTTGAGTTATACATGTACCGTGTAAGATTGATCACAAAGTTCCTAAATGCAGACGGAAGAGCTGTACGGCCGGATGTTACCTGAACTCCAGGGTAACATTACTTTTGTGTTACTATGCTTGTCCTTATAGCTTTAACCTCCTAAATAACCTAAATTCTTCTATACATCGGGAACCAAATTTTTCTTGTTCTCCTTCATGTGGGGTGTCAGGTTAGCCTAGTGGAAATATGGTTAGCCTCTGGACTGGTAAGTCCGAGGTTCAATACCCACTCTATCCGTCGATTTATTCACCTAATAATGAATAAATAAGAGCAAGTCGTCTATCAGAAAGGACGTTAAGCCGTCGGTCCTGAGACTGTATGATATCAAGTATTCGTTAAAGATCCCTACCCTAAATACACTTGGCTTAGACAAAATTTAGGACACCCAATGTAGAAACAAACTTTACTGTGTAGTTTCACCAAGGCCAATGTTTCGGCCTATTCGTGTTCCCTTGTAGAACTGCTACTGCAACCTGACCTAACCGTTTTCATGTACCAAATATTGATAAGAAGAATATTTGGAATGTCATTCTGCTCTTCGCATATGAAAACTCCCCTCCCCCGTTCCCTTATTTTAATAGATTGAACTATGTCACAGCTAATTTAGAACTTCTTATTAACTGCTTCCGCTCTCCCTTCGGCCACCAACCTGCCTGCAGACTTCTTTAATTTTAATGTCAGTTGAAATTAATGCTTAGAGTATATATAATCTACATTATAAATATATAACATCTATACTTTTAATTAAAATGTTAAACGTTAATTTAATAATGTTGTGTTCATTGTCATAGTTTGGTTAGGAAACGAACCGACATAATTATTTATAAGGATATGTTTAAAAATAATTAATACCCATTTAAAGATTATGACAGTTGACTGGCTTGGCTCATGTTGCCATATTGATATTGACAAAATGAATTTTTCATTCTTGAAACAGATTTTACAAGAATTTCAAATCTTTGAATCAAAATAAGCAATATTCAGAGGAGCTGTTGATAAAGTTGAGTTACCTCTGTATGGTGAACTATATTTAAATTCATTTCAGTGAATAATAATTTAGTTTTTGATATTGATTTAAGAGTAGGTATATCATTAAATATGCACTATTATTTAGTCATATTGTATTCACTTTGATGATTCCACTTTCTTTTCTCACCAAACAACTTTCAGAAAATTTAATACCCTGTATTTCTTTCTTCTTAAATTGATAATCTATTTAATAAATTCCTTACTTGTGAGCGATCAGAATAGTTTATATTTCATTCTTCATGTTTGTTTTGTTGAAAATATAACTTTAGATCTCAACTTTATCTTTGTAAAAACAAACTTTTGTGGAATGATTGTTGATTTTTGATGGTAGACATTTTATTCTGAAATGAATAATTTCAGAACAGATGATATTGTTAGATATATAATTAATGAGCAATTATTTTTCCGTTTTCTATAGTTCTCTATTTCACAGGTTGATGCTGCCCTTGGAGCAGAAGAAATGGTTGAGACTCTAGGACAGCAAAAGTTAGCTTTGGAAGACAAAGTTAAAGAATTGGAGGAAGCAGTGGCAGAACTAGAAGAACTACAAGATGTCAACGAACAGCTTCAAGAAGGATTCAAAGAGCAGGAACAAGATTTCAGACAAGAATTGGACATGAAGAACCTACAAGTGTGGCAGGTAATATTCTTCCTTTTTTTTTGTTGTTGTTAAAATATGATCATTTAAATGTATTAAGTTATTGATTTTTTTTATGTTTATAGATAATTTTATTCACTTAGTTTTCTTTTAACGTATTTATAGTATTAACCATAATAACTTTACTTAATCCCCCAATATCTGTTACTATTGGTAAATGAAATGACTGAAGCATGGAAATTCAAGACGAAACTGAAGTACATTGAAGTTAATTTCTATTTAAACTGAATTTTATGAAAACTAACGAACAAATAAAGTATTATTTACATTTTTTATTAGTATTTGTTATTTGTTTCACCCTGTATAATAAACTTTACAAAATATAAAGTTTTAGTGTACGGAAACCATATTCATGTGTACATAACACATGATCGTGTGTGTATATAACAATAATGTATATTCATATACCATATAGTTACGTTTATTATAATTCATTCTCTTGTTCACCGTGCTTGGTAGTCCCCTCTGTGAACAGAAGTAGCTGTTTGTTAGGTATGTACTAAGAATGGGCTATTATATTTTAAGGTTATACCAGGTTAAGACATATTCTCTTTTCTGAACTATGTTTTAAATGAAATTCATGTTTATTTCATTATTATTAGGTTTGAACAATATGTTGCTCTTCCTATCCCAAGAACTAAATAATTTCTCCTTTTGCCATATATAATTAATTTTACCATGCAATATTCAGTTTGAATTACATACGATACTACGACAAACAATTTGAATATTTCCATTTATGAATTTCTCTGGAAATGTATTTGATTGTTTACACTAAAAGGAAAAATTCAGATATTTCATTGCTCAATTTAACAAATATGGTTAACCTATTATTTTGCTTGAAATGTGTCTCAGGAATGTCACAAACATTTAACTGCTGATTAGGTTTCCGAAAAGACCTTGAAAACTGTAAAAATATATATACTTGAATCAGTATACTGTAACTACTTTAAAGAAGTTTATTAGTCAATATTATGTATTGAAAGTGTGGGCACTTGATCATATTATATAATTTATGAAGTTATAAAAAGATATTATTATATAAAGTTATAAAAAATAACTTTACACTTGATTTTATTTCAGGCTCAGCGGAAAACAGAAGCCGTATTGGAAAGTCTAACCGACCGAGAATTAACTATCGTGAAATTCAGGGAATTAGTCCATCGAGTACAGGAGGAGAATCAGGATTTACGCATGCGACTTGAGACGACCTCTAAGTCAGCTCTGCCTTCAGCCACCACCCTGCCTGCAGACTTCTTTAATTTCAATGTCAGTTGAAATTAATGCATAAAGTATATATAATTTACATTCTGAATATAATACTCTATACTTTTTAATAAAATATTGAACATTCTTTTAATAATGTTGTGATTTTGTCATAGTTCGATTAGGAAACCAACTGACATTATACTAAAACAAAATCGCTCTATAACATAGAATTGTGATTAATAAAAGACTCCTACAAAGTAAAACTAGTTGAGCGTGTATACATATCGAGGTAGCAGGAGTATATTTTGTTTCCATTATTTGAAGAAAGCACACAACATAGAATTATTTTTGTAAAGTTGCTTGTCAATTTAAGATAATAGGAAATAATTCTAGTTGTGTATGTTACGTGTCAGCAGGAGTAATTACATTCGATCACATATGTAATCGAAATAACACACATGTTGGTTATTATTCTGCACGTAGTTCTCAAAGAGATATGTGGATCATTAGTTTTTGAGTCTTCTTTGTAAAGAGGCCTATTAGCAAGCCGGCATATTCTATAAAAATGTTATGGCAGACTGTTGCAGAAGATAAACTAGATCATAAACTGATAAGATCTGAATCAAGACAGAACTTACTTGTTTAGATTGTAATGAACATTTATTATTGATTGAATATGGCCGTATATTATTTGGTTATGTGAATGTAAATCCTATAAAACATTCCTCCACAAGCACACACACATACATATATTATATAAACTATATTGATAAAAAGAACACACAGAAATGAAACAGAAACTCGGGACTATATTTTGATGGTCTCATCATCAGGGAGGTAGAAACGAGTCGCTCTGTAGGCAGACAACGAATATATATATAATATATACACCTATATATTTTATATATAGATTCCACTAACTAAATGAACTAGATTCACAGAAAGAAGACACATAAAAGAGGTCATAGAAACTCACTGTTATATTTCAACAGCATCCTCGTCAGGTAGAGAAATAAAGAAGTGAGTCGCTCCGATGACATGCTTTAACTTTCTGTGAATCTAGTCCATATATAAATAAATCTTGATAACAGTATCAATAAAGTAGAAACAAAATGAAATTTATCAGGACTCAGTGAGTTCTTCAGGTTCAAATTGAACTCTCAATTATCTGACTTTCGCTTTTTAATTAAAACCTTTTTCATAGACAAAAGTTTAAAACTTTTGAAACAAAAAAAAACTTAAGTATTACAGATTTTTTAAAAGATAAAATTCTCAAATATTTTCTTTTAAAAGTCTGTAATGTACTACTTAAGTTTCTTTGTTTGAAATTTTATACTTCTGCCTATGAAAAAGGTTTTAAATAAAACCCGAAACGTTGGCATCGAACCTGAAGAACCGACTGAGTCCTGATAAATTTTACTTTGTGTTTATATACTATTCTTCTTTATCTAGTTTTGGGTCAAACAATTCTCCAAAAAAACATCTTTTAGCCATTGTTTCGTCTACATTTCTAGACCTCTTCAGGGTTTGGAATTTTCATGTACTGAAAAACTTTATAAAAAACATGAAATTTCATGGTTATGTCTTAGTTAACATTTCAAATACTTCTTGTTACCCTTATATCAAGGCATATAATTTTTAATATAAAATTTTCATTCATTTTTTTGAATTCATTTTCATATCTTTTCAGTTTCTCGAGATATTTTTATGTTATAACTTTATTTTGTTTATGTATGTACAGAGTCATATTATTTTGATTTTTTTAAAGTTACATTATTTTTAAAAAATTGTATCTTTCTAATTCTTGGCTCTAGGTTTTAAAACATGATATAGCTGGTAAATCCCTTTTAGACATTACTCGTTCCGTAAGTATTTACAGTTTAACGTCCTTTGATAACGCATGTTGCATCTTCTTTTATTATTTCCTTATCTAATCGAAATGTATATTTTTTTAAGCATTATTACTGATAAAAAAATAATATTTTAATATTTCTATGCGAAAATAATATATTTGAACTATCCAGGTAGCCATTCTCAGAATACAAGGCTTGCCATTTTTTACAAGACACATGTGACCTTCAGTATAAACATACCATTTGTAGAAATCGTATATCTTTAGTAAATAATGATAAATTGAAATTTTATATAGATTGTTTTAGGTTGTATTCTGAGAATCATGATATTGATGCTCAATTTAATATATTATTTTACAATTACTCTTTTATATGGTATATCGTTATTTTTTTTTACTCGAAAATTTTCAAGTGTGATGCCATATATATCAAGAGTATGGCTTATGTTGTTTAATTACCTAAAATGAACTAATACCCTGATTACAGTTTGCTAGTAAACATCAGTATTGTTATTAATCTATTTTAATGATATTCATTAATAGGTATGACTTTTTTTATCATCTAAGTTATAACCATAAATCTAGTCAATTGTGTTCAGCTTTTAACATCTATGAGTATTTTTTTTTTAACAGTTTGGATAAATATGAAATTATGATTATTAAAATACTGCTTTGTGAATGAGCTTTAAATATTCTTTAATTTCATGTAAAATCAAGATTTATAGTGCAGCATGAACTTTATTAATATTATTCAAGTTAAAAATATTTTGTAAAAAAATTATTTTATAATAGGCAATATTGAGTATACAGATGAATTTATGCAGAATCTGTGATAATGATCAGGAGGGTAAGATGTGATGACTTCCCATTTTATTGAAGCAATAAAGTTTATTAATACATTGTCATGTATACGTGGCTATCATGTATGCCCATTAATCAGTTAATTTTATCAAGTATATAATCAACCTGCGAAATTAATCTTTGATGTTAGTGAGGAGTGGAGAGAGAAAAATCCAAGTCAGTTTGAATAAATAATAATGAATATATTCGTAGCTCAAAGTAATCACTTAGATGTCTGAACATAAGAGGCACTGATAATTTTAAAGAAATAAAAAAAGGTTTAAAGGACTTGAAATTACTTCCAGATTACTGTATTAGATGATTAGATGTATTGGGCACTCGGAAATCTGTCTATGAGTGTCTAAATTACACATGGCTACCACACAGAACAATATATTAATACTTAATCGGTCATGAAAAAACAACGGAAGTAAACCCTTTGAAAGTATATAATATAAGCTGAAAGGAAGGAATTATGTGGAGTAATTTTAAATTATTTTTAATAATTGTTTCTACAGGGAAAGAAGCAGTGAAGTGTGTGTGATCTGTTCTATTACAACTAAGAACAATAAGATATAAAAGAACAATACAGTACTATAAAATTTAAAAATGTATTTTAGAGTATTCTTTGATGGTCAGTGTTAATTAGGGGAGAACATATATCAAAATAGGTATATTTATAAGGGGCATTTGGCATCCCTGCTTATGAATGTAAAAAAGTTCTGTTACTTACAGCATGCCTCTGTCCCATCACCTGCGTGAGATCACTTGGTTCTTTGCAGATGACAGATTGTGCCTCCTCCATATTTAGCACGATGGGGCAGAGGTTTAAACAAACCCACCTTTGTTTAAAGTAATAGTGAAATTGTAATTAGGTTTATGATTCAGTTATAACATTTCCAAGGGTTGTCAATTTAACCTTGGTCGAGCCAAGGGCACATGGTGTCACCCATACAGGTTATAGCATCGTCCAGTATTGCTTACCTTCGTTAATGCAATGAGAGTACAAGCAATAATGGAAATGTGAAATTAGAACGATATTAGATTAGTCACTAGGAGTACTCTGTATACGTGTCGTGCTATAGCTGATAACTGAGTCTTTCTAGTTGTACGGTATTTTGTTTTGATCTTAACTGTATGTTTAAAAATATCACGGTGAGATCAATTAAATTTATTCGTGTTTCAGTTTACTTTTGTTACAGATTCAGAAATAGTGACGCACTTCGCACTTATTCCTCCTGAATGTGAACCGTAGGTGTTCAGATACTTGAGATATACATTTTTGAAAATTATTCATTCATATTGTTTGCTATAATAATACTTGTAATGTTTAAAATTGTATACCTGTAATTTAAATAATAATAATTGTCGAACTGTATAGGACTGAGGTTTTTGGTGAGCGAACTCCATAGTCTGTGTAATGAATATAATGTTGGAGCCGTTTAAACATACCATAGACATAGTGTAGCGTCTGTTATTAGGTCACTGAAATAACTGTTTATTATTCTCAAAGCCGTGTCATCGCTTTATTCTTACATTGTGAATAGCATGTGACCGCATTGTGATTCCCATCATTTTAAATGTTTTTATATATGGCATTATATATGCTTTTAGCCATGTGGCACGTATATACTAAACAAGTACGATAAGCATGCAATCAAAATTTGAGTATTGTGCGATTATAGAAATTTGTTTTTTTGTTGTTGTGATAGAAAATGTTTGCTGAGACTAAGGCCCATGCTCGAGCGATAGAGTTGGAGCTGCGACACCTGGAAGCCCAGCAGGGACAACAACATGCCCAGTACCTTCTCGCCTTCATGCCAGACTCTTTTCTAGCCAGAGGAGGTCATTATCCCTAAACCTTCTTCAATTCAATTGTTGTAGAAAAGTCAAGAAAACCTACTCATTGCTTTAATTTAGCGTTTTTCGATCTATTAAGTCGGTCCATGAGAAACGACGTAATCAAATGCAACACTTACTTTATCGATTGTAACACGGACTTAATACACTGTTTTTTAACCACTGTGCCGCGACTGTACTGGAAATTATCCAATTTGTGTGCTTGTGCAGTCTAGTGCCTTGTCTATTATCCACAAAACATCTGTGGAATGGTACAGTAGCCTGACTACTATAAAAACTAAAAACTGAAAGACTCGAGAGCTTCAGAGGAAGAGCTCAATATGTGACTTAATAAATCGGAAAACCCTATAATCAAATTAAAAAAATATCCTGATAACATTTTTGTTTTTTTTTTAAAAAACATATTTTTTTGTCAACATTCATTTATGAAATTAAAAGAGTAATCCAAATTGACTTTAAGATTTTTTTTCTATATTGATAGTTATACACTTGTGCACTGGTTAACTTTCATATATTTTATTTTAATTAACATCTATTCTGTTCAATTTTTAAAATATTTATTGATTAATAGTTAAAGGTTTTCTTTGAGATCTCTATCACTCAGCTCCTGTATCTCCTTCTCGTTCTCTCTTTCCTGTCTCATATAGATTTGTAAATATGGTGCTCAATGAGTTTTCAAGATATAGATTTCGGGTCAATCCCTCAAGCTTGAATATTAACACTGTCTGAAACATTGTATTGCTAATAGTAACAATTTAATATACATTAACGTATTTATTTTAATCGAAAGTATCTTGGATTCTTTATAATGGTAAATAAAATCAAAAATAATTTGTTTGGAATTTTTTAATTATAAAGTATTCAAATAGTTTAATTATTCTTTTGCTGTTAGACTAAATCAAACGTTTATATTTACTGCTTTCTTTGGTTTTCTTTGTAATTTCCGTGTTAACCTTTTGTTTAATTACGATACTGTGAATATAACAATTTATTGATTTTTATTTGAGATAAATTAATGATATCACTTTTTAAGGTAGTAGTAGTAGTAGGCCAACCCTTTAGGCTGCAGTGGCTGTCTCACAGGGGAACAATCATAGGCCGATCATTGGGCTCTTTTGGTACAATACAATGGAGATTGATTCTACATTGGGGGAGTCCTAAATTTTTCCCAACTCAAGTGTATTTAAAGTAGCGATCTTTAACGAGTACCTGACATCATACAGGCTCGGGGGAGACGGCTTAACATCCTCTCCGAGGGACGACGTACTGCTCATATTTATTCACCTAACAGGTGAATAAATCGAGGGTCAGGTGGGTATCGAACCTCAGACCTACCAGTTCAGAGACGAGTACGTTAAGCGCTGAGCTAACCCTGTCCCAGTTTTTAAAGTAAAGTAATAACTATGTGAAAGAATCAGAATGAAAACAGTTTTTTAATATTTTGACCCTAACTAATTATAACAGAAACCTGTTGCTTCCTATACGTATTAAATATCAACTGAAAAGTAGAATCACGGTTATTTAAATCAAAATTGACTCTGATTTTGTTGTACGTATTTGTATGAACTAATCAGAGTGTACTAATAGTTACGACGATTCATTATATGAATTCAAAAGTATATTTATTGTATTTAAATCGTGTCCTTGAAATGAATTCATTTTGAAATTGATATATAAGAGTGTTTATTTTCGAAATTGCTGTAAGCGCTGCTACATAGAGATATTTAATTTTCAGGTGATAATGATGCCGTACTTGTCGTGCTTTTGATGCCACGTCTTCTGACCAAATGCCAGGTTCTTTTAAATCAACTAAGAGATAAGTTTCCTCCAGTTGAAAAAATTGAAAAGGAAACACTTGATATCTCAGTACATCAGTTTGCGGCCAGGTGTAGGTTTTCGATGTACATTCATTTACTCCAGGTAAAGAAATTCTGTTTTCCAAATACTTAATAGAAATTTATTTTAAATTCCTTTTTTAGTGAATTCTATTCAAAACATTTATTATCCCTTTTTCATACAGTTTTAATAAGAAATGTGTGTACAATTTTATTACATGGGGGAATTTTCAGTTCCAGATGGTTTAATGAACTCAGTCATCACCATAATAGTAATTAATTATTTGCATGACCACCGTGCCGTTATATTACTCAATTATCCTACTTCACACTTTATAAATATTGTGCTAAACTTATTCTGTATACTTAATGGAATGGGTTAATCTATAAAATATTACATGTTTGCACAGAATACGTTCTACAATATAGGAAAAAATTATATCCACCTATAATTGATATATGGTGATCAAAATTCTAAGATTTTGGAACCACTGAATAAGGGCAGTATGGTTTGACTTGCAATTGTTTTGTTAACCAATTAAATATTACTGAAACAATTATAAATTAATTCTCCAGTTTATTTATTTATTTTATTGAGGGTGATTTTAGTACTGCGTCTTAAGAACTATTGTACTTTCCTCCTTTCTATAATACAGTACCCCAGTTAGCTTAAACGCCTCCAAGAAGCTCAGTATTTTTACTGGGTCCAACTGTAAAACTTCTTCTATAGTTTTGTTGAGTGTCCCGAAGCACCTGCTTCTGTGTAGTACAGTGGGTTGAAAGTCAGCCAGCAGGTACAATGGTTTTTGTTCCTCTTCCTTGCAGAATCTGCTCAAACCATCATTGATAAATGCCCATTCTTCGCAGATGGCTATTAAGTTTGCAGTGAACCGTTAGAAATCCAGTTAAAATGCTTAGATTATTCCTTTCCATACATTACAAGATTTGCCTACTCTCAAACTTATTGAGAAATATCTTTGATTGTCTGTGTCCTTGAAGAGAATTCCAGTATTGCGTCCTGTTTTCTCTATTCTCTTTTCTAAGGAGTTCTCATACAGTCTGTTGTCCTATACCACAATATGGTTCTGGATCAATATGCTGTTTCCGAGCACCTTCCCCTGTAAGTTCGTCTGCTGGTTCATTTCCCTCTACTCCTGCATGTCCTGGCACCGAGTAGAGAGAGATCCTGTTACTCATAACCAGGAGATTGAGTATTCTCCAGTTCCAATGCAACGGTGTTTCTTCCTCTTCCTTGCAGAATCTGCTCAAACCATCATTGATAATGCCCATTCGCGTTTTGTTTCAGGCTGTCCTGCATCAATACGTCCACGGGTTACACACATGCACTCCAACTACTTTGCTTAAGGCAGGAGCCTCTTATATGGATATGGCTCAGCAAGAGAAACTCCTTGATGCATACATAGACTTGCTGAAAAAAGATCAGGTGCCTCAATATATTTGTCTAATTACTTATTTGCGTAATATATAAATGGCAAAAACACCTTTTCTGTTGTTAAATGTTATAAATTGTTGTTTATGAAGTTTTATTTAACTTGTTTGTTTTTGTTTTGAATGTTCTGTAAGTTCCCAAAGAGTGAAAGTTCATTTATTTGTTAGTGTTGTTAATCATTTTTTGTGATCATTCTTTCTGACTATTTTGTTATGACAAATGGTGAAAGAAACTGTAATACTTTACGTATACTAAAGTTAATGAAGTTTGGTATGCTGGTTGGTCTGATGACTCCAGCTGATGCTGCTGAAAGAGCTCTGCCGAATAACTCATGTGATAACTCATGCCGAATAACATATGATTATGAATTGACCCCAACTACTCGTATATTGTTCTTAGTAGTAATTTTTGTAACTCGAAAAGAGAGTCTCATAATTTCGACTTTATTTTAAAGTTTGTTACTAAAGAATTAATTGGAAATAGTTTTCATAAGTTTTGAATTAGGAAATATATTGACTTCTTAAATAGAAAAAAATGTTTTAAAAAGTTAACTCCTCAATAAACAAAATGAAATTTAATTTATACAAAGATTTTTTTTTAAAAAAAAGAAAGTTAGTTAAAAATATTTACTTCTTTCTGAAAAAAAAACTTTGTATAACTTTTAATGATTATCAAACTTAGTCAAGAGATAGTTCAAAGCAGGTTACTTGTCAGATTCGTATATCGTCTTTTTTTGTTGATTTAGGTTCCTCATGCAAATTACTTAAATCTGATGTGATGAATTATTTTCCAAAAGCAATATGTTTTCTAGATTCTCTAGTTATTTTATTTAGTATATTTCCTAATAACTTATTCAAACCATCTATCTTTTCATTGCCGTATTGAACATTTCCATTACATTTCTGTTTGCAGTTAGATGAAAATGTGAACACGGACAGTTTAGAGAGAATGATAAACTTCTTTAACAGCGTGTTGCCGTCTCTGCTGGGAGAAGTAGAGCTTCATCAGGGACTCCAGCTGGCTGACGTCGGCAAAGCCATTCTTTGCGCTTTAGACAGCATCAACACAGATGCATCCATCCTTCTCCTTTTGATCAAGGTCAATAATCCAATCTTATTTCATCTGATATGCTCAATTGTGCTTTCCTTGATTATAATGAACAATTTAAAGTGAGCCGTTACTGAAAGGGATGAATTATTTTCTCTATATCTCTATCTCAACTTTATTCTGAACGATAAAATTGTTACTGTTAGTGCAGTTTGATCGTTCTGGACGTGACGTGTTTTTGTTTGTCTGTTATGGGGCATGACACAAATCTGTAAGATAAGGTCCAACTTATATTCCACACTCTTTAGTAATGACAGTCAAGCATCGATATACCCGGAACAAGTTGTTGACTTTGTCTATGTTGGGTCGCCAGTGGACTATCACTTTTTTTGGTAGTCATGGAAGTTTTTTCTTGCTGAGTTAGTTTTGGCATGAATGCGTTGAAGACACTTCACACATGTCTTATTATTATTGCAACATCACTGTAAGCAGTGTTTCAGTGGTAGATTTTTAATCTTAAATGCAAACTTTCACAGTAAGTCATATCCTCTTAGATCATTCATTGTGAAATACACCAAACAAAGAAATCACAGTTCACTATAAACTGCATAGGAAATACACAAATGGGGAGTTCCGGAACCGATACAAGGCATGATAGTCAGCATCATATGCTAACCTAGCAATTCCAAGCAGATTCCGTTAGGACCAGCTGTCGACGCTCACATCAGTCTGCCTATTATTTAATCAGACCTCTATATAATCGCCCAAACCGCAATAAGCAATATCTTCCACCAAAACAACTGTTCTTCGTTAGATCTTAGTCCCCTTATCTGAATATCTTGCTGTGGTTTACTTGTTGATTTATATTTCATGTGTGTTATAAAATCAAGAAAAGTTCCTTCTTCCTTGTGTCTTCAGGAAGGCGTGTACACTTTCATCTCCCAAGTTAAACCTCAAAACTTATCTTTTCACATGCTTCCTCTCCCTGGCCTCCCGGTATCTGATGTGTTCAGTATTATCCTCATGGCTCTTTAATTTGCTTTCTTGTCGATATTCTCTTTCATTAAGAACCAAGAACGTAAAACAGTTCAAGCCATTGACTTAACAGTTTTTCATTTATTTAGCATTTGATGTTTTGAATTACTCATAAACAGGTGAAAGGAGTTGTAATTCTAGGGTTGTCATTTGCTCACAGGATGATAAAGGTGGAGTGAACGAAGTTTGCACCAAGCTATGCACATGGTGTGAGACAACGCGACAGCATCTCCGCCAGATAAGGAGAAGAGCTGAGCTGGTAGAACATGCAACAACGAAGTTTGACTTGTCTCAAGTCAGCCAGACTGTCGCCAAAATTGCCAAAATTATTGCCTACCCAGCGAAACAGGCTCTTCCCACCTTTGCGCAAGGTATAATCAAATAATTGTTTTACCCTGCAGAATATAGTTTCATTTTGTTGATCAAATTACTTTGTACTTCTAATTCCATTTTGGTAAATACTACGCACAGAGTAAATGATTTCACAATCAATTAGTTCTTGATTCTGCATAAAAAACTAATCAAGCAGAATTAGTTTTGATGCAAAACTAATTTCTTTGTTTTGATCTTTATGATTGTTAGATTGATAAAATAATACTATGGTTAAAACCACAGAAGTTGCCAATAATATTATTAGAAAAGTTAAGTGTCTTTTTTTTTAGTGACGCACAACATAAGGTGGTGTATTTTTTTCAATTATATTACCTCCGTATCAATTTGGATGAACTAACTAACTTACTAAGTTAAGTTACTATTATTAAAAATGAACTTATTTTTAATCTCATAGCTAAGAATCGGATTTCGTAAAAGTTTTTATTTTATAAGGTTGTGGACAATCTAGAACGGAATAGTTTATGATTTTGTTCTAAATTCATGAATAATAAAAACAGAGGTAACTGAAAATAAAAATAAATAAACGCAGTGGTCTATAGACAACAGTGCTGTAAGTAATCCCATTATCAGAAGTAATGAGCAATTAGTTTAATTGATTTATTTAATGCAGCTCTAACTCATTTTACCAGTTGTATCGACTAATATAACTGACATGTTTCTTTAGAATATTGGAAGATATATTTCTTTTCATTGACTATAATTCAAAAAGGAAAAGGAACAGGTATTATTAGCATGAATTTAAATCCTATGATTAACAAATAAAATTGTTAACCATGGAATCGTATAAGTAACAATAAAAAGATATCGTGACACGGACATTAACTAATATATTTGAAATGTTATTAATCAAATCAGTTATTACTAAATCATTGAATGAAATGAAAGTTCTAATATCTGATGCATAACTATTTACCTGTAGGTATGCCTGAGATTAAATAATTAATTATACAGGGTCAGGCAAAATGATCTGACACATTTGAAGGTTAAATAAAAAGCAAATAAAGTCAATAAACAATAAAGTGTTTTTATTTTTGAAAAGTACATGTAATGCCATTTTGTTTTGTTTCTGTATAATGCCATTGTTTTTTTTTTTAAACCTTATGAAACAAAATGACATTATATGTACTTTTCGAAAATAAAAACACTTTATTGTTTATTGACTTTATTTGCCTTTTATTTAACCTACAGATGTGTCAGTATTCTTTATTGTCTTTATTTGCCTTTTATTTAACCTATAGATGTGTCAGTATTCTTTATTGTCTTTATTTGCCTTTTATTTAACCTATATATGTGTCAGATCATTTTGCCTGATCCTGTATTATGATTATTTGAGAGAGTTTATGAAAACAAATAGTAACATTATTGATAAAAAAGAACTCAATATTTCTCAATATGGGTTTCCTATTTTCATTTTTTGGTGAAAAGAAGTGGTACTACTTGGATATCAAATAATTAATTACTAATTGATGTTGATTTAGGAAATGATTCATGAGAATGTGGATTTTCATGCTTGAAGTGGCCAAATTAATTGTTTCATATTATTTTATCTAAATTCCCCTTCACTCGTGAACCTCAATGTTCTTTGCTTATTTTAGATGGAGAAGGGGCAAACACTAAAGTAGAAGACTCTCGCGTCATAGAAATGATGTCTAGTGTTTATGACAAACTGTTGGACTGTGAAAAGGACAAGGGAGTCATTAGTTATGTAAGCCTCTCTCTTAATAGCATCAGTGGGCACATTGCCAATCTGGCCCTTGGTCTTCAGGAGTTTGAGGAGCGATACCTTCCATCAATGAAAAAGGTCAAAATCATTTCATTATACTTATTAGCATTGCTTATATTATGCAACTACAACTATTTCGGGTTGATTTAAAATAATCCAAGTTTAATTTAAAATAATTGAAATTCAATTTAAAATAGTCCTAGTTTACTTTCAAGTAAGTACGGTTAACCCCATTACTCAAGCTTATTAATATGACAAATATAATATAAAATAATATAATTCAATGAAAAACTTTGTATAAATCGCTTCCTTCACGGTTGTAATAACAATGGTTTGCTTACTTTGACTTTCATATTTTCATTTTTCCTTGATGATTATAAGAATCATTTATTGTACATGTATCCATCTTTTTTTTTCAATTTACATCATTATACATTTTGTTCATTCAATTTTGAGCTTAAAAATAACTACAATATAGAGCCGAAGTACAAGTATATATGTAATCTTCGTAACACATAATCACAATAAGGGAGGTTATCGAAAGGTAGGTTATCGAAGGTCCTGGTTACCTTCTATCCGTCGTTTGCATCTGGGAAGGTATTAAATTGGCTTCTTTACCTCCCCCTGACTGCTTCGTCTTCTGACTTCCTTCATGCAGTTTTAAAATTCTTGTAAATCCTCCGCCCTGGCTGTTAACACTGGGTTGTTTTTCTGAAATAAAAATGGCTTCCAAAATTTGTAATCTGGTATGGTCATGTTCCTGGTGTTGTCCGATAACATTTCCCTTGTTAATTTTACTCCATGTATTGAGCATTCTTGTAAGCAAATATACGAATATACGTATATATAACAAGTATATAGCGGCATTATATATTTTTATTAAAGATTTTATTCCTTCGTTTGTTTTTTAATTTTAAGCTTAAAAATAACTACAATATATAGCCGAAATACAAATATATATATGTAATCGTAGTAAGCCCTTGCAACTTTTTCGGATTAATTTAAAATAACCCAAGATTAATTTAAACTTTAGTGTAGTATTTATGTATCTTCAAGTTGACAAACTATTTTAAATATAAATTTGAACAATATTAAATTAAACTTGAATACTTTTAATTTAAGCTTAGATTATTTTAAATTGGCCCAGAAATGAAAAAAATGAAATATATATATATATATGTGTATATAGTCAAACCACAATAAGAAAAGGGAAAACAAGACTTTCAACCGTAACAAGCGGTCTTCGTCAGAGTCAAAAACTCAACTCTGGGTCTCAGACAAAGACTGCTTGTTTGATTCTTATTGAAACAATCTTTGATTGTTATTTCACGTGTTTATGTGAAATATATATGTATATATATAAATTAAACAACCACAATAAACAAATATAATGGATACAATGCTCTAAGGCCTTTCGTTACAACATCATCAGAGAGCTAAATGAACTAAACAAAAAATATAATGTTTAGTTCCCATAAATGACATGGGAAAACAAGACTAAGATCTTTCAACCGTAAGAAGCGGTCTTCGTCAGAGACCCAGAGTTGGGTTTTTGACTCTGACGAAGATTATATTTTTTGTTTAGTTCATTTAGCTCTCTGATAATGTTGTAACGAAAGGCCTTTAGAGCATTGTATGTATTATATATTTGTTTATTGTGGTTGTTTAATTCATATATTATATCAACAGTTATTGTTGATTATTAATTTATATATATATGTGTGTTTTTTTTATTTAGAAGGAGGCTGTTACTGATCCTGTTAATTTGCGGGCAAAGGCAGTAAAAGCTGAATTAAATGCTACAGCATCTATTAGAAATGAACTTGAAGTAAAGAATAATAAAATAAGAGAATTGAAAATAGCTCTGAGAGGAAAACAAGAAGAGTTGAGTGAGATGCAGCTCAGGAAGGATATAGTGGATAACAAGCTGAACACAGTGACGAAGGAAAAGCAGCAGACGGAGTCTTCTCTTCAGGTACTGTTTGCTTTAGGTAGTATCAGTAACAAAGTAATGTAGCAGTCGATTAAAAACTATCTGTGGAAAGAAAAGCACAGTGTCTATTAAATTTGGCGTTCTAATATTTATGAGGCATAAGCTAAAATCTACTTGGAGGCTTTCAATAAATATGGTTAGATTGAGCTAGTTGCTTTCAAAAAGAGACACACGTAATCATAGGGTCTTTTTTGATACATAAAAACCGGTTTTATTGTACATCAGAAATAGTAAATTTATTATTTGGGTCTCCAACCGTCTCCAAATTTAAGAAAATCGTTACCAAATTTCATATGGTACTAAGACTTTATTTACATACTTGCGGTCGTTTGATTGTTTATTCCTTCCCAATTACCTATAACTTACTCTGAAATACCTACAAATGGGTTCTTAGAATTTCTCCTAAAGTGTAAAGAAGATGAAAACATTAATAATGAAATTATGGTTTTAAAATTGGACAATTGATGCAATATTTACATTTGCGCAACCTTGTTCAGCGTTTCGCTTTTTCTTGTGTCCTAAGATATGAAAAAATGTTTAAAATTGAACTGATCTTTATTTATGAATACTTCTTGTATTTAGACTGGTTTATTGGGAAAAATATAATACGGCATAGTAACGAACACATTGAATAACTCCCTTTCAATTTAATGGCATTTTCTATATGTCAAATATTTTGCTGTATTAAAATTTCTCTCTCCCTCCTCGCGCTCTCTCTCTCTCTCTCTCTCTCTCTCTCTCTGTTCGCATGGTAAGTTATTCTCATAAATCATTAATTTTTGTTTAGAGGAAGTTGGTAGACCTTCAGATGGAAATGAGAGGAAAAGAGCGGGAATTCGAAGAAACTCTAGATCATTTGCAGAGAGATATTGATACTCTAGAAGAAGAAAAAGGTCAACTTAAGGAGCGGCTTAAGGGAACTCCTAACAAAGCTCCAACGAGCTTTGAATCAATTAAAGTTCATCATGTGCCAGGTAGTAGAAGAACCATTTAAATACTTTAATTTTAAAAAACAAATAATCCATTTATAAAAGGTTTACTGTTTATCTTTGGCATTATTGAAAATAAGTTTTAAATTGTTTTGTAAATATACCATTCCACGACAGTATCGTGTAATTAGTGTCTTATAAATTTTCTTTATATATTTTTCCTGTATACATCATACCGCTAGAGTATGGTATAAATTAGTTATTATTAGTTTCTGCATTCTTTCGGTATTCAGAACTCTGCCTGTGAACCTTCGGTGGATCTGAATCTCTTGTCTGTTATTCATATTCCTTCCTTAGCCTTTGGTTTCTACCATACTTTTGCCAGGATTTGTACATTAAACTGGATAAGTAACAAAACCGCATATCCATTTTTTTTAAATAAACGATAAGTTTAAAACCGATAAGTGGGTCAAAACGTTAGGTTTTATGGTCTTTTTGTTTGTATGAGATACAATTCATTGTATCTCATATAAATAAGTTAATAAAAGGTAACTTGTACATAAAGTGGAATCGGATTTGAACGAATAAATCTTAACACGGCGATCGCAGTTTTCTCACTGACTCTCTAAACTTGTTCAACTTATTACATTTTTCTTTTTCTTTAGCTGATGGAGGTATAAAAGTACTGGAATCTCAATTATTAATCAACCAAATAAGATGCCTCAGAACGGAACTGAAGCAGGAGCGAAATAGAAGGATTAAACTGGAACACGATCACTACGTCAATGCTTTCAACAAACTAAAGCCACTTAGGGTACAGTATAAAAACAAATCACCTATAGTTATATACATCTTTTCAATTCTGTATCAAGTACTATCTAAAATAGTGAACACTTCATGCAAGGATTGAAACTGTTTTGACTACAGATTGTAGTTTATGTTTAGTTCTAAAATTTTGATACCTTTAAACTTGTACTCACTAGGTAATACATCAAAATATTATCAAAATTTAATAATTTAACACCGTCAGCAGTAATGAAGTTATTGGAATGTTATGAAATATGCCACTTTAATCTAAAATTAGCTTACTTATTTTTTTTTATACAGGTTGCAAAGAGACAAAGTGAAGAAACCATTAGAAGAACTAATAAGCTAATGTTATACGTGAAATCACTAGAAGAGGTAATTAACTATTCTAAAATGTTTCTCAGTAATGACGGTGAATTTAAACGAATATTAAATTCTGAATTGGTTAGCTTTACATAAAAGATAACTAACTGTATTGTCATTAATCAACACAAGTGATTTCTTATGATAGTTAAAACATTTATTGTGTGAATGATAGGAGTTATAAAAATTAAATTTATTATTACAGTATTCATAGAGTATTTTTAAATTACTGATTTTAATGATTTCTTTTAAAACTAGTCAAGACATTACAGCCTTCTTCTCAATTTACATTCCTGATTGGCTTTACCTAATTACACTGGGATGATCCAAACAAAATGAAACTGATATTTCCTTCTGTTTTGATATTAGAAGATAGGGATAAGGATATCTGTCTTAGCTTATTTATGTAATACGTTACCATAATCAAAGTGTTATTCTTCATGATTTTATAAGAAATGCATTTCAGGATGTTTTCATATGTTCTTCGTGTGAATATTTGTAGTGATCTACATAACCTCGCTATTGAAAGCCTTTACTAATTAAATTGGTGTTAATCAAGAGTTAATTAATTGGCATTGTTAGTATATGCAACATTTGTGTATATTTCAATTATCATTCTTTCTCTTTCCACTGGAATCCTGATTGTGCTGAAGCAATAATTTTTTTCTTTATTAACACAAATTTGTTTTACGAGCAAACTTTATTATTGTTTGCATAGTGATCGATTTGTTTTGTAAAGTTTATGCTAACTTTGTTTTACATCATAGCAATTTTAAATTAATTGGTTATTAATCTTCTAGTAATCTTAATCTTCTGTATATATATATATATATATATATAAAAATCAATGTATGTCTGTTTGATTGTATTCGATAGATTCAAAAACCATACATCCAATCGCCGTGGAAATTTAGGAAATTATTAGGTATATCCCCGGGAAGGCTTATGTAAAGTTTTTTTAAAAATCAGAGTTGTGGTTCAGGTAATATTCCAAAAATATTATAATAGATAAGGTTTGCTGTATAACCTGTTTGTTTACATTTTGACTTTAATTGGTAATGGCAGCCGCAGGTAGGTTATTCTTTATGATAATATTTCCACATGCTTTGTTCAGTTGAAAATAACCAGGTACCAGAAATTTTATTATTGTTTTCAGATTGTATTAAAGACAATTATTGTAATTTCATATGAGTTTCTTATTAACTGTAACAAAGCTTTAGTTATTATCAATAGTTTACCATTAACGTTTATATCTAATTGGTTTAACTTGCTTTGAGCATTAAAGAAAGTTATGCGTTAAATAATAACTTATTAACTTTAAGTATGCATAATAGTATTACGAATAATAATGATAGTATTTGAACCATTAATTCTAATCTTAAAAGAATAGTTAAAGTATTTTGTTTAAGTTTAATAATTGTAAGGCTTCTTTATTTATTTCTGATTGATTAGTTCGTTTGTTTAAAATATTTAATTATTAGTAATTAGTATCCGGCCCTACTCCATATAGGCAAAATGATAAATTATTATATATATCGATGATATCTAACCAGAAGACGTTTCATTTCTTTATGTATTGTTCGGCAAAAAATATTCTTTTTATTATTTGTTTAATCTAATCTATCAACTACCAATTGTATTAGACAAAGTGTGCAATTTATAATCAGTGTTAGATTATATCTTTTTTTGTAATCTATAATTTTAATTCTGTATTAATTTCGTTTATCTCAAAAAAGTTAAGTGTAACGGAACTATAGAAAATTTAAATTGTTTTCGTTATATGTAATTTATTATTAGAGTTGGAATTAAATTGTTTCCCGGGTAAAACCGGGTAGGTCAGCTAGTATCTAATAATGATCTTCAACGCTAATTCTTAATTTTTATCTAACTACTGTATTCGTCTATTAATGAGTTTTTTTTTTATTTTTAGGAAGTAATTAATTCGCTGCCATCTATTGTTGATATTAGTAAAAGTCGGCCTGGTGACCTTAACAATATATCAAAATTTCAAGAAGAGCTGTTGAAAGACCAAAGGAAACAACGAGAGCTGACAAATCGCTTGATTCAACTGCAAGTAAGATCTGTCTTCATCTGTTTTTGTTGCTCAATGATTAATTTATTTTTTTCTTTGTTTAAGAACAATAATACCCTTTTTGAACTACCTCAATTTTACTGTTTCCTTGGTAAGTGAATAAAATTAACATTCCTTAACAGGAACGAACTGTATATGATATGTAATGACTTTTATCGAATCAGCTGGTCAGAAAATTGATTTCAACTCAAAATGGATTACTCAGATTTGGTGGACAATTTTTACTTTGTTGACATGAGTCAGCTTGGATTGTTAGTCGTAGATAATAACAGAGATAGTATTAATACTTACTAAAACTAGGTGAGTATTGGACGAATTTATACCAAAATTACATTCCATAAAGGTGAAATCATGATTCACTTAATTTCTAATTTATTATAAAATGATGTGAATATGATTCTAGCATATAATTTCATTCATCATTATAATGTTGAGCTAAGAAATTATTACTTGGGTTAAGAAATTCAGTTAGTAACGGTAACCTTGATATTATATCTTACCTTGGGCCAGGGATGAGTAAACTTTGTACATTGCATGCAACTTTTTTGTAACCGACTAAGTTTACAAATTTAATTTTTTAGCAAGAGTTTCTCAGAAATCCCATGGTTATTGTTGAAAGGTCTTGATTCTACATAAGAATTGATGTCTACCTATTACTAACTCTAAAGTGTAGAATTCATAAAGTTGCGGGAATAAAAATAAAATCATTGTTTCTAAACTCTATTTGAACAAATCAGATGAAATCTATTTGCAGGAATGTTATATAACAAAAAAAAAAGCAAGATATTGACTTTAATTTGGATTAGATTTGGGATAGTTTTGCCTAGTTTTTCTAAATTCGACTCACAGTGACAAATAACTTAGGTGAGTTGCTTTGAAGTCAACGTTTTTAAAACTTCTGGTTTAGATGGAGCACACTTATCTAGTACAGTCAGCAGCTTCATCCATATATCAAAGCGACATATTTAAAACTTGAGATTTGTGATTTTGAGTTTGTAATATTGATTGAGAATGGGATTCTGCTTTGAAACTAATATTCTCTTGTTAACTAACAGCATTGCTATAATCTTAGGACAGTATTGTATATTAGTAATAGAGCCATTGATTTACTGTACGGTAATCAAGGTATCTTGTAAACTACTTTTAATATACTCAATGTTCATTTAAAAAATTAAATGGGACATTTATTTTTAATTAGTTTTTCTTTCCTGTTTTCAAATGTATTTATATCCTGTTTTAAGTTTATCATTGTATGAAAATAACAGCATTTTGCCATAAAGGCATGAAATGTCAAGTGTGACTGACGAGTACTAGTTATATTGGTCAAAAGATCATAGTCCTATTTCTAAAGCTTGGACTCTGGCATTAATATCAATTTTAATGAAATTACCACGAAAATGAAAGAGTTCTGGATGTTCTAACAAGGAGTTCGTTGAGCTTCTTCCAACTTTTTTTATTTTTAAAGATTTTTTAATTGTAAAGTTATGTATCCTTCTTGTAACATCTCTGCATACATATAATAACATCACTGAGTGATACAGAATAAATATAGAAGAAAACACTAAAACTCACTACTATTATTCCGATGTTTGTCGTCATATCGTAGGAGTTTGTGTGTTTTCACTCTGTCATTTTATTTTATCTAATTCGTTGAATCATGTTTGATAAATTACACATATAATATATAATGAAATATATTATATATATATTGAGAGCAACAAATTGTATAAGGTTTGTAGTAGTCTAGGTGAAATATTTTGAAAAGGGTGGTGTTCTGATAAATTAATATAATAACCGTTAAAATTAAATTAATCACAAGAAAAAGATAATTTAGCAGAGTCAATATTTTCTGCTAAAATCACTTTTTTTTATACTTTTAAAATGTGGTATTTGTTGTTAAAAGAATTACTACCGCGCACCTGGCATTATTTAATTATTTGGTGTTTACTTGATTTTTTTTGCATATCTATAAAAATATGTATTTCATAATCATTTCTATTTACATTCCTTAGTGATATGTATAAATCTTTCACTTTATGTATTATCAACTAAAAGTTTAAAAAAAATGGTTGACATTTTCAGATCGAATGTCAGTTAGTTTGATTTTATTCCATGACATTAGGCAGTATTTGAATGATATGAAGTTCTTATAAAATGACAAATAGTATGAAATATTATAAAAGCTTTGTAGTATTGACCTAGTCAGATTAAACAATGTGTTTTCCTACAACGTATGAACTAGTGTTTTTCTTCATAATTCTGAAGAGTCATATATATTATATTTTCGAAGTTAAGCTAATTAGTTAATTTTTTTATAACTTTAAAAAACTCCTAAGTAGAATCATCCTGTCAAAACGATTTTTATTTTTTAGTGTTGCATAATAATTTAATTTTTTCTATTAATAGATTTTAATTGTAATAAATATTATATTTGTAATGGTTCTGATTTTATTATTGCTGTTATTTCTAGTTCTAAGTTACAATAATTGCTTTCGATCACTTACACTTAACTGTTCAAAACACTTGCTTCCTTACGGAAAAGTCAAGGTAGTTGGTGAGAAATGTTCTGAATGCTTTGTGAAAATGTTTCAGTCTGCTGTGGTGAAGGAAGTGATTCAGAGAAACGATGGCTTCAAAGTGCAAACTGATTTGACGGCTTTCCCCACTCCTCAAACTGCAAAGGTAATTGAATCCGTCTCAATTATAGTATCCCTTATTACTTTAACCAGGGTGAAGGAGTCGGAAGGTGTTGGAGCCACCAATTCTCAGTATTCCTAGTATGTTGACTCCCATTATTAGGATTCTTTCATTCCTACTTTCAACTCTTATTAACTCCTTTAAATCATAATTGTTACTATGTTCAATTCTTATTAAGTTAGGAAAACCCCAAAAACCCTCAATCTTACTAGAGGTAAGATCGGGCCTAAAAAATCCAACCCGACCCAACCCAGGTCTACGGTTATTAAAGCCGGACCTATCGGGCTCAAGCATATATTAGAAGTATATACTGGAGTTTATTCTCCACCAGCCAAGCAAATCTCGATCATCTGGTTTATCTAAACTATTTATTTTATAACAAATATTCTTTAGTTTAATATCCATAAATCGTTTTAGTATACATAATATATAAGTATATATTTATTTTTTTAAAAAAAAGGTAACGAGAGAGAAGCCTGGGTCCGAATTTCAGGTCAGTTCGGGCTAGGCTTGATCTTACCTCTAAGTCTTACTCCTCGTACTTTGCTATCCAGTATAAAAAAGCATACCCCAAACACTAACTCTTTACTCCTCCTAACTGTTTTCTACCCCTGTAAAAAAAACCCCAAAGCCCAGACTAACTCCATTCGCTTTCTACCCCATGTAAAAGCTCCTTAATGCAGTGAGATATAGAATCAATCTATATAATACCTGCTATACGTGTTATATATACGATGGGCTAACGTATATGTGAGTTAGTTTCAGTAAATGCATTAATTCATTTTTGAACGTTATTACCTTTTGTATTTTATCATTAATAGAATTTATTTTTGACTTTAAATGATTCGGAGTCAAATTAATCCGGCTCTATGGCCAAGGATGTGGAGTCGGAGTCAGTAATTCCAAAAAAAATTAATAAGAAACATAGGCATCTAAAGTGTTGTGCTCCTCTGATTCAACTTGTTTAGGATTAACTTTGCAAAAAAATCTTAGAGCTGAATACTTACCCAGTTGTATTCGTATGTATCACATCATATTTGAGCACCATGGTGCTTTGTTTATAGAGATATGATGCATACAAGCACTTTTAAATGAGGGAGGCGAGAGAATGTATAGGTTTTCTTTTCTACTTGAACTATGAATTTGTTATGATTACTAGGCTTTGCTACAAGACTTTGTATGAAAATTATATTATAACAATTTTATATTATAAACAGTCAGCATTGAGCTACGCAACATATTTGTTTTGAATAAAGTTGATAAAAAAGAAGCCAAAAAGGCAAAATTATAGCCATAAAGTTTTTATGGCTTTAAAATTAATCTGTCACGCTGATATAATGTCATTTTAGATGATAGGTAACATTACAACATGAAAATGGTATATGCCTAAATATCCATTTACGGATATTTATTCGTAATAAATTTACGTTTAAATTTATCCGAGACATTTAGGACTCGGAGTCGGTCCATTCAAATATTCGGAATGTCGATTCACCAGCCCTGGCTCCACACAAAACCTCTGTTCCGTCACACTGATTTTGAAACCATTTTCATATCTTTATATTTATATGCCCTATAAATAAGTTTATGTTTCAGTGCTTAAAAGAACAGAAACCAGTGGAAATGTGTGAAATCGACTTGCCTACTAAAGACCCCGCTATCTCAGGAAAAGTAATTCCTCTAACTGTTTCTTTGAACCAATTAGATATGATAAAGAAGAAGATATTTTCCCTCGGTTTTTAAGCATTTGTTTTTTAAAGGGTGAGAACAAGTTACTGTAAATTGATACTTTGGTTAGACTATATTTCAATATATTTATTTTCAATAGTACTTATATTTATGTGAGTTCCAATTTAACGATTATTTGCTTCAAATACTTCAAACATCATTTTTCAGTTCGCTGAAATGCATTTAATAATGCAATTTAGTGATTAAATGAGATTATATTATTTTAACCTAGTATTTTACGAGTCATATCATTGAAATTTGTTTGATTGTACTATATTTGAGGCACATTATAGGATATATTTTTTTGTACTGCTTGAAAGTTTTAAGGAAAGCTTTGCTTCAGTAAATGAACACTGTCTTACGAATATGATGGAGGCATACTTGTCTAACAAGGGCACCTTGGGTAACTTGTACTCACTCCTGTTTCCTGTTCCGTTATCATGATGGCTGTCTTGTTCTAAACCTCTTCCAAATGCTTCTAGATTTTTAGATTACATCTACTTAATAGCTAGTCCGCTTCATGCATAAGTTAATCGAAATAAACCTTTATTTATTAGAATCTTGTGTACAATAAAATTAAATTTCATTTATTTATTATTTAGTAAATACTAATGTGTGATAATAAATTATTGTTGATATAAATGTATTGTTATAACTTAATAAATGATAAACATACCACTGTTCCTTCAATATCCTTATTTAAGTGATTTTCTGTGTGCACATTAATCAGAAAACAGAACAATCGGAACTCTTTTAAGATATTTACAAGAGAGAAAAAAGTTGTTTGATGGTAAGTAATTGTATTTGTCGAGTTTAGATGTCAGGTTTCTATGTATTAGTATTAATTAGTATAATGTCTTATTAATATCTTTAATTAGATTATCATTTATTGTTTGCATATTAATTTATTATTTTTATTGAGTTGTACTTGCTAGTGAACTCGTATAAAGAAAACAAAATCATTAAATTATAATTAATGATTAAACTGAAATTTAGAAGACTTTAGTTTCTTTATATATATATATATATATATATTGGGTTTTTTACTCTGACGAAGACCGCTTGTTACGGTTGAATGTTCTTGGTCTTGTTTTCCCATTTCATATTGTGGTTTGATCATTGATTGTTATTTCACGTGTTTATTTGAACTCTTTATATATATATTTGTAAAAGTTGGAAGCAGTCCTTCATTTAAACATATATCGTTAAATAACGCCCCATATTTGGCTTGTATCTGCTTCTTACACAATTTCTCCAGTTTCCGGAATTCCTTCCTCGTCTCTTCAGTAAAACTATAAAGTCTATCACCGATATTACTAGTCGACATGTTTCGAATGTACCACATTCATCATCAGGACAATAATGAGAGTAATAGTAGGAAAGCTAGTTATATATATAGAGATGGATTATTAATGGAATGTTTACAGAGCATCGCCCTGTATCACGGAGCATTATGGGGGATTAAGGTAGGGTGGTTGGGCTCACCTACGACCTGGCTAATCTGGGTGTTTCTGTTTGCAAATAGTTTTAAAATTCGACAAGAATTATTAACTTGGATATTTATGGCTGGTTGCTTTTCTTGAATAATTATTGCTTCTAATAGTTGTAATTTAAAATGATTTCTTTCTCTAGCGATAATTTTCGTGGAATTTACCATCATTTCTCTTGTGAGTTTTGTCTTATGGACTGCTGTTGTATGGCATTTTGGCGCGCCAGCAGAAAGGTGCATAGTAATTCTTCTAGACAATGAAGTCGAAGTCATTCCTATATATGAGCTTTTACGGGCCTCGCAGCTCCCGATATTACATGAGTACTCATATACAAGATTTGTTTCTTTTGACTCCTTTACGCTAGGACTATTTTTCATTATTAAACTGCTTATTGAAGGGCTTTGGTAGTAAGTTATCAGGGTGAAACTATCGTCAGGCTTAATATATTTAACATGGCTTTTTATAATATTTTTCAAAATGCGTTCATCAGTCTTATATTCATCTGTATATTGGTTCTTGTAGAATATTTTGTGGTTAGTGCCTGTTATTAGGCTCTTATTATCTGAGGTGAATCTATTACCTCGAAAATAGAAAATAGCAGACGTTTCGTCTAATTTGTAGACATCTTCAGGGCTACATCAATACCGAATTTAATTACAATAACATAAAACTTAATTTTGTTACATTATTTAAGTAACATACATAATTATCTTGGTATTTTTCTATTGTGAGGAAGCAACTACATAACGGTTTGTGTTCAAATCAGCTAGTGCGCTGCCCTAGTGACAGTTTTTCGAACCTTCTAATCAGATTTGATAACTCAAAAGAACCCTAAAAACTCATGAAAACTATATCAAAATGGAAACAGGAAACTACAACCATATTTATTAATTACTAAGTAATATACTATAAATTAAGTATATATTTTACTTAGGTTTTCTGTATCCGTTTTTTTATTGCACGCATTCTTGGTTTTTCGAATGAGAATCATTTCTTTTATAAGCCTCTTATTTTTATTATTTTCATTGTCTATTATCTTATTATCAGCTAGGTTAAAGTTATGACTATTGTTGATAGAATGATGGGCTAAAGCACAAAAAGTTTTCTTTGATTTAATGTCATATTTATGTAGAGCTAACCTAACCTATCTTTTAAGTACAGTTGTGTTTGCCCAATGTAAACTGCATCACAATTTTAGCACGGAGTTGAATATATTATATTACTATATTGGAATTTGTTAATGGCTGATTTTGTCTTTGTAAAAATACTAGAATTTAAACTTTTTTTAACTTTGTAAGCAATTTTTATGTTGAGACCTTTAAATATTTTACTAAGTTTCTCTGGTAACAAAAGTTACTCTTTTGTGTACGTTAGAGACCTATATTGTTTTTGATTAGTATTGTCGGGTAGGATTGTGATCAGGATTATCAGTCTGTTTTACTGTTCTTTCATTATTATGTGAGTGAACAATTGTTTTAATTAAACTTTCTGGATAATTATTATCTTTCAAAATATTTTTATTAAATTAATATTTTTCGAAATAAACTTTAAATCACATAAATTAGACTCTCTGTGTTAATTAATGCTAACGCAGTATTTATTTTGTGTTTCAATGAGTGATGAGATTGAAAATTAAGATAACAGTTTGTTTTCTGGCGTTTCCTCCACCAGTCTACTGAAATGCTGCCATTCCGATTCCTATAAATCATAGTATCTAGAAATGGTAAGCAATTATCTTTTTCTATTTCTATTGTAAATTTTAATTTCGAATTGAAAGAATTAAAACATTTTAGCACTTTTCCTGTGAATCATAGGGAATTGTTAAGAAAAGGTCATCAAGGTATTTATATAAAAATGGGATACTAAAAGGTATTTTATTTATTACCACATCAAGAAGATGATTCATCACTATATCTGCTAATATGGGGGCGCATGGACTACCCATTGCAACACCATCCACGATTTGGTAATGGTCACCACCATAATAGAAATAACCTTCGTATATTTAAGAATTCATCTTTACTTAATTTGGTATGATCTACAAATTGGTTCCATGAATTATTAACTATACAATCTGTGAGATCTAATGGGATATTAGTAAATAGAGAACTTACAACTAATGAAACTAAACGGTATCCATCTGGTATTATTTTTGTTTTAATCGAACTTTTAAATTGGGATGAATCTTTTATATTATATTTATCTGTGCAGATGTGCTGCTACAAACTGGTAATATATTTTGCTGTATGATAAGTGGGGCTATTTACAAAACTAATTACTGGGCGAAGGGGTTTGTTTTCTTTATGCATTTTTTCTGTGCCATACAATCTTGGGAGTTGACTATTCTTTATGATTAGTTCTGATTTAGTTTTTAAATCTATTTTCTTATCTTTTTAAAAATTATTTATCAGTTTATTGTTTTTTGATTTTTGTTTGATTGTTTTTTGATGGTAGAGACAGTGTTGGGTTTTTTCTTTTGTCTAATTTCTTATATGTGGAGTTATCACTTAGCAACTGTTTAATTTTGTTCTCATATTCATTTTTATCCATAATTACTGTTTGATTTGTTTTATCTGATTTTAGTACCAAAAGTTGTGGATTTCTCCGTAAAAAATGTTTAGCTGAATTTACTAGTTTATTCATACGATCATAGTTTTTCATTTGTTTTTGTTTATTTTTAAAGTTATTAAGAATATTAACACACCTATTAAGAATATTAGCACACACTCAGTTGGTCTTGTTAATTATTAATTTCTGTTAATTATTATTTTCTTGTTAATTTCTCAGTTTGTCCTTATCTGCAATTTCTGTAATAATATTTTCAACATCTGATATTATCTGGCTAGTTAGGAAATCACTACATGTATACGGAACCCCAAATTTCCGACATGTAGTCGGAATTTCACATCATCTCAGGGGGTAAGTTGAATTGATTTTTATATTACCCAGGAGTCAGGAGAAGGAAGAGGGATGTGTTGAGAGAGAATAGTATGAAAGGTGGAATATTGGAGTATAGAAAAGGAGACTTCAGTCTACCACTAAGAATTACGAGTATGATCTATAGGTTATAATTGAGAGGATAGGAATCGACAATGTCTCCAATCTCTTATAATTATCCAATACAATAAATTATAAGATTATGTTGACCTTTCTGATCATATCTATTAATACATTTTTATTCAAATAGAAAAAATAATTATAATTAACTTTAATGAGATATTATAATGTTAATGCAGTAAATAAATTATGAATGCTTTTGTAATTTTTTGTAATACTAATTGAACGTAGGTTATCTATATTGATACAGAATATACTACAGATACTGTCCAAACTGATATATTATCTTAAGATGGCGGTTTCAATAATCAGATGTCAAATAGATTGATGTTTGTCGTTAAATGTACTGGAAAGTTCATTTCAGATTTAAAATAAGTACTATCTATAAAGTAATTGTACATGAACAATATTTTTGTTGAAAAAGAAATTGTTTCAATAGACATTCTACAAATTATTTCCAGAAGTATGTCTAAACAATCTTGGAATAATTATTCCTTTTCAAAATACAATATAATCATTGAATTTCGTTAATATGCCTCTTTATCACATCTTGTTCCTCTGTTTCTTCGTTGTTCTAGATTAACTTATAAATCTTCCTACATCGGTCCTTTATATTCCTCCTCTCTGCTATAGCATAACTGATATTTAACGCAGATACCGATAATCTGTGTTAAATTCTTATTAGGAAAAAATATAAAATCATCCATAATCTATTTGCTACATTAACATTATAATAATATTTCATTACTATTAATAATTATTCTTTTCTCTATTTCAATAATAATTAATTAATAGTATTAATGGATATGGTGGGAAAAGTCAACTGTATCTATATATAGAAACATAGGGAGAGAAAGTCAACAATATTTTCACTGTGTAATCTAAATAATATCATTTTTTATCCATTATTGAACCCCTTGTGTTAAAAAGGTCTAGACATCACCTTTATTCTCTATCTATCATTTCTTGTTCCCTTGACCCACTCTATCGTTCTTATTCACTATCTCTTTACAAGGTAATCCTCATCCTCCCTTTTTTAATAGATTCAGTTAGACATCTCTCTCAACCTGTCTTTCTATTCCTCCTGAAGTTCAGTATTAATCTATCGCGCTTTCTACCTCTCTATATCCATATTCCACATGATCACTGTTTCTTTTCTTGACTTTCTGTCCATCAATCGATCTAAATGGACATTATCTCCTCGTTCGTCTCTATCGCTCCCTATCCCTCAATTCTTATCTTGTTACAGTTCAGTTAGAAATCTCTCTCAATGAATCCTTCTATCCTCTCTCCCTGTACCAATATAATCGATCTCTATCACTCCTATGTCTATTATTTTTTTGGAATGAAGTTAAACATCTCCATTGTTCTGTCTTTCAATCCCTTTCAACTTAGTTTGACTTTACCACTCTCTATCCATCTCCAAATCTTCCTATCTATCATTTTCTATCCTGTCATAGAGTAACCTCCTCCAATCCGTCTTCATTCCCTGATCATTCATTTCCCTTACTCTACTTTATCATTTCCTATTGCCCCTGAAATAGATTTGGTGAAAAAGTTCCTTCATTAGCCCTTTTATATCTATCGGTCTGTTACCGATCTTCCCTCCAACTTTGCCTAATTTCAGAGTCGGCTTTTGCCATTTCACACACCCAGCTAATCTAAAGGTCGAAGCTAACTATCAAAAAATTGCTTTGACTTCATACTACTAACGATAGTAGTAATACTAAGTTGTTAGCAGTTTACAGTATAGCTCTTATTCAAAGAATCTAATCAGTAACATGATTAATTATTTCTGTGTTAATTATGTAACAAAGTTAATTATGTTAATATTATGTAGTATATCATGTTCAACTTGGTTGTTTCACATGTGTTACCAGATAGAAAAGGTTTACAGAAAAACAAGTCATTGTAAAAATATTTATAAATAGTAATTTAAACAAACACAAAGACATTAAAATAACAAATAAAATAACTAACTAACGGTGAACTGAAGTAATGCGCTTGGGATGCCACTTAAATATACCAGTCCAGCAAGGAAACCGTAAGTCAGAAACACCATTGATCTGTCTAAGTAATATAACCTAAAACAAAGTTAGTATATGAATCAGAAAGTTATTACTTCTTGACTGAAAATATAAAAATTAAATTGAATTCACAAAAATTGACAAGTTTAGGTTATGGCAGCTATTTTTCCAGCAGAATTTGTTATTTTGTTAAAATATTTAGAAATAAAACGAGAATTTATTTCCATAAATGAGAACAGCCCCATTGTTAATTATACGGAAGCATTAGGATGGTTGAATGGGTAACCACTTAGTTTTCTTTAAAGTAAAGTATTGCTTTTTCATAAATCGTTAGATGTTCAAGAATATATCACAAACTAGGAACGACTTCTGACATTGATTAAGTACTGAAGGAGGAATCCGAATAAAAAAGGATACATCAGTATAGATATGAAATACTTTGGCAAAACTGAATTCTTTACTTAATCATTGTAAGCTGTAAAACAGTAACGATTTCTTTAAACAAATCATAAATAAACTACAGGAAATGATTACTCATTTCTACCTTGGAAGTTAATATTGGAACATCATGCATTATACATTAAATTAATTTTTTTGTTTAATATAATTGGCTTCCGTAAAAGAACAAGTTTTAAGTGTAAAATATTTACTTAAGTGGATTTAATGTAAATATAAAAGATACTTGCAGTACATTTGATTCTAGTGGGACAGGATACTTAAGTTAGCGACATTAATTAATTGATATTTCTTTTGTAAGTATCAAGAATTGTCATTTAATTAATGTAAAATCTGATCTATTGTAAAAGGTGAATAGAGTTGCCTTTACAAAAAATTCAGTAAACATGAATGAGTATTCAGACAACTTTGAAAAGAAATAAGTTTAGGGTTTATTTTATTAATTTAAAATAGTGTGATTAATTAACTTTATAATATATAAATAATAATTAAGTATAATTATATAAGAAAAACTGAAATAAGGGGACTATTTTAAAATGAAATAATTTAAATGGCATTGATTTGAGCAACAGTGAATCCTAGTCATTCTAAAGACGCCAATTCACTCCTCTGAACCTTTAAATTTGTTTATTGTGTTAACCAGTTAATTCCTTAAATAATAAGAAGTTTCCTTCAAATAGTAAGTACAAATTCCTTGTTAACTTATTTTAACTATTAACAATGGCCAAAATGTTTATAAAACTAATTTGTTTTAATAATTTCAAAATGTAAACATGGATGGATTTTGTTGTAATTGATAATTTCAGGTAAATAATGTCTATTTATTAGACGAAGTGTTTGGTCTTCTCCCAAACCAGGAATATTGCAAGAACTAATTAAACTTATATTGAAAGAAACATTGCTGCAATATAAATAGGAGTTGCTATTTAAGAAAAAGAAATGACTCCAAAATCCCTACTGGAGAGTAGGGAAACCCTTATAACCTCTGTGTAAAGGTCCGTCTCTGTAAACGCTGGGGCTCCTAAAGTACTCTCTATAAGAGGTCAAGAACAACATATCAAGGGTATAATATATTTTTTCCATTCAGGATCACGTAACTCATTAATTAATTCACCATACTTCTTATGATTTAATATGTTGTTCGACATGTTTCGGTGCTCACAATTCACCATCTTCAGAAATGAAAATTAGATTAGATATAACATTAAATTAACACATAACTAACAGTATAAACAAATTAAACTAACAATAAATAAATAAAACACAACGAATTGAGATAACTCCAGACATTATATCCCATTCAGATGTTACCTTGAGGATTACGGTTGTTATTGTCAGGTTGTGTTCATATTCTTTTCCCTAGAAAAGGCCCTTTGCGTTTGTTCACCACAATTATCTTGATCTGGTTGACTTCCATTCGTTTAGTTTGCTTTCTGTTTTAATTTTTGACTTATACGAGGTTTCCAAACATGTGCGACTGGTTGCTAAGTTTTCCTTCTGTTCAATAATATTCGATGTTTTTTCAAGGATTTAGAGTGCTTCAAGTGTTTTCAGTCTTTTTTGGTCGTTTATTCTAGTTATTTTTGTATTACTTACTGACTAGGTTTTCTTTACTAATTTTGGTCTCATGAATCTTTTGCGGTTGCAAAAGAATGAAGCCAGTTGCATGGTTTGCCTCCTAGAAAGGGTGGTGACAGTCGATCCTGTATATGAAAAATTAAGGAACTCACAGTTTCCGAATGGACACGAACTCATATATGATGTTCTTCCTGCTGATTCCCTAAGATTAGTTGAGTCGAAGTTTTGTTTCTAAAATAGATAATTAATAGGAGATTGTCATCTTGTTTTGTGCATTTTACGTTATTACTTAATATAGATTTAAGTACTTTTTCATCTGTTTTATAAATTTTCCGAGAACTGAAATATCTTATAGGTAGTATGTTCTACCCTTCACCTTCCCTATTATTCTTGTTATTTTTTTTGGCTGATATATTTATTAGAGTCATATCAAATCCACTATTGCCCTATGTCCATTATTTATGAAGACTTGTTTTAAATTCTCCACAGCTCTGTTGAAAAGGTTCCAATTTGATGAGATTTTAAAGGCTCCATCTATTAATTAATTGTACCTTGTTTGAATCTAGTGGGATATTCGCTCTTACTATTAAGATATACACCACTATGCATTAGTTTGAAGTACATAGCTGCTGATAGCTCATTATCATTTACACATATCTCAACATCCAGGAATTTAATGTCATTGTTCATACCTTCTTCATGGGTAAATTGTAGTATAGACATTTCCTAAAATTTTCTTTTTATTTCCATAAGTATTTCAAAATTGCCAACTACTAGGAAGCAACAGTCTACACAGCGACAATAAATGTCCGACTTGTTTGGTGTGTTTTCCTTCAAGATTTTGTTTTCCAGTTCGCCATATAAAAATGTATTTGCGAACGAGAAGTGATTCAATCGATACGCCATCCACCTGTTAGTACCATCAAAATGTGATCCCCAAGCCGTGCATTGTAACCTCTGTATGGTTATAATGTCTGGAGTTATATGAATTCGTTTTGTTTTATTTATTGTAAGCTTAATTCGTTTAAACTGTTATTGTGTGTTAATTTATGTTATAACTAATCTAATTTTAATTCCTGAAGATGGTGTATTATGAGCACGGAAACATGTCGAACAATTCATAATGTCTAATATTTATCTAATTCATAAGGATAGTTAAATAAAAACAGAACACAAAGTGAATTGGTTGCCAAGAAGTTTGATAAATGTTTACATAGAGTAAAATTGAGTGTAGGCCACTCCAGATTTTTTATTGTCGCTTTAGAAGTAAGTTGTTCATTAATATCAAGATACCAAATATATACCAAATTATACATTTACCAACCATTCACAATTAAAACCGCACTTATTAACTGAAATTTCTGGAGAATTTTATCCGCGTTCATTTTCGATTCAAACTTACAGATATAATCTATTCAAATTATGATTAGAGTTTTACGAAATTTTAGGTTCAAATTTTTTTCCTTAATTCGAGTTGGTAAAAACATATCGATTTTAAGTTTTGGAGTTCTATTTGGTTTCCCAGCCCTGGTCTTCTTTCTTTGTTTCGAGCTTAAGTTCGCTTTTTCACAAAGGGAAATGTGATCGCTGTAATATTACTGACTTCAATCCTAGGATAAAGTAGGAAGGTGGGGGACTTTGTTAAGCATTGCATTCTTTTTATGTCAAACACTTTAAGTGACAAAGTATTATATAGAGAATTTTGAAATTTGCAAGCCCTACAAAATTCGAATTCGCAGTATCTTACATAAAAAACAGCCTGGACTAATCTTTGCTAATGTTCAAAAATGTTTGTGGTATTATTTTTATCATTTTCATCGATATAAAATCTACTAATGTTTTATAAATAACACTTTTATATATAATACCAAACAAAACTACTTACATGATAATTTTTGGTTTGTAAAAATCCATATTGTCATAAAGCTCTTTCAGAAAAGTTTCATTGCAGACCCGATAAGTTGACACATACGACTTATCCATGTCTTCATTTTTTAATTCGTAACCAAACTCTTGTTGGTCAGCTGGCTTTAAACTATCAGGAAGTCGCATGAATTTCGAATTATCGAACTGAATGGTTGTAGACGAGAAATAGTGGAAAGACATCTGAGCAGTGAAAGCTCTTCTTCGAAGTTTTAGCAATCTGAAAAAAAAACCAACATATTGAATTTTTTTACTAAAATATTAGTATCAAGTAATTTTGCAAGCCGTTATACATACAAAGGTGTCTTTTTCATTGCTTTTAGGATAAAATCGACTATGTGAGCTGAAAAAACATGCCTAAACATGTTATTTACTTTATACCAAAATTTAGTTTTAAACTGATTAATAATAATATATGGAAGTAAATTATAATCGTCGTAGTCCTTCAATACTCTTGTGGTCTGGCCGAAAACTTTGTTTAAGATTTGAAATTTTGAGTTGCAGGCATTAATAACTTCCAGTTTTGATGATTTTCTGAAACAATGAAATAGTTTACAATTAGTTTTACTTTTTATGATTGAAGTAATGTTGAATATCATTATGAGCAAGTGATAGAAATATTGTGACTGTAAAGATTGGGGGGGAGATTAGTATCTTTCAGTATAACGTGATTTTCAGGATAAAGAGAAATTATTAACCTTTTGTCACTTTTTAAGTTGAAAGGGTCCATAGATGTTTATTCATTAGTTTTACATTAACAAGAATTTCTCCCGAGACCAAGCCAGTCTTTTAGGTTATCAGCTTAGGGGCCGGGTTAGCTCAGTGGTTTACATCCTCGCCTCTGAACTGGTGAGTCCAAGGTTCAATACCCATCTGACCCTCAATATGTTCTCGTGGGATGTGAATAAATCTGAGCTCGTCGTCCCTCGGAAAGGATGTTAAGCCCTCGGTCCCGAGCCTATGCGATGTCAGGTACACGTTAAAGGTTATACACTTGAGTTAGGCACAATTTCGGACTCCCACTGTAGAATCAGTCTTCCCAAGCTTAATGTTCGGCCTATATGTGTTCCCTCATGGTACAGCCACTACAACCTACAGAGTTTCCTACTCCTACTAGGATAAGCCCTCTGATTTCCAAGTGCTTCGACCTAGCTGTGTTGGATTGGAGTTGCCCATGATACTGGAGAGTCCTGCTGGCTAAAGACAGAGGGCTAGAGCAAATGGTCAACCAAGCCTTTACTCCATTAGACAGAAATTAGTAGACCTCTTCTACGTGATTGTGGGAGAGTTTTGTGTGACACTCAAATACATGCTAGGTGTCACACTTGGTACTAAGTATCTGCAGACACTTGGGTGTCTGAGACTTACATGTAGTCTCACAGTAGGTATTGTCAGTGGTGTAGGAAGGGAGAGGCGGCACGTGCCAGGGAGCGGCATTTTAAGGCAGTAAAAAGTGAAAATTAAAAAAATTAAAATAATAATAAGCTAATAACTAATATAAAATTGTATACCAAAATTAATTTTTAAAGTCACTTGTTTTTATGTTTCATGTGTGCAATACTTTTTTTGAAATGAATTTTTGAACTGTAATATTTGCAAATTACAAATAAATTTATTTAAAATTTTTCAAAAATAGTTTTTTTTAAATGGCTTGTGAGTTTAGTTATATTTGTTTGCGTACCCAGTTAATTTAATTGAACAATTTTTTTATGATGAATTATACGTTTTTGTTTTGAAAAATCTTTAGTTTCTTTGATGACGACTGTATATGTATACCAGTATTGTAATAAGATGAAAGTCTAGGACTAATAACAATGGAATTTTGAAGGTAAACCGACCGCCCCGAGCGGCAAAAATAGTTGCTTCGCCACTGTGTATCGCTCAAACTTTTGCGTGTGGTTCCTGCTTTGCTCAGGACCTTCCTAGCAGTGAGTACGAAGGTAGAGAAAGGTATCTTCAGCCGAGTTGCCGGATGGAATCAAGTAGTGAGATACATCACCATGTTCTCTGCCAGATAGTCATGGTCCAGTACAAACTGCTGGCTATGAACACAAAGTGTTTGAAACAAACGCTTAGTTTAATTAAAAACGGAACTTATGCATATACTTGTTGCTTACCTTTTTTATTCCCGTTTTAAGGAAATCTCACAAAATAAATTATGCTAAAAATGCATGAATTAAACAAATGTCAACTGTTTATTTTAATATATAGTTTATATTCAATACATATCAACATTTTTTCAAGTTGTGTTACTTCAATATAAGACATGTTAGAATGAAAATAGCAAGATTATTAAAGTGATTAATACCTGAAGGCTCTTTGCCAGGCGGCGATTATTGAAGACTTTACAACAAAGTCGAGGAAAATGAAATCCAAGTATGTGTCAGGATCAGAGAGGCTGCATTTAAGAATACCCAAATAATGTCCCACTGAGAATACGACTGGGCCGTAGATTGTGTCCATCCAACCTGGCCTGGGCTCCTCTAGAGAGCTAATAACTGAAATCATTATAGTTACCACTATTACATAGTGTAGGTACAGTGTCCCAGTAGTGGGGCAATAGCTGGATACATGATAACAAAGGCATATTACTGGTATGACACAGTCTAGTATATGTTAAATTACGGAAGATTATTTATTAGCAGTACACGTAGTGTACTTTAGTACTTTAGTAGCAGTAATACTGCTCTTCGTGTTACTCCACCGGGATAGTATACGTAACAAACTGTACTTCATGTTATTCCACCGGAGTAGTATATGTAATATACTGCTCTTGGTGTTATTCCTTCCGGAACAATATGTACGTAATATACTGGTCTTCGTGTCATTCCACCGGGACAGTATACGTAACATACTGTTCTTCGTGTTTTTCCACCAGAGCAGTATTTACGTAATATACTGCCCTTCGTGTTATTCCACCGGGGCAGTATAAGTAACATACTTTCTATTGTGTTATTCCACCGGGGCAGTATACGTAGCATACTGCACTTCTGTCACTCCACTGAGGCAGTATATGTAGCATGCTCCTCTTCGCGTTATTTACCCGGAGCAGTATATACATAACACACTGCTCCTCGTGTTATTCCATGGGACCATTATACGTAATATTTTGATCTTCGTTTTATTCCACCGGAACAGTATATGTAATGTATTGCTCTTCGTGTTATTCAACCGGAGCAGTATATACGCAATATAGTTCTCTTACGATGCCAGTTAAGGGGGATGATCAGCAGCAGCTGTTTGTTCTTAGTCCTAAAGATTGGATGTTCAAATCTTGGTCGTGAACTTAACTTTATTCTTATTAAACATCTTATGTATCGTTTGAAAGGAGGTAAAACAGTCACTTCCTGATATGCACGACAACGTCAAATACTCTATTAACTTAGTAATAAATTTTTAACTAAATTAAAGTAAGACTTCTGATGTGGAATGATTCACCCATAACGAAACTGGGTGCGAAATATGGCGCACAGTCTATCCCAGGGGTTCTCAATGGGGGGGGGGGGTGAAATTCACCCCCCCCCCCCCGATAAATTTTGGGTTGGGGGGGGGATTGTGACTATAGTAAGTTTACAGAGTGAGAAAAGCTATTATAGCTTTTGACCTCTTAATTATTAATTAAAAAAAATCGATTGAATTAATATTTTATACATTCATCAATAAGTTTAATTAGCATTTAATTCTTAAAACTTTATTAAAATCATAATCAATGAAAAGTTGTAAAAGTCTATATACTAAATTCATAGGAAGAGGGGATGGGGGAATGGCATTGTGGGAAATGGCGAGAGGGGTGAATGAGTAGGCTAAGAACCCGTACTCTAGAACAACTCTGAAGGTGAAAGCTAATAATGTCAGCATTGGAAAGAAATAAACGCTGCGGAATATTGGGTATCAACAAAAGTGTAGCTAATAGCTACAAATTATTTAAATGATCTAAAGCATTTGAATAGTTATCTAAAGATCAATGGTTTTTCGGCTGCACAGGATGACAGATACTTAAAAAGAAATACCGGTATTTGAATTTATGAATGTTCTGATAACACATAATAATTATACTCTACTCATCTGCTAAACTTTTGAAGTCTTTATTCAAAATGTAGAATTAGATAATAAGAACTCACTAATGGAAGGACGGATAATAATAAGAGGTAACTTGGTCTTGTAACTGTTGATAACATGCTCCCCCAGGGCTTTCGAATAGACATAGGGATTGGGTAATCCTCCGACTATTCTGAAACATATAACATATTACAAAAAATAATGCAATGATTGGTATTTATTTATTACAACATAATATATTACTTATAAGGAAACAAAAGTGAATTGGAAATAAAATCAGAAAACTAATTTCAAACCTCAAACCAATGTTCAGCACTTCTCTGGATTTAATGAACAGTGCATATTAATGAACCTATATTCCAGTATTAATTATAGTTCAAAAAAACTAGCTGCTGCAGGTTTTGTGATATTAAGTTTTTTAAAAATGTGTAATTTTTTCAGCTACCCAATAAATTACAGGGTTATCTATACAGGATATTACACAACCAATATTTATCCAAGAGGACAAATAATATTTCTATTTCTTTGGGTATGGGTTGTGTCATCTTGTTTTGGTTATAAACCTATCTACTTCATACCTATTTTCTATTTTTAAAATTATATATTATGCATATATAAAAATAAAATATGCAGAAAAATTACAATAAATAAACATGTGATGCAATCAATGAAATTTAAACCACAAGAAATAAGTAATAAACAATAGAAATAAATGCTCTTAGGTTTTTCACTTTATATCATCAGAGCATTTATTTCTATTGTGGTTTAAACCACAATTTCCCTTCAAGTGGTTTAAGCTTCAAAAATAACATATATATAACTGTTTTAGAGTTTTTAGAATAAGATGATGGATTCTTGAATATACTTGAGTAGGATAAAGGAGAGCCTTATTAATGGGAGTTGGACATTTTAATTCTGTATGGCTTGAACATTCAAAAGTGCCATTGCCATTGTAAGTTGCTATATTATGTTTAGGAACTTTTGATTGATACCAGTTGGTCATTATAAAATATAAAAAAAAATATTAAAAATATGTAGTAAATATGAAGTTACTTCTCAGAGAGGAGTTCTAGAGTAGATTCGTCAGTGTTGTTAACTACATGGATAGCCTCCCTCCAGTCGGCTCTAGGAGGATAAAGTTCTTCTTTTATGTATGTCGTATCGCAGTTACTGTAAGCAGTTGACATGTAAAGGAAGCTCTAAAATATAAAAACAGATATAAATACGAATAGACTCAAAAATTAGTATTTTAAGTATAATAGGTAATACTAATATTTATATATTATTTATTATTTTCTGTAAGATAAAAGGTAGTCTATGGCATATGAAAGAAGATAGGAAGTACGTTGTCACAAAGTTTAATAATTTTATGAGACTGAAAGAGTATAGAGCTTGGGTAAGAGTTTATTATTATTCTGAGGTAAAATGGATAAACAAACAAAAGTCTCGACACAAAAGAAGTTTTATTCAACAACAACAACGCGTTTCGAACAGTTTGTGTTCATCATCAGGAAGACACTACAATACAAATTATATCTAGTCAGTTACAGAATTAGAGTGAAATAATAAAATTCAATTAAGAGAATTAAAGACATACCCAAAGATGTGGTGCTGAAGTGTTGGTCCAGTGAAAACCACATCCTTGGTTATGTCTTTAATGCTCTTAATTGATTTTATTATTTCACTCTAATTTTGTAACTGACTAGATATAATTTGTATTGTAGTGTCTTCCTGATGATGAACACAAATTGTTTGAAACGCGTTGTTGTTGTTGAATAAAACTTCATTTCTGTGGAGACTTTTGTTTGGTTTTCCATTTTACCTCAGAATGAGCAAATACCACACAATTACAGATGGCACAACTAATGAGTTTATTATTAGTTGTAAAACGTAAATAGACTCTTGATTTAGGAAGTTTGATTAATTAATTTTTTTTTAAATAAACTAGCCCGTCTTAACAAACTAAAACTTGGAATAAAACTAAGTTGCATTCAGTCATGTATTATAAATATAACATAATCTTCTGATTGCGATGATAATTAAAATCATATACGCGATGATATATAAAATCTATGTATGCCAGTGTGTTCACATGGGTGTACAGTCAATGGAAGAAACAATGAAAGAATTTTATTTATTTTTTTTTTAGACGGATCTTCCTTTTTTTTGTGAAATCATTAAAATTAGTAAATTATGGGGAATATAATGATTGTAGCTTATATGTCCTGAATATGCGCTGACTCGTCAACCAGTAGACTGACGACACGAAAAAAAAAACGCGCAGAGGAAGCAACAGGAATATTGCATCCCTCTGGATGGAATTATTCAACATACCGCTTTTACAAAAAGTCAAAACATCAATTTTTTTCGTAGTCTGCGCTTTTT
This sequence comes from Hermatobates lingyangjiaoensis, assembly GCA_026182355.1. Classification (NCBI taxonomy): domain Eukaryota; kingdom Metazoa; phylum Arthropoda; class Insecta; order Hemiptera; family Hermatobatidae; genus Hermatobates; species Hermatobates lingyangjiaoensis. The sequence continues at coordinate 110,369 of JAPFBL010000217.1, read as the reverse complement.
TTTCGTAATACAAGAAAAATCTAATTATATTAATTGGTGAGTTTTGAATTGGTGAAGTGTGAATTATTGAGTTCGATGAAATACTGACATAGCAAAGGGGAAGCAATCTAGCAGTCTGCACCCCTTGAAGAAAGTATAGGGATGCAGATGATTCATCTCAAATTGTAAGATTGCATGTCGTTACAGAAACATTAAATTTAACCGATTTCATCGAAAAATCTCCAAATAATGTCAAAACAACCTTCAGAATTAAAATATACAGTGAAAATATATTTCAGAGAAGAGAGATAAAATAGCTTAATTAAAAAACAAAATAAACTAACATTTAAATAAAATGGGTTGTTTTTATTGTATTTTTATATTTGAAAAATAACTATGGTTTAAATATATCTCTTTAAATGAAATTCTACCTCTATGCAAAAAGTATCGACTATCCAGTGACAAAAGACACCGCATGTGTTTGAGCGTTCATCTATTCTGTATCTCATTAAACAGAAGTTTTAATTAAACAAAACTAGTTTTTGGATTAAACAAAAGTCGATAAGTTAAATGGAGGCGCTCATACAATATAAAATCACACCAAATGTCGCAGACAAAATCATATCGCCCATTTCTTACGATCGCGTACATTTTTTTTTTTTTAATTATTAAGTTAGATGGTACAAGAGAAGCTTACTTTTAGTTTGGACATGCGCAGAGCCAACTCCATGAGTGAATGCGTTCCCTGTGTATTCTGCTTAATGCAGGTCTTGAGAGAGTCATTGAAACGCACCGTAGCAGCGCAATGGAACACGACTTCCACTTCTCTGCAGAGCGTCTCCTGGTCAGAATCGCTCAAGCCCAGGCATTCTTCACTCAAATCTCCTCTCAGTGCTACCACTTTATCGGCCCATTTTTCTCCATCCCTTTTACGAACTCTATCAAACGCCTAAAACAAAAGCAAACATTAATGTTCGGTGCTCACTTGGTGTAAGGGCCTAGCACGTTTTATTGAACCTTTCCAATCGTTATTAGCATTCTTTAATAGCCTTAAGTACGTTAACAATGTACAAATTCCCTCCTTGTAAATTAATTCGTGCGAGAGTTATTAAAAAAGAAATACTTATTGGTACATTATTTATAACATACACTATAATTTGTATTATATCTATTAAAATTCATTAGGAAAAGGTTTTAACATTTTAGTCTTCAGTATGAATGTGAAAAAAATTAATCTGAAATATTTGAATTAAGTATAGATAATATAGATTATTGAAGATACGAGGGTTTCTTTGCCTAGATTTTATGACCAAAGTGACCAAGGTTTGACAAGGCAACATTTAGTATGCTCAGTCAAATAAATTAACCCTGATTGAGTGAGTTTGTACATAGGCAGAAATGATGTGGATATAGTGTGGCAGTTGATAGGAAATCAGGTGTTTGTGACGTCATAACGAGTTAACGCAGTGGCAATGAACATGACGTGCTATGAAGGAGTGGGGACGTCTCAAAGGGGAAACGAGCCCAGTTGTGTCTTGGCGTAGCGTCTTGTTAGAACATTATCTTTTACGTGCTATATTGATGACGCTTAATTTTATATTGTTAACCCTTTATATATATCGTTGTCCTAGCATATACTCTTTATTTGCTTAACGCTATTCATTGTTAGTTAGTACCTGGACTCATCTTATATATGATTGCACTACACGCTTTAATATTAGTGGACTTCTTCTAATCTCTCGTCCACAAGTGGTTACCCCGAGTGACAATTTTACTAAGTTCCTCAACGTGATCTTTTTACAGCGATTCCTGATTTATCACAAAGGTTTGGCTTTTGTCGTTTTTAGTCATATTCTGGATCAAGCAATGAACACCAAACCAACATATGCATTCAAATCAGCTTCAACTACGATTTTTACCGACCAGTGACGTCGCATGGTGAGGAGGGGTGGTGGTCCGCCCAGGGTGGCACATGCCAGGGGCGGGTGTGAAAATAGAAAAAATTAAAATCATAAGAAGCTAACCAAAAATCTGAAATTTTATACCAAAATGAGTTTTAAATAATTGTTTTTATGTTTTATGTGTGTAATAGTGTTTTTAAACGGATTTTTCAAGTGTAATACATATTAGTAAATTAAAAATAAATGTATCTTAAATTTTTCAAAAATATTTTTTTAAAGTGGTTGAAAGTTTATTATATTTCTTTGCGTAGCCAGTTAATTTAATTTAATATGTCTTTTATGATTTAAATTATACGTTTTTGTTTTGAAAAATGATTGGTTTTCTTTGATGATGACTGTATATGTATACAAGTACTGTAATACGATGAAAGTCAGATATCAATAACAGCAGTCTAAAATCAGACCGCTGTAAATTCCATTGTAGATCCTTGACAGCGGAGGGGGATCTTACGCCCACCCCTGGTTGCTACGCCACTGTCACCGAGTCATTAGGTCTTGAATATTTTCTGCCCCACCATTTTCTCGCTGCAACTTAAGTGTCTGGTTTTTGCAGGTGGAAGCTTAATTTGCATTAAATAAAATTAGCTATGAAATAATTCGCTTTAATCACATTCTCGCCATCTTGAATAGTGAGGTAGCAACAGAGGTTTCGGACGTATTGTTTCAAAGCCATCCTCGGTAAATCATTATTCGCGGCTGATGACGTCACACATCCAGGCCGCTTTTTTATAACCTCTCCTGCTTCTGGGTACCGATTCTTAATCGCACTGGTGCTGGCATTTCAGTTATCCCTTCTTCAGCAACTGACATCAAACCTTTAGCTTTTCATCACCAAGGGAACTCCCATATCTACCTATTGTGAACGTCTTCTCTACGTCACGCTTAATTTACGACGCCTTGGTCTTTTGTGATCGCGCAAGTTCTGTCACAGATCATCAGGGCCAATTTTCTTCAACATTATGACCTCAAGGTGATCTTACGTTTGGAATTTTCGTCTTGAATTGTACCAGAGAATGACTCCTCTTCGGTCAAACTTATATTATAGTACAGACATTCGTCTACCTTGATACGGCTGATCTAGTTGTCGACGGGACGACCTTTGTTCAGTGTCTCTGAGAGGCTTTGCGAGAAGTCCAGGCAGTGACCATTCCACATTGATCTTCCCGCAAAGAGTGTATTTATCACGCATTGGAGTCATGCACGCTGGTAGTTGTACGACATAATGCAGTCCGTCGCCATCTTCAACCTCCTTTGAGGGACCTTTTCTATTTTTTTGTGGCGGTCACTAAAAACTTTCTATCTGCCCGAAAAACTCAATCGTGGCGCAGATGAAGCCTCTATCAATCGTCTCAATCCCGTTTCCTGCTCGACGAAGACATCGCAGACAGAAGTCAACCTTCAACCGGACCTTCAGTGTAGGCAAGAACTACAGCCTACATAGCCACAACTGTCGCCCACAGGATGACAGTCATCGTCGGAAGATGATTAATTGTCTCTTGGACGCACACGTTCCAGTAGAATTGTCCGCTTTCCTAAGAGGTACTTGGAGATCATCAACGCCAATCCTCATTCGCCGAGCAACTCCGTAACCTCTCGTCTAAGGGGACAACTTTGTGGTAGTTGATAAAATATCAAGAGCGTGTGACATCACAACGAATTTGTGCAGTGGAAGTGAACTTGGCATGCTACGGAGTAGTTGGGACGCCTCAAAGGAGAAACGAGCCCAGCAGTGTCTTGGCGTAGCGCGAAGGAAAAACATTGACGTTTTACGTGTTGTATTGATGACGTTAATTTTATATTGTTAACTCCCTTTTATAAACAGTAGTCCTAGTACATAGAATTTATTTTGTTAACGCTATTTATACGTATTTATTTCTAGTTCCTGGACTCATCTTATATGCTTGCAATACACTCTTTAATATTAGTGGATTTGTTCTGACCTCTTGTCCACAGAATACCGTAACTGCCTATATTGTTGGGAGGTTTACAGGAAAAGGGATATGAGAAGATTATTATAAAACTATCTATTTGGTTGGAAGTTTTGGTATAGAGCATGCCAAACGAAGTAAAAATGTTGGTAGTTTGAGGTAGCAATCGTTGACAAAGACCAGAGGTAGTCGAGTGGCTTGCCTGCTCACCTCTGGACTGGTAGATCCGGATTCAAATTTTCTCTTCACTTCATTCTGGCCTCCATTTTTTTTCAATAAAAGAGGTGAAAAAAAATAGAGCGCATCGTCCTTTGCAGTGGATGTTAACCTCTTTGCAGTGGATGTTAACCTATCGACTCTGATCCTGTACGATGTCATACCCATCGTAATTATATTTCACTTAGGCTATAATTAAGACTCCCAATGCATAATAATTTGAGAGTTGCAGTATTCAGTTGATGAATGAACGTCAGAGGTAGGTTTTCTTAAGACCCTTATCCTCCCCCTCTCAAAAACCAAAAAAAACAAAATTAATCTAAATTGCTTAAACAGAGCAATTGTTGACAACGATTTTTTTCCTATTACCATTGATTGTGTTACTTCACGAAATCTTTCTTCTAAATCTTTTCCTTTTTTTCCTCTTAAAATAATGTAAATTCGTTTGATTTTTGGACAGGACCACAACAGTTTCTCCACTAGTACTTTGCCCACAAGTCCAGTAAAGCCAGTGATGAAAACTGTCTTATCTTTGAAAAATTCTGGAATTGAAACATCATCCGGTACACCTTCTTCAATATTCATTTTCTCTATAAAATAAAAAAAAAAGACAATTTAATATTATATATATTCAGATATATTTTAAACATATACATAACTTAATTATAATCCATTAAATGTTTAGTTTGCTATAAGTAATATATAGTAATTGAAAAAAATTTTCATGTCAAAGTTTTAACGAGTTTACACGTTTTGAAGTTATCTGAATCCACTTTTGAAGTTTTTGTGTAAAGCCCATGTTGTCGTGAGTGCGTGTGTGTTTGAGTGTTTGAGTCTTAGTTTATGTGTGTGGTGCGAGGATGGCTGTATACCCAAAAGTTTTTAACTATTCTATAAGTCTTTGATGGATCAAATTGATATTATACCACAGAAAAAGATCTTATAATGAAGATGGACGCTATTATTTTTGGATAATATTTGATCACTATTTTCTTTACAACAATTCTTTAATATTCAGAAAAAAACTCTAATTTAGTTACTTCATAGGTATTTTACTTCAACGTTCATATTCAGCTATTAAAATGTACTAATGCTGTTTGCAAACCACTATTAAAACAATACGATGACTATTACAAAATCAGTTAAACATGTTTTTTTCATATTCTCATAAAATGAACTTGTATAAGCTCCAGCTTTTTGCAATTTATTTTAAAAGTTATAATAAAAAAAGTTTAAGAAGCCCTTGTATTGTTTACGTCATAAGATGAGTTAATTATGAAAATTTGAATGATTTCAACATATATATGCATTTTGAATGAAATAAAGACAAATTCTAAAAGGATTTAAAATATTGTTTAATTTACTTTTGAACTAAATTTAAATTTAAACCGAATAGAAACTGACGTAACATATTGATTGCTTTTTGACACACGCCATGCTAGTAATTTTGTTTATTTATAAACACAAAACATATATAGTTTTTAGAATGATATCGTATTTAAGATATGCTTTGCCTTCAAGTTCTTGTTTCTGAATATTTTGTGTCACTTGTGAAATTTCCAGTACATGTTTATAAATAAAACCAAATACGACAGTTTAAAAGGAAACGGTTAAAGATGTTTTTCTCATACTCTCATAAAATGAATAACTATTATTGAAGTAAGAAATAGTCAAATTGAAGAATTATAGATACAATATTGAATTTTTAAAAGTAGCTAATTAAAATTTGGACTGTACTCTTAATTTTCAACACAACTTTAAGTAAACCCATTATCAGAAATAATAAACCCTCAATTTAATTAGATTCTCATTTTAATTGAAATCAATTTATATTTTAATTTAATTTAAATTTTAATCACTAAATTGAACATTACATTTTAATTAATTAATTAAATTAATTAAAATTATTATATAAAACTAATATGCTATCAGTTTGATATAAAACTGTTATAGCAGTTGAATATAACGGACAAAGGAAATATATCTATCAGAGTTATCTACCAAGGGACAGAGCACAACATAAACGGAAAGAATCCTTTAAAACTTCAAAATGATCTATATTACGTCTTTCCCAAATGGTGATCATTATATAATACCTAGAAAGACTTCAAAATAAGATATGAATTATCCGCCGTACCTTGTATAGTAGCGGTAGGGTTATTTGGCCAGTTTTGGACGCTGTTCATCTTCAAATAAAGTAGACCAGTTCTATTCGAAATTGTTTACCCCATAACCAGTGGAGCTACCCCATCACCAGTATTCGAGGAAAGACTATTCATTTCTTGTTCACACAAATGTATAGAAAAAGTAAATTTTGCTGTTAGTTTTAGTTTTATAAATTAATACCTAAAATTGTTTGTAATTTGTTGCGATAGATTTTAATTTTACTTTTAATGAAAACAAACAAAAAAGAAAATTTTTGAATATTAGATGGTCTATATTATCAATATATCAATAACTAATAAAAATAGTCAATTGATGAAGGTAGAAAAACATCTGTTATAGTATAAAAAGTTTTATAAACACCGCACCACTTTATATTTAAATCTTAAAACACAGTAAATTAAACAAAAACAGAAAAACTTGACAAAAGGAGGAGTTAAATTTAAAATTATGAAAAGAGATGCACCTTTAGTTTTTATTTCAATATTATTTGAACTAATTTACACGTTTATATGCATTTAATAGTTTATTGATTTATACATGGAGTGTTTGTTTGTAGTGTTTAATCACAATTGAAAACAAATAAATACTTAAGTGACTGAATGATAAAATATGTCCACTAAACAAGTGTTACCTTGCATAAGAGATCCGTGGTTGCAGTGCATCTGTTTTGGAGAATTTAGCAAAGGCAGAATTAATATAATCCCAGAATCCGTCATTTCCTTTTGTGCAGATTCAGCTATGGGTTTAATTAGAGGAATGTTAACAAAGGTCACTATAGTTTAGACTCTCCCTCTTTTAAATATCTTGTTTTGTCTAAAAAAATGTGTTTAGTTCTGTTGTCCTGAACTGGTTGAAGGGATTAATAAATTAATTATTTTCATTAATTATAAATTTACAGTTAAGATTTTATTCAGTTCATTTAAAATGAATTTACTTTGGTAACAAAAAAATTTGGTTTACACATTATATATTTATATATTATAAGGTAGTTTTTCTATCTGCTTACGTAAGTAGATCTTCAAGTGAAAGCATTATTAATTTTTAAACGGGTTATATGTACCAGCTTGATATGAGTGAACAAATACTGATATATTTCACCGATTTCGTTACTTATGTATTGTCGATGATTTACCATAAATTGCGGAAAATTGTATTTGCTTAGAATTAAAAAAAAATGAAAACGAATTAATTTATTTTACGAAATAAAACGTTTAATTTATGGTTGTACACATGATTTTAGAAAAGAATTATTTTATTATTTATTAATTTACATTTTTTAATTTTTATACTTAGAATGAAGTTGAAACAAATGAAACATCGTCAGATTTTAAAGTGAATGTGAATATAAAATAGAGTTAAAAGGAAGGTAACACACAGGTAGACACAAACTGAGTTCAGTCACCACCCAGCCTTCCTGCGGGACTCTTCGCCTCCTGATGACGAGGATCGTCGAAATATAGAAGTGAGTTATTCCTATGTCTATCTGTGTGTTTTTAACAGAATATCCTCGTTATAACTCTATTTTATTTAAAAGTCTGCTGGACCGTTTCATTTAATTGCTATGAATATAACAGTTAATATGAAACTTGCTTGATAAGAATATCAAGTAAACATCAAAGGTCAACATTTAAACAAATTTTAATGCCAATTTTACACTTTTGTAAATATTTAATGTTTTAACGTTTTTTCTGTTAAATAACATCACAGTGAAAAATGTTTTTAACAAAAGTTGTAGTGAAGTTGTAGTTTATATGTCGTCGTTCCAGGAGTGATATCAATGATATGTCTGTTTAGTTTAAGTTTAGCACTTCTTTTAATATACAGTGATCCCTCAATTATTGCTGTTGATTGGGACCAGAACCGACAGTATAAAATGAAAAGCCGCGAAGTAGAAAAAAAAAAAAACACCCCTTTCGAGCCATTTTTTCTCCATTTTGAGTTTTCGAATATTATTTTTTAGTTTTTAATTATTGATGAATATTTTTCGAAAATCCCCGATGCGCAAGTTATATATATATATATTTTTGTTTTTTTTTTTCCGGGTGTGTTTTGTGTGTGTGTGTGTGTGTGTGTGTGTGCATCATACATACCTGGTACGCCTGTGACATCATTGTTGGTCTCTAACCGTTACTTCGCAAGTGCGCTTGGTGTCCCCATCTCTACTCTTCTGATTTTCGGTTTAACCGAAAATTAGAGACTGTAAGTTTGCCCCTTTACTCTGTATCCATAGTTTACTGTAAAACGTACTTATATATTTATCAATGATCAAACCACAATAATAAATGGAAAAACAAGACTAAGATCTTTCAACCGTAACAAGCGGTCTTCGTCAGAGTCAAAAACCCAACCGACTCTGACGAAGACCGCTTGTTACGGTTGAAAGATCTTAGTCTTGTTTTCCCATTTCTTATTGTGGTTCGATCATTGATTGTTATTTCACGTATTTATGTGAAATCTTTATATATATATATGATCAAACCACAATAAGAAAATGGGAAAACAAGACTAAGATCTCTCAACCGTAAAAAGCGGTCTTCGTCAGAGTCAAAAACCCAACTACGTCAGAGTTGGGTTTTTGACTCTGATGAAGACCGCTTGTTACGATTGAAAGATCTGAGTCTTATTTTCCCATTTTCTTATTGTGGTTTGATCATTGATTGTTATTTCACGTGTTTATGTGGATTCTTTATATATATATATAAAATTTCTTTTATCATTATGGTAAAATGCTATTTGGCCACCTATATTTCGATTTTCCTCTGGGAGCAGGAAATTGATTCGTAAGTTCAATTTCTCACAAGATTGTGAATATCAAGACAGCGGATTACTTCAATGACACACATAACTATTTATACATCTGTCAATGTTGTTAGTAGACCTTAAAAACATACATACAGACATACATACATATATACATACATTAATGATATAACCTGAATCGGTTTAAACTTGTTCCTTAATCACCATTTTGAACTTATAAATAACACTAACATTATTTCATCTGAACAATAGATTATATTTCCAATAGTAAACACGTTTCAACTCGTCTCCACCATCATCAGGATTACATAATCCTGATGTTCAAACTTCCCTTTCTGTAAGTCGTCAGAGGACACTGAGTGATAAAGAAGATTACGGTAACGAATTGTCGACCGTGGGACAGATATATAACATATATATATATACTTTTACGTACAACCGTCTCTGTACTAGTGCGCTTGGTTTCCCTCTCTTATCTCTCCTGAAGACGGTTCAACAAAAATTAGAGACTGTAAGTGTGTGTTATTAATTTTTCTATTTTTCTTTATGTACATTGAACTATATATATATATTGTATTGCTTATTTCTATCAATGCTTATCAATAATACAAGGATTCTACAGCAAGAAAACGATCATACAAGATTACGTATCATTGAGACATTATTTATTATAGAAAAACAACCTGTCATGAACAGACAAGGTGAAGTGTTTAGTAGAATTTTAAAATTGTATTAATGAAAGATGAATAAACCAGGCAAGAATGTGTGAAGAAATCGCCTGCCCCACTTTACACTCGGCAACCATTGTCTGTATAACCTCACCTGGTCAAGCTTCTATTTCCACAAAATTAGGACGTTAGATTGTAATACTGAGTGCTTATTTAATTATGAGTGTCTGTAAATATAATATTTACATATATTATAATATTAATATTATATATATAAATTAATAATCAACAATAACTCTTGATATAATATACGCATTAAATACCACAATAAACAATATATATTAATTCAAATGCTCTAAGGCCTTTCGTTACAACATCATCAGAGAGCTAAATGAAACAACCAAAAAATGTAATAACTGTTTCATTTAGCTTTCTGATGACGTTGTAACGAAAGGCCTTAGAGCATTTGAAATAATATATATTGTTTATGGTGGTATTTAATTCATATATATATATATATATATATATATATATATATTGTGTGTGTGTGTGTGTGTGTGAATAATATAATATATATATATATATATATATAATTATAAACATATCAACCGGGGTTGATTTATTACTACTGGCAGGAGTTGAGAGGGAAGTTAACAATGGTGTGTGACTGAATAGAGTATGTGGGAATAAAAAATGTTATTTGATAATTTTTCTAAATAAATTAGACTACAATTAGCATCAAGTTGAAAAAAGAAAAAAAACAAACAAACAAATAAAAATGAACGAGAAATTAAAATTAGCTTCCAAACCATAATAGTATTTTTTTTTTATTTCTTACTGGAGTATGGACGTTGATATATCTGCCTATACAGAGTAAAGAGATCAAAAAAAGAACTAGAGTAGATAATTATTAATATTTCTATCAAGTGTAACTATTAGAATCATCTGTTTCGTAACACTGGCTACGTTCTTTAAAAAAATGTCTGCTTTTCTAAGAGTTTTTAAATTTAACGACAGAAAATTCGTACACTTGACAAAACTTTTGTTCAGTAATTAGATGGTTTTTTTTTTGTATTTAACGGAAATACCCTGCATAGTTATATAACACTAGCTAGTTCGCAGACTCTTTGTCAAGGAGATTCAATAGCCATTGTTACAGATGTTTCTCATTACATTCAAGGTAACTTGAACTAATTAATCAGTATTCATTATAAATACCAAGAGTGGTAGACAGAAAGTAATGAAAGTGTTCTGCAATACAAATTACTAACGCCATTTCATTATACATTAAGATTGAGGTTGATTTATTGCTATTGGCAGGAGTAGAGAGGGAAGCTAACAATCGTATGCGTCTATATATATCATGTGGGAGTAATATATATTATTTTATTATTCTAATTGAATTAGACTAAAAGTGGAGACGATTTAAAAAAAGAAGAACGAAAAGAAAACCAAATAATTATAATGAAATTGAATAAGTTGCTTCAAGAAAATATCCCAAGTGGTTGAAGGATATTTCCATTGTTAATTTTTGGGAAATGTATCATCAATGCATAAAAGGTGAAAACCTTATTGTTGACACTGGTACATATTGATTTGCAACAATTGTAAATATCATTGACGATTGTTTTACGCTTTGAAAAAACTGATATATGAAAAAGGTCCAAGTTTTGGAGAATTATTTTGTGCCAAAATTAAGTCACACTTTTGAAAGGTAGAAATGACATAACATTTCTACTTTAACAATAATGTTGTTCATTTACAGCAGTGTTTCCCAAAGTGGGCTGCACCTCTCCCCTGGGGGTGGTGCTTTGATATCGGGGGGTGGTAATGCAAAAAGGAGCGGAGATTCTATTTTCATAAATTGAAAATGTTCATGCAATATAATTTCTAAATTTAAGTGAAAACACAACATGTAAACTTCTAGGAAACAGTTTCTTAAAATTATTTATTTTGATAATTCATTTTTATGTTAAAAGTATATTCTCACCTAAGTTTCTTTTATTGTGTATTCTTTTGCATAAATATGCTATGAAACAATACATCTATTGGATTCTAAATAAATATTCAATTAGTAATTATTTTAATTTAATTATTAAAATGTTACTGATTTGGTTATTTAGTATAGGAATTTGATTATTATTCAAGGGTGTTGAGTTATAGGTTTATGGACCCAAGGTGGCGGACACTCGAAAAAGTTTGGGAAACACTGATTTACAGCATCAAGCCAAAAAAATTTTGTAGAGGTACTGGATCATAAGGTGAGTTAATTGAAACACGTTGGTATTCCTAAATATGATGAAAATTATTGGAGGCATGAGATATGCAATTAGATGAAGCATTGCGTAATGCTAGTTAGAGGTTTTGAATCATTATCAGGACAGGTAAACGGGAAACTGAGATAAAAAAAAGCGGACCTGAATTTGTAATAATCCCCCCAACACGGTCATTTAGAACGTCCAACAAATGGGTATCTAAAAATAAAACTACACTTTCTCCTCCTAGAGAAAAACTAATGGACAAACCATAATTGTGGACTCTGGAAACAAAAGCGATTTGCCTGTTTTTGTCCAATAGAACTGGACACTTAGGTACAAGAAACGAAAAGCATGCTGTGAATTGCCAGCAGCACCTTTCATGGTCTGTTGGGATTCCGCCGTATAGCTAAAGAGTACCACGGGTACCACGTAAAAAACATCGATCTGCTCTGCTTTATTCCGTGGTATGGCTGAAAGGCCCAGGTACACGGTAACAGATCAAAACAGGTACAAGAAAAAATTGTTCAGTATTTCCCTCCATATACAGGAAATGTACCAAATGGGGACGTTCTGCTGTTTGTTGCAGGGATTCCAAAAAATAATTGAGGATGTACACCTCAAGAAATGTAGGTCAAAAAATAGAAATAAAACTGTACAAATCTTGTTAAGGAAGACGATGGGACAAGTTCAGGCGATTCTTAAGTGTTTAGAGTGTACTATGTCAAAAGAATAACTGAAAACAGTGTTAAGTGTGACTTAGGAAAAGGAAAAGTTTGACTGGCTTCCAATGTTTTGTCATCGATTGTCAAACATTGAAGAACTGCGAGATGAGTGAAAATTCGTTATAATATTGATAATTGTGATAAGTTGTAGTCGTATGAAGTAACAACAGATGCTTTTATTATAAATCCATTGTTGTATGAGTAAATAGCAGAGAATTTTGGATATATGATTAAAAATTGTGGACAAATGAGATTCATATCAAGTAGTTCAAATATGATCAAAGCATATGTTCAGCTAGTAGATGAATAACTTTCTTTATCTCGATCTGTTCAAAACTCTGAACAGCATGTGAAGATTTACAATCTTTCAACCCTATATATAGTATATTATTCCCTTCCACAATAAGTATTCAATTTTACGTTGTATTTCGAACTTATTTTATTTCTCCACCATTGTTTGTTACAATACTGCAAAATGCTCTTTTAATCAGTATAAGCAAATTTTTAACAACAATTAATGATAAGTCACTTATATCAACTACTGTATCAATTTAACTTCTGCACTTTCATTCTTAATAAATATCTCTTGCATCCAAGGTACAAGCCCATCGCTACCCATTTCATTTTTGAGAACTTTTCAATAACTAAGGCATCATTTTTTTGTATCAAACTCTTCTTCAGTAACAACTTCAGTAGGTTTATTTGATTACAGTCATTACATAACTTCTCCTCCCTGTAAATCTACGAGTTCCAGCAAATCTACAGCATTTACGCTTGTAAATAAAGGGGAGACCATTCAAATATCAATATCAAAAGAGAAAAAAATTATAAAAATATTGTAGTAGGCAACCCTTTTGGTTGCAGTGGTGACATAGGCTGAACATTGGGCCCTTTGTGATATCATAAAATGAGATTGATTGTACATCGGAAGTCCTAAATTTTGCCTAACTCAAGTGTATTCAGGTAACGAGTACGTAACATCGTACAGGCTCGTGACCGACTGCTTTAACATCCTCTTCAAGATGGAATGCACGAAATTCTCCTTCCACACACGAAACATTTAAGGACGTCACCATTTCTATATTATTGAATATTTACAAAATAATTATAAAGGGTTAACACAAAGTCGCAACTTTTATATTTTTTTATAATAATTATAAAAGTTTTATAATTTTATTCAAAATAAAATGTACATGTACATGTGACTAATTTGAGAATTCAGAGAGGGAACATAACTTCAATGTACAATACTTCTAATATCTGTAACTGACCTCTAATATTTCCACTAAAACTGAAGTGCTCTCTACTAACGTATTTCTAGTCAGGGTAACTCCATGTTCTCTCTTTACATGATCTTTAGGAGGAGAGGTGAGGGACATACCGATGAAGGTGGAAGGAATGGGTGTACAGTTCATGACAGCTGATACACCAGAGTACTACTCTCTATTTCAATTTTTAATGAGTAATTTTCTGGTTTTCTTAATCTAATACAAAATGGTTAGGCGAATTATATCTTCACTAGTGCTGGTTTTAATATGGTTGTCAATAATTTTTCTCAGGGCTTTCTCATCTTGCTTGTACTATGCTGTCAAGGAGGCTCTGAAGAATATAGTTATATGTTTTCCAGTCTGCATAGTCTCTTCTTTGCTGTCAACACTAGTATACCACTGGTCAAGAACTTTGGCAATCTCTTGGACAATTTCGTTCTTGGAGTAACCGTTGGTCACCAAAATTTGAATAGTTCTCTCCAGTTCTACATGTAGACTACTCCATTTGCTACAATGAGTCAGTCTCTTCTCATAATCATTGATGGTAGCAAGCCTATATCGGTGTGGACATTCACTTTGTCCATTAAGACAAAGACCTTATATATACAATTAAGTAATAAAGTCACTACCAATTCAGTAAAAAATAAATGCACTAAGGTCTTTGAGGTTACTTGTTGCTAAAAATTTCCCAGTTCAGGCTGGTTGACAGTTCTTTAACAACAATCTATCTAGATAGGCTCTACATTTTCTTTTTATATTTCTATTGCATATGTGGTAATTTATTCATTTTTACAGTCACATATGTTTATTGTGGGTTACCTGCCGTTTCATCTCCGGCGTGCCTTATCACCCTCTCTCTTTTCACCTGAAGATGGATTTTACGAAAACATGAACTAGTAAGTGTGTTTCTTTACTCTCTGTGTTACTCTTCTTTAATTTTGAACTTTTGTATGTCCAGTTTGGATCGTCTTACCGTTTATCAAGTGTATATATATATATATGACTGTCGTCCCTCCGTCAATTCACTTCTTCTCCTGAGGACGACCGCTATTACGGTCGAAATATTGAAAAGTGAGTCTTTGTTGTGTTTCTGTTTATGTGTCACTGCTTATTTTAATCGTTATATATATATATATATATAATATATATATATATATATTATATACAGGGCGGTGACAGTCGCTGCCCTGTCTTCCTGCGGGACTCTTCGCTCTTCACACCTCCTGATGACGACGATGTCGAAATATTGATGTGAGTTACGTCTGTGTCTTTCCTTCGTTTTGAATTCATTTTATTTAAAAAAGTTCACTGGACCGTTTCTTTTAATTGTATATATATATACATTTTTACGTTGGAAATATGATCCGAAACGGACAAATATAGTTCAATGTGAAAAATAAACATCGAGAAATTAAAAGCTCTCTATTCAAAACTCGGTTGGGTCTCCAACCGTCTCTGAACCAGCGCGCTTGGTTTCCCTCTCTTATCTCTCCTGAAGAAGGTTCAAACGGAAAATTAAAGATATTTAGCACAAAAAGTAAAGAAACACACTTACAAACTCAAATTTTTGGGCAATCCGTCTTCAGGAGAAAAGAGAAAGGGAGACCAAGCACGCTGTAGACGCAACGGCTAGTAGTTGGGTTACTAGCCGTTATGTCTACAACGTACTTGGTCTCCCTTTCTTATATATATATATATATATATATATATTCGTAAATTTTGGTAGCAGTCCTTCTTTGATATACATATTATTGAAAATGACACCAAATTTAGCTGATACCTGTTTCTTAACAAGTTTCTCAATTTTTCTAAATAACACTCTCATTATTTCGTCTACACAATAAAGTACATTGTTATTTAGAAAAATTGAGAAACTTGTTAAGAAACAGGTATCAGCTAAATTTGGTGTAATTTTCAATAATATATATATTGTAACGCTTGAAGGATGTTAGCCTTTTTTCCCATTTCTTATTGTGGTTTGAACATATATATACAAGTTGACTGTCGACCCTCCTTCAATTCCCTTCTTCTCTTGAGGAAGACCGTCATAACGGTCAAAATATTGAAAAGTGAGTCCTAAGTGTTATGTTTCTATGTAACTTTAATTTATTAAGTTGTTAATTATTTATTTATTATATTTAGATTAATTTATTTATGTTGTAATCAGCCCTTCTGGATTGAATTTCGTTTAACAATTATATATATATATATATATAAACCACATTAAAAAATGAGAAAATGACTAAAACCTTTCGTATTCAATTAAATTAAATACATCAAATACATTTGTAATTCTTTATTCAAAGTAGACTCAGTATGAACGAGTTTGACATTGAAGTTAATTCACAGTTACACTGCTTTCTTTCAGCTAAGTGTGTGGGGTCTGACTGCTTTTATTCAACACATCATAAGGCCTGCGTGCCAGTCCTCCTAACACCCTTCCTTCATTGCAACATATCTTCTGATCTTCCCCCGTGAAGAAGTCCTCTTCAAAACATCGCCCATGGTAACTTTTTTTTTTATAAATTTCATTTTTATTAAATCTGGATAAAATCATCGATATCGAATTAAGTTGTATATTTTAAGATTATTCGTTTTAAATCATAATATTTTTCTTTATGCACAATTTTTTTTATTTTAATGGGTTTCATAATATTGCAACAGTAATTATGTTTATAAATATATTTGTATAAATATTACTCCTATATAAATGTACAGCAGTACTGAAAGATTTCACTCGGGATTCCCGTTAGATAAATGAGTCCAGCAATTAACATGTATGTAAGAGCTACCATTGACATGTCCAAATAGTACAACCTAAAAAAAAAAAAATTGAAAACAATACACATTTAGAAATAAGACTATTCTAATGCTCTAATATACTACCATGACATTGATTTCGTGATAGTATAAAATCAAAATCTTATTTGAATTATTGGGTCTTATATATTGCTGATACAATCAAAAGCTATTTATTAAACTAATCAAAGCTAAATAAATAACTCATTTTATTTATAATTAAATACGGCTGATGGCTGATATCCATTATCTATTTTACTTTTTTTAGGGAATATTTTTTAATCAGTTTATGAGAGGAATTGCATCCCATATAGTTTATTATAACGTAATTCTATACAATAGCTTATGTAAGCAGATTACTATGTTTATTATAACATAATATTAACTTAATATTACGTAATTGTTATCAGTTTTAGAGCAGTTTTGTAAAATAATGTTTTTTTTTTATTGTTTAAACTGATCCCCTGGCGGGTGATAACGTCAGCCGTTTACCGGCTTTTTGTTTGATCGGTGATTCTACAGATTCTACATTGGGAGTCCTAGAAAACAAAAGTAGTCCAGTAGGGATTTTTAACGAGTACAGGCTCGGGACCGACGGTTTAACGTGCTCTCTGAGGGACAGCGTACTAAGATTTATTCACCTCCCACGTGAATAAATCGAGGGCCAGGTGGAGATCAAAAGCCGGACTACCAGCCGAGAGGCGAGAGTATGTTAACTACTGAGCTAACCTGGTCCCAAAAAAATGTTAAGATTATTACTTAAAAGAGTACATCATGAAATGAGGATGAAGGGTAAAGGAAAAGTGAACAATGGAATGAGAAAACAAATTAGAAATGTTCCATTGTATTTTCGTAGAGCTACTAGAAAACCGGACATGTTTATATTATCACATTACCGCAGTACGTATTAACTATTTACGTTGTTTAGGCTCTGTTAACATTTGAGGAATAGACTATCCGTGAATAGGAATGACTTAAGAATTTTGAAAAAAAAAAATAGATACGATTGGAGAATAAAGAAACAATCTATCCATGCACACAGAAATGGTCTCAAAAGTAAACTTTATAATTTGAAGAATAAAATTAATTTTCAAACAGTTGTAACCAATCATAGAAAAAAATTAAAATATTTAAATAAAAACATATTTATTTCTACTTACATTACAATCTTAGGCCTGTAGAAATCCATGTTATCATAAAGCTCTTTCAAAAATGTCTCCTTGCATAAGTTAAAAGTTGCTATATATGATTTATCCAAAGAATCATTTGAACAAGAATAAGAGAATTCATTTTGATCTGATGGAAACAATTCTTCAACAAGTTTAAAAAATCTCTTATTTTCAAACAATATTGTCCTTGAAGAGAAGTAATGGAAATTTATTTGAGCAGTGAAAGCTCTTCTTCGAAGTTTCATAAGTCTGTAAATAATATCACTTTATTAATAAAATAGTTCAATGCAATGTTATAATTGTACATACTAGGAGGAAATGAATGAAATCACTGTACTCGTATATACAGTCGATTCCGGTTAATTGGGACACATCGGGACCGAGGCGTTTTGTCCCAATTAAGCGGCTATCCCAATTAAACGAATTTCACTTTCTTTTTGGAAATTCATTTGATTGGTTTTAGAAACAATCCATTAAGCATTGGAAGGGGGGGGGGGGTGTGTGTGTTAGTTTTGCCGCTGCACTGGCTCGGATGGAAAAGATAGCAAATGTGAACATGAGGCAGCTGCGGATTTTTAAAACACAGGTATCGGGTTCAGAAAGAAGCCGCCTTTCTGGCTTTCCCGGGATTTAGAAGAGGGTGGTGTATGTTTTGCCGCTGCACCGGCTCGGTTAAACTAGAACTCAGTTAAAACATACTCGGTTAATCAGGACTCTGTACTGCAGTACTGCGACTAAGCTCTCTAGGAGGCTAACTCTTCATTTGACTGCGGGAGCCCCCAAGAAACATACACAGGAAAAACACAACACTCAGCTGACGAGGGAGATGCTGGTGCAGGGCACTACCATCATACAGGCGGAACAGAATGCGGAGAAGCTACAAATATTGGAAGCCCTGTACATAAAGGAAAGGAACCCCTCTATAAACCTCCAGGTCAAGGACATGTATGTAATTCCGACGAGCAGGAGCCTGGAGCCGAGCATGAGGTCCAATCAGAGCAGCAGCCTTAACCCTGCGCTCTGATAGGTTCGAATTAGTCAACCTGATTGGCATTTAAGCTGTTTACTACAAGGCATGCTCTACCTGAAGATGACCAATGTTCCTATGGTCGAAAGCTCGTGTAATATTGAAGATGTCTCTAGGACAGATGCTGTGGCAACTGCAGCCAGAAGAAAGAAAAATCGCCCGAAGGATCGAGGCCACCAGCTTAAAGTTAGTGAGTGCAGAAGCTGCTGCAAATTTTAACAACATATGTTTGAGAGAAGACCTGCTGCCAACGTATTCTCATATATATATATATATATAAATATTGATAAAAGTATCGACCGTGGAATAGAAACAAAACTAAAATTTATCGGGACTCGGTCAGTTCTTCAGGTTCAAATTAAACTCTCATTCCCAACGTTTCAATTTTTATTTAAAACCTTTTTCATAGGCAGAAGTATAAATTTTGAAACAGAAAAACTAAGTATTACATTACAAATTATTTTACAAAGAAAATGAGTCTGTGGATTTTAACAACTGAAGGTTGTTGTTAAAACAACTGAACAACAATTCAGTTACATAATCAATGTAAAGTCATAAAAGTGTACCTTGGAAAGAAGAGGGCATGGGAGGGGGGGGGGTGGAATGGCATTGTGGGAAATAGCAAGAGGGGTGAGTGGACTAAACAAGGCTGAGAACCCCTGGCATAGAGAGTATGCTGTATTGCAGGTAAAACATGAATGGAAAATTAAATATTGACCATTTTGGGTTTGTAGCCGTCATTTAACATGATTGTATAGCAACAGAAACTTTAGGTTACTTTTGTTAAAAGAAATAACTTTTATTTTTCACATTCAATAGTTTTCCCACTTTGTAAAGTCAGTTACTCTAATATGCAACACTTTACTGATCTTGAATTAGGAATATTCATCTTCGAGCTTTTTGACACGAGTGGTTTTTTTACATATTTTAGAATAAATATGTATTTGTATTTACTTTTCACCTGTACGATTAAATACCACTCGGTGATATACTAGGTAATTGTAAAGATGCAATGTTGTATTTTATACTTACAAAGGAGTTTTATTCATGAACTTCAAAACTAAATCCACCAAATATGCTGAGAAGACATGTCTGAATAGGTTGTTTATCCTATACCATAATTTAGATTTATATTGTCGCACAACCAGATATTGCAATAGTTTATCGTCATCGTGATCCGTTACCAAATTTGCCATTTCTCCGAAATATCGATTTGTGACTTGGTATTCTGTATTGCAGGCATTTATGACTTGTAGTTCAGAGGACTTCCTGAAAAAAAAAACAGTGTTTCTCTTATAACAATTACTAATGTTTATATTCTAAAGGAACATTTAGCCATAATTATTACCTTTAATTAGTAAACACTGAATTTACTTTCAAACTTATTTTAATAGATCAATACCACATAGTGGGTATCATTTCAAGAAGTTAATCACTTAAACATTTTCATAAATGGGTCTATATTAAGTAATAATGACATAATTTCTTTTGGTAACTAAATTGTTTTTTTGCAATTTAAATGTTTTTAAGGCTATATTTCTTAAATGTATAATTCATTTTTTTCATCTTTTATTGTTTTATAGTCCATAGCAGCTACGTGCGGTGAGGAGGCACTGACTTCATCTCAGTTAGATTTACAAAAATATAAACCTTACAGATTAGCTTATTCACTATTTGATTGACATCAGTTAGCGGGTTGTGTTTAAAATTTCATATCAGATTCATTTTAAAACATTTTATCGTTTTAATTTTGGATATGGAATCCACAATTTTCGAAAGTAAGGAAGGTAAAAAAATAAAAATTGCTGGCTCTAGCGTGCTGTCACTGACTGTGTTCTGTTACCGATTCACAAAAAGGATCCCTTTAGTCACCATGAGAAATGCGTGCCTAACTTTGTGACTCTTCACAGCAGTTATATGATCGCTCAGTGCAAGAAAGTACTAAAACACATACCACTGCAGGCAAAAAAACACTATACATTGGAAAGTTAGTTACTGAAGCAACTGCGTTTAAACATTTTAATAGTGACATGCATAGAGACAGAAATACAGTATCTCCGCAGAGCATACTAGCACAGTTAATAGTCATTGCGTAATCTATCGAGAGGGACAGCAGGCAGCAGTCTCACCGCGTATTTCTTTAAGTATCTATGCAGTAAATATAAAAATCCAGCGATATAAATAAATAAAAAACAATCTAAATCTGGTGAAGTGAACTGCAAAATATCTTTGCAGTGCAATTTTCTGGATAAATATAACTATTTTACATCTTTTACTTTCGAAGCTTATAGGTGAGGCACTGCCTCACTTGCCTGGTCCTTAGTAATATTTAAATTGGTACTTTTGGTGTTGGGGAGGAAGTCATCAATAGATAAGTAGCATGCCATCCCGGTATCGCAAATTTTAACAAAATATAACACTAACAACAACAATAATAACCCCCAGGAGCATTCAACATGTGCACCTGAAGAGAACAGCGCACTCAGAGACTTGTAATTTACCTGCATCATAGTCGTACTCATTCGCAGGCAAAGTACTTGTGCCTCAAAATACCATCGAGGCATAAACTCGTTGTTCTTTATTCTTATATTAATTATTTGAGGCCAATGTATATAAGAAGTCTGTCACTTAGTGGATTATATCCTATGACAGTTCGTTTGTTTGGTATAATAATTAAACAACACATCAAAGGGTACGAGTCGTATATCAAAAATAGTTTCCAGTGACAGGAGTCATTTAAATTACCTGTGCCAAGAGTACATCAACAATAGTATCCAATGAGATGAATAATTTAAAACAAAAAAAAAGGTATTAATGTTTAATGACTAACAATCGTAATAAAAGTCATTAAATTGATTTTCTGAATTTGATAATATATATACTTATGGTTGAGTATAGGCCACTTCAGATTTTTATGCCTAAAAATCACCTGTACGCTCTCTTCCAAGCGGCAATAATTGAAGCTTTAACAACAAAGTCTAGGTAGATGAAATCCAATCGTGTGTCGTTGTCTGATAGACAGCATCTGAGAAGTCCCAAATAAAATGCCACCGTTACCACAACGGGGCCGTAAATTGTATCCATCCAACCGATCTGGGGCTCCTCCAGCGAGCTCACGACTGAAATTAGAAACACAAATTAGATGCATTGCAGAAAATAATAACGTATCTTTAAATGAGCTATATAAAAGAACAAACCACTGAAGTATAACTATCATTAGCAAACTATTATTTCTCATTGACTTTTACGTATTTACGAGGTGTATAAATAAAGTAGTGAGACTGGCAACATCGCTTTCGATCTGGCAACGCTGGAGACGCGTGGCCTTGAGTAGCGTCAGGTGCACGTGTGATGCGCCTCCAGTATGAATCTGAACTCGCCACAGTCATTTGTTTGTCCGTAGCGTTGGTTTTCGTGAAATGGTTTTTTCTTGAGCGTTTAAAAAATGAGTGACCTCAAAGTTGAGCAGCGGTGTGCAATCAAATTTTGCTTCAGACTTGGACATAGAAACTTTTGAAAAACTTCAGGAGGCCTATGGAGAACGTGTTTTATCAAGGGCACAGGTTTTTCGGTGGTTTAAGGAATTTTCAGAAGGAAGAGAGTCGATTGAAGATGAACCACGAAGCGGAAGGCCTTCAAGTGCAAACACCGATGAAAATGTCAACAGAGTACGGAACCTTGTGCGTTCAGATCGACGCTTGACAGTCAGAATGATCGGGGAACAGTTGAATTTGTATCACACCTCCGTTCATCACATTTTGACCAATGAATTGGAGATGAGAAAAATTTGTGCGAAAATGGTTCCGAAAATTCCGAAAAGAAAACGAGTTTTTGGCCAGTAAAAACATTCCTGTTGCTCCTCAGCCTCCTTATTCACCAGACTTGAGTCTTTATCACTTTTTCCTCTTCCCGAGATAGAAAAATCACCTCAAGGGAACTCATTTCGGGACACTACAAAACATACAAACTGCTGTAACCGACCAGCTGAAGGCCATTCCAGAATCCGAGTTCCAGCAATGCTACAATGATTGGAAGGACCGTCTCCAGCGCTGTGTGGCTTCCGAAGGGAACTATTTTGAAGGTGACAATATCACATTGTAATTATATTTGAATAGAAAATTTAAAAAAAATCAGTCTCACTACTTTATTTACACACCTCGTATTACACTGATTTTATCATATTTGTTTTCAACGGTGTACAACAATTGAGCATACAGAAAAGAAGATAGATAAAATCATTATAAACTAACGGGATAAAACTCATGATTAATTATACATTTTTATTAATTATTTGATTTAAAGAATTAACTGAATTTGTTAAATTTTTGCTTTATTTGGATAAAATTTTTCATCACTATTTTATTTTAGTTAAAGGTTTTGAAATTAGGAAATCAGAGAATATTATTTACCAAAATGGTTGTAAATGGTTTTTGTGATCTCTTGCATGTAATTTCTTTCATAGCTATATATATAATATTTAAGTTATAACTATAAAACACAAACAAACTTTCCTTTTTTAGAAAAATATGTATTAAATTTCTGTGTCAACTAAAAATATATTAAATTTATGAAGGACTACATATTTCACTTTCTAGTAAATCTTAAGTATTACTAGAAAGACTTAATAATAAATATAATAATAATTATTTTAAAATTTAAAAAATTGAAATCATTTATTTGTAAACAATATAGTAAATAACAAAAAGAAAATTGCTTACTGACTGATGGTCGGATAATGACAAGGGGTAGTCTGTCTTTGTAGCTTAGGGCGACATGTTCTCCCAGCGACTTGGAGTAAACATAACAATTTGGCAATGTTCCGATATATCTAAACATGAATTCTTGATTATACTATGCTCCTGCATTACATTTAAAATAATATTTACAATAGTCAAAGTTTATGTTATCATCACATAGTCTGTTAATAAAAATAATGGTAAACGAAATTGAGTCCAAACAGAAGGATATAAACTAAATTTACAGAAGGTAAATTCGAGACAAGTCCTCAATTTTCTTGGAAGTGATTCACAACTTTCTAAGTCATGTCGAAGAAGTCGAAAAGTTTTTGTTATCTCCTTTATGTATTTTCTTTTTGTGAATTTCTTTCATAAATATATAATATTTAAGTTAGAACTATAAAACACAAAAAAAAACTAAACCAGCGCTTCTAGATCATTTAGGCTTCTAGGAAAAAAAGAAGAAATAGAAGTGTTAAGACTGGAAGGGGTTCACCAAACGATACAAAGTGACACACAGTGTAGCCACCTTACCATGATGGAAAATTTTAAGACAGTTTATGCAATGAAAAAATAAGAGTAGTAACTAATGAAAGATGAAGGAAAGAAAAGAGAGGTCACTGCAACAGTGCGCTTGGTTTCTCTCTGCTGCCTCTCTCGATGACGGTTAAAACCAAAATTAGAAACTAAGTGTGCGTGTTTTTTATTTATTTTTGTTTCATTATCTATATTGAACTTTATTTGTTCGTTTCGGAACCTTTTTTTAACCCAATAGCACATACATATATAATACTATACGATACATAATATATTGTTTCTGTAAATTTGAATCTTTTTGTCCTGTTACAAATTCATATTTTAATTGCTTTGAACATCACACTTGATCTTTATAGATATTTAAATTTAATCACTCTTACTTTTCAAAAAGGATTTCTAACGTGCTTTCATCGAGCTTGTTGACAACATTAATTGCGTTTCTCCAATCGTCTTTGGGTGGGTACATTTCTTCTTTTATATAATTATTATCACAGTTGCTGTATGCGGTGGACATATAAAGGAAGGACTAGAACAAACAGTGTTGACATTTAAATCATATGCATGAGTACATGTAATATGAATTAAGTAGTTAAATATTTTTAAATTAAGAGAAGTTTTTGAAAAAATGAATGACACATTTTATATATGAAGTAACAAAGAAAGTGAATGATGTTTTTATCCTGAGATCATTGTGTTCTTATTAGAATTCATCAGATTAATGAAATCCTATTGTTATCAATTAAATCCTAAATGCTAATACTGAAATATATAAAAATTATGCTCGTTCCTCAGGAAATCTTTGCTATGTACTAAAGTAAAATAATAGACAAAAGTGCTTGGACATAAGCAAGAAATAGCTTTATGAATCAAAGTAGGAACAGACATAGCTAAAATTACATACATGAAATATCATCAGATGAAATAATTTCATCTGTCAATGAAAGTCAGTATGCCTTAATAAACACATGCATATCAATGACATATTCTTAACAGTCATCACACAAGGGGGTTTAGTATATGTGCTGAAATAAGGCAAGTCTAACACTCGAAGTTACAAATTTTTGTTTCTAATATTATCAGGAGAATATATAAAGGGTGAATAAATAATAAAAAAAGCAAGACAGTGTGCTTGGTGCACCTCTGTGTGTTTATCCGATAATGATTGAAATTGAAAATTTGACTCTGTAAATGTTGGCCTTGCCTTTTCGGTTTTCCTTTACTCATATTGAACTATTTGTCTCCCTTTCGGATCTGTTTTGTCCATTCAATGTATAAATATGTGTAAGGATTCCTTATAGAATTTCTTCTATTTAAGGAAATTTCCAGAAAACTTATATGAGTATTCATGGCTACTTAAATGCCACATTTCTTTGCGTTAGTCATTGATTTTTGTTCATTATTGAATCATTAATGTTCGATTATTAATTTTGAATATTAATGCCGATGAGTTTGATAAACCACACTTATATGGAAGCTGAAACCAGTGCTATATATATATACATCATAACCAAAGTACTATTCGATGTATTAATTATTTAGTTTGGTGATAATAGAGAAGCTTACTTTTAGTTTGGGCATGCGCAGAGCCAACTCCATGAGTGAATGTGTTCCCTGTGTGTTCTGCTTAATGCAGGTCTTGAGAGAGTCGACAAAGCGCACCGTAGCAGCGCAGTGGAATACGACTTCCACTTCTCTGCAGAGGGTCTCCTGGTCAGAATCACTCAAGCCCAGACAATCTTCACTCAAATCTCCTCTCAGTGCTACCACTTTATCGGCCCATTTTTCTCCATCCCTTTTACGAACTCTATCAAACGCCTAAAAAAAAGTCACTAAATTAAATAATTTATTTTGAAATAGAGAAAAAATAAATGAAAATCGGTAAGAATCTTTCTTCTTTGGTTTTAAATAATATCAGTGTATTCTTAATTTTTCAATAAATTTCGTTTTAAACTAGGCTAAATTTAAAATCAACTTAAGAGACAATTTAAAATTAGCAAATTTTAGGTGAAGTTGTCTCTTAGTTAATTTTCCTAATATGTAATCTATAAAATTTTATAGGGTTTTTATAAGATCCTTTCAAATTTAAAAATAATTATTTTAAAGTTTTTTTTAATTATAGAGTACGTTTATTAGATTCCTAGATCAAATTTTACTTGATAGAAAAGTGTTAGAATGGTGTGAAAGGTCTGGGAAACGGATTAATAGATAAAAGATTGAGATTATGTCTTAAAAGTAATCTCAATTCTGCTATCTCTTATAGGAGTATAAGCAAATGGTACACCAAGGCGAAGGAATTGTCAGAAAAGTTATATTTAGAAAGGAATAAATGGTGTCTGTAGGGGCTTTATACCAGGTTATACAGGTTTTGGACTTTCTCCATCTTCAGGAGCAGCCAATCTGGATCTCAATATTAATTTCTCTTAAAAATGGATAATCGGATGAACTTCTTGAAAACCAGTAATCCAGGTAAAATGGTTTATCTATTTTGTTTTAAATTTACTCTACACTCTTTGAAAGGGGCCAGGTTAGCCCAGTGCCAATGTTCTCACTTTTAATCTGCTAAATCCGGGGTTCAATACACACTCTGGCCCTGGATTTATTCAATTGACAGTTGACTAAATTTGACCACGTCATCTCTCGGAGAGGACGTTACACCATCGGTTCCAAGCCTGTTCCATGTCAAGTACTCGTTAAAGATCCCTGCTCTAAATATACTTGAGTTAGGAAAAATTTAGGATCCCAAATGTAGAATCTTCATTATTTGGTATCACAAAGGGCCTATGTTAAGTCTATGTGTGTTCCCATGTTGAACTGCCACTGTAGCCTAACCTAACCTAACTTCAGTGATGCTAACAATAAGCATGGTTTCGGATAACATGCTGAGCAAACATGCTCAAACACATTGCTTGGGCAAGCAAATTTTAATGTTTAAGTAATCCTAATTGCTTAGAGAAATTAAGTACAAAAAAATGTCATGATCAGGTCATCAAATTCATCACCAAGAGTCGTTCAATTTTAATGTGGCTTTTACAATAGATTTGTTATAGATTTGTAAAGGAACTAAATGAGATATTTCATTAGGAAATAACATTTCATTATGATTTGTTCATTTTTCAATGATGTTTAAATTCATTTACTTTTACTATGTTGTCTTTGATAACCACTAATCACATCAAAGGAATTTTCTAAGTTTTTCTATAAATGAGCATTTAAAATAAGTATTTTGAAATCTATAAAATCTAAACTTTTTAATTAGTTCGTACTATCAAATCAAAGGATGTGAATTTTACACATTGGTGCATATGAGACTCAAGAAAGAGATATTATACTGTAAGTAGTTATAACTGTCAATACATTTGCAGTGGTCTTATTAAATATTTCAACTTAATATGTCAAATTTTATTATAATCAAGCTGTTTAAATTTCTTGTATATGTGTATGTATATATAATAATACATATTTAAATATAAATGTAATAATCTGTATTTACATTTATATACGTAATAATACGTATATAAATGTAAATTTATATACATACTTCTTGTATATGTGTATAAATTTCTACTTCATTGTGATGAATTTTAGAAGCATACGATTTATTTTAGATTGTATAATGGACAACCTTGAGCTCCAAAACGCTAGAATATATTTTTTTCAAAACAATTTAATACATGATCATAATTTTATTCTTACAATTTAGTTTTTTTTTTTCTTATAAACTTACCTTGGAACTTTTGACTTCGGTAAACCTTTCTTCTAAGGATTTTCCTTTTTTTTCTCTTAAAATAATGTAAATTTTTTTGACTTGTGGACAGGACCATAAGAGCTTTTCTACTAATACTTTACCGACAAATCCAGTGAAACCAGTAATGAATAGTGTCTTATTTTTGTAGAACTCTGGGATCGGCACATTTGGTTGGTCCTCTGTTTTATCCATAATTTATAGCACCTAAAATTCAAAAGAAATCATATAGTGAACCAGCAAATTGTTAATCGTTGTTAATAAATGATAATATTAACAATTGTTGATTATTAAGTTAATCGCATCCTAATCTTACTTTGAACATATTGAAAATTTGTATTATACATTCTTATTCAATATTTAATCAGGAGGAACACCTGATTGTTATAGAATCTTTTCTAGAAATCTCCTACTTTCTTCTAGAATCGTTCTAGAGTCTGTGTAAAGGAACCAAAGAAATTTAATATTTGTTTAAATCAAAACCATATTTATAATAAGAGAAAAACAACAAGTGTGTATGCTCGAATAACTACCTGATACACATTAAAATATTCTTTATATTTAAAGATAGAGTGATTTAAAAGACTAATCTACTATACTTTCATTCAAATGAAAATATAGCTTAATTTTTTTTTGTCTGTTGTATTTTATTTAGTTGAAATTTATTATTTTTAATTTAAAATGTATACTTTCTTTTTAATTTACTGTAAGTAAAAGTATAGTGATTGTGAAAAAATTCATCATAACACAAAATTGAAATATTACAAAATTAATTAGAACAAAGTAATAAACGGTATTTCTCATTTGAAGGATTAAATTTGAAACAAGTTTTAATTGTTCACAAAATGAGGATTACAGAGTAATAATGAACCATAGGAATTAAATCATTTTATTTGTTGTAGTAATGTTTTGTGTTTTTGATGGTTATGTAAAAGTATATTTCGTGATTTAGACGGATATTTATTGAGATTTTGACGGATTTACATCTTTTAAGGTGCCCAAAGTCGTTTTATAACATTTGTTGGATAATGTCCATGATTGTGTGGATAGGTGGGTGTGTATCCAAAAGATTGTGTGCAGGCTACAGTCAACAATTTGGATGGATCAAATTCTTATTTGACATAAAAATGGGCCTCATAGTGCAAATGAACCCTATGAACTGAATAAATAACGGAGAATTGAAATTCCTCATTTAATAACATCACCATTTTAGTGTCATATCGTAAAATTTCATAAATTATTATATTAGTAAATCTGAAAAGTGTAACTCTTAACTCTATACTTAATTTGTGTTTATTTTCCAAATTATTTTCGTCTATTTTATTAAAAGAAAAATTGTTCAACAAAAATCAAAATGGTAAGTCCGGGAAAATTTTAACTAACATTATGAAGTATTATTTGAATTTACTTATTTGATCTACATACAAAGTCATATATATCTATATGCAGAAAAATCACAATAAATAAAGACGTGATGCAATCAATGAAGTTTAAACCATAATGGAAAAAGAAAAACAATAGAAAAAAATGCTCTGAGGCCTTTCAATTAATGTCATCAGAGATCAGACAAACTAAAAACAACTTTTAAAGTCAAAAGTAAGTTTTTACTTTGTCTGCTCTCTGAAGACATAAATTGATAGGCCTCAGAGCATTTTTTCTATTATTTTCCTTTTTCCATTGTGGTTTAAACTTTATATTATATATATACATATATATTTGATCAAACAAAATATGAAATGAAAAAAAAGACTAAGATCTGTCAACCAAAATAATCGGTCTTACAATACTTACAATCGGTCACAATAATACTTAGTTTTTCTGTTTCAAAATTTATACTTCTGCCTATTAAAAAGGTTTTAAATAAAGACCGAAACGTTGGCAATGAGAGTTTAATTTGAACCTGAAGAACTGACCGAGTCCCGATAACTTTAGTTTTATTCCTATTCCACGGTCGATACTTTTATCAATATATTATATATATATATATTATATATACTCGTATATACAAGATTTCAACATAAATACGTTAAATTTTCTCTTTTCATATTGTGTTTTGGACGTTGATATATATATAATTATAAAAAATTAATAATATATGCAATCAAAATGTTGCCTATATATCAGGTTGCTGATTCCCTTCGTACTCAGGAGTAAAATCCTAGTTTATTTTAGGTCAGTTGTATCGTAATGCTGAAGTAAGTACAAGTACATATAAGTAGAAAATTTAAGTTACTTATTGTGTAAATATTTTGAATTATAGAAATAAACTTGCAAGATGAACAATTCATTCCAACATTGTGTACAAGTATAATTTTTCATACAAACAAATGGTGGTTAGTTATCATTAGTTATACGACTAACCGTCTCTAACAACATATTAAAGATTGGGTTTATACTTGGCAGAAAAAGAATAATGTACCGGTATCATCATCATTATTATCAATGTAACGGCCTCTTATAGTAAAGCTATAACTTTACTAAATTTGCATACACATTTTAAAAATCATAAGTGATATAATGTGCCTGCCACATTTGAAAAAAAAAAGTTAAATTGATTATTCATGATTTTGATAATAGTATTAATTATAGTACATTTTAATATAGACCAAACCAGATTTTATTAAAGAAACAAACAAATCAACTTCTATGTGAAAATAATTTATACTTTAAGAAAGCTATAAATTTAATAAATTACTTTAAAGCTATTTATTTAATAAAACAAAACTGTCACCATTATTCTCCAGTAAAGTGTTACACTTTGGGGAATACTTTTAATATTTTATAACTTTTAAATAAAGTTCTAATCATTTAGAAGTTTATTCACTTTATATTTCATTTAATGATAACTTCAAACAGGAAGTACGATTTTCGTTTCAACTTATTTGTGCAGTATAGTAAATATGTACTTAAATAGTTTCATATTAAAAATATATGCAAAGAATTAAATAATTGACTTTTAATGCTTTCAATGAATATGAGGAGTTGAATTTAAATTAGCATTCTTTTTGATTAACACATTTTATATTTTTCTGCTAACATAAAATCTATTGATTGATCATAATGTTACAAAAGATTTAAAATGTTTGATTATAGTTTATTTATGAAGTATAATTATCTATTTTATTAACAGTAATATTTGTTAAAGAACATTTTACATAAAAAATTAGACCTATTTTAACCAGAAATATGTTGTAAATTGAGATATTTATACTTAATTACTTAAGATATTTTTATTTAATTTATTTTATACAATTACTATAATATCAGATGAATGAATAAATATTATTTCCATTAAGTTATTAAAATGAATGACGAAAATAATACTTCTTATAATTTAGTATATATCCTTCATTAAATAATACAGTATTAAGCATTTTATTACTTATATGAAGTGTATTACTACTTAAGTGTCCTAAAAATGATATAATATTTATTTAACATTAATTGTAAATCAAAAAGGTATAACTATTAAGTTATTGATAAGTAGTGATATTTGTGTTGGGACTGTAATTTAAAATAAGAAAGATATTTTATTTATTTAATGAGTATTGGCACAATTAATAGTCTTGCATATTATTTAATAATTGCCACTCCTTTTTTTTCAAGAGCTTTAACTATTTATTACCTTTTAAACTGGTTTATCATAACCAGTTAAAAGCTTCTAGGCTCATTAAAATAAATGATTTGAAATATGAAATGTTATTGTGCTCCTATAACGGAGGTCCCTAGCATGACAACTTGTTTTGAAGGTTTAAAGGTCACTCTATTTGATTGTCCCAGTGCTTACAACTCGGATTTATTTATTTATATTTCATAAAATTAATTTGAATAAAATGAGATTTCTATAATTATTTTTAATTGAATATTAATATTAAGAATAAAACATTTACTTCTTTGTATTGTTAGTTTTATTTGTTGGAATTTTTTTTTAATTTTATATGTAACTACGATAAAATAATTTAGATAGCACTTGCACCGGCATTATAACTAGTAATACTAATAGAGACGCCATTTTTGACGCCGTTTGCAAGTCTTTTGTGCTTTTCTGTATCTAGTAGGTTTAAATAATACCTCAGAGAGTTAAGAAATTAAAATATATTACTTCAACAAGAACTCAAAGCTGTAAGTTATGAATTTAAACTCTGAAAGTAAATTTGTCCAGAATTATCTCTATATTGGCTAAGTAACTAGGCCACCATTACAAACATAATAATTTTTAATACTAATTTATCTATGAAACAAATTAACATTTAATTTACTTTGTTACATTATATTTTCATATAATTTGTCATCATCGATTTACTACATATCTGTTTATTTGTTATAAACACATGAAAAAAATCTGGAAGTTCACACTTTACTATACTACTACTTTAAGTAACCTGTTTTCTAATTAGAAAACTTTATTTAATAAACCTAATTATAAAACTTTATTTATGAATACTAAAGCAGTTTATTTATTTTAACTCTATTTAACATGTTGAATGTGTACTTTTCAAAGGAAATATTTTTTATAGCTATTACCATAGTTTATAATAACCATAAGTACCATTTCTGTTTACTCTAATATCTAGTTACATTTGTTCCATTAATCTTGAAGATTTTAATTAAATTTACTTGACCGGCAAGTATCAATATTTCCTTAATCTTTTTCATTAGTGCACAGAAAGCAGTCAAATGAATAATGCAAACATTTTTTATTTTAATGTAGAAATTTGTAATTGTATTTAAAATTTAATATGTTTAATAAACGAAATAACACTTAGATTTTATTTATCATTTTGCTTCGAGATCTGATTTGATTTTTGTTAATTTTTTTTGTATAAAGTAAAGGTTATTATTATTTGACTTACTACTGTCTAAAACAACATTTGATTTCTACTGATCTTAATATTGTAATTATATTATGTCCAAAAAGGCAATTTTTTTATTTTCTCCAAGAAAACAGGAAACAATAGTTTGTGTTTTGGCATAAATTACCATAAAACACCTTTATCATGGTTCGACATTGACAAAAATTATGCAGTTTTTCTCCTGATGAGGAATTATTTATATCAAGAATTTCATAATTTTTATCAAACTTGTAGTTAATTACCAACCATTCCCATTCCCAACTAACTCACACTCAGATATCATCTAAACAATGTCTGAAATAATTTAGAGTACATCAAGACGTTTAAATCATCTTTATAAATTCCTTAAAAAAATTTTAATATCACTGCATTTTACTTATAGTGAAAAAAATATTGTTGCCCTAACTATTGTTAAATCATTTAGCAATAAATTATTTCTGGAAATTATTTAAAAAAAGATGTTGTACTTTAAATTTAAATTATGAATATTATTTTCAATTTCTCATTGTTGGAAACTATATATTAATAATAATAAAAGTTTTGACTAAAGAGTGAAGAAATAAAACTTTTAAATAA
Organism: Hermatobates lingyangjiaoensis; assembly: GCA_026182355.1. Taxonomy (NCBI): domain Eukaryota; kingdom Metazoa; phylum Arthropoda; class Insecta; order Hemiptera; family Hermatobatidae; genus Hermatobates; species Hermatobates lingyangjiaoensis. The sequence continues at coordinate 77,004 of JAPFBL010000217.1, read as the reverse complement.
AATAATTTGCAAGGAAATTGCAAATTTTATCTTCAGTTTTAAAGGTTTGTTCTCCTAAAGGCAATAGATTGTTGTTTATTTTAATACTTTATTGTATAATATATTCATTTATAATTATTATAATATACATCATGATTTGGTTTCTTGACCTAATATTCATATGATACATATATATTCGAGGGTTGAGGTCTTTGATTGAAACTATTTCTCTCGCTGACGTTTCGACAAATATTTATGTCATATTTAGCACTATTACTACTACAATTTTGGTACTTGTTTACATTTTGGATTTTTACCTGAAGTGTAATAGAGAGGAAGTTATTGATAAATGTGATATTAAATTATGAAATAATGAAATAGTAATAAAAATAGAATAATAATAATAAAATCCATATATCAATGTGCAAATGCATAGTTTAATACCAGATTTTTTAATACCTTACTCCCTCTCTATTACTCTTAAGGTAAAAATTCAAAATGCAAACAATTACCAAAATTGTAGCAATAATAGTGCTAGTTGAAAAAAATGTTGTAACCCTCAAGATGACATATATATATGTCGAAACGTCAACGAGAGGAGTAGTTTCAATCATAAGACCACAACCCTCAAAAAAAATTATACTATAATATATATAAATGTAATATATTATTAAATAATGTAATATATACATTATGTTTATACATTGAAACATTTAAGAAATTCATTTGACTTGATAATGAAGCAAAAACTAATCATAACGGGGTTTCCCCTCTGTTCTAGGACTTCGGAGTGAACTTTTTGATTCTCTAATGCTCATTGCTTGTCTCAACCAGCTCTTCGAGAAAGAAACACGAAGGAAAATGTACTGTGGCTTATGCCAAAGGTAATATTAACAATTGCTCTTTGTTTTGGGAATAAGGTCATTTGATATTTTATATCAACACTAGTCTTTGTGTATATAGTTAAGATTTATGATGTTCTATATATTATATGAAATCAATAAATTAAAAGTTGATTGGGAGTTAATTTCCTTTTTGACTTCTTTAATTCTATACTGCTCAACAATCTCAGTTGAGATTTAACTCTGACGAAGACTAAGTGTTACGATTGAAAGATCTGAGTCTTTGTTTCTGATTTGTTATTATGGTTTGAACGTTGATTTTTATTTCACGTTTTTATTGTGAAATCTTTTTTATGTGCATATGTATCTATAATTATCACGATTAGTTTTCATGACCCAATATTCATACGATATATTTTTTTTCTGAAGATGATATAAATATATGTGGAAGCGTAACCGAGAGAAGTAGTTTCAATCATAAGGCCTCAACCATCAAAAAAAAAAAAAAAATTCTATCATCCATCTATAGCCGAGGTTCCGAAAGTGGGTTCCGTGGAACCCAGGTGTTCCTTAACGGGCTGTCTGGGGTTTCACCTAAAACATTTAGAAAAAACATTTTTCTATTTTTTTTTTTTTTAGTAGGTATGGATTTATTCAGTGTTTCTTATGAATTATGAAACCGAATAATGTGTATATCTACTTTTTTTTCCTCCAAAGTAATATTCCTACTTGGATGGAGTTTATTGCAACATTTTCTCAGGCTCCATTTTTTATATTTCATATGTATAATATTGATATAGTATATCTACTTATACCCATACAATTGGTCAAAATTTGATTCATATTTAGGATGAATCACTTGTCAGTTTTTGAAGATATCTGATTCCCAAATTTTCTGCTATTGCAAAAATTGCACTTGACACATTGCTGCTATTTCTCACTACCTATTTAGGTAAAACTAGATTTTCCTTTTATACTGCCATAAAAACTAAATACTCAAATAGACTCAATTCTGCTGCTGATTTGAGAATCAAACTCTCAACCATAAAGCCAAAAATGATTACAAAATTAAGTTTGTGTTACAATTGCTAGTAATTCTGTTTTATGTGTTATGTACTTGTGGGAAAATATGAAGATTAATATATTTCAGTTTTGAATTTTTGTTTGAGAAATACACATGAGTATTGCAGTAATATTACTTTTTAATTGTTTTTAAACATATATACTATTTATAAATGCATGTGACATTATATATTATGACTGTATAAAATTAAAGTCTAGGGTTTCCGGAAAGTAACTGAAGCAAAAAGGGTTCCGTGTCGAAAAAAGTTTAAGAAACTCTGAACTATAGTAACAGTACATGATACGGGTATCATGTAAAGAAAATATTTTAATAATTATTATTAATTTATGCAAAAATTAATGAAATATTTTAAACCATTCGATAGTTGTGTTTTATTAATAGAAATATTTCCTCTTCAATAGTATTTAATAATATACTTTATACTGAATATGTATATACTTTAGTACTAGAGACAAACAATGAAGCTCCTAACCCATGACTCTAGGAGACCTAATAAGTATTTAAGTCACAAAAAAAAATGGGGAATATGAAAGCTATACACAAACTTTAGCCTTGTAGTTGACTCTAAACCACTACGAATCCTGTTAAATAATATAGTTTAGTGCAGTGATTTCTAAGCAGGGGTATATCAACAAATATACCTGTAATACTATTAAAAGAGATGTTATCAAAGAATAAAATTGTTATAATATAATAAGTCTGTTTACAAATGAAGAAAAAGTACTTTATGAAATATGCTGAACTAATTTATTTTTCAATTATATTATTTTAACATATACCTGTATATTATATTTATATTATTCCATTGTTATTGATTATGAATAAATATCAATTCTTATTTAGATTATTTATTCATACAACTCACTTGACTAATTCAAGTCAATTATTTGACTTTTAAATTCATGTATACTTTTGAATATACAGGCAATTCATTTTGATGAAGAAGGCAGTATATAATATATTGCATTTGTACAATTATTATATTTTACATGATTTAATTAATAAATACGTATTAATTTATATAATATATATTTGTAAAATTTAATTGATACATTAATTATTACATTTGATTTATATATACAATTTTTGTTGTTATTATGGAGTTACATATTAGTGGGGAGGGGGAAGAGGGACATGTTAGACAATTGCCATAGGCACTACATACTTTTGTGTTAGCACTGATTGTCAATGAAGTTTGTATTATCACAAGAAAGTAATAGTATTATTTCATTATAGTTAGTCAAAACCACGATTGACAAAGAGTCTACATTAATTTAAATTCCCATTGAGTTAGTAGTAACATTTGTGTACTGTTGCAGGTACAGACGAAAGGATACCTGTACACAGGTAAGTGGGCATGTTTATGTGTTTTTGCATGTAATCATTTTATGTTTATGTGTTAATAAGTCATACTTATTATTGTGACCAATGTTGCTCTGTTTTTCTGTGAGGGATGTTTATATATATATATATGTGAATGCCAGATTAGATATTGCAAAAGACGAGCCAATCCCTGTTACGTATTACTTTGGGCACTTCTTATTGGTTGTGGGTGTTTATTCGTTGAACACGTTTCTCCTTAGCACACTCCGTCTGCTCGGCCTCCTCAGCCTTCACTCCGGGAGAGGGCTCGCAGTCCCTACTTAATTTTCCAATAGAGTTGGATGAAGGTCTTGGCGTCCTGGCTTGGAAGTGTACCTCGTCGAACTCGGTGTTTACTATGGGCTTAGTGGATTTCATTAGATACTGGTTGTTGGTGTTTTCTGTAGATTCTATTGTTGTGGGTGTATGTAGACCTTTTCCCCGTCGGTTTCCTAACACGCTTGGCCGCATCCGCCGTCCTTCCTGGAGAGGGCTCGCAGTCCCTACTTTAATTTCACAGAGGGCAGGAATGGCATAGGCGTCCTCACGCAGAAGAGTTCCTCGTAAGAATCTGGTCCGGGCTATGGGCATTATGAGTTGAAGTTGAAGTTGAGTGTGTGTGGCGTTTGTCATTAGACCCCTTTACTGCAGTGTTTTCTTGAAGAATGCGTGGCGCCTTCCTCGTGTCGTTGCGACCGGTTTCGACCGTTCCTCGGTCATTCTCAAGCTGGTCGAAACCGGTCGCAACGACACGAGGAAGGCGCCACGCATTCTTCAAGAAAACACTGCAGTAAAGGGGTCTAATGACAAACGCCACACACACTCAACTTCAACTTCAACTCATAATGCCCATAGCCCGGACCAGATTCTTACGAGGAACTCTTCTGCGTGAGGACGCCTATGCCATTCCTGCCCTCTGTGAAATTAAAGTAGGGACTGCGAGCCCTCTCCAGGAAGGACGGCGGATGCGGCCAAGCGTGTTAGGAAACCGACGGGGAAAAGGTCTACATACACCCACAACAATAGAATCTACAGAAAACACCAACAACCAGTATCTAATGAAATCCACTAAGCCCATAGTAAACACCGAGTTCGACGAGGTACACTTCCAAGCCAGGACGCCAAGACCTTCATCCAACTCTATTGGAAAATTAAGTAGGGACTGCGAGCCCTCTCCCGGAGTGAAGGCTGAGGCGGCCGAGCAGACGGAGTGTGCTAAGGAGAAACGTGTTCAACGAATAAACACCCACAACCAATAAGAAGTGCCCAAAGTAATACGTAACAGGGATTTTTGCAATATATATATGCAACAGTCTTTTGCAATATATATATATATATATATATATATATATAAAAGAATGAAAGACGATTGTAAAGTAAGCAGACATTCAACATCATACACTGTTTAAAACTTCACTTTTACTGTTCTGCTCAAATCAATCATGATCTATTAGGGTTCTAGAACAGTGATTCTCAAAGGATGTTTATAAGATTCTTAGGTGTACGTGAGTGATTCTGAATAATATATCCAGTCATAAATAAGTAATTACTATACCTTACGCATTATTTATCACTTTATGATGGTTGGTTACATAAATGGATTAGTTATCACCTTATTCATATATCTTCTAGTGAATGTATCATTATTATGAGCGATAAATAAAAATGAGCGATTTTCTTCTAAAAAATAGCCATTCACGGCAAACAGGTTATATACGCAGCGAATTCGTTTTAACAATGGCGAGATTCCATTTGTCCAACACTCTGAACAAAAATTCTATCGTTGGCAACAACGTTATTCCTGGGTCAATACGGGCGAGTCATAAAAACGTTTCAATCAATTGAAGAAGGAATGTTAGTTCCCTATCAAACATAGTCCCATATACTGAAGAAAACATCATCAAATCTCATCTCAGATCATCAAATCTCATCTCAGCTCATCAAATCTCATCTCAGCTTATCAAATCTCATCTTAGCTCATCAAATCTCATCTCAACTCATCAAATCTCAACTCAGCACATCAAATTTCATCTCAGATCATCAAATTTCATTTCAACTCATAAAATCTCATTTTAGCTCATCAAATCTCATCTCAGCACATCAAATATCATCTCAGATCATCAAATCTCATCTCACATCATCAAATCTCATCTCAACTCATAAAATCTCAACTCAGCACATCAAATCTCATCTCAGTTCATCAAATCTCAGCTCAGCTCATCAACATCATATTTCTCTGAGGACAAGAATAAACAAACTGAAGGTACGTTTCATTTCTATCTATATGTAGTTATTCTATATCTATGTTTTTTTTTAAGTCTACATTAAGAGAATTACTTCTTGTTTACATACCTGACTCATATGCTTTTGTGGGTGTAAACGCTTTTCAAGTACATAGATATATATGGTTAGATTAGTACTTTGATTGTATTGTGTAAAGTAAATTGTAGTTATTGGTTGAGTATATGTCTCATGGTACTTAAGTCTGTTCTTGCACATTATTTCTATTCTATCCTTATGCATAATGTATCTGACCTCCATAAATGGGCCTAACTACTTTGTTTTTGTAATTTGTATTTCTTGTTGCTGATATGAAGTATGCATGGAAATATTTTGTGCCGACATAATTATAGTGAATTCCTATGGGTAGTTTGTATTTATTGAAAAAACTCGTTTTATTATTTTTTTTCGCTATCTTAGTCTTAATCTTTATTGTAGCAATAAGTTATATTGCAATGAATCCTCGTGTGTATTCACTCTTAAAATTAGTCAGGGGGGGGGGGGCTCAAGTTAGTCAGGGGGGGCCCTGGGGCTTGGGTGGCTACCAGGCGGGTCCGCAGGTGGTGGATAGCGGAAAGCCCTGTACTATCAGGGTAACCCCGAATAACTAATAAGGGGTCCCGAACCAACCCCTCAAGCCAAGTTTTAACAGCATGCAAGTTTAAATAAACGAAAATGGAACTCATTCTTTAATAAGGACCTTGAACAGCATTCACCTTACAGTTTCTGTCAAATTCTCTGTGGTTTTAGCTTCGATCCAGGATTCTGTGTTTTTAAATTGCTGTTCTATTTATACTGAAGTAGTCACCATGTAAAAGAACGATATTTTCTATTAACAGATCAATACAAGAGTCAACCTTCCTCTGAAGTTAAGACTTTATAAAGCTCTGTCTGCTCATCTATGGTAGTGTCAAAGCCTACCTCCATAGATTTACCATCATGACTCCATTCTCCTACCAAGTTACTTTTTCCTGACTCAGTTGCGAAGTAAATTCCCCTAAACATTGCCATATAGTATTCTCGATTGGCCAATATTTGCCAGGGAATGACCTTAATTCTACAACTGATTTTCACCATATACAGACTTAACCACGTAAACTAGGCATAAGGATCTAAAGTACCCGACCATCATGCGCACAAGCTTGCCTTTTCATCCTTTGCCACATTATCTCTCGTCTTGATTTACAATTGTCATATTTTAGGTTTAATTTTTAATTTACAAAGGAAACGAAAACTTTTTTGGGTTAAACGGATAAAATTAATATACTATCAACAAAATTTCAAGAAATTCTGATTTCTATAAAATGCAATAAACATCTACTACTGAACTAGACTTAAATAATGATAACCAACCGTAGTTGTTGGATTTCTTTACATTGACTTTAATTTTTTTTTATAAGAGTGAGCTAGAAGGTTTATCAAAAGAAATTGGATAATTCAAAGAGTTAACATAATTTGAAAGAAAAAAGCTTAGCAGTTTTAAAAGAAAACTTGAATGAATAATATTTATTTTATAAGGCTCTCCAGAGTGTAATTGATGGTTGTCTATCACAAGTGTTATAATCAATCTAGTATCCATGTCCATCATTTAGACAATTACACTTTGAAATATAGTTCTGGTGTCTTTAAGAACATCATTGTTTTTGGAGAATATTAAGACATGAGAGATGAACTTTGTTGACAACTAATTGAAATCCAATTTGCCAGTGATTAAAGCAACCTAGAAGGTATTATGTATTGTCTTAGATCGAACATTTTATGATCTTATTATATTGGAAGTACTCAAAATGACAATTATTATGTTCCATATGTATTAACAGGATAAATATGAATCTTCATAAAGGACAACGTACATATCAGAAGGGAAAATCAACAGAATTATCTCTAATAATTCCCGTTAATAAAACAGAAAAGTTTTGGTTAATCACTCTTGGCTGTTTCTTTAATACAGAAGAACCTTTTGTTGCCTCTTTCTTCTAATTCATTAAATCAGGATTAATATATGGATGAATTAATTCAAGTACTACAGAATTCATTAATGAAATTCAAACGTAGAGAATAATTGGTGGAATTATATGCTCTACCTTAATTTAAGGAATGAAATAATAAATAGAAAAACAAGTTTAAAAGATACTATAACTACAGTCTATGCACTGAAATGGAAGTTAGCATGTCATGCCGTTAGGATGAAGAACGATAGATGGGCAAAGGGAATTACTGAGAGGTATCCTAGAGAAGCTAGAGGAAAAGCAGGAAGACAAAGAAGATGGTAGAATGAAGTTAAAGTAACAGCGAGACCAACGTCCTTTAGAGTAACTCGAGAAAGGTGAAAATAGATGGAGTTGGGAGTCTAAAATGTATTTTATATGGAAGATACATATGTTTATCAACAGAAATGTGACTTTATATTAGCAAGTTGTAATTTCTGAGGTAAAATGGATAAACCAACAAAAGTCTCCACACAAATGAAGTTTTATTCAACGCGTTTCGAACACTTTGTGTTCATCATCAGGAAGACACTATAATACAAATTATATCTAATTAGTTACAAAAATTAGAGTGAAATAATAAAATTCAATTATGAGAATTCAAGACATACCCAAGGATGTGGTACTGACGGGTTGGTCCAGTGAACACAACTGGACAAACGGAAATGATTTTAAGTTGTAATTTGTTTTGTGAAGTGACAAAATACAGTAAATTGGGACTACAGCGTATTATGTATTCATAGTGCATTTATATGCAAGTATTAAGGAATCATAAGAATCAAGGCACATTGAGAATAAGAGAGTAAGTCTGAACTTTATCACAAAAATATTTATTTTATGTGTCTTTATATATTATATGCATGTATTTATTTATTATATGCTAATATTTTATTATGCTTTGCTTTTTATTTATATTTGTTATTGCTGTCTCATAAACATATATTATAAACTAAATGAAAAATAAAACAAAGAAACTAAACGTTGATTTCTTTACCTATAGAGAGGAGTTGTAGAGTATTCAGGGTGGAGATGAGTAAAGAACTGGTTAATTATAAAACAATCGGCAACAGAGTCGTCACTTCCTTTTTGTGTTTTATCGCAAACCTGACACTACAGGCTGAATATAAAGTGTTAGTTCGTACCATCTTTCACCTAAGATTACGTTAATCTCACAACACTATTGTTTCATTATGGCTGTTTACTCGCTAAACAGAGATCCCATTCTAATTTATAATCATTTTCAATTCGGGTATTATCAACTGCGCTTGTTTAAATAGTTTTCTTGATAATTATAAATAATATATGTTTGTTGTATTAAATCGTATTTTTTTTTATAATATTTAGGTTTATAGTAGGTTTTTATATCTAAGATCATTGTATTTTAAATATGCAATGTATTCTCCAGCAATTGGCTAGAAATTTTCAATTTTAACGAATGTCACAAATATATTTTAAAAAATAAATCTGAAGTGGTCTACACTCAACTTTGCTATAAGTAAACATAATATGAAACTCGTGTACAACCAACTATTTTTTGTTTTGTTGTAATATGGGAATATAAACTTATTAATTAATTATGGATCATTTGGCTGTGTGTTACTGTAATTATTTTATCAGCTAAAGAAACTTGGAATCATTGATCGTTCTGATTGTCATTAAAATTATTAAACTGAGTGCCTGAATCGCAGGGAACTCACACATAACCTCATTTTGTTCATTCCATTGGTGTAAGTTATTTGAATTTCAGATTTGAGTTCATTAATAGCCTTCTTAAATTTACATAAAAAAAGTAACCCTCACTTCCATAGTTTTAGATATAACAGGACAAATATCTTTAGCCTTACGAATCCGAGTGGCTTGTATTCAGATATAATGGGATCAAAGGTTTCTACTTATTATAGACAAGGTTCTGCATTCTTCGTCTGATCTAAAATATAGCTTCCATTCATATAAGTTAAGTAGACAATTTCTAGTTGGTGTTTTCCATATATTTTTAAATTCCCCTTCTAAAGATATAATATGCTTTAAAAATGTAAGTTCAGTTAGAATGAACTTTGTAAATCAAATTGGACTCGGTTGTTCTTGATACCTATTAACTGCCTTCTTCTTGATACATTTGTCAGTTTCACTCCTGTGAATGTTGAGTAGTGTATAGTGGAAACTGCTGGTGACCCTAGGATATTTGTATTTGTATATTTGTATAAATACTAGACTATCCGTGACCCTTTGTGTCACTCAGAAATTATAACAATAATTATTGAAATAAATTCACTGAACTTGATTGACGGTCATAATTTCAATTGTTGTTTCTTGTTATTAAGGCATGGAAACAGATTCTTATATAGCCCAAGCTTTTGATAGAGTATTCTTAACATGATTCAAGATACTTACACAGTAATTATACTTAGCAAAATAAATATCATTTAAAAGTTAAAAAAATCAGTTATTTTATCATATAAATAAATAAATCAACAATTCAAGTTATATTCACAATTAAATATATTTAAAACAAACAAAATTTGTAAATTGAAGTATTCAATTTATTTATTTAACATAAAATAACATTAATGAAAGGAATGTGTCTTTGTAATATTACCTTAGAACATTCGTCTTTTATCTGGCAGTTGTGTTCAAGTTTGTTTCTAAAATTATTCATTTTTAACCTCTAATGTAATAGTTTATTATAAATTTGTTACGTTTTTTTTGATTATTAATGACGGCCTTGTTTATTTGAAAAGCTTCCAAATTACAAATTTCTTTAAACTTTCTATTTGTATGTAGGATGGTAAGGTTCAAGTTTGGATCAAAGCTGTGATTTTGTGTGACAATACCACACCAATTGGATAAATACCACACTATTACAGATTGCACAACTATTGATTTAAATTTGTTACGTTTATTTGTAATACATTTGCACTACTGTCATCAGCGAGCAAGCAAGCCTCTGGGTTACTCTAGCTCCATGCCTTTACTTTATTACCAATGTTTATATTTTGCAAATTTTAAAAAAAATTTTTTTTTGGTTACATTTATATATATGGTAAATGATTTTCACTACTGTCATCGGCGAGCACGCGAGCGACTTGCTACCCTGGCTTCATGCCTTTACTTTATTACCAGTGTTTATATTTCGCAAATATTAAATTAAAAAAAAAATTTTGGTTACAATTATGTATAATATATTTACACTACTATCAACAGGGAGTTGGCGTGTTGCCAACTGAGTTGGGATTCGACTCTGACGAAGACCGCTTGTTACGGTTGAAAGATCTTGTTTTCCCATTTCATATTGTGGTTTGATCATTGATTGTTATTTCATGTGAAATCTTTTTGTATAGGGATTTGTATATATTAAACATAGATATTATTTAATTTAATACAAATATTTAATTATATATAAATATTTATTAAGTCAATTATAAATTATCAATCATCCAGTAAACGCTAGCTGGTGTGCTAACACTCAAAAAATATTTACACGTGACAAATATAAAGTTTGCATTTACCAGTACAAGTAAATAGAAACATTGGCACTGACATAAATATGAAATATTGATATTGCTCTTAAACTCAAAAAGCTTTAAAATATGTTAAACCGTATTCACAACAAAATTACGAACCCCTTTTAATATTAAACTCCAGAATTTGGCTATACCATTTAAAAGGCATTAGTTCTGATGATTGCTTCTAATCTTGACGTTAATATTTTTTATTTTTAAATTTAGTCAAAAAGTTAATAAAAAAACTTTTATAGTCAACTAGGTCATGGAAGTATTTATTAAATTACGTACAAATGATGCCTTACAATATAGTACGTCGATTGGGCTAGTCATTAGCATTGCTTGGTGAACTCTATAAATATTCAACACTCAACCAAATCACTCTGATGACTCTTTTTTACAACAGTCTATTATATCATAACCGAATCGGTGCAGGAAAGAACCTATACAGTTAATTTTAAAACTTGGAAAATAGCCATCAGTGTTTTTTTTATAATAAAACAATAATCCGTACTCGCTCATCTGATGATAATAACAACTTTAAATTTTATATAAAATAATTATCTTGATATGAATAGTGCTTTAAAAAATTCCATAATTCACCTTGTTACAAGAGGAAAATTGAGCTAAAAATGGCATCTATTGATTAAAGTTCTATGTGTAATAAGTTACCTCATTATTCTTCAACAGTGATTCAATTTTTGTTGTAAGTAAATAGATATAGATAGACATACTATAAAAAGAAAAAATAATAAGAAAACAAAGAAATCTAATACATGATACAGTAGAGGCTGTCTGTCTACAGTGTACGATTACTTAGCAGTTATGTTGTCCTAGATATGGTATTTCAGATAAATTAATTAGAAATATATAACTAAAGACTAATTAATAATTAGTATTGCCTTAAAGGGATTTTTATGGTCTTAATTATTGTCTTTAATTAAAGACCCATATTTAAGTTATTGCCTTTAATTATCATTTTAAAGTCTTCTTATTAGTATCATCAAATAATCAAAAAACACATCAACCATATGTAAATTAAAGATTTCATTGGACAATAAATCTATACTAGTATAATTGTTTATTTAAATAACATTTTAAGTAAATAGAAATATTTCATTAAATAAAAATAAAATTGTTAATTCACTCTAGTAGTTGATAATATTATGACAAATTGTATTTGGCCGTTTATATGATATTTATAGCCTGCCAAACACAAAAACCAAACTAATAAATACATTAGTATGTATTTATAATAAATAAAATACTATAAAAAGATTTCACATAAACACGTGAAATAACAATCAATGATCAAACCACAATATGAAAATGGGAAAACAAGACCAAGATCTTTCAACCGTAACAAGCAGTCTTTGTCAGAGTCAAAAACCCAACTGATGGGTTTTCAGTTGGCTTTTTGACTCTGACGAAGACCGCTTGTTACAGTTAAAAGATCTTAGTCTTGTTTTCCCATTTTCATATTGTGGTTTGATCATAAAATACTATATAAATATGTAGTATAAATGTATAAATACATTATTATATAACTATAATAAATATTTAGCTGTACTTATTTTAGCTGACATAATTGCAGCTAAAGTAGTATAGAATTAATTATTACTTATTGATCTTACTGGTGTTATCTATTATTTTTCTGATTGCCAATATATTTTGTTTGTAAACAACATATATGTTGACATCATGATATCATCATTGCTCCATTAAAGTTTATTTGAGAGTAAAACTGACTAATTAAAGAGAAAATATTAGTTTATTTTTATTACTTCAATCGTGTGGAGTTAGTTGATAATTCCATAATTGTTTACAAAAGAATCTGTATTGCAGAAGGAAATAATAGTTTTGATTTGGTGTTATTTATTTAAAACAACGAAAGTATTGAAATATGTGATTTATTGAAGACTACAATACAGTTCTTTCAAGTAGCTGGTAATGTAATCACAAAGTGTGTTTGGCAGTCCTGTTAAATAAACGAGTACAGCGAACATAGTGTGAGTAGTAGCAACTACAATGATATCGAGGAAATACAACCTGAAACAGAAGGTTACTAAGTTCTTTAAACCTGTATATGTGAGTTTACATTTAATGATTACAAACAGAGAAGATGTTTTTATTATATATTAATTCTATTAATTTCATGATATCTCACTTGAAATTAATTTCAATGAATCCTATTACAATTATATATACAAATGATCACCGACTTACGACCCAAATACGTTCAGAACGGCTGTTCATTAGCTGAATTTGTTTGTAAGTTGATAGAGGGCGTTCTATAAGAGAGATCATGTGTTTAAAGCTTCTATAGGTAAGCTTTCCGTTAATAAAATAAAATTAATATAATTAAGTATTCATAATAAGTACATATTTATACTGTATATGAATATCATTAAATAACATAAACTAACAACAATTCTATGTATTAAATTAATTATAATAAATTATAAATAAATGATAAATTATTCTCTTTTTTTTTTGCTGTTCTTCAGTGACGGAACAAATAATGATTGAGCAATAGTTTTTTTGCTGGCCTTGACTGCTGTCCTGAAAAACCGATCGAAACAAGATTAGACGGATTTCCTGTTTTTTTCTTCATATATAATTAATGATACACACTGTTTTGAAAAATAATTTCGTTTTCAATATTTGCACGGTGCTAAACACTTGCTGGAAGATTACAATGTCTTTCTCAATATTAGACAACTCCTCGACCAACCACGTCGCCTCTAACTTCTTCATGGCGGACAGTTATGAAGTCCTCTTTTTAAACATTTTTTGCACTTTGCTATAAACTTCCGTCTAAACTAAAATTCTATAAATGTGTTCATAAAAATATACATAGGTCAGACAGTTAAATCAGTAACTTTTCCTCTCATACAACATAATTAGAGATGAACAAAGTAGCTACTTATTTTTGCATATAAATAATGAGAATCATAATAAAAATCGAGCAGAAGTTCATTTCTTTATAAAGTACTTTATTTCCTTTCCAAAGCACACAGTGATCGAGTCTGTAGATGATCTACCAGTTTGATAGTAACTACAAATATTCCTTTAATATTTAACAGTTTAATCTTCGATCTAAAAGCCAGTTGTTTTGATTGAAAGATCTTAGTCACATTTTTGATTTTTCTACTGTGGTTTGGACTTTAACGCACACACACTCATATATATATACAAAATTTTCACAATAACACATGATATAAATATTCAGGTAACTCACTACAAATGATTGAAGATAATCGCTCTATAGATCTACCTGAATATATATATATATATATGATCAAACCACAATATGAAAGGGAAAACAAGATTAAAATCTTTCAACTGTAACAAGCGGTCTTCGTTAGTTCGGTTTTTGACTCTGACGAAGACCGCTTGTTACGGTTGAAAGATCTTAGCTTTGTTTTCCCATTTCATATTGTGGTTTGATCATTGATTGTTATTTCACGTGTTCATGTGAAATCTATTTATCGAATTAGTAAATGTTGGGAGCAGACCTTCTTGAATACATGCATTTAAAAACTTTATGTCTGATTCCACTTCATTTAACTTCGTTGCATATTTTTCCAAATTTCGAAATCTTTTCTTTATTTCTGGGTTCAACTTAAAAATTAAATCACCATATTTGTTTGAATTCTTATTGGACATGTTTCGGTGTTATATCCACCATCTCAGCAATATATATATATATATATATCAATGATCAAATCACAATAAGAAAATGGGAAAACAAGACTAAGATCTTTCAACTGTAACAAGCGGTCTTCGTCAGAGTCAAAAACCCAACTGACTCAGTCGGGTTTTTGACTCTGACGATGACCGCTTGTTACGGTTGAAAGATCTTAGTCTTGTTTTCCCATTTTCTTATTGTGATTTGATCATTGATTGTTATTTCACGTGTTTATGTGAAATCTTTTTATATGTATATATATATATATATATATATATATATATATATATATGTCAATGATCAAACTCCAATATGAAATGGGAAGACAAGACCAAGATCTCCCAACCGCAACAGAGTGTCCCCAACCGGTCTTGGTCAGAGTGTCTTGGTATTGTTTTTCCATTTCATATTGTGGTTTGATCATTGATTGTTATTTCACGTGTTTATGTGAAATCTTTATATATATATATATATATATATATATAAAGATTTCACATAAACACGTGAAACAACAATCAATGATCAAACCACAATAAGAAATGGGAAAACAAGACTAAGATCTTTCAACGAAGACCGCTTGTTACGGTTGAAAGATCTTAGTCTTGTTTTCCCATTATATAATATATATATATATATATATATAATATATATAGTAGCAATTATTACATAAATAAAAAATATTAACAAATCAGAAAAAATAAAGCAAAAAAGAATCTTTACCACATTTATTTCGTAACCAATTGAATATATGAAATATAATTAATAATAACTTAAGAATATGATTAAGGCAACAACTGACTTTAGTAGTAAATGAATTAAGCGGATTATATTTTATTAAAATTAATTATATAATAATCTAAGAAAATTAGGGCTTTGAAAAATTCAAATTTGTGCGAAATCAAGTCTTAGTAAAAGAATGATACAATTCTACTTGACAAAGTGCAGTTTCTAGATTGGTTGATCTATTCGAAGAGGTTGGGTGGTAGTTAATGTGAGTGGCTACTATTTCTAGAATGGAACTATGGCGCTTTATTGTAGATGGCGTAAGTATTAATAAGTAAAGCCTAATTTAATTAAATACTTATTTGCTTAAACAATAAGCAAATTTAAATTTCTAGGACAGTATAATTCCCATGTTTTTATCAAAACAATCCTTTTTTTCCACTGAATCTTAAAGAAATCAGAAACTTGAATATTTAATTGTCATTAAATATTTATCAATATATGGTATAAACTATTCGTATAATGTACTTACGCAATTAATTTTGATCGGTAAAAGTCAATTTTCTTGAAATAATCTTTAAATAATATCTTTTTTGATAAACGTAGGGCATCACAGAGTGCATTTTCAAAGTCATTTCTGTTGATATCATAATGAAATTGTTTTAAATCTGATGGTAACAAACAAGCTAAGTGGGAGTGCTCTAAAATAAATGTTTGTCAAATGCTATCTTATTAAATGTAAAATGAATTGAAGTTATGTTCCATTTATGAGCTTGTCTTCGGCATTTCAGTATCCTGCGTAAATCATCATACTGATAAATTATTATAATCTAGTTCTCCCTTGTCATATAACCTAAACAATACCTACACAGGTGTTGTGTTTGATAATTTCAATATCCAGTCATATATTAATGCAGATATCACACATTTAAATAAATGTGTTATTCAATACCTAGTCTTATTAGAAACATACTTCAATTGTTATGAATCTAGTTACTTTGCGATCATCTGTTTTTTTTTTATCTCGTTCAAGATGATACCTGTTCCAATGTCATCAATCATTTCATGTTTCCAGAGGGATGGGGGGGGGGGTTAATTATTTAATGATCTCAAATTTTTCGGAAAATTGAAACCAATAAAGACAATAATTTTCTTGTATTGGTCTTTTGATGGCATCTAGAAAATTATATTTTGCTATATAAATTCTAACTTAATTTTAGAATAGGATAATTTAAATCGGTTATTTTTAAAACTGCTTGTTTCAAGCTCTTTATGTATAAAGAATGCTGTATATAGAAACTGAACCTTCAGCTGCTATTAACAGTTATGTATTGTTCTTAACCGTTATCTTGAAACTGCTACTGCGGGTTATTCAAAGCATATCATGTTTAAACAGCTTCAGTTTAATGTTGAACTCCGTATAATTTCTATTTTTTGCAAAATAACTGAAACTGGCTTCTAGTCAATGAAGATATTAAAAATCGTAAAACCGAATATACATTAATGGTATTTATTATCTGAAGAATTTTCATATATGATTATGCCTAAAGAATTTGTTAGAGTACTTGTGGTACATATTATGAGTATTATACAAACAGTTAAACATTTTTTGAGAAAATACTTGTACTTAATCCATAATATAATAGCTTGGACTTTATGCTTTGCCTCAATGAGAGCACAACATGAGAAAATACCTGTACATAATCCGTGTTACTATAGAAGAAAAGGTGAAATCTATCACAAGGGGAGTCTATAGTACCCCCAACAAATTAATTATAAACTAAATTCATGTTATAGCAATGTTATTAATTGCCCAATTAGTCTTGATTACACAGGTAATTAGTGGTCTATTTGGCTTAAGAAAAATAATTTATTCAGTAATGTCTTTTGTATTGAATTGAATTTAAACCTTGATCAAACATATGAATATAGTTTGCATGCCTCTAATGTGAGCTGTGTAGTTCCTCACAATCAAACTGACAAGTGATTTCTATTTGGTCTAGCACATAAATTCTTTTACTTTCTCGTCAAATTCGTCTATACTATAATTAACCCACACTAAAAGACCTGCATGTGTTAGAGAGCATTCCATTCTACAATACATCATATAGTCTACAAGTATTTTACTTGTTAAGATTTAGCTATCACAAACATTACAGTATTATAAACTTTAATCCAAATACCAAGGTTAGGTTTGGTTAGGTTAGGTTACAGTGGCCGTCCCAGGAGAGAACGCACATAGGCCTCAAGCCGGCCCCTTGTGATACGACAAAGAAAATTGGGGCTATTCTCCCCCGTCCCTGGTCCACTCAAACCACCTCGAGAGAACAATAAACAAGTTTCGAGAGAACTGATACCAGTGGATGCTAAGTTTTCAAGATTGTCAAAGAAATATTCTCCTAATGCTTCTTTCCTTCTTTGAGCCAAACCAGGGCATTGACAGAGAAAGTGAGGAATTGTCTCTTCCTCTTCCTCGTTCTGGCATGCCCTGCAAAAATCCCTCGACTCCAATCCTAATCTGGTGGCGTGTTTACCTACGAGCCAGTGCCCTGTAGAAACAGCGATCACATTGGCTACAACTCTTCTAATCCTAGAGAGAAGATCTTTAGTTCTTCTAGAGTTACAAGAAAGCCACAACTGCTTTGAGATAAGACACGTGTCCTCCTCAGACTATTTAAATACCAAGGTTAATCTTCGGCACGAGATTTGAACTCTAATGATGAGAATTGAAGGCTTGGATTCCAAATAACAGTGCAGTAAAAATACTATGGAGTTCAATATGACTCCTCATAGGCCACCACAGACACTAGACTTCCTCTTTCAAGTATACCCAAAGTTTTGAAAACTTGACTGATGCCTTAGCAACATTTTCCTAATGAGTATATTTAATTTTAGTTATCTTCAATCAATGAGAAACTTTGAACCATTACAACCATAATAATACGTTGTATTAATGTTGTAATTGTAAGTAATAATGTAATTGGTGTAATAATGTAATGTAATGTAATAACTGTAATAATGAGAAAACCAATGAACCTTTAAGAAAAGTATTAAATTAAAAATTTTCCCATAGACCCGACTGTTCATTATGGTGAGTCAGTGAACAACGGGGGACCAAGAGATACCTAGAAGGTCTATCTTTACCAGAAACCAAGTTCTTCGACCTTTTGGTAGAGCCTGATCCAGGTTTATAAAGAATATTTCACCTGAATAATATATTGATTTTTCAATGGAGATGTCACGGAAGAAAGAATAATCGATGGAGTATTTTTGATCCTAAAGAGTGAGTCATACCAAAAAATTGGCAACAGGCTCACAATGTTGGATGTTTTCTCTTTAACAATTTTTATGAATAAGTCTACTCCAAGGGATCACACGCATTTATACCAGCTGTTTGGAAAAATGCCTCTAATCTTCATGATTAGCTATATTTCATCACATGACTATCATGAAAAGAATTACTTTGTGCTTAGTGCAGTCATCTGGCAACATATTATTGGATACATCTTGTTT
Source organism: Hermatobates lingyangjiaoensis (assembly GCA_026182355.1). NCBI lineage: Eukaryota > Metazoa > Arthropoda > Insecta > Hemiptera > Hermatobatidae > Hermatobates > Hermatobates lingyangjiaoensis. The sequence continues at coordinate 58,042 of JAPFBL010000217.1, read as the reverse complement.
GTTATATTTCCTGTATAGGCTTTTGTTGCAAATTTATGATTCATAAATATTTTTTACAACACAACAGAATGAGAACAGAAAGCTGAATGATAAAAGTGCTACTTTGATACGTATGCGAATATTGCTTGTTGCTAGCTGCTAGAACTAATGCTATCCTTAATTAAAAAACTTATAATAGTCGATATTACCTGTTCGAAATGAAATAAACATTCAAATAAAGTCTAATCGCTGAAAAGTTTAACGAATAAGACACCTTCCTAATGTTTCACAGTATTCATGATCTAAAATTTGTGCACTAGCTAGCTATAAACAAACATTACCCTAAAATACCCTAAAATTAGGGTACATATTCATTAGGTACAAACTGGAAGAATTCTTTTGTGTGTTAATTCAATATGTTAAGTGGTAATCTCGTTAAGATGTCGGTATTAGTGGCCTGAACTGAAAAGATGAAGAGAATAACAGCTATTTTAATTTCATACAGGTCAAAGAAAGTTAAGTCAAACTATTTTTTTTTAAATACCATTTTGTCAATATCAATGATGTGATTTATAACTAATAATCTTGACTTTTACAATATACTATCTTGTAAATATTGAATTCACTTGCCTGTAAGTTTATATATTGTAGTGTGGATTTCAAGAAACCTTGATAAAAGCTGTCAACTTGAGAGAATAGTTTTCATATTATTCTAGCATTATACAGGAATACAATTAACATGTTTGATTAAGCAAATTCAATATAAACCACAACTGAACAGATTCATCCTGCAATAGCTGGTAGTACAGTTATCTGTCAAACATTACTAGCATTTGAAGTCTATTGGGAAATTTTGTAATATAAATGTAATATAATAACAATGTATACATCACTCATAAAGTAATTTATACATTTTCATACCGGAACATACTAAATTTTTAAAATATGCCATGTCAATTAAATGTTTAAATTTATTCATTTCGTTAACATAAACTTAATTAAAAGTATTTTTTTTAAATAATACATATGACTAAAATAATATTAGTTATATGCATAACGAATTATGTATTACTCGACAATGAATTATGTTACTCTACAATTATGATTAAGAGTAACATAATTGTAGTTATTCTTAATTATGTTACTACAATTAAGAGTATATGGTATGGATTAATATATATTCTTACCATAACATACCGTAACATGGATTAATTTACATTTACCATGAAGTAAATTAAAACCCAATGAAATGTTTAAAAGGGTTGCATTGTAAAAGTACTTTATGAATGATATAATTGAATTGTTGCTTTCAGTGATTTTATTTTAATAAGTTTTGTAATAGAATAGTACAAAACTTATATATTAACATCTAAACTATTCTGAGTAGGTATGGTACTGGGGATTCAGTGTTTATACCATGCATACCATTGATACCTACCAACTGTCCCATTCAATTCAAACGGTTTGCAATTTCGCAATGACGGTAAATAAGTCGCAAAGCCAAACTCTATCTACAGCAGGCATTGAAGTGAATGAGACCAAGTGTTTCTCACAATGTCAACTGTATGATGCTTGCTCAATAGTCAGAGATTGCAACTCTCTGTTCTTCCATGCACCTGAAGGACAGATGAAACTGTTGTGGTGTATACAGAGAAACTTACTTAACTCTGTGCTAATAAATATATTAATCTTATTTTATAATTTTTCAAATAATATTTTGAAATACCAATCCAATAATCATCTCCGAATTATTGTAAAATACCCGTCAATGACGGATACTATGAAGGGTGACTATGATACACGTCTGCTAGTATCATAAAAACCTATTAAGAAATTACCAGATTTGTTTTATTCAAAATTTAAATACTAATTTTCTTTGACTAGATTTTTATAAAAAAAAAACTGTAAGTCAATATAGTAAATACAAGAAAAGTAGGTTATCCGCTAGTCCAAGTTGAATTCTCAGTTTTTGTGCGTAATAGAAATCGAAACCTTTTGCTGTAGTCGAAAGTTCTTAGAATTTTTTTTTTTTGCATTAGATATTCATTTTAGGTAGTTTCGTCCTTTTTTTTAGCCACTTGGTGTAAAAGATTACTATTTCTAAAATCATAACACCCATTTGTGTTCATATACCTTCGATAAAAAAAGTTTTTTCACTTAATGATGCTGTGCGTTTCATGATAATCACAAACTTTCTAAAATTTTTAGACTAAAGTTAATAGTTTAAAGGAAAAAATGTCTTGCCTAAAATCACATGTTGAAACATTATGAAAAGTACTTGAAAAATAAACTCAAAGGGCCTCAAAACATCTGAGCTGTCAAAATCTCGAGATCGAGATTTCATGTTTGCTATACTTTACTTTAGCAATGTAAAAACGAAATAATTCTATTAGGACTGCTGAGATATATTTTTATCTTAAAATTTTAGAATGTTTGAGAATTTTCTATTCATGCTGGACTACTTTATTTGGTTATTATATTACAAATTTTTAATAATAAACACACTAACGGTCAATTATTACATATTCTGACGTTTAACCATTATATCTAATGTTGTTAACATTACCAAATCATAAACCATCCAACTAAGTTCATGGAAAGGAAAATATAGAGATTAATAACAAAAGATTATTATCTTTTATTACATAAACTATATGATGTACGTTGAAGATTTCATGACAATCAACAAAAGTACAACTGTAGAAAGAAACAATAGTTTACAAGTAGTATTATTGCATTGTAAAACAATGCACAACCAGTATATTGAAAAATGTGATTTTTAGTAAAAACTATATTTAAATTCTTCCCAGCAGTCAATAAAACAGTAATAAATTTTATTTGGCACTCCTGTTAAATAGGCAAGTACAGCTAACATAATGTAAGTGGTAGCCAAGACAAACTTATCGAGGTAGTATAACCTGCAACAAAAGGTTACATTACATTTATAATGTAGTTATAACACATCATTGCACAAAAAGAATTTTTTCAAAATATGAATAATAAATATAAAAGTCGCTTACTATGAGGATTGGAATTTATTGAACAAGGTACTTAAGAAACTCCTTCAAGGTTTGTTCAATATTCAAAATAAAAACAAAAAAGTTTCAAAAGTGATTACAAGATTTCTCAAAGAATAGTGCCAAAGTGATCATGAAGCTTCTGTTCCTAGCCTATTTGTCTTTGTCTTTATTCTGTTTTCTTATATAAATACTGGCCACAAGTATTATGAGCAAGCTCTCATTGAAAGAATCTGTAACAATGCAATTGCTGCAAGCGTAGAAAATACTCTGGAGCTTACCATATACTAAAAAAGTAAAAATACTATGAAGTTCTTGGTATCCATCGAACAGATCAAAACTTGGAACCTATAGTATACTGAAATTATTCCAAGCACGATATTATTCTTGCTAGATTGTGTTTATTAGTTTGCTATAAATTTGCGTGTTTGGCCACAAGAGGTCAATGTGTGAATTGACATTATTATTTAATACATACTCAGGTGTAAACACTTTTACTTTTAATTTAGCTTAACAGCTATCTATTTTATGTCCTTAATGCCTAATTACAGTGCAATATCAATATTTGAATAAGGCAAAACTTTTGTTTTTCCAAACGTTTGTTTGTAAACATTTTTATTTGAACTTTTGTAGAATATTCCTCAATAGTTTCCAAAAAAAGTAATTAATTAGAGTGGATTTCCAGAATCACATGCTAGTTATAATGAAATATACAAATTTTTTAGTCCTCAAATTTAAAAGAAAGAATGTGACCTCTCCTGGAAGCAAAAAAAGTTGCAACGACGCCTCCGACATTGTTTAGTCGGCAGAAAGAGTGGTGGTGTTTTTCGTTGTAATTTGGATTTTGTAAATGCTTTAAGTTGGTTGGTCGCCGTGCTTCAGTTAATGTAATAACTGAATTAGGACTTTTATGGTTACCATCAATCAGTACGTAGATTTATAATGAAACCAACAAAGTATATTTTCTATATTAATAAAGATTATTTACTTACGCAATAAATTTTGGCCGAAGAAACTTAATATCTTTCAAGTAATCTTTAAATATGGTCTTTTTTGATAAATCTATACCATCATAAATCGCCTCATCAATATTATCCTTCTTGATGTCGTAATGAAATTCTTTTACATCTGATTGCAATAGGCTAAATGGAAGTGCCATGAAATTGGTATTGTCAAACACTAGTGTCTTGAATGTAGAATAAAAGAAAGTAATGTTCCATTTATGAACTCGCTTTCTGCACTTCAGGACCCTACAGAACAAAAGATACTAATTGAACTTAGTTTCCTGTTAACATATAGTCTAAGCAATACTTACACGGGTGTTGCTTTGGATAATTTCAATATCCAATCATATATAATTGCAGGTATCACACATTTATATAAATGTGTTATCCAATATCTTAATTCATTTGAACATATGTCCATATAAATATAAGGAGTTACTTTGTGTTCATCTACTTCCCGTTTTGCCCTATTGAAGATAACTTTCATCCGAGGTATATCCACCATATTATCTTTTCCTGCCGTAATGTTAAATATTTCAAATTCTCCAATTTTCCTGAAAATACAAAAACAGAATATACAATAATTATATTATAATTTCTACGTGTGATAACATATAAAATAAAACACGTTTAAACACAAATTCATAGTTACAAAGAGGTTAATATATTATTTCAGAGTGTTTTTTTATATACCATAAGCTTGAAGTTTTGTCAACATTAATAGATGAATGATCGCTTTACTTCTTATGTTGAGTTGAACCCTGTCGATTTCTTAAAAAAAAAAAACTTTTTCAGAGGTAACAGTTCTTCCTAAAGATAGACAATGACCGAACCCGGTCAATTAACTCCAATTTCCAAATACGTTTTAAGATAGACCACTCATCGCTTAATGTGACTTACCAACTTTTGTTATACAAGTGGAGTGCATGCCGAATTAGGATTATCTTAGTACTGGGGTGGAGAGAGCGACCGATGTGAATTTTATGGTTCTACAAATTGCTTACTTGAAAAACCGACATTTGTAAGTTTTAAGATCTGATGTATTTTTTGAAGTTGGAATTTAAACTCTACTAGAAAGGTATACCTCTGACACTGATTCCTGAAGAGAATATTTCATCTCCTTAATGATTCTACACTGGACGACCTAAATTTTGCCTAGTTCATGTGTGTACAGTAGAGATTTTTAACGGTGCCTGTCATGGAACTGACTTGAGACGGACAGCTTAACATCCTGTCCGAAGTCGGTGTGCTCAAACGTGTTTATCTCCCGCGTAAAAAAAACTAAGATTCAGATGGGAATCGAACCTGCATCCACCAGTCCAGAGGCCATCGAGTAGGTACTGGACTACCATGGCCTCCCGCTCAATATTGCTACACCAACAATACCTATACAATTGTAATGCAAACATTATAGTCTCATACGGATGATCATTTAAACATATTAGAAAACAGGTTTTTTTTTTTAATAGAGCCTTGAATTTACTTCAATGAATTCATGATTTGACACGATACCTAGACTTGCATCATATTACTATACAGTAGATGCTCAAATAAATCACACAAGCCCATATTTCCATGAATCGTGAAAGTTTGTTCAAACTGGCGTCTTTCACCATTTACTAATATAAAGAACATAATTTCTTTTAAATATTTGTCATTTATCTTTTTTTTTTACTTATATACTTTGAGCTTAGGACTTTTTTTTCAATTTCTTTATATTTGTCACTCAAATGTCATATCACTCCTTCGAATATTCTTTTTATTATTCAATTCCTTTGAGTATTTATAATATGTGTCACGATTTTATCATCGGTCTCCTTTAAATATTCTTAATAATTCTTTCTCTTTTGTCTGAATAATTTCCATAACAATTTTGCTCTTTAGTTATGCTACTCGTTTGAATTCTTAACAGTTTTCGTTATTCTAGAATGACACTAAACTCAAAACATTCTTCTCTCAAAACATTTTGACTAATTTGTCCTGACATTCCTTGAATATTCTTAGTATATGTAACTCGTTTGTCGTTTTACTCCTTCAATAACGCCCTGTACGTGCAACAAATCTAAATATATTCTACACAAAATTCTTAGTATAATAAAGTATTAGAAAATTGTCAATCAGTCCTGTTAATGTATTTCCTAGTTGAGCATACAACAATCAAATTTTCTTGAACATTTAATTTCACGAAGCATATTTAACTGATTAATTTATTTCTCTGTTATAAATATTAACCAAAACCCAATACAGATAAGGTTATTATAATAGTTAATAAAACTCAGTATTTACATACTGAGGGTGTTTAAAATATACATATATTAATGTATATCTTAGCTTTTACAATCATCTTGTTAACATAAAGATTGAATTTTTTGTGTAATTTTAAAATAAGTTATTTCTTTAAAAAAAATCTTAAAAATTAGATATCTATTTTAAAAAGTTACCCAAATGCTCTCTTCCAAGCTGCGATGATTGATGCTTTTACAACGTGATCAACTAAAATCATGTCTTGCCTGAAGTTTTTATCTATCAGCAATAGTCTTAGCATTCCAATGCAGGCAAAATATAAGGGGATGACTGCCCCAAATACGGTGTCAACGAACCCTGGCATCGGTTCTTGGGCAGCACTCACAGCTAAAATATATTTATTACTTTTTTATTTCTTTTAATAAGTTCATAAATAAATAAGTGAATCTGTGAATCAATAATTAAGTAGTTATATATATATTGGTATAAATAGGCAGCAGATCCTCTTTTAAACAAGTCTCATTAAAATTAACCGCAGTTTCGGCATTCACGATCTTAAGACTGAGAGATTCGATCCTACGAACTAACCTCCTGCTAACAGGGTTCAACTGGAAAAGGAGTTGGCCAAGTGACATGTTAAATTAAAATCGATGACTCATGCTTAGTCACTGCTATAAATAGATTAAAAGGATAGTACAAGTTAATATAAAGAGAAGGTCAAAGGTCAATAATGAACAAGAAACAAGCGGTTAGAATAAAAGAGTTGAAAGTCCAAGAAATTCAAGAAAGGCCAAGTGACATGTTAAATTAAAATCGATGACTCATGCTTAGTCATTGCTATAAATAGATTAAAAGGATAGTACAGGTTAATATAAAGAGAAGGTCAAAGGTCAATAATGAACAAGAAACAAGCGGTTAGAATAAAAGAGTTGAAAGGTCAACGGTATAACTGGACTAATAGAGAATAAATAGATTAAGAAAATTAATAATAATAATAATAATGTTAATAATAATTAATAATAATAGTAATTAAGATTAATAGTAAACTAGAAAAGATATATCGAATAAAGAGTTGAAAGAGAGTAAGAATTAATAGGGAAGGTATAGTATAGTATAGTATAGTATATATATAACAAACACTTTTTCTTTTTCTCGGATTTTGGTCAGGGTAAATATATGGAATCACCTTTTTGCCAACGTTTCGTCTTTATTTTAAGAGATCCTCAGGGCTATAAACTAACAAAAAAACAATAAACAATGGACATTTGTCATTTCTACTTTATGTTTATGATGTTATTATTGTTCATGATTTTTCTAAAGTAGAAATGACAAATGTCCATTGTTTATTGTTTGTTTGTTAGTTTATAGCCCTGAGGATGTCTATCCGAGAAAAAGAAAAAGTGTTTGTTATATATATATATATATATATATATATATATATATAATAATAAAATAAAAAACGAAGGAAACACACAGAAAGACACAGACATATATATAAATATATATATATGTTTGTAAAATTTGGAAGCAGTCCTTCTTTTAAGCATATTTCGTTGAACAGCTGACCGTATTTCGCTGATGTCATTTTCTTCACTAGTTTTTCAAGGTTTCTGAATACCTTCTTCTTTCCTTCATCCAAACGTTGGAGAATGTTAATTAAGTTATAACCGACATGTTTCGACTGGCTTCCAGTCATCTTCAGGGTGATTAATTAAACAAAGAGGAAAATTATTAGTCTTTGGAGTTGTATTAAAACACATTATATAGTAGAAGTTTGAAGTAGCTGCTCTTCGGCCTGATTCGCAAGAGCAACTGACTGTGGTGGGGTGGATGGTGGGGTGGGGGTACTGACAGTTAACGGTTTTTTCATCCAATCAGGCGCGTATAGTTTAAGCACTCTCTCACTACTACCCGTCTGTATATTTACATACTGTATATAAACCTACAATAAATATACAGACGGGTAGTAGTGAGAGAGTGCTTAAACTATACGCGCCTGATTGGATGAAAAAACCGTTAACTGTCAGTACCCCCACCCCACCATCCACCCCACCACAGTCAGTTGCTCTTGCGAATCAGGCCGAAGAGCAGCTACTTCAAACTTCTACTATATAATGTGTTTTAATACCAACTCCAAAGACTAATAATTTTCCTCTTTGTTTAATTCATCACCCTGAAGATGACTGGAAGCCAGTCGAAACATGTCGGTTATAACTTAATTAACATTCTCCAACGTTTGGATGAAGGAAAGAAGAAGGTATTCAGAAACCTTGAAAAACTAGTGAAGAAAATGACATCAGCGAAATACGGTCAGCTGTTCAACGAAATATATATATATATATGATCAAACCACAATAAGAAATGGGAAAACAAGACTAAGATCTTTCAACCGTAACAAGCGGTCTTCGTCAGAGTCAAAAACCCAACTCTGAGTTGGGTTTTTGACTCTGACGAAGACCGCTTGTTACGGTTGAAAGATCTTAGTCTTGTTTTCCCATTTCTTATTGTGGTTTGATCATTGATTGTTGTTTCACGTGTTTATGTGAAATCTTTTTATATATATATAATCATAATACATAAATGATATATAAATATTGATAAAAGTATCGACCGTGAAATAGAAACAGAATTAGAATCAGAAACGATTCCTGGTAAACTTTAATTTTGTTTTAAATTATATATATATATATATATATATTTATATATAATCTATATACATGAGTTCAACATTTAAGAAGAATAACACACAGAGCAGAGAAACACACTTACAAACTCAAACTTTCGGGTAATCCGTCCTCAGGAGCAAAGAGAACAAGATGGTATGAAAAAAATGTTTACAATCTGTGTATGGCAATTATTTTATTGTAAGAACACTAAATATTGTACATTTTATGCAATTAATTCAAGTAATATTATTATATGGGATATGCTGAATTTGAAAGAAAATATATAAAGAAAATATACCTAGAATAAATTATTCGAACTACTATTTCCACCAAAAAATGGCAAAGTATTATTTTAATTTATTTTATAAAGTAAGGAACAACTAAACATGTCATTAAGATTCTGATATACTCTTATAAAAACTTCAAGAATTATGATGTTATAAATAATAGCATTATATGCGTTCTATATGATCAAATAGTTTTAGATAACTTAATGTTGGGTAAAAAGCTAATGAAATGATCTCTACATATAGAAATTAAATGTGTTGTACCACAGACACTCATTCTTAGTTTTTGCCTGAAGAAGAACACTATGTGTTCGAAAAGCGTTGTTTATACGATTAAATCTCTATAGACTATTTCATTAGTTTTTTACCCTACAGTGAGTAGATTCCACATAATAACTAATTGCACTACCTTTCAATTATGTAAGATTATGTCTACCTTGAGATTATGTCGTGTGTTTAAAGTTTAATTTAAATTATTTATGCTATTCTGAATGGAAAATGGGTAAATCTATTGGAATTATTTAATTTTGTTTGATTTGCAACGTGACATTGTTAGTGGTAACTGCTAAAAGTTAAGCTCTTTTAAACTATTCCATGTATTTCAATACCGCTAAATAAATAATGGTAGAATAAAGTTTCTCATAGAAAAAGTATTTAGAAAATTAACTCAATAAATGGAATTATTGATATTTTTAGGAGTCTCAACAGAAGGTCTTAAGTACTAATACTAATAAGTACTAACAGCAATGAATTAATTTACTTCAAGTAAATTAGTTATGAAGGTTTGTTAAAATTTCACTTAATGTTATTAAAACAGTTTCATTCATAAAAAAATATTTCATTTAGGATACTAATGCAAGGTTACCTATAGATGGTCGTACAGTAGTGATGGGCAGTTTATTTTTGTACTCATATAAAATATGTTCAGCCAGGTGTTTGGAGAATGTGTATGTGTTAGGATACCCTCCGAGAAATCTGTTGAAAACATATGTACTTCATATTTGTCAAAAGTTTTCTTATCTCTACGCATATAGAAATGCATATAGTAGACTTATCTCTACACATATAGTCTACGCTATTTTTGTTTATCGAAGTTTGACCAGGTGTGGAACAATTCTTAAAAAAACACCTTTGGCCATCGGTTTGTCTGTATTTCTAGACATCTTCAGGGCTTAGTATTTTTTTTTCTTTAAGCAAACTAAAAATACAAAATTCTGAAGGTACCTATATATATATATATATATATATATATATATATATATATATATATATAAAGATTTCACATAAACTCAGTTGGGTTTTTGACTCTGACGAAAACCGCCTGTTACGGTTGAAAGATCTTAGTCTTGCTTTCCCATTTTCTTATTGTGGTTTGATCATTGATATATATAATTTATTTAACAAAGGATGGGTGGAGTATATCAATGGCCGCCATCCTTGTGATGCCTAAGAGCCTAGTCTGAAAAAAGAAAAGGCGTTGTGTTCAAAGATTGTAGAGTGTTATCGAGAAGCAGTGATATTGCATATTTGGTGTGCTTTAATTAACTGCAAGGCAAAACTCAGCTGCTTCAAATTAAAATGAAAAGAAAAATAAATTCTTAAATATTAAATCGACCTAGTTGAGGTGTTTTATTTTAAGGAATCTACTTTTCAGAAATGAAAGTATGAAATTTTATTGAAGGATGAGATATATGAATTGTGGATTCCAACTGAATGTGGATGTATGAGTATGAAGAGATTGAAATGGTGTGTTGTGGAAAAGGGACTAGTATTTAATAGTTGGGAAGAACGCTTCCACAACCCCTAAGAGAAAGGTGATCACACCTCGCAGGTGTAAATGGATGATTATGAAGACTTAGGGACACTATACAGAGAAAGGTGAGAGATGGAACCGATAAGTAAAAAAACAGTACGTTCTCAGGGGAAGACTGTTTAGTTGCAGAATTCTTTAGTATGGCCTGGAGGAGCTAATGAGGCAGTTGCGTTTATTAATTTAGACTATTCTGGAATACATTTCTCAAATATCGAGCGTGGCTTAATATATACGATGCATAAAGAAAAGAGTTAAAGACCTATGTAAAAACTGTGGAGATCGTAATTGTTGGAAGTCGCTTGGAATGTGAAGGCTAATTTATCAGTGCAGATTCCAAACGGAAGAGCAACTTCTGACTTCAGATATTTGTGAGATTTTTCCTAACAATGTTAGGAATATATATCACATCATTATGTTTTATTCATTGACTTTCTGAGAGTATTGTATGAACTATGCCGTATACATAGATATAATTCAATTAGTGACCGATAGAACTTTAATATTATAATAAATTAATTAGAATGACCATAAACAGTAGTGGAAATGTATTTATTAGTGTTATCTTCATGTATCCGTTAGTGTTAGCTTCCTATTTGATACTGGAATAACAACGGAAATATACTCGTATTTTCTGAAACGCGTTTAATTTTTCTGATTTAATTTCATCAAATTCAATACATTTGTATGCGATAACATATCAATAAATCAATTAACTATATTAATTGATACATGTTATAAGTCGACCGTATAATTTACGGTCGTAAAGTCAATGAGGACAGAGCTAAATACATCGTTTCAGTTATAATAATGATATTAGATTAATGACAAGTATGGAAGTAAAGAGATTCACTTGTATATTTAAAGGATGAACTAAATAATTAAAATAAGACTGAAGTATTTAGTGAGCAGAAATATTATGGCTGGTAACATGACTCATTATGAAATCTTAAGTTTTTATCTTATCTTAAACTGTCTATAAAACTATAAAAAAAAGCTTAGTAAGTCTATTGTGATATAATTTGAGAAACATTGATCTTGTGCCATGCCACAGTGATCATCTTAAGAAATCTTGAAAGAAAAATATTAAAGAATATATATGGGGTTGTTTTAGAGCAGGTGTTCTCAATGGTGGTCAAATTCATCCCCAGGGGTGAATTTTGGATCTTCAGGGTGTGAATTGTGATCACAGTAAGTATAAAGAGTGCGGAAAGCTATTATAGGTTTTGACCTCTTAATTATAATTTAAAAAAATTGATTATAAATTATAAATTGATTATAAAAATTATAATTATATTGATTAAATTAATATTTTATATATCCATCAATAATTGTAATTAGCATTTCATTTGTAAAATTCTGTTATAAACATAATCAATGTAAAGTTGCAAAAGTGTATATACTACCTTGGAAAGAAGAGGATGTGGGGAGAAAGGCATTGTGGGAAATAGCAAGAGGGGTGAGTGGGCTAAACAAGGCAGAGAACCCCTAGTCTAGAGGGATGTAAATGGAGTATTAGAAAACATAGTGATATTTATGAACCCAATGGATCATGAGAGTGATCATTCTGTATAAAATTAAAAAGATATAATGATTGGGACATCTAGTATGAGTAAGTGATGTAATAATGCATCCAAAATGATTGTATGCTACAATGTTTGACTCATGATAAAGAAGTTATCGCATAAACAGATGACTCCAAGATGTTCACTTGGTATTATAGGATGATCAGGGCATGAGTCAGGAGGGACTACTAAAGTATTATAAAAGAAACAAGAGTTCACCCTTGGCTACAGAACTGCGTGAAATGGAGAAGAAAGAACATTTTTCAAACATTGCTTTCATTTCTTAAAGTTACAATTTTTCTTAGAACATTATATTTAAAAATAACTCAACCAGATACTAACTTCAAAGATAAGGTTTGGAAAACTCCTTCATCCATAGATTCACTCAATTTTACTATTGTTTTCCAGTCTTGCTTTGGTGGATAAAGTTTTTCTTCGGTAAATATGCGATCGCAGTTACTGTAAGCTGTGGACATGTACAGGAAACTCTGAAATAAATGACCAGTACATAGTGGATTAATATAAGATAGATATAACTATAAAATATAAAAACCTGAAAGTATGTAATTGTATATCTTTTAATACTTTTTTTGCAATATTTTTAAATGCACGGCTTGCTAATGACAATAAGTTTAACCTTATATATTTAAATATAAGGTAGTTAATGATTCAGTGTGAGTGAACCAAACTCAACTTTTAATGATTCGATGGTAGATTAGCCCATGTTGATTATAGAGTGGCCTATCTATGTGAACTGATAAAACTTGTTCATTGATTAGCGTATGTGATTTGCAAGGTAGACATATTCGTATGGAAATGAGGATTAATCCTTATTTAAACTATTTAATCCTTATTAAATATAGAAGTATATTGTGAGTTCAATAGTTCTGAATGGTTCCTCCTGCAATCCGTTTGAATATCATTATAACAGATCAAACATGTTGTTTACTCACTTGTAGGTTGGGCATTTCTAGCGCTAACTTCAGCATTATTTCTGTGCCTTTTGTGTTATCTTTGAGCGCATTCTTCAGGGGACTGTTCATGTTGACTGAAGCATCACAATGGAACACCACCTCAGTCTCGCTGGTCAACAGTTTCCGGTCTTTCACGGTCAAACCAAATCCATTTTGCACCAAATTAGCTTCAATAGGAACAATTTTCTTCTTCCAGCTGTCTCCGCTACGTTCTTTAAGTCTCTCAAATGCCTAAAAGAGTTCATTTTCGTTTTTAGTTTTTTTTTTCACAAAAAACTACATCAATATGAACTTTTTGTCATAATACTAGCTTCCTGAACAAAAAAAAATCATTGAAAGCATGTATAAAGAATTTTATAAAAATATGTAATCAAATTAATAAAATACTAGTTTAGTTACCGAGGATTAGGCCCAAATTAATATCACCTTATTTTGAACATTCAGTGATCGAGAATCTATATAAATTATATTGATAAAATATGTAAGAATACAATTAAATATACGGATATAAATAATAAATAATATAATATTATTAATTAAATAAATATAATAATTTTTATTTATTATATATTTGAAATAAAATATACAAAAAGTGACAGTGCATTATTGGAGATTACTATATTATTTGAAAGATTGAAAAAATAATAAAAATGAACTAACATTGATAATCTATCTAATATATGTTCATGGTGGAAGAACTGTATATGAACTTAATAGAAACTTTAAAATAAGTTATAAGCTATTGTTATGACTGTTTTAAAGGAGAACGAATCAAGGGCTATGATTAATGGCTAACCGGTTCTATTGGCATTTTTACTGAGTCCAAGGCTGAACTTTACATTCACTTGAAGACTTGGTGAAAAAATAAAGATCTATTGGCAATGAGGTAAAGGAAAACATCTAGGGCTGTTAAAATGAATAATTTAGGATTAAAAATTATGCGTTCCAAATGGATGAAAATTTGCGCTCCATCTCCAAAATGGAATGCTTCTGTAAAATATCTTTCAAGAAGAGGCTATTGGATAAACGTTACCATTATCATCATCATCAGTCGATAAATGAAATAAGTCGCATAAGGTGCTTATGATTGTCTAATCTATATGAAAAAGTTAGCTGATGATTTCATTATTAAGTTGTGAAATCATAAGAACATATAATGCTAAAAATATTATTAAAAATAGTACACTTAATCATACACATTAAAACATGAAAATTACAAGAGAATCCGTTATTTCATTGATGCGTTCATTTATTGATTTTTGACCTTTAGAAATCATAAAAACATAAATTCTTTTAATATTAGGGCAGGACCAAAGTAGTTTTTCCACCAAAAGTTTACCAATAAAACCAGAAAAACCAGTGACTAAAATGGTTTTTCCTTGAAAGAAATCTGGAATTGAAACAGTTGGGGTTTCTTTCTTCTTCTTGTCTAAAAAGGAACAAAAGAGATGTTATTTATTAACATATAATAGATATTTTTTAAATAAAAATAAAACAAAACAAATAATGTGAACATATATTTATAAAAATATATTGTTTAAAAACTTTCCGTAAAGATTTTTGGCATAAACTAATAACAGTTGTTCTGTGTAAACCAACACCTTCGAAAGTTTGGTTTGCTAATTATTCAGTTTGTAGTTTTTATATAATTTCCTGTCCTGGTTTAGTTTTAGACGACTAAGGATAAGGAAACAATCAGTTATTTTTATTAAAGACAATGACTTCCAAATATTATTTAATAATATAGCGTTGAATTCTTTAGTATAGCTACACCAATCAATTTCATCTCATTTTTTTATTTCTTCTTTTTTTTTCAGATACCTTAACAATTTTCATTTGGTTTTTGTAAATCTAATCTTAATATTTATACGATTTTCAATCATCAAGCAGATTACTTTGTTATTTTGTTGTCATTTGTCTCTCATGACAGTGTAACTTTAGAGTATTTTTATAAAATATAATTTTATTTAATTATGAATGTGGAAGCTGTATATAAACACACGTTTATATACATATATATAGATATATAAACGTTATGTCGGATTTCATTTTACCTAACTTTTTTGAATGTTTCTCCAAACTCCGAAACCTTTCAAGGTTGTTCAAATTAAAGTTTAGATCACCATACTTTTTCAAATTTGTATTTAACATGTTTCAGTGCTTCATACACTATCTTCAGAAATATAAATTTTACTATACATAAAAATCAATAAAAAAAACCAAAGTTAAATTATACTAAAGTTAAAATTAAAAATAAATAAAAAAATGAAGTGAAATTGATTCCTGTAACTATACAAAAGAATTAAACACTGTATCATTAATTAAATAATATTTCGAAGTAATTGGCTTCAATAAAAAAAAACTGCTTGTTTCCTTATTATTCATCGTCTAAAACTAAATTATGACAGGAAATTGTATAAAGTTTTTTTTTTTTTGATTAGTTGTTGTTAAGTATAGTAAAACTGATAATTCTGAAGATGGTGTAAGAAGCACCGAAACATGTCAAATATAAATTTGAAAAAATATAGTGATCTAAGTTTTGATTTGAACAACCTTGAATTGAAGAAAAGGTTTCGAAGTTTGTACAAATATTCAACAACTTTAAGTAAAGTGAAATAGGACATTACGTTTTTAAACATATGTATTCAAGAAGGACTGTTTCCAACTTTTACGAATATATATATATATATATATATATATATATATATATATATATATATAATGAAAGGTCCGTCTGGACAATAAACACTTTAACACATAGAAAAGAACACAGAAAGACACTACAGAACTCACTTCGATATTTCTGAGTAGCAGTTTGCTTCTCAACGCGAGTACTTCGCACTTCTTCCCGATGACGACGGATGTCGAAATATCGAAGTGAGTTCTGTAGTGTCTTTCTGTGTTCTTTTCTATGTGTTAAAGTATATATATATATATATCTGTGTCTATATTTTCAAGATAAAAAAACGATACGAAATGGACGACCAAGTTTCTACATATACAAAGAAAGATAATAAATTAAAAACACAGAAATACTGCTTATCTCATGCCATGTAAAGATAAATTCTATCCTTAATTTATAACGTTATGTTATTTGATTGAATTGGAAAAGGATAAATAAATCACCAAAATTCACATGAAACATAAAATTATTCCTGAGACGGAGCTGCAAGCTTTTACCGATATTGAACTGCTTACTGCCACAATGATTTTGACTGTACAGGCTAATAATGAAACTTAACACCATGAGTTAAGAGCCATTATAGTATAATCTAATTAAAAACTGACAAATACGAATATCCGTCCGGATGTTTCTGAATGTGCCATTGATGAGGTCTTAGGTCAAAATGTCAGAGATGCATGACTCCTAGACAATGAAACAGTCCACTAATGGCGTGTTCAGTGCCTAGTGACTAGTCAGTGACTAATGGCGCCGTGTGTAATTTTACAAATAAATACCTAGGCAGTCTTCTAATTGAATATATATTTTATTATTATGATGTTTAGATAAATTATCACTGGCCAACAAAAAAAATTTTGTCATCGAGCCTGAGATGTTTTAACAAGTTTTTACCAAATTTAAAGGCACTGATTCCAAAAATTGTGTCTTTTTCTCTATCAGATCTAGTTTTTTTGCTATGGCAAACCTATCTCTCTAGAAATACGATAGCTACAATAAAGACAGTCAAATGGAAGAAACAATATTTTTATTTGATATTAAGACACATATTCAATAATCACGACAAAATATTGCAATACTTATACAAACATGTATGCAATATGTATAGCAAAACACATTTGGTTTGTTTAAGAAATATCACTAAGAAAGGGTGTAGCCATGCTTAATTTTTACTCCAAAAAATCTACAACGGAAGCGAAAGCTTTAAGGTTTGTGTTGTCATAATTATTTAACATAGATCACAATAACAACTTACAATTGTAATTAACACGATAGAATGTATTAAGAAAAATGCTTAATTTTAAAGTAAGTAAGTTATGAAATAGTAAATATCTCAATAACTTGACATGAAGTGAAAAAATTGTGTGATTTTCGAAATCAGCGCCCCTAATTTAATCTAAATCAGCTTAGAAACCTTTGGCACCAAAAAATGTGTTGACTAGTGTTATTTCTGCATCGCAAAATAATTGTTCTATGAATATAATACGTAATTGACATATAAAGCTGGTAAAGTATCTTGCCTCTGTTTTATTGCTGCAAATTTATGACTCTTAAATGTATTTGCAGCAAAACAAAATCAACACAAAAGGATGAATTAAAAAAAGTGCAAATTTGAATGGTATAATAGAATTGAATATACAACTTCTTCCTTGTCATATAGATAAAATGCTATTCTTAAGTAAAAGACTTATAGTAGTCGATATTATTTGGTAAGAAAGAAAAATTAAATACAATTTAAAACAAACTACAAAAGAGTTTAGGAAAATCAAGCCCAAAAATACTCGTTAATTAACAGGATAAGGATCCCCAGTGGAAGCTGACGGGATGTAGCAAATCCCGGGGCCCCGAGCTTACCTACCATACGCATACATCCTCAATAACGTACAAAAGACTTCCCCTTTACTCGTTCTTTCACACTCCTTGGACCTTGTTTTGTCTCTGGTCAACTGGGAGGGTACCGAGGACAAACTATGTATGTTGGATGCACCTGGACCGATTGATACTCCAGGGTCCCGAACCCTCCACTATCCAAGAGAGAAGCTGCCCTTTCTGCGAGCGCATAATCTCGGCTGATCTGTTCTCCTAGGTGGTGTCTAAATGAGGTCCTGCAGATCTGTCAGAGAAGCACCTCTAAGGCTACCCAGAAACATCAGGGCCAGGTTTGACTTGGAAATTGGAATTTGGAGGTGCTAGGAGAAGGAAGAAACTTACATTATCGCTATACAAGAAACCAAATTACACATAAGAAATAAAAATAGAAAGCACAATAATAATTTCAAACTAGTGAAGTAATGATTAAGAATCATAAAAACTAGTGAAGCTACCTTGATAGGAGAGGGAGAGGTCCAAACACAGACCAAGAGAACAAGAAGAAAAGTTCAAGAAGAAACCGAAGTCTCCAAGGCAATGTAGCGGTAAAAAAAAAGTATGAACTGTTATTTGACAATCATTGCGCTTCATTTCTACCATGATAAACATGTGCTAAGGTGAAAATCATGATTTATAGTAATGATCTATATATGACGAATATAATAAAGTTCGTTGTTCTAAAATTCCGCGCATTAACTGAAAATGAATTTGTTTATTTGATATACTAGATTTTTTGAAGGCAAGAAACTTATATTTTTGTTTATGTTACATGATATGTAATAAACAAATATACGCGTAATCTAGTTATACAAAAGTTTAACCAAGGAAAATAAGTGCAACTTTGCCATCAATGTATTACTTTTTTCCAATTTTTCTCCTCTATTACTACTGACCGGAAACATGTTTTTCGTTCAAATGATAATCTAGATGTATTCAGAATATTATTATCTTAAAACTTTGGCGTATTAACTCCAAAACTAATCATTTTTACAAGTTAAGATAAAACTAGCCATTGAAACAAAACTAACCATGTATAAGAGATCAGGCCTGTACCTGTTCCTACGTATATCTCTGTTATTCTGTTTTTTTTTTTTTTTTTTTTTTTTTTTTTGTAGAAGATCTATTTGTGGTAAGCAGAAACAAAGAATTGTCGCTATCGACTGCATGAATTGTCTATGTAATACTAAATACGGCAAACTGATAGCAGAAAGATTTTTGAGCTGTCGTACTCAAAGGCATCCATGTGGCCTGAACCAGATAAGGACTCAACCAATAAAAACTATTTTATTGGTTTAACTAACTTTAACTATTGTTAGTTAAAGTTAGTTTTAAAGTTAGCTTAAACAAAAATTAGTTAAACTATTTTGTTTTACCATTAAGTTTGCCCCAATTCAATTATTTATTTTAAAACACAGTGTTCTTCTATCCATTTCTAAATATTGAATTCACTTGCCTGTAAGTTTAGACATTGCAGTGTGGATTTCAACAAACCTTGATAGAAACTGTCCTCTTAAGAGACAACCTTTAATATTATTCTAGCATTGTGAATATTATTAGTTGTTTCTGTTTTGCAGATGTACACAATACAATGAAACATGTTTGATTATGCTAATAGAATAAATACTTAAGCTGAACCTCTTTCATATCACAATAGCTGGTTGTACGGTAATCTATAAATTAAATTACGCAGCTTCATATTATTATATTATTCTTAACTACCATAACTTTGCTATGATCAGGGAGTAATTAAGCCAAAAGTTTGTTCAAAATAAAAATGTTAAACATCGATAAAAACTACGATAAATAATGAAAGAACTACAACACATGAATAAATGTTGGAATAGGCACGTAGTATACATGATGTAAAAATGGGGAAAATTCAATGATTTTAAATTATTGTTATAAAGAAATATTAATTATAAAATAAAAGAATAAATGTCCAAGCAGAAAAATCTGGAGTGGCCTACCACTTTTGATTCGTAATAAAAAGATGTTTATCTGATATTAATTTGTATTGTGGGGGCAATATATAGATTGATTAGGGCATATTATGAGACAAATCCATCAACCCATGGAAAGTAACAGAAATTTAAGTTTATTGGAGGTGATTTTTTACAAGTAAAAATATTATCCCTTTACATTTTTACTTTACTATAAGTAAAGTATAGTGATCGTGAAAAAAATCGATCTCGAGATTTTGACGGAATTACATGTTTTGAGGTCCCAGAAGTCGTTTTATGACGTTTTTACGATGATGTCTGTGTGTGTGTGTGTGGGTGGGTGGGTGGGTGCGTGTGTTAGCATTGCTTGTTACCACGCTACGGTCCAGAATCTTTGATAGATTAAGTTGATATTTTACACAAAAATGGGCCTCATAAAGACGAAGATCCCAATTGTTTGGGAAGAATTATGCATGATGGGAAAGTCACTTTTTTTGCCAAAAACCGTTTTTTTTTATTCATTTATTTCTCCTAAACTGATAACCCTAGAGTTTTGAAATTTTGACATTATCTTTGAGGTTTCAAATGCAACAAACGAAAAATATATTCAGAATTTTAAATCAACAGGAAATATTTTTTTTTAATAAAATGTAAAAATTTTGACTTATCATTCAATATCAAACCTTGTGAGAGCGATACAAGCCATACTGTTTGATGGATCAAAATGAAACTATGCCTAAAAATAGAACATTATGTGGAGAATGAGTTGAAATATTTTTTTTTAAAATTACATTCGCTAAAGGGGCGTTACAGTACGATTTGTGTTTTCAGATAATATTTTTTTTAACGCTAAACGGCTCGTTAAAAAATAATGAAAATTTGACCAAAAATGGAACAAAAAATTAGCAATTCATAAAAAAAAAATCATGAAGTTTCAATTACGGAAAAGAGCAAAAACGATATAAAAACTCTTTGTTTACCCTAGACTAAGAGATCACCTGCTATACTTGTCGAATTTTTTGTATTTTTTTACATTGTTTACATTGACTTAGACATTTTTTGAGCGAATCCACTGAGATAAAATTGATTTTATAAAGGAACAGTTTAAATTGTTTATTGAATTATATGAGATGTAAGAGGAATAATATTGTGCAGGAAAATGATAACACTCACTCAGAAAAAATTCGTATATATGTTATTTGACAAAGGGGAAGGAAAATGATCTTATTAAATACTAAGAAGCTTATTATTATTATTATTATTTTAAAGATTAAAATTCCCAGTATGATAATTCTTTAAAAGACCAAAAATGTAAATGATAATTCATAATCTGAATCTTTCGTTTAGAGATTAATAACTGTAATTATCGTACATCTTTAATTAACAAATCACCTTCAAACAACATTTTCTACGCTGTTGAAGATGTTTTTCAGAGAAAAAAAGGGTATTTTCCTGTTTTAAATTTAAAAATTTTACTTTAATATTCAATGTAGAAGGATGTCAAGTAAACGATGTAAGGAATCTAATGGCTGTTTGAACGAAAGCCATTCTCTTGTAGGAGAATAAATCGTTTCAAGAAATGTTCACTTTTTTTTTCAAAAATGTTATTACTGCTGTAGTAATACTAATGCAATTATTTGCAAATAATAAATTATCTGTGATGTACAAAAATAAGCTTATAAAATGATATGTCCTTCAATCACTATCAGTACTACCTCAGGAATGAAAGGCTAATAATTATATCCCATTTAGATGTTTACGTTATGCTTAAATGAGACGTTATGTTTTATGTACTCAAGAAACTTGACATTAAGTTACTTATAGTAAAGTAGAGTGTAGGCCACTCCAGATTTTTCTATTATATATCTAAACATCAATTTTAATTCAGTGGATTCATTCAAAAAATTTTGAAGTCAATGTAAACAATGTGAATAAATATCAATAAATTCGACAATATAGTAGGTGATCCGGTAGTCTAAGGTAAACAATCAGTTTTTATAGCATTCTTGCTCTATACCATAATTGAAATTACGTCAATTTTTTTTTGTGATTTGTTACAGTTTTGTTCAATTGTTTGGTAAATTTTCATTGTTTTTTAATGAGCAGTTTAGCGTCAAAAAACATTTGATGAAAAAAGAAAATTTACTGTTACGCCACTTTGGTGAAAATAATTTTGAATAAAATTATCTCAACTCATCCTCCACGTAATGTTCTATTTTTAGGTATGGTATAGTTTCATTTTCATCCGTTAAACGATTTGGCTTGTATTGCTCTCACAAGCTTTCAGATTGAATTATAAGTCCAAATTTTTACATTTTAATGAAAAAAAATATTGTTGTGGTTTTAAAACACTGAATATATTTTTTTTAGCCTTTGTAGCAAACACTGTCTTTGTAGCCTCAAAGATATTGCCAAAATTTCTAAACTACTCTAGAATTAGTAGTTTAGGAGAAAAAAATGTAGTCTAAAAACAGATTTTTGGCAAAAAAAGTGACTTATCCGTGATGGATAATTCTTCCCAAACAATAGGGATTATCTAAACTATGAAGTCCAATGTTGTGTAAAATATCAACTTGATCCATCAACGATTCTGGACCGTAGCGTGGTTACAAACTTTGGATACATACTCACCCACCCATCCACCAACTACAGATACACACTCTAACACATCGACATCATCGAAAAAACGATTCAAAAAAGACTTCCGTCAAAATCTCGAGATCGATTTTTTTCAGGATCACTATACTTTTCTTACAGTAAAGTAGAATTAGGAGATAACCAATTATAGCATTTAAAGTTTTGTTTTTCCCTTTAACCAATAAGTTTGTAGGTATTTCTGCATCCACCTTTAAGATGCTTTACATGAAACTGTTAAAAAACCATTTATTACGATTATATCAACTGTTAAAACCTTTAAAATTTTGATTGCTGTAGTATTATGAAAATAAATGCTGGTATAGTGCTCACCTTCTCAGATGTTGGAAGTAGCACTACAGAATACTTCCTTAACAAGTTATCGAGAAAACCTAGTCAATAATGTAGATTACTGCAGGATACTGGTGCCTGTACAACAGGGACAATTTGGCCTACTCATGAAATATTTAGCATTCTCCACATTATATTCTTATAGAAATAAATAATTAAAGAAATTGAACTATTTTCTGGTTAAATACTTCTTTATTTTTATGATTATTTTAAAATAATAATTTTTACCTCAGGCAATTAATTGGCATATGAATATTGCAGAATTATAGACATTGATAAGTACTTTTACTGAAGTGAATTCTCTCAAAGGTTTTTATTAGAAAAAATGTATCTGTTCTAAGGGTTTTGTACTGATAAGTATCATTTTTATGTCTTTGTAGAACTCATCTTTTCCTCATGTCGACAAGATGGAAATATTGAAGTTAGTTGAAATCTTTTGTAGATTAAATTAACGATATTTATAAAAACAGATAACATAAAATAAACGCAAACATTATAAAAAGACAAATTTTATTTCATTTTATAATTAATAAATTACATTAATTAATAATTAGTTAATATTTTCTTAAGGTTTATTTATATAAATTACAATATTGATTAAATTGATGTATATTTATTCTTTCTAATTTACAAAAATAAAAGTGTACAATCTTTGTAAATATGCTATAGTTTAATAAACAAATTAAATTTAAATAAAACTGTTGTTCTCGGGTTTCTTAAATAAACTGTTGGAATGTTAACTTTTCATCTTAATTTTCTTTGCTGGTTCTATTAATCCTAATAGAACCAGTATGTGAGGTAATATAAAAAGATTTCACAATAAACGTATGAAATAGTAATCAATGTTCAAACGGTAATAAGAACTGAGAAAGAAGGATCTTTCAACTGCGACAAGCGGTTTTCGTCAGAATCAAATCTCAACTGATCAAATTGAGCCAAATCGCAATATCAGTTGATGTTTGACTCTGACGAAGAGAGATTGTTACGGTTGAAAGATCTTAGTCTTTTTTCTCAGTTCTTATTGTGGTTTGAATATTGATCAGGTAATATATGCATGTTTAAGAGACCTATAAGCCTATTTGTTAACAAATATTTCTATTATTTAATAGGCTTATTATAAATTAAGTTTTACCTATTATTTTTCTTAGTTGTGAAATATTTTTGTTGCTATTGACATTTACTGCAACGAGTCATTAGTGAAACAAGCACAAGAAATTGTTACCCTGTAACATGTCAAGGATAGAAGTTAGCGATTTTATAGAAATATATTCAAAAATGGCTCGTGTATGTATCTATTATGACAATAAGTCAAAGTTAAATTTTGTTAATGTAATCAAAAAAAGTTCTTTTAGGAAAAAAATTGTGTATTAATCGGATAAATATTAATGCTTCTGAACTGCATCAACCATATGCTGAGAGTTGAAGATTTCACAAAACTTTTAACACAATACATTCTGGATGAAAATAATAGTTATCAACTACCATTATTTATTTTAAAAAAACCTGAGTATTGAAATATGTAGTTCAATAAAAACTAAATTTCATTCTTTCTAGTAGCTAATAATATAGCTATAAATTTTATTTGGCAGTCCTGTTAAATAGATAAGTGCAGCAAACATAGTGTAAGTAGTAGCCTTTATAAAGCTATCGAGGTAGTATAACCTGCAACAGACAGTTACTTGGTTATTTAAAACATATTTCTGAGTTGAAGTTAAATTTTGTAAATGTAATCAAAAAAAGTTCTTTTAGGAAAAAAATGGTGTATTAATCGGATAAATATTAATGCTTCTGATAAGTGCATTAATTTTAAAGATAATTTATTGCTTTTAGCTTGTATGTTCTTGATAAATAATAGACATATATATATCTTATCTGTACGGACTTGATGAAAGGAAATTAAAATAATCATGAAGCGAAATAATAATATATAATTTAGAAAAGTTAAATGATTTATCATATTAACTTAACGAAATGTCTTATACTTATATATTATCACAGGTTAAATCTAAATTTGATAAATATTTATGAAGTTTATATTGAACAAAATTAAATTAGAAGAAGTATTAATGTATTCATAAATAAATGAGTAACTAAAATAAATGTATTCTTATTCTAGAGTAAGAAGCTATCGTTCAAATATGAATACAGGATAAAGAGCTCTATTGCAGGAATGATTCGAATAATGTCAACAATACTAGTTATTAGTGTTAATTCTTATGTTTTTAAAACCATCAAGAGACTAATTAAATGTTAGCTGTAATTAATAACATGCCAGAATGCAATAATCTCCAAGCGTTCTTGTTCTTCAGTAATTAATAACATGCCAAAATGCAATAATCTCCAAGCGTTCTTGTTCTTCAGTAATTAATAACATGCCAAAATGCAATAATCTCCAAGCGTTCTTGTTCTTCAGTAATTAATAACATGCCAAAATGCAATAATCTCCAAGCGTTCTTGTTCTTCAGTAATTAATAACATGCCAAAATGCAATAATCTCCAAGCGTTCTTATTCTTCAGTAATTAATAACATGCCAAAATGC
This sequence comes from Hermatobates lingyangjiaoensis, assembly GCA_026182355.1. Lineage (NCBI taxonomy): Eukaryota > Metazoa > Arthropoda > Insecta > Hemiptera > Hermatobatidae > Hermatobates > Hermatobates lingyangjiaoensis. Next base: position 32,482 of record JAPFBL010000217.1, on the reverse strand, counting down.
AATAATCTCCAAGCGTTCTTGTTCTTCAGTTATCATTAGTGGCTAAAATGCAAACTCTTTAAACTAATAACCCCCTTAAAGCCTATAGTTCCCTTTTCAAATTGCATAAACTCCCAGATAGTCCATAGTGACTCGACTATAACGCGTCTAGTACAGAATGATGACAATCATAAAATTAAAAGATTGTTGAAGCTTTAATTCTAACTCACGTTAATCTCAAATTTTTCTATTCAGAAGTTATTATTAGTACGCCCCGACAACTCTTTTCATTTTTAGTTCGTTATAGTGAATTCAAAACGATGAATATTGTTGCTTATAAATGTGAATATATACTCCTTTACACACATTATATATATATAATAATGTATATAATATATATATATACTATATAAATAAAAGTATCAAACATGAAATAAAGCAAAATTAAAATTTATCAGGACTCGGTCAGTTCTTTCCATTTATCTATGAAAAGGACTGTCATCTACAACTAGGTCTTGTACTAAATTAACATAAGCACTAATATGTGAGAAAAAATTAAAATTTATCAGGACTCGGTCAGTTCTTCTGGTTTAAATTAAACTGTCATTGCCAACGTTTTGCTTTTTATTTAAAATCTTTTTCATAGGAAGAATTATAAAATTTTGAAACAGAAGAACTGACCGAGTTCTGATAAATTTTAATTTTGTCTATATATATATATATATATATATGGATTCATTTATCGTCATTGACGAAAGGCCTTAGAGCATTGTTTCCAAATTAGTTTCATTGTGGTAAATTAATCCATCTATTACATCAAGTGTTATTTTGATTATTATTCATATATATATATATGAAATTTAGAGTGACCTATAGATTACTCCAAAACGTTTGTTGTCTTTTATATATATAAAGAACAACATAACAAATATAATATAAATATATATATATATATATCAATGATCAAACCACTATAAGAAATGGGAAACAAGACTAAGATCTTTCAACCGTAACAAGTGGTCTTCGTCAGAGTCAAAAACCCAACTGATCTTAGTCTTGTTTTCCATTCCTTATTGTGGTTTGATCATTGATTGTTATTTCACGTGTTTATGTGAAATCTTTATATATATATTCACTTAATAAACTGAATGATCCAAACTGGACACAATACTAGTTCAAAATAGAACAATTTTTGCAATAATAATGAAATCAGATAAAACATTCACTATAATAATGATAATTGTTACTGACATTTTTATTTTTGGTCTGTAATACTCAATTTGGCCCAAATATTCTTTTAATATGATCTTTTCAGCTAAACTGATGGCAGTAAGAATTGTATTCTCTATATTATTTTTTGTGATATCATAATGAAATTGTTTTACATCTGATGGTAATAAGCTCAATGGGAGTTCTTTGAAATTTTTGTTGCCAAATACTATCTGATTCAATGTAAAATAGGCCAAAATAAGGTTCCATTTAAAAACTCGTTTTCTGATCTTCAGCATTCTACAAAATGAAATATATTCATGAATTATTTTCGCTTTGATTCCTCTTATCATACAATCAAAGTAATACTCACATAGGTGTTATGTTAAATAGTTTTAATATCCAGTCACATATAATTGCAGGAATGACACATTTATATAAATGTGTTATCCTGTACCTTGACTTACTGGAACATAATTCCATTGATGCATATGGAGTAACATTGTTTCCTCCTGTTCCCAGTTTTGCTATCTCAAAAATCCTTCTTGACATTGGTTTATCAACCATGGCATCTTCTCCTGCAGCAGCGTTAATTATTTCAAAGTCCCCTGTTTTTCTAAAAATAGTAACCAACACCAAAAAAATGGATGTATAATGATGACTAATTAACAAAATATGAAAATAAATGTTTTCTTACATTATTACTTCATTATAACTGAAATATACAGTAATCATGAAAAAAATCATTCACTAGATTTTGATTGATTTACATATGTTTTGATGTTCCCAAAGTCCTTTTTTGATATTCCAAAAACTGTGTGTGGGTAGGAATGTGTGTTTCTAAAAGTTTGTAGACGCGCTGCATCCCACATAGTTTCATGGATCTAATTCATATTTTACAAAAACACGGGCCGCTTAGTGTAGATGTTCGCTATTGTTTTGGAGACAATATTTCATGATGGCAAAATGGTTCTATTGAATAAAAAGTATATTTTCTCAACATTTGTTTTCTTCTAAACTACTAAATCTAGTGTCTTGATATTATGGCATGAAGTATCATGAAAATCGGAGAAGGCATACATGAAAAAATTCTTTGATTTTTAAAACATCTGGAAAGGTATTCTTTTAAAGTATGTAAAAGTTTTGATTTACGATTAAACCTGAAACTTGGAATAGGATACAAGCTATACCGTTTGATGGTTAAAAATTATACCTAAGAATAGCAGATTATGTAAGTATGAGTTGAAATATTTTTTTAAAATTATAATAAAAAAAGGGTATTACGGTACATTTCATGATTCCAGGATATTTTTTTTAACAACTATTGAGTGAAAAATTAAATTTTGTCAAAAAATTGAACATTGAACATCAAGTAGCAATATACAAAAAAAAATTGCATGAAACATCAACTACTGCAAATGGCAATATAAATATATCAACTGAAAGTTGATCTAGGAATAATCGATGAAATGCTGTACTTGTCGGATTGGCTTACATAGACTTAAAATTTTGTATGTGAAATGAGTGAAATGAATTTTTTATTTAGAGATTAAATAAAAAAAAATGAAATATTTTAATGAGATAATATGAAATGTAAGACGAATAAAACTCTTAAAAGTTAAAAATGAACACCAACCAAACATATACTTTCTGATGGTTTTAATGGTATGATAGATGGCTACCTGAAAAGTATACTAATCAAACTTAATGAAATATATCATTCCTGGTGTGTTTATGTACTCCATTGTCTTTGGGTAATATTGAAGTACTGGAAATATATTCTTTCGTTATAGTGAAAGCAATGTAAATTATTTGATTTTCATTTACCTATCTGAAAGAAAAGAGTATCTGGAAATGAGTTAGTAAACAATTTGGAAATGTTTGAAATCATACAAACATCCTGAATTCTCAAGCATGTTTGCACTAGACACCTCTACATTCTCAGGAGTGTAATAGACAAGTGGATGATTAAAATGGGAATAAACTGACCCAATTAGTTTTGAAAAGCTCATTCTAATTGAATATATAATTGTAAAAAAGACTATGTGTTTAAGGGAGAACTTAAAAAATCATATCAAAAAATCTGTATATGTATTGAAGCTGTATTCGAAATCATACGAAGAATGTGGACTCTCTGTTTAAAAAAAGTTAGAAACCTTTGATCACATAATATCTAAATGGTATCCATTAGAGTTGACAATGATTTTTATCAAATCGTACCCAATTCTATAGAAGTCAGGGATACTTTTCTATGTACATTTATGAAAGAACTTAAAATCTGGAGTTGAATCTACTTACAAAATGAGTTGTAAAATATGAAAGATGTGGCCCCAGGTATAATACTACTATTAGGGATAGGACCTCACTATAATAATTTTGATAACATGACAGATTGATCAATCATTTATAGTTTCATATAATTGGTAAAATTATTATAGCCGCACGAAAACATGTGATTCATTAGTGGTTAATATAAATCTATAGCCACATTAAATAAAACAAAAACCACTAGCTTGTCAACGATAATCAACATCAGTTTGATAATGTTTACTAATTATTGATACTGACATTGATTTGATTAACTAATTATTGATATTGTCTACTAACAGTAAAGTTGAGTGTAGGCCACTCCAGATTCTTTTATGTATCAGTATTAAGAATGTCACATTAACGACCTAGTAATGGAATTAAGATGTTTGAAAATTACCCAAATGCTCTCTTCCAGACAGCAATAATTGAAGCTTTTACAACATAATCAACATAAATGACGTCCAATTTCATTTCTTCTCCCATCAGAAACATACTCTGAATTCCAGTGAAGAAATAGTAAAAAGGAGTAATAACTGAAGTGATATCGTCAATATACCCTGGTATCGGCTCCTCTGCAGCATAAACCACTGAAATAGTCATTTATTTAAACGTCATTTATCAATTCTTAAGAAAACTGATTTCATATATTTTCTAGAATTCATTGAAAACATTGTATTATGATAAATAATAATAATTATTCTGAGGTAAAATGGATAAACAAACAAAAGTCTCCACACAAATGAAGTTTTATTCAACCCGTTACGAACACTTTGTGTTCATCATCAGGAAAACACTATAATACAAATTATGTCTAATCAGTTACAAAATTAGAGTGTAATAATAAAATTCAATTAAGAGAATTCAAGACATACCCAAGGATGTGGTGCTGACGGGTTGGTCCAGTGAAAACAAGTAGGAAATAGATCCGCTGCGAAAGAGTGGCACAGGCGATAGGCAATTAGGAGATGAGGTGACAAAGTTTATTTGTTTGTTTATCCATTTTACCTCAGAATGAGTAAATACCACACAATTAAGGATTGCACAAATAATGATTTAATAATAATAACTTTTATTTTATATCTGTTGGTAATTTAATATATATTAATTTAATTATTTAGTGTTATTGAATTATTAGATTATGAAATAATTGTGAAGGTACTTATTGTGTAAATATATATCATGTAAAACTGAGGAAAATATAAATAAATAAGGTTATAATAAAAAAAAAAGACTAGTTTTTTCAATTTGCATGAAAATAAGGAAATAATGTTTATTTCTGTAAAATAAAAAAACAATTTATTTGATTGATACTGGCTACATCTAAACATCTACACTAAAAAAAATTAATTTTAACAGCTCTTTAAGGGTCATGAAATGTCTAAAATTGTTAATAAAAATGTTTCAATGAGCTGTCAATGAATCCCGAGAACAATATAGGGAGTTCCATTAAATCTAATCAACTGATGTTATGAGGCTTGCTTTTCCATTTCTCAAGGTAATAATTTCTTACTAGATTACACCACCTTACTGAGGCAGGGTAACCTGACGATGAACACTAGGTGTTTGAAACGCGTCAACGTTTGATAAAATCTTGTTTATTCACTCTTAATGTTTCTTCCTCTATTTTAATAATGAATAAATACCACACAATAAATAGTTGCATAATTCATGAGGGAAAATTTGATGTTCTATCTGCAATAGGACCTTACCTGAAGATGGACGTATAACTATGACGGGGAGTTTATTTTTGTAGTCATATACAACTTGCTCAGCTAGGTGTTTAGAGAATGTACACGTGTTTGGAAGTGCAGCATTAAACCTGTTAAAATTTATTATATATTAGAACTACAAGTCAGAAATTCATAATAATATTCTTTGAAGAATATTTTTTATTAATATTTATTTTATGTATATTTATTACTCATGTTCCATATAAATATATAGTATACATATATTATACAACGTTTGCGATAATTATAATTCTCTGGGTACAGTGGTTTATACTATTTCCTATAAATATAACGAAAATAATATGGTGCATTATTATGTTTACTGTGAATGTATAAGTATTATAACACAGTATTTCTAATATAGTACATTTCTAATACTAAAAGTATATATATAAACAATATAATAATTGTAATATATATATATATATATATATATATATATATCATTAAAATTAACCGCAGTCTCGGCATTCACGATCTGAAGACAGAGATTCGATCCTACGAACTAACCTCTTGCTAACAGGGTTCAACTGGAAAAGGAGTCGGCCAAGTGACATGTCAAATTAAAATCAATGACTCATGCTTAGTCATTGCTATAAATAGATTAAAAGGATAGTAGAGGTTAATATAAAGAGAAGGTCAAAGGTCAATAAGGAACAAGAAATAAAAGAGTTGAAAGGTCAACGGTATAACTGGACTAATAGAACGGTAAATATATATATATATTTACGAATTTCTCGCCTATTTCCAATCTGTTTAATTTTTTGGAAAGATTTTCCAGTTTTCTGATGGATTTTCTTGTGGTAGGTAACTCATTTTATTCACTTATTTTACACTTATGCTTACGAGTACTATTAATTTACGATTACACTTAACTATTATATATATATATAGGTGGTTAGAGGTGGTTAGAGGTGGTTATATATATATATAGGTGTGTTCTCTAATCGGGGTTCGGTCAATTTTCCAGGATAAAAAATCAAACTCTCGTTGCCAACGTTTCGGTTTTATTTAAAACCTTTTTCATAGGCAGAAGTAAGAATTTTTTAATTAAGAAAATGAAATTTACATTATTTAAAGTTCTCTAATCGGGGTTCGGTCAATTTTCCAGGATAAAAAATCAAACTCTCGTTGCCAACGTTTCGGTTTTATTTAAAACCTTTTTCATAGGCAGAAGTAAGAATTTTTTAACTAAGAAAATGAAATTTACATTATTTAAAGTATGTAAATAAAATAATGTAAATTTCATTTTCTTAGTTAAAAAATTCTTACTTCTGCCTATGAAAAAGGTTTTAAATAAAACCGAAACGTTGGCAACGAGAGTTTGATTTTTTATCCTGGAAAATTGACCGAACCCCGATTAGATAACACACCTATTCTATCAAACGGTCGATATATTATTGAATCTGTTATATATATATATATATATATATATATTTTTTATATATTTTTTTTATATATTTTTTTTATATATTTTTTATCTTGTTTTCTAAATAAATATTGGAAGGATTTCTATTTTTCCTCTCCTCCGCTGGGGAGCAGCATTGCGGTGGTTCCACGAGTTACTCTGGAGGCCAGTAGTAGTTTGCTTCTCAACGCGAGTACTTCGCACTTCTTCCCGATGACGACGGATGTCGAAATATCGAAGTGAGTTCTGTAGTGTCTTTCTGTGTTCTTTTCTATGTGTTAAAGTGTATATATATATATATATATATATATATATATATATATATATATGCAGATGAATCACAATAAACACGTGATACAATCAATGTGTATTTTTTCTATCTGTTTTCTTTTTTTCCTTGTGGTTTGTTTTCATTCATATATATATATATATATATATATATATATATATATATACAAGATTTCACATAACCACTTGAAATAACAATCAATGATCAAACCACAATATGAAATGGGAAAAAAGACCCAGACCTTTCAACCACAACAAGCAGTCTTCGTCGGAATGAAAAACCCAACTGGGTCAGTTGGCTTTTTGACACTGACGAAGACCAATTGTTGTGGTTGCAAGATCTTAGTCTTTTTTGATCATTGATAATATATGTAATATATCCTTGTGTAAGATTAATGTGTAATAATAATAATCCTAGTGATGGTTTACTCTTTTTACAATGAAACAGTTTTTGCAAATTGGAAAAAATTTATGAATATTATAAAACTGCCATGAATTTGTCAATTCTGTTTGCTTTAAAAGAAGAAGAACAACTTTGATAGAATAAAACTTTGTTTCTAACCCCCTTGACTTATAGGCTTTTGCTATAAGAAGGGCTATTTTGTTACCATCCATTGTAAAGGAAAACACGTTACCTATTAGATTTACATGAATGATTTATGTAAAAAAAAAAGAAAAAAAAGCCTGATTATAACCATCAGAGTATACTTTGTATATATAACTAAAATGAAATTCTGGAATTAATTTATTAAAATAATCAAAAATCAATTAAAACCGTAATGAAAAGCAGATTAGTGTCCAAGTGAAGTTAATAATTATGTTACGTGGTTATACCATGGTTTCATGCAGTAATATAACTTTATAAATCATTAGAATAACATCTAATGCTTAAATTTCTACAAATCATTTGATTAGCCTTGGTTTGAAAAAATAGTCAGTGGATGAAGTAATTGCTCAGTGAGGTTGAGGAAGGTTGGTGGCAGGATTGAGATCTTGTACAAGGAGGTATGGATGAGTAGGTAGTTTATTGTCTTCATTGGTAGTCAGACGGGTGATGTAATTGTCAATGGATTCCACTTTCAAAGCATGGTGGATATCCTCATTTCGGGCTTACAAGGAGCCCTGGCTATAAGGGGGCACACTTAGTCTGAACGATCCAGATAAATAAGGACTATTTAAATGACGTTAGAATTACAAGAATAATAGACTTTCCTAGACACTCTGATTATTTATAACACTTTTGCTGTAAATATACTATTAAAAATAATTCAACTAGATACTAACTTTGGTGCTAAGGTTTCGAAAACACCTTCATCCATAGAGTCACTCAATTCAACCATTGCTTTCCAATCTTGTTTTTTGGGATATAGTTTTTCTTCAGTAAATGAACGATCGCAGTTACTGTAAGCTGTGGACATGTACAAGAAACTCTGGAAAGAAAACATAAGTGAACAACGGAGTAATGTGCAATGTCATACCATAAACAAAGCCAGTTAGAAAAACTTTATGGCTAGGATGTCAAAAAAAATTATTTCCAATCCAGGAAAAAAGTTTTGCCTTAAATTTTATACGCTAAGATCTCAACCGTTTGAACTCGTCAAATCTTTTGTGATATCTTGAATTCATTTTCTTCTACTCGTATTAATCAAACACTTTCTTTCCAAAACAAAGTAACGCTTGTTTCTGATAACAAGGTGAAATTATCAAATTGCTTTATCAAAACAATATTCGATTAGTATAAACGAAAAATGTATATTCGATAACACATCTGTTCGGTATCGGCCAAACTTTGGTAGGACGAAATCTTTCGATCATTCCAAACTGTTATTAGGAGTAAGCATTACTTTACACAAACTTTAGCATAACATAGTTTTTGGATGTAGTCGAATCGTTCCGATACGAAGTCCATTTCTGCATGTCACAGGTGAATAAAACATAATACTAAAAGATTTAGCAAAATCTCATTCTTTAAGACAAAAACTTGGTAATGTTTAAAAATAAAACTTTTTTGTCAAGCATTTTTCAAGTTTTTTAACAGGTTTGCTCAACATACGACCAATTAGTCCTTTTAATAAGAAGATAAAAACTATTTTAAAAAAATTAGCCACAATTAATACTAAACTCTTCCACGCTACTCCCTTCTGAGTAGTTTATGAACGGAAGTTTTTGAAAATAAAATTTTAACTTCAATTATGCTTAATCAAGTTAAGTGGTTCAGATAAATTAACGATATGCTATACCTCTGTCCAAGATTGTATACCTTCTTGCAATAGGATAGAAACTGTAGTTATTTATACTCACTACCAGGTGCGGCATTTCCAGAGCAAGTTGGATCATATTTTCTGTGGCTCTTGTGTTATGATTTAGTGCACTCTTTAGCGGACTGTTCATGTTGACTGAAGCAGCACAATGAAACACCACCTCAGTCTCGCTAGTCACCAGCTTTCGTTCTTTCACAGTCAAATCAAACCCATTTTCAACCAAATTTGCTTCAATAGGAATAATTTTTTTCAAACAGCTGTTTCCATTACGCTCTTTAAGTCTATCGAATGCCTAACAAATATTAATTTATATTATTCAGGTGTTTTGAGGCTTAACAATACTTCAATTTGACTCAAAATGTGAAGGTTAAACTAAAGTTTTAGTTGATTAATTAAAAACAACTGAGGATTCTTCTTCAAAGGGATCTTGAAATTATTTATAGAAAAAATTAACAGGAGTACCAAAAATGCTCAAGAAACTCATCTTTGAACTTTATATATAAAATGTAAATAATGCATCGACCGTCTGAAAGAATAAAACAAATACTAATCGGGTATCTGTTGGTATTCCCAGTACAAATCAAACCATATATATATATATATAAATCAAAACTTGAAGAGGTCCAACAGGACTACTAGTTAACACATGAAAGAGAAAAAACAAATAAAGATACACACAAAAGACTCACAACGATATTTCGACAGTCGTCGTCATCGGGTAGAAGTAGTCCCTTTGAGTAGCTGAAGAAACTTCAGTTTTGAGAAACTTCATTTGCATTCGGCCTACCACTCAGTTAGCTTCAGCTACTCAAAGGGACTACTTCTACCCGATGACGACGACTGTCGAAATATCGTTGTGAGTCTTTTGTGTGTATCTTTATTTGTTTTTTCTCTTTCATGTGTTAACTATATATATATATATATATATATATCATAAGTGAAGCACTTATTAGTCTTTTGGGCGGCAGATCTGCTCCTGGGCTTAACCTCAATCGTTGATTGTTCCTTTATTTATTTTTTTAATTTAATTTATTTATTTATTTTATCTATAAGTTGCTATTAGCTTTTAATTTTATTTTAGTTAAATGATTTCATTCATTTAATTTTTCTTTCTTTATCTTCCTTGTCTCCCTTTCCTCTGAAAGTTTGCTACACTATTTGACTGCTTCAGTTAGAACGCCATCCAGTCGTTATCAGCCTTTGGAGCGATTCACATCTATTCCTGACGACGAGGACATCAAAATATAGTAGTGTGTTCAGTGATTTCTTTTCTGTGTGTTCTTTTGAAAATTCTAGTTTTATATATATATATATATATATATATATATATATATATAAACTAGAATATATATAAACTAGAATATATATATATATATATCAATGTTTAAACCACAAAGAAAAGAGAACTGGTCTTCATCAGAGTCCCACTCAATCTGTGACAAAGATCAGGTGTTTTAGAGCCTTTCAACTATTACAAACTATTATATAGTTCATATTAATATATATTAATTACTCTTCTCTATTTTTGAGTCTTTTTTTGTCAAAATTACTCGTTTTTATTTATTATGTTTAATTCTAGCATCTTACTCCATTGAATATTATTCGAAGTAAATTGTTTAGGACTACAATGTTTAATCATTTATCATATGGAAATAAATATTAGAAAAAATATTCTTACAATAATATTACCATTTCGGTTTATGTTACCAATGACACTTATTAACATGTCCTGACTTATGAGCAACTTTAATAACCTATACTAATTTTAATTGTTTAAAGTTATATTAATGTTTCGTAAGACAAATATGAAAGGTGTTACAATATGACGATATATGAGAAAATTATTCCAAGTTATATTAGTACGGTGGTCTAAATGACTACTCTATGAGTACTGAAGGAGGAAATGACGAATGTCTACCTGTTATAAACAGACTGCATCTGTGTATTTATGCTTGTCATAAACCTAGGAAGTTGTAAGTGGAAATTAATTATATTTTCATAATGGCCGAAATATAGAAAAGTGAGTCCTTTGTTATTTTTCTTTCTATGTATAACAGTTTAGGTTAAGTATTATATATATATATATATATATATGATCAAACCACAATAAGAAATGGGAAAACAAGACTAAGATCTTTCAACCGTAACAAGCGGTCTTCGTCAGAGTCAAAAACCCAACTGACGGGTTTGGGTTTTGACTCTGACGAAGACCGCTTGTTACGGTTGAAAGATCTTAGTCTTGTTTTCCCATTTCTTATTGTGATTTGATCATTGATTGTTGTTTCACGTGTTTATGTGAAATCTTTTTATATATATATATATATATATATATATATGGTTTGGTTTGAACTTGGAATACTACCAGATTTTTAATTATATACTTTCATTCTATCAGACGGTCAATAAATTATTCATATTTTTATATATATGTAGAAGCACAGTTATTCTATAAGAAAAAAGAAAATTAATGCCACTGCATTAGCAGCACACACTATTAATGAATGCCATAATTTTAAATTTGATGAAATAAAAATAATAGCCAAAGAAATGGATGAACAGAGAAGGAAAACTCTGTAAATGTTATATATTAGAAAGGACCAGTCATCCATTAATTATAGAAGTGACATTTCAAATTTAAATAGTATTTATTCGAGTGTGTAAAGTTAAACATTCTTGATAGATGAAAAATTGTGTTAGTATCTTTTTGGTTTTCTGGTGAAATTTGGTTACCTTTCTTGGTTATTTCAGTTCAGTGTCGCGTGTTCATTCAGACTACAGTTGTTAAAATCCACATACTATTTTTCTTTGTAAAACAATTTGTAATGTAATACATAGTTTTTCTGTTTCAAAATTTATACTTCTGTAAGTTTCCTCACTAACCTATAGTCAAAATTTCTATTGTAATTTTTTAATTGTAACTAATTGCACTTCTATGTATGTTTGATTTTTGAATGATTGTATTATTTCTTATATTTCCTCTGTTTTTTTAGGCCTATGAAAAAGGTTTTAAATAAAGACCGAAACGTTGGCAATGAGAGTTTAATTTGAACCTGAAGAACTGACCGAGTCCCAATAAACTTTAGTTTTGTTTCTATTCCACGGTCGATACTTTTATCAATTAATAATTTATTGACCGTCTGATAGAATGAATGTATATAATTAAGAATCTTTTAGTATTCAAAGTATATATATATATATATATTTATATACATCAAAATTAAATGGTGCCTTCACAAAATAAAACCAATTCATACTTCACCCAATAAAGGGATTTGAAATGCCCAAGACTTTCTGAAACACTCATTACTCAGCTAGAGAATTAATATTATACTGATTGAATATGACCTTCATCAGAGTAATCAATAGGATAACTTGTGAGTTGGATTCATCACTAGATTGGTGACATGCAAAAAAGGTATCTTAAAGTTTTCATAAAAATAAATAGTATGATCCATACTAAAACACTAATCTTACAACATAAAAAATACTATTTGACCTATCATAATGATTAATCACCATAGAGTTTGTTATCTCATTGAAGCGTTCTTGCATACACTTTCCTCCTTTAGATCTCAAAAAAACATAAATTCTCCTAGTATCAGGACAGGACCAGAGTAGTTTTTCCACCAATAGTTTACCAATAAGACCAGAAAAGCCAGTGACTAAAACAGTTTTTCCTCGAAAGAAATTTGGAATTGAAACAGTTTCATTCTTTCCTTGATTCATTTTATCTGAAAAAAAAGGTAAACATCATTAAATAATACATATATGCAGATTTATGAAGTATGATTTACAAGAGTAATTTTAATTTTGGCTTAGTAACTTAATTTATACATAAAAGTTGGAAGCAGTTCTTCTTGAATGCAGATATTTAGAAAAGATATATCAACTACTAAGTGGCTGAATTGTGTGGAGAATGTTTCCAGTCTTCTGAAACATTTTTGTATTCGGAGTTTCTATAGTTTAAAACTAAGATCACCATAGTTATTATTTAATAAGTTATTCTCAGCAGGTTTTGATGAGTTCATACCACCATCCTCAGAAATTGACAAATTAGATCTAAAACCACTTCCAAGGTGTTTACAATGGACAGTTTGCAAATTTACAATTTTTAAATTTGACAGTACTTCCCGTTAGCTGAAAGTCCTTGTAACCATTAAACATTCTAAATTGCAAACTCTCCATTGAACTCACCGAAACATATTCACAATAACTCATTAAACGATGACTATGGTGACTTATTTTTAAACTAAAAATCTGGAGTAGCCTACACTCAACTTTACTATAAGTAAACATAATATCATACTTCTGGGGTTTATAATATACAGAGTTCAATTTAGGTATCATATAAATGTCTAAATGGGAGAGGTTTATTCTGGAGATATTACAGATAGTGACTGATCACTTATCAATATATATGCTTATTTTTGTGTATCACACCACTGATATATATATAATATCATTAGTATAACTACAGCAGTAATAAGATTTTCGAAAAGGGAAAGTGTAGATGTTGTGTTATGATATAATCTTTTACATGGTTTGAAGATTTAAGACAAAGTTTCCCATTTAAAACTTGAATATATTTCTATTTTGTCTGAAAAATGACAGAAGCATGCAAGAAAAATGTCGTTTTAAGATAACTTTTAATTTAAGATGTAGAATAATTACATTAATTATTTTTGAAAGAATGTTTTAATTTTGAATTATATTTTACATATTTGGTCTTTTATAAAATTATTATACTAACAATTTTATGGATTCCTAGTATTTTTTAAATAATCACTTTCCTTTTCCTTTGTAAAAGATTATAAAAATCGAATTTACTGTCAGCCAAAAGTTAATATGATTCATAAACACAAAAAAAATTTACATCGGATATTATATTTTATTCAAAAGTTCAACATATGAATTGATAAGAGCAATGTATGAGACAAATCCGTCATACCGTGGAAAACATCAGAAATTATATCTTTAATTGGCGTTGATTTTTTACATGTAAGAAGTTTAATCTTCTATATCTCATATTAAGTTATTAACTTATTTAAACAATTTTCATTAAACCTCTGGATACCAAATCTATTTCAGTAGATTCCCTCAAAAAGTGTATGTCAATGTAAATATATGTAAACAAATACGACAAATATAGCTAGTAAACCATTAGTCTAGGATAAATATTCACTCGCCATAACTGAAATTACGTTAATTTTCTTTGCAATTTTTTGGCAAAAATTTATTGTTGTTTAATGAGGCATTTAGCCTCAAAAAATTTTTTCTTAAAACAGAAAATGTACTCTAATGGCCCTTCGGTTAATGTAATTTATAAAAAAACTTACCGCAACTTATCTTCCACATGCAGTTCAATTTTGAGGGATAGTTTTATTTTTATCCGTCGAATAGTATGGTTTTTATCCCTCTCACAATCTTTCAGATTGAATTATAAGTCAAATTTCTTTCTTTTACTGAAAAAAATATTTCCTGTTTTTTTTTATAATCTGACAATATTTTTCGTTCGTTGCTTTTGTATTCTCAAAGATAATGGCAAAATTTCAAGACTCTAAAACTTGCAGTTTAGGGAAAAAAAGTTGTCTAAAAACAGGTTTTGATAAAAAAAAATGACTTTCCCATCATGCAGAATTGCTCCCAAACTATACAGCGTATCTACACTTTGAGGTTCTTTTTTGTGTAAAATATCTATTTGATCCACCAAGAATTCCGGGCCGTTGAATGACCACAAACTTTGGATACACACTCATCCACCCACTCACACACATGGTGACATCTGTGGTGGAGGGAACCGAGCACATGAAGCTGTTTGTTGTAATGAGCCACGAAGACGATTTGTATGAATCGATGTTATAGATTCTTTTCCATTCAAATATAGTCAAGTTCATACCACTCTGGTATGAACTGGATAAATGAGTCCTGGAAGCAGAAAGCATAAAGTATGTGAGTAAGTCCGGGTAAAATGCTTTCATCATCTAGAAACAACACAGAAAGTCATCCAATAACAATTATCTTAATTTTAATGAAAATATAGTCAAATTATAAAAATAACAGTTTTTCTCCTATATTCATGGTGTTTTATAAATGGTTTTTGAATAAATGAAACATTTTTTAATTTTTCTAATTTTACAAGTAAATACATTTACACATTTATTTACTTACCAGTAAATTTAGACATCACAGTGTGCATTAGAGTATGCCTTGATGAAAACTGTTAACTGAAACTGTTGGTTTAATGTGCCTACCATTGTGAAGTTACTATTTGTTTTTCTTTTATTTACATAGTCAAAAACGACGGAATATCTTTTATAAAGCTAAATCAATAATTACATAAGCAAAACCAATTCATTTCTGAATATTTTGTTTTACATAAACTTTTCATATCAATACTGTTTCTAACTACTTTTAATATTCTGGTGTGACGATTTATAAAATGTTATTCCTATGTAAATAAGACAATCTAAATCAACCATACAAAGCCCTGGAATTGTGAAGGTTGAGAGTAAATCAGTTCGTCTTTGAATACTGGCCAAACATCCTGCTCAGTACCACTTGCAAACAAGTGTTTCCGGTAAACAATTTGTATATGTTTCACACCATACAAGAATCCCGAAGGTTTAAGCATATTTGTACTACACGCCTCAGCTTTCACAGAAGTGACACTAACAATTAGATCAAAAAGAACGCAGTTACAGCTTGGCGAGAACAATAGGACCCAATTCAGTTTAAAAAGCTCATTCCAACGGAACTTACATTTGTAAAGAATAGTATATATCGAAACAGAAAATTTAAAAACTTTTAGAGAACATCTATTAGAATTTTTTATACTTAACAACTATAAACGAAGTTGTATTTGACATTGCACAATGAATGCAGACTCTCTGTTTAGAAGAGATATGTTTTAAAAGAGCAAACAAAAATTCACTATATTATACATGAAGGCGAGTCTATAGCCTTGAAAAGAATAAATATTTTTATCAAATCATACCTAAAACTATAGAACTGGGAGATATTTCTCTATGTGGATTTACAAACACATTTTAAAAAACATAAAATCCAAAGTTAAATTTCTTTACAATAATGAGATCTACAAGACTGCAGGTACAGACACGGATTGTATCAGATCGATGAGATTTAGGGCTTATTAATAATTTTAATAATACATCAGATTGATGAATGATTTCAAATTTCTGATAAGTTATAAAGCGTTTAGAGGTACCATAGGTAAAATAAAACAAATTATACTTTCGTTTACGTGTATTATGTATGTATAGCCACATTGAAACAGAGAAAAAAAATTAGTTTGTTGCCAACTATTTTGATATTATGTTTACTTACAGTAAAGTTGTGTTTAGGCCACTCCAGATTTATTATTTACATGTATTTATTTAATTTATAAATATATATATTATATATTGTTTATATTTATAACTTAAGAAATCTATAATAAATAGGAAAACATATTTTCTCTTTAATGTAAAGTCTGTGCGTGAAAGAAGTTTTTGAGAACAAGACAGTCCACCCCGTGTGGCACATGCCAGGGGGTAGCATTTTCAGGGTGTAAAAATAGAAAATAGAAAAGAATTGAAATCATAAAAAGCTAACGAAAAATCTGAAATTTTAAACCAAAATTAGTTTTTAAGGTCGTAAACCCATTTAAGTTTTATCTGTGTAATACTGTTTTAAATGGATTTTTGAACTGTAATACTCGTATTTGCAAATTAAGAAAAATGTTTTTAAATTTGCCAAATATATTTTTTTAAAGAGATTGAAATTTTATTATATTTGTTTGCGTAGCCAGTTAATTTAATTTAACAATTTTTTTATGATACGATTAATACGTGTTTTTTTTTGAAAAATTCTTTATTCTCTTTGATGATGACTATATGTACAGGATTACTGTAATACAAATCTTACGACCACTCCGGGAGGTAAAAATTGCTGCTAAAGCACTGCTTCTAAACAAATTAGTGCTTTTCAAGAACATATTAAATATGACAAAAATAATTGTTTCCAAATATGGTTTTGTTGCATGCTAAAAAGCTATGTATCTTTTCAGTTCAGTATAACTTATAGGTCGTATTAACAATATAATTAAACTGATCATAATTTTCACTGTATATAGGTTAGCCGCTTATATATTACCTGCAAAGTGAAAAGCAGGTAGTAAATATCAAGTCAATAATTAAAAATGTTAATTCCATGTGTTATTCCTCTAATCAAAATTTATCTTTTTTTATTTATTTTTTAATTATCTACATATAATGAATATTCAAGAATAGCAATGTTAACTTAAACCGTTAAAACTGCATTCCTTGCTTTTACTTTAATTTTAGAAACACCTTAAAGCGATTATTAGTTATTTGTTGGAAAAATGAACCTCAGTGTAATTTCCACCTGTCTGTGGAAAGTTGTGTTACATGTGCACATCACAACACAATTTCATTTAGGTATAAAACTAAATTGACGTGGTTTAGTATATAAGGGAAACACATTATTTTTAATATTTTTATTAATATTCAATTGTACATAAATATTTATATCCTAGTATAGCTCAACAGTATTGAGTCATGTAATGAATAAATATAAACCTCTCAGCACTCATTCTCCCTTAATATGTGCTTCAAAAAATTGTATCGACCGCAATTATATTTTACGAATTGTATACAGTAAAACAAGTTTTTATATTTTGTAATCCAAATTTCATAGGATCATATAAGAATTAATTTTTGAAGTTGTGCATTTAAAAAAATTAGAAACAAAATTGGTACTTTATGTTATTAACTAACAAAATATGCAGTGCAAATCTTTGTTTTAAAAATAAAATAGATAAAAGAAAATATTAATAATGGTGTGAATAATCAAAATAGAGGTAGTTTTGGCAATAAGGGATAAAATTGATATGGTGCAGATAAGCCTAAGGTACGAGGAATTTAGTGAAACTGTTGGTCCATTTAGAGAGAGGCTTAATAGATTGTCATCTCAAAATTAGGAATTTGATTAAAAAGAGGAGAAAGATGACTTGTATCATCTTACTGAACCACCACAATCTGCAAAAAAATATATGAAAATTCAATACATATAGTTTTAAATATTGAAAACACCTTTTAAGGAAATATAAATGAATTAGAAGGGTAAACGTTGATTTATTTATTAATCGAATTTAATATAAACTAATATATTAGAGTACTAAACTGTATTGAAATGAATCTAATATGGTCTGTAGTGTATATACTTTAATTTATTTAATAATTACTTTAAGTGCATTTTAAGGAGATTTAACAAATAAAAAAAATATATATGAAAGCAGAATGAAATATCTGGTTTTAATAATTTCCTTTTTCACTCAACAAGTTTTTTTTTTCATTTGCTGTAGATAAAATTTCTGAAAATAATCACTAAGATCACTCTGGAAAGTGGACAAACCCACAATAGATCAAGTAGGATTGAAAATTTATTAGATATGATATCCCTGTTTTCATACATTGTTATTGACAACCTGTGATCAGCTAACAATAAGAATTTTATAGTAAAGGTAAACTGGCTGACACCGGGATACTCATGGGTATCCAACCTATGGGGCTTGCGCCAAACGTGGCGCACTGTATGATTTGGTGCGGTGTATTGCTTCCCTGAGATAAAGAAGAATTAAGCTTAAAATACTGCTTAGTTTTTTTTTATATATTTGTGAATATATTTTTAAGGAACGTTAGTTTCTTCTCATTAATCTGGTTCCAGGTTGAATGTACTTGATTAATCAAACGTGATGGCATTATATGTATTTCTATTTTGTGAAAATGATCATTAACCTGTGAAAATTTTCTTCAGCTAAGAAAATTTACCCATAGATTTATTGTCATTTCGGAACGACATATAGATGTGCGCAAGCATGTTCAGCCATGAAATTTAATAAGATTAAAACGAGGTCGCAACAGTCGGATTTCAATCTAAGTTAAAAAATTCACTCCGAGTATTTAAAATCAAAACACCTCAAAAGTCTCATTAGATGCGTAAAGTTGTTCACCTTTATCAAGTATTGTTTTTATTTATTTTCTTTAATTTAATATTATGAACATATAACAATCATATACAAAACAATGTTATACACACAAGGTAAGTAGATAGTGGGTTACTAGAGATTTGTAGCGCATTATTGTAACTAAGTTAAAAATTTGGCGCATGATATTTCAAAGTTTGGCCACCCTTGACAGAGACTAGTCTCATTTCCATTCAATGAATACTTTATGGAGTAGTGTAGACTCTCACAAATCTCTAAACTTACGAAATTTAATCCCCCATTAGAAAGATGTACAAATATTTATTTCTTAGTTGAATTGTTATAACTCGAATAATACATCGCTCTCATAGCGTCATATTGTACTTTGTAAGGATAGTTTAAACAAAAAATTGAATTAATATATTATAAATGACTCAGCGGTTGCATAAACTGTCCTATATAGCTCCTCTTAATAATAGTATTAAATAATGTTTATTTTTATTATTAATCAATTATTTTAATTTCTTTTATATTTTTTTGAAAAGGTATTTTTCAAAACTATTTATTTTCAATGAAACCGTATTGTATAATAGAACACATTTAAATTACTGGACACTGAAGTTAATATTAACAACAAGGTTACATACATCTAAATTTTAAGAAATAATTATGAGTTCTACGATATTGTTGTATTCCAGAAATTGTTAGTGATATTATTAATTTTATATTGAATAATATTAGTATACGAAATAAGACATAATATTATAATAATAAAGTTACTCTACTCTAATGACTTACTCGCCTCTGAACTGGTAGGTCCAGTGTTCGATACCAACGTGGCGCTTGATTTATTTACATGAGAGGTGAATAAAACAGAGCACGTCGTCCCTCGGATATGACGTTAAGCCGTCGACCCCGAGCCTGTACGATTTCAGGTACTTGTTAAGATCCCTACTCTATATTCACTTGAGTTATGCAAAATTTAGAACTCCCAATGTAGAACTAATCTTCATTGTGTGGTGTCACAAAGAACCCAATGTGTATTCCGTTGTGGAACCGCCAATACAACCTAACGTGTTGCCTACTGCTACTGTAAGTATACATATTTATGATCACTAGACCTATGCCAGTGAATTTTAAACAAAATTATATTATGGCAACATACAAACCTGTTAAGTTTTTTCTTCGCATCTGGAACGGTACTAGGTGGATCATTGAGTACAAACTTTCTTATTCCACCCACCCAATTTTTCATATATTCATCCCAATCTATATTCGAAATATCCATATAAAATTCTTTTTGTTCCTCGTCATCTATGCTTGTTTCTAATTCTTGTTGATTTGAACATCCAAATTGAAATTCATTAAGAAAAAAATGTTCTATTGATTTCGCAGATTTTTCCATTCGTCGACAAAGTTTCTCCATACTGAAAATAGTTCATTACATAGAAAACATTTATAAGCACACACATATATATATATATATATATATATATATATATATTATATATATAATCGTTAACAAGATTTCACATAAACACGTGAAATACAATCAATAATCAAACCACAATACAAAAAGGGGAAAAGGACTAAAATCTTTCAACCGGTTGTTAGGTTGAAAGATCTTAGTTTTTTTCCCCTTTTTTTCTCAAACAAAAACTGAGTTGTGTTTTTGACTCTGGCGAAGACCGCTTGTTACGGTTGAAAGATCTGAGTAATTTTTTGCAGTTCATATTGTGGTGTGATAATATATATATATAGTTCAATATAGAAAAAGAAACATAGAGAAATCAAAAGGTGACCGTCTCTGGACCAGTGCGCTTGGTTTCCCTCTCTTCAAACCATAATAAGAAATGAGGAATAAAAGACTAGATTTTTCAACCGTAACAAGTAGACTTCATCAGAGTCTTTGTTAACTGTAATCTTTATATTTATACTTTCTATGAATCTATTTATACTATGGACCATCTTATTGATTTGCATAACATTTCCATTGGCCAGCTCCTATTCGAGTTGAATACTTTTAGTAGGAAGTTAGTTCGTAGAATCGAATTTCTCGGTCTGAAGATCGTGAATGCAGTTTATTTTAATGATGTATATTTATACTATAAACTTTGAAAGCCGATCAAACAAGTGAGAGTACTAGTTAAAAATCGAAGAAACGTAATGCACAGTTCAAAGTAACACATCCACAAACTGAAATTTTCTGGCAATCCGTTTTCAGTAGAAAAGAGAGAGTACGACCAAATACGCTGTACACCCAACGGCCAGTAACTGGGTTAACGGTGCTTGGTCACCCTCACTCCTTTCTCCTGAAAACGGATTGCCCGACATTTGAGTTTGTAAGTGTGTTCCTTTACTCTGTGTGTTACTCTTCATATGATGCATATCACAAATAAGTATTTTTTTTAATGATGTACCTTGAACTCTCTCGATTTTGTATTAATTCCAAAATGGATGGTTTGCTTGTATTTGTCCTGGAGTCTTGAGCTTTACTAATTAGTTTCCTAAAAAACAATATAGCACAAAGATAAATACATATATTTAATTACAACAGATTTCATATGGTTAAAAAAATGTTTATCATAGAATTTAATAAGATTCAGATCGTAACCACCCCAATTAAATAAATTTAAAATGAAATCGAATATTAAAACATACAAAACTAGAAAACCTAATTGAATCAATTAGATAAAAAGAAGAAAAAGGTTATGATGTATTACATTAAAAAGAGTTAACTTAAATTGCCTTACCTGAAAAAGGTGTAATGCTATTGAAACTAACCTTACATAAAAAAATTAATATGCTCATCGGATATTAAATATCGGATTTAAAAAATGACAGGGTGATTGAAACGAATAGTCACAAACTTTTGCGAAATATCTGACTTAAACGTCAGGCAGTGTTACCTATCCGAACATTTATAGTCATGTAAGTTTGGTGTTATTTTCAATAGTGTATTGATTAAAATTATGGTTTATAGTATATTTCTAAGTACCGATGAATGAGATATTCTGTCCTTAAAGAACAATAGAAAGAAAATACTGCTATTCTTAATACTCAGAAAATGTTATTTAGCAGAATTTTTCGTATAACTACGCATTGTATAGTTAACAAGGAATACCCCCCAGGGGCAGCTGACGTGTGCAGCTGACGGGGTGTAGCGAATCCCGGGGCCCCGAGCTCACCTGCCACACCCATACACCCTCAATAACACAAAGGACTTAATCTTTTACTGGCAATTTTACACTTGTTGGACCTTGTCTGGCTTAAGTCAACTGGGGCGGTACTCGACAGTGAAGGGACCTGAACACTACACCAGCCAAGAGGGAGGCTGCTATAAACTCAGCTGAACTGTATTACCAGGTGGCGCTTGGATGGAGCCCTGCAAATCAATCCAGCAGGTACCTCTGAGGCCACCAAGGAACATCAGAGTCAGGTTTGACTTGGGAATTTGAGTTTAGAAGAGCTTGGAGATGGAAGAAACCTACACTACTGCTATACAAGAAATCATATTACACATAAACAAGAATAGAAAGCATAATAAGCATTTCAGGTTTAAACTCTCCCAAACAGAGGTTTCAAGCTTAACAAAAACTAATGAAGCTACCTTGATAGATATCTCTCTCAAAGATAATAGTGAAACAGAAGAGTGAGAGGTCCAATCACAGAGAGACCAACATAACAAGAAGAAAAAGTCACGAAAAAACGGAAGTGGCTCATCAAGTTTTTCATCGAGAACAGTTGACCTCTACATTATGAAAAAAAAAATTAAAAAGCTGAAGGAAGGAATATGAAATACAGATGAATTCAGAGGGCACTTCATACCTATCACCAGTTCCTAGATACCTCACCGTGTTTATGAAAGAGGGTCAAAGCTTTGAAAAGGTGTTCCTACGATGGAACAGTAGTAATGAACTGGTTAAGAATTAGTCACAGCAGGCTGACTCATGATATTCTTACGGAGGATGCTGGACCTGTTGACAACTATTGCCAAGTCCCTTTAACAGTAAAGCTGGTGGTGAAGTGTCGTTACAACAGAGGTTAAAGGAAAAATCAAGAGTACTCCCCGACCTGATATTATCTTTAGAAACAGGAAAACATAAAGAAATGGTAAACTTTTTAAAAGAGTATAAGATTTTCATGCAAATGTAAGCTGTAAACACAGGTTCCAGACATATACTGATAAATGCTGCTTAGATGTTGATTAAATTGATATTAAATAAAACGATATAATTGGAAAAAAATCGAAAAACCAACGAATACATATTTTTGATAGGTCTTTCCTCAATTAGTATTTGTTTGATTAAAAATTCAAACATTTAAAGAAGTTAAAATAAGTTGCAATAGTTGGGTATTAATTTTTAAATATGAGAAGTTAGCTTACGAGATTCTGGATTTAAATTAATCCCCACTACTTGACTTTCAATTATGTTGATTTTATTGAGTATTACCATGGCTTGGCACCTTTCATCATAAGGAACTTATCCAATAAGTAAGCGGGCAAGCGCTGCAACAATTTTTGCCTTATAACGTGAAGCACTCTGTTTGTTGTGTAGCTGCATCCTGGGTACCATTGAACATATCTAGAAGGCGTGATTATGGAATGCTTTATTGTTAGTCTTTTCACTTCTCCCCATGTAATTGGATTCATTTCGCCTGAAGTACAGTTGTAAACTGGTAAGAATTTCCCCTTGTTTTCACTGAAACAGTGAATATACGATCTTATTAAAGAGAAGAGAAAAATAGCTATGAGTTATAAAATAGGAATTCGAAATATGTAAACATTAAAGTACAGTTAATTTATTAAACTGTAGAATTGAATTCCGAACAGGTATTTCATTTAAACTACAATAAAAATTATAAGATTACCAGACGACTTTGAAGATGATGAATTAAATCATAAAAGATATAAAATAAAATATAAATAACAATTATCTTGTACATTTTATTAAATAATAATAATATTAACTACCTACACTGATATGAAATAAAGTCTAGCCGCCATAGACGAAGTTACAACTTCGTTAAACTAACGAAGTTAGTTTAGTTTTGAAATTATAAGAACCCATGATGCTACAACTCAGATAAATATTCTTGAACATGGACAACGTCCGATATACGAAGTAGTACGGTATTATTTACTAATGCAATTTTATTTAAAAAACACATAATTATATTACCTTTCTTTAAAATGCAATATTATATCTCTCCTTCAAAAAAAAAAAAGTTCAACTTATTCAAAGTCTTAAGAAGAAACAAAACATTTAAATGAAAATAGGAAGATACAGAAACAAAACTAGCAATTAATGTGTTATGATATCAACAAAAACAGGATGAGGAACATTTGCTGCAGAGTAGCTGACCAAAAGACGATAACTACAAAGTAATTCCTCGAAAACTGAAACATTAGATTTGACAAAAAGTCATGATAAAATCATTGACGTGATAGCTACATTTAAATTAATTAAACTAATGTATTCGTGTTAGTTGGACAAAGTATCTTCTTCTTTATGAAATTTCTATACAAACACACTTAAATATCATATTACTCGTCAGCAATGATGTATTTTTTTTTTATTACGACACTGGATCACTTTACACCCCTGTTTTTTTGCCTCAATCTGTTTCTGTAATATATCTATAGTACAGAATTATATTTTTGTTGCAGGACCCAGTTACGAATTCTCCTGTAAGATTTCCTATGTTATTTATATGACTACACTTAAAATTATTTTCATCATTCGATTTTCCTTTTTGAAGTTATTAGTTGCAATTTTTACTGTTTTACAATTTATTAAAATACTAAAAAAAAATATTATTCCTAATTTTAACTTAAATAATTTTAAAGGATTATGGAAAATCCTTCTTGATGTTTTAGTCTTTGGATAATAATTTAGAGTTACGTAATTGAATTGCCTACGTAATATAAATTTCGTGATGAATTTACGTAATGAATTACGCGAATGTATTACTTTACATTTACAATACGTAATGTATTGTTTGTTTGATTCCAACATCACATAGCTTCCGGCTTCAGTGCTGCTGTAGAGTTCGTTTCTTTTTCTGATTCTTCAAGGTATTTTGATGTACTATTTACTTTAACAAAATAATATTTATTTATTATTTTACTCCATGTCAAAAGGCAAACTTTCACTCTTGGTGATATATAAGTTTTAATAACTAATTCTCATTTAATATTTGTCATCCATTTTACTTGTATGAGTCACATTACCGGGTTTGTTATACTTGGAATACCTAATTTTGTTTTAAATTTTATTATTATAAGTATCCTCCAGGATCAACTGATTTCTAACATAACCACAAAAGTGTTACTACTTCAACAACTATTATCATGTTGTGTTGTGCTTTAGTACTATGTTTTAATGCATAATCCATAAGTCTTCATTAAACCTTTTATAATTTTAAATTAAAACGAAAGATTTTATGGCTAAGTAGAAAGAAATGAGCGATGTTTCTTGATTAATTTTCATATTCTTTCATATGACCAATATTAAATACCTTTGAAGAGCGATATGCCAGGCTGCCACAATTACACTGTTAGCAACAATATCTACTGGTATAACGTCAACGACATTTGACCCTTTACATAAAATAGACCTCACTGTACCCCTTCCTATCTCCATGACCATCCATGTGATAGCTGCTGTATTGTCCACCCATCCTGGATACGGCTCCTTCCATGCTCCAGTGACTAGAACAAAAAACTGCAATTTTTTTCTTCTCTTTATTTTTATTGGTATACTAGTGAAAACTATAGTAGTAATAATATTATTAAGTGAGTAAGTAATAATAGTATAAAATAGTAGTAAGGGTTACGTGTTAACGACTAGAGTTCAATGAAATAAAATGGTAAAACTTGTAAAGGAAAATGAAAATTTTTATAGTTTCATCAGTTATTCTAATGATGCCTAATAGCCTGCAAAATAGCATAACTGCATTGGGGCTATGCTAAACCAGCCTTAAAGTTTTGATAAATTTATTAGTTATAGTTTTCATAAATTTAAAATGGTCTGTTCTAGTTTTACATGCTACCACATGATTGGTAGAGATAGTCTTAAATTGTTAAATTTGTGTACTTTTTAGAGAGTATCCGAGAGAAAATTCTTGTGATAATAACTGGAAAGTATTGTTAAAGGTTAGCCATTTCTCATAAGCGCCATCAAATTTAAAAATATATATGAGTGGTAGATGAACCAGCTTGGAGCGTTACTACATTTCTATTGCATAAAATACGTTTATTTATTGTTTATAGGATCATTTTATGAAGTTCCAGAAAATATATCATTAAAATATATATGAAACATATTTAATATATATTTTAATGGAACAATCTATTC
Source organism: Hermatobates lingyangjiaoensis (assembly GCA_026182355.1). Classification (NCBI taxonomy): domain Eukaryota; kingdom Metazoa; phylum Arthropoda; class Insecta; order Hemiptera; family Hermatobatidae; genus Hermatobates; species Hermatobates lingyangjiaoensis. Next base: position 5,933 of record JAPFBL010000217.1, on the reverse strand, counting down.
GTCTTTAAATTCATTCAAATTTTCACGTTCGCGATAGCGCGTCCTACATTGCTTCTTTGACGTATCACCGTTAATAGGGTAATTACTCTATTGTTCTTTCAATATATGGAATTCTACTTAGGTATGAAAAAAAAATTTAAACTGACCTTTACTTCGGGTATCCCCAACGATTGTGTTGAGGGAAATAAAATACAGACAAGGACTTTAGTTTGTCCCAGATTTGATCTATTTATGAACGAAACCTATTTCCTATAATATTACAATAATTCTAATAGTGAACCAACTTAGATAGTAAAATTTTTTCTTTTCATTTCACATGATAGTATACATCAAGTAAAATGGAAAGAAATTATATAATAACAAATCAAATAAATCATTAAACTTATGAAAAACTTTATAAAGTTTGGAGAAGAAAATTTTTATTAAGTAAAATAAAATAAGAAACACTAAAATAATGTTTGTACATAATCTATTTGTGCAAGAAAAGAATTGGTAGGAAATTAGAAGGGAAATATTTTCAAAATTCGTCAATGTTAGATTTAAGAAAATCTGAGTTAGAACGTTGGTGTTATATGGTAGCTTTGCAATTTCCTTCAGAGGTCACTCAGATAGACGTATCTTGTAATATAGATAGTTGACATATCTATTCTATCTGTTAATCAGATGAGTTGATGAAACAAAACTATAAAACAAGCATAATTTATACCATGTATATTGATTAGCACCACTTTCCTTAGTGGTTTCTACTGTACAGTACTACGTACAATGTACACTTGTACTACATATACAGTATGTATCATGTACCTCACAATGGTCAGTCTCTACATAGTGAGGACTATGCTAGACTATTTCTCCTATTGAACTTATTGTTCAGATAGATCTATGGTTCTTTAGTTCATATAGACAGATCTATGCGCATGACAGAAGTTGTCTGCTCAATAAGTATTATTACTTGCTATTGAGCAGACAGCACAAGAGTACAGAAGCATCAAAGAGAAAAAGTCTAATCAAATCCATCAACTGATTGCCTCATAGTAAAAATAAATTAAAATCTGTTGATATAAAACTATTTTACAATGAAGTCTTTGAGTGAGTACTTATTGAAGGCCTGACGATGCCCACTGGCAGATTGAGCCAAGCCTTTTCTACTAAGTTCTCAGCCATTGACTTGGTCACCGTGTAAGTATTGGGGTGATTGTAAAGGTTCATGATTGAATGGCTGAGAGACTCGAGTAGATCTTTCTTGAACGTCTTGACGCACTGTATTACACATTCTGCATCCGCTGGAGCTTGATACACAGTCTCACCGACTTGTTCCCTATTTGGGTTTGAATAAGCAGTCGATACGTGAACGATTGCCTGAAACAATATTTCCTTCTTGATGCTCGCAAATCAAAATAAAATGTAGTTATTACATAATAATAAATTCTAGGACAAAAAGCACTTGGAATCATCATAAAATTCTTTTAAAAATGAAAATCTGGTCCTTTACAAGGAGATATAGCTATGACATAACTAAAATGAGACACCATAGTTAAGTATATTTACAATCTTTAATTATACAGTTACTATCAGGAGAAAAATGATGAAAAAATTAGCCCCTTTTGTAGAAGAATTGAATTTCTCTTCTTTTTCCTTTTAGTAACAGTTCTACCAAAAATATATGACCCTATATCTCTATTTAATGATTTCACCAATCTAAAAATGTATGCTTGTTTAACTCTTTTTAAGTCTTTTTAGTGTTAATGAAAAATTTATCTATGTATACGTTTATTAAGATCAACATGAAATTAAAATTAAATGAAGAACTGTATAATTTTTTTTCAAAAGTACTTCACTGGAAAAGAGTAGCATAGAATATTTTGTAAAATAATAAAATAGTTTTATTGGCTAACTACTAAAACTATATCGTTAACTGCTGTATAAAAGGTAGATAAAATTTATAAGTTAAAAAAATACAAAGATGTTTTGTTGGAAGAGCGCATTATTGATCTAAAAATATTAACTTATAATAAGGGAAACGGGTTGTACTTGTCAAATTTAGTTACTTTCAAATAACGTTTGTAGCTATCATGAAATATTCTATACCGAAATTTTGATGGATTTACATGTTTTGAGTTCCCCAAATTCCCTTTCCTAACTGACTTTGTATTTGATTGTAACAATCTTTAAAAATAATATTGAAATTATGACTTCATTAATTCATTCTTTCTTTTATTGCATACAGTGTCAATAAAATTTCTGAAAACATTGCGTAGCGTATCATTAAATATACCTTACTTGCCTTGAGTTTGATAGCATTGTTACAAAAATCTAGAAGAGTTCTAGCGCTCATAGTGTTGAGTCGTACTGCGTCCCCCAGGGTTTCATCGAATCTGACCGTAGCTGCCGAATTGAGCACTACGGTGATATTTTCAGCCAGCATCTGTCGATCGCTTTCAGATAGCCCCATATCCTTTTGAGACATGTCTCCTTCTACAACCCTCAGCTTGTTCACCGCTGCTGTATTCCTCAGTTTGTCAAATATCTGAAAGAAATATATTGTTTAAAATTCTTTTACAACCGCAGTAATTATTAATACCTTTATGTAAATATTCATAGGGTCAACTTTCTTCCAATCAAAATTAAAAGGTCTTTCGAAATATTTGTATTAATTAAAAATATTAAGTCAGAAACAATATTTTACACATTCCGACCCAATGTGGGCAGTATTTGACATAACTAACGGTGCGAATTGTTTAAAATGAAACGAGGTAACAATCTCCTCAACTTCTATATGGATAAATGTTGAGACTACCTCTTTCTACATATCAGATATTTTATGACGTTAAGTAGAGTGGATACAGTAAATTAAGTAGAGTGGATTAGACTAAAGGGTCTCACATTAGAATTTGGAATAAGATAAACAATATCTAAACACTTATAAAACCCTGATGAACGATCATGTTTGTTTGTTTGTTTTCTTGCCACCGTGCATTGTCTAATAAATAATTAACTATATAAAATTTTGTCAGAATCAAACCCAAGATTTTAAATTAAATCTAAATTAAGTTAAATCTTAAACAAATCTAATAAATCTTCAAAGGAAGATTTTAAAAAAGATATTGAAATTTGTCAATTTATTTGTCTTTTTAGCTACCAGTAATACATGTCAAAATTAACATCAGACGAAAAATGCAGAACATTCTATGTGAATATGAGACAATCCCCTTTGAAAAGTAAAGATTTTCAATGATGGTTATTTTAATACAACAATATAAGGGAAAGATACTTTATCAAGAACAATTATAGGCTTTATTGAATAATTTAAAATCTAAAATTTATTTTACAGGAATCTTTCATAGTTATCACTAATACCGCCGAGGTGTCTTTGAGTCCAATGATTTTCAAGTTCTTAGTATAATAATATTATATCTTATGTAATTCATCATTCGAGATCAATAACAGATCAATTAATACCTACCACAACAATTGATGTTACATCTATACGATAGTTACATTAAAATAAAACAATGACTCAAATAATTGTCAACGAGTATTATATTACATATACTTATTTTAATATTCAGTGTAGGCTACTACACTGAATTATTATCGTGTTGTTATCAATTATTTTACTGAATTATTATCGTATTGTTTAAAATTTTAAAGTAGCTTTAGTTTAAAAGCTATCAGATTTTTTTTCTTTTGTTTTTTTTGTGAAAATAGAAATACTAGAGAATAAGCTTATAACAAATAATGGTGGTATTGATCCTCCAATCTAACTTGGTGCAAAATAAATTTAATCACCTTCTCAATCTTAAAATAAAATCTTATTATTTTGAGATTGTCAAAAGAATGACAATGAACGATAGTAATTACTTTTAGTTTTACCTATTTGTTAGCTTTAATCAAACAATGATTCGACTGGTAGTCAAAATACGAGTGTACTTTTATATTATTTAAACTACCTGAGTCAATGCCTCCTCATCAAATTAACATGGGAAAACCATGGCCTGCAAATATTTTTTATCTAGCATTCAAATTTAATAATATTCTATTATTAATGTTATTTTAACATTCTAATGTTACTAAAAGGGGGACACTTTACAATACAAAAAAATAAAAATAATTAAAAAACTTTGTTAAACCGAATTCTATCTTATTATTATTATTTAATATTCGTCTTGTGCTTGATGAACAGAAACATTGAATTTATTATATATCCTAAAAGTGTATAAATATATATGTTATAGGTACTGATTGATTATGTTCAAATATAATTTTGAAAGCAATATTATATTTACCAGCCTTAGTGACGTTCGAAAAGCTATGCTTTTCCATAATTTTTTTTTATGTTCAGACTAGTACTTTTATATAATCGACCTGTTATATGGGGGTGTTTTAAGAAATACAAAGGCCGTTGACAAATTCTGAATGACCCTTTTTACCTGTGTTTATCTGCAGTATGTAACCTCTGTTTTTGGAGACACAGAATGGAATGCTTTATGATTTGGTCGTTAGAGAATTCAGTGTCAATTAAACCTATATAAACTTATAGAAAGGCAGAAAATTGTAATTGATTGATATAAGATACTTGGTTCTGTAGGAGTTCGTTGCAGCGCTCTTCTGGTGTTAGTCCACTTTTTGGTCTGATGAGCAGATAGACGGCAGTGATGTCTGGACAGGAACGAAGCAGTTTTTGTACCAATCACTTTACCAAGAAATCCAGTCCCTCCTGTGATCAGCACGTGGCCATCTCTGTAGAACTCCTTCACACTCATCGACTCCACGTTCATGCCCATGCTGTCCAGCATTGACTCCCTCATTGTAGTTACTCTGAAACATGTTACTCAAGTTCTAAACACCCTATAAAAAGAAAAAAATCATTTAATCTAAAATAACAGATCTATGAAGTGTCATAACATCATTTTGCTTTACTATAAGTAAAGTATAGTGATCGTGAAAAAATTTGATCTCGAGATTTTGACGGAATTACATGTTTTGAGGTCCCAGAAGTCGTTTTATGAAGTTTTTTTGATGATGTCTGTGTGTGTGTGTGGGGGGGGGGGGTGTGGGTGGGTGGGTGAGTGTGTTAGCATTGCTTGTTACCACGCTAAGGTCCAGAATCTTTGATGGATCAAGTCGATATTTTACACAAAATTGGGCCTCATAGGGAAAAAGATCCCTATTGTTTGGGAAGAATTATGCATGATGGGAAAGTCACTCTTTTTGCCAAAAACCGTATTTTAGAAAACATTTATTTCTCCTAAACTGATAACCCTAGAGTTTTGAAATTTTGACATTATCATTGAGGTTACAAATGTAACAAACAAAAAATAAATTTGAATTTTAAAACAACAGGAAATTATTTTTTCAATAAAGTGTAAAAATTTTGACTTATAATTCAATCTCAAACTTTCTGAGAGCGATACAAGCCATACTGTTTGACGAATCGAAATGAAACTCTGCCTAAAAATTAACATTATGTGGAGAATGAGTTGAGATATTTTTTTCAAAATTACATTCGCTAAAGGGGTGTTACAGTACGATTTCTGTTTTCAGAAAATGTTTTTCTGACGCTAAACGGCTCATTAAAAAATAATGAAAATTTGACCAAAAATGGAACGAAAAATTAGCAATTCATAAAAAAATATCATGAAGTTTCAATTACGGAAAAGAGCAATAACGCTATAAAAACTGTTTGTTTATCCTAGACTAAGAGATCACCTGCTATACTTGTCGAATTTTTTATATTTTTTTACATTGTTTACATAGACTTAGAAATTTTTTGAGCGAATCCACTGAGATAAAATTGATATTTATAAAGGAACAATTTAAATAGTTTATTGACTTATATGAGATGTAAGAGGAATAATATTTTTATATGTAAAAAAATCACCGGCAATAAACATAAATAAATTACCTTTGTCTTCCATGGCATGATGGATTTG